>CM050420.1:5331496-5966496 GCA_027564155.1 Gymnocypris eckloni scoliostomus
TCTTTATTTAGTTCTAAAAAAGGTCTTTAAAAAGACTTACATTTACCTCCATATAACCTACAGAAACATTGAAAGGTTTGCATGCCAAAAAAAAATTATAATAATTAAATCAGCTGTGTAGATTCTCTCCACACCACCTTTTCTTTACTTTGAGCAGAATGAGGAGAGAGGAACTGATTTATGCATTTCATTGACAGTCGGTTCAGCCCTACAGTCTTACCGAGGAAGAATTGTGTCCTATTTTGAAACTAAACAATAGGAGTGCTGTCATGCAATTTCATCTAAGCCCAATTCAATTACGGAGGATACAAAGACATAAGCTTCAAGGTTCAGTGATATGATTAGAGAGATTGAGGCAGACATCAGTGGACTGAGTCATATCTCCCTTCATTACACAAAACACCAGGCCCAGACTCAAACAACCTCTCAAAGCAGCCGTCGTTTGGTCGGATCTCCAATCTTACAATTATTAATAATGAAGTCTGTCAATATTTTGTTAAATGCAAAGTACTTTATATCAGTTAAAGGATTAAAAATCATGTAATTATTGAATTTAATCTATTTTCTTATTATTACACTTTAAAGAATTAATTGTCTTGACTGCCATAATTTGCTGAATAATTTGAGGAATCACAAGGGGATGTATTGATTAATTCTGCGGGACTTAAAAAAAAAAAGCTCATTGCCAGGCCATGATAATCATGACCTACATTATTAATCTATTTAAGATTCAGAAATTCTAAATGTAGAACGAGCCTCAAGCCATACAATTGTAACTGTAAAGTGATATAGTGTGTTTTTCTCTCCCAGGTATGGTTTTGTCTGTTCAGACAAGAAAAATACGTTTAGCCAAAGGGCTAATGCTGTATAACAATGCATGCGAGTATATTACGACCAACCAGCGGAGGAAATCTGATCCAGTGTGAGCGGGGCAGAGCACAGCCTCAGGGGAACAGGTGTATTATGGGAAAGACATGTATAGAGAAATCTATTGCTCCTTTCAAGTATGGCAATTCAAATGTAGGAAAACCATTAAAGTCTGTTTAATGAGACTTAAAATTAAAGGGACCATTGCAACATACATTTTCTAGACAAGCAGGTCCTTGCAAAAAAAAAATACTCACCCATAGGTCATCCAAGACGTAGATGCGTTTGTTATTCTAAGGGAACAGATTCTGAGAAATGTAGCATTACATCACGTGCTCACCAACGAATCCTCTGCAGTGAATGGGTGCCGTCAGAATGAGAGTCCAAACAGCTGATACAAACATCACAATATTCCACACCAGTCCAACAGTCAATGTCTTGTGAAACGAAAAGCTGCATGTTTGTTAGAAACAAATCCATCATTAAGACATGTTTTTCATGTTAAACCGTTGCTTTCAGCTAAAATATGAGTCCATATACGAGTCCATATTAATGCATAATATTGGTCTCTCTATACAGTGGAAAAGTCGTCTCTTCTGTATCAGGAGAGAAATATGCACAAATCAAGCATTGTGAGAAGTGAAAACAGTTTTAAACAAATATTTGGAGGATTTTGATGTGAGAGGACAGCAGGGGTTGGACTTTTCACTTGAGGGAGTGCTATTATGGATTTTGGACTCGCATTTTAGCCAGAAGTGACTTTTAGAATTTGACATACTATAGTTTAAAATGCCACAGTGTTTTTCTTTCTTCTGTTGATTTTCTTTGTCAGATTTCTGTTGGTTCTTTTTCTACTCTTTAAGATTTTCCCTCACCATTATTCTGAAGCGACAGGAAGTAAACAATACAGGATTTCATATTGATTGACAGGTTGAGTGACCTGTTTGGCCTTTCTGTCATTTCTGCACCAGCGATTCAGCTCCACATGGACTCCAGTCAGCAGTGCAGCCACACACACACACACACACACACACACACACACACACACACACACACACATACTCAGTCAAGGGGTCACTGACCCAAAACAGGGCCCACCTATGGGTAAAGGTAAAAAAACCTTGCATCTACCAGAGTGCCGCAACAAGACTTTCTCATATAAAAATATAGTGAACTATTTTATGGAAGCCCATTTCCACAACTGAATCAAAACATTTTTTCAGAATTGCATGACATAATCACGCACTTCTGATTTTTCTCACAGTTGTGAGTTTTACAGTCAGAACCGTGAGATATAAACTCGCAATTGTGAGACATAAAGTCAGAATAGTGCGATAAAAATCACAATTACCTTTTTTTTTATTATTCAATGGCATAAATGGGCTTAGTATTTAATATACATTTGACACATTTTAATTTAATGGCAAATACTCTGCAACTATGTATACAAAACACACATACATTCAATTTCCACGTATTCTTTTTAAGTTTTTTTTCTCTAACAAGTATGCTAAAGTGTAAAGTTATTTTTCATAAAGAAAGTTAATCTACCTCCACAGACCATAAACACTGCAAGTATGAACACTATCGGTACATTCAGAACTCATGCAGACACAGTAAATATGTGTGGGTTTGTCCTCATCTCAAGTATTCAGTGAATAAACAAAAAATCTCTCTTTAGAGAGCGATCTTGGGCTCTTTGAAGATTAGAGATCCCTAAATACCCTCTTTATCTCCAAACCCTGCATTTTTCTTCTCAGAGAGTAAAGATATCAGAGCCTGTGATAAAGACCCTGCTCTCCACCCAGTAAAGACGCTCTGTTTCAGTCAGAGATATCAGATTCTCCATGCACAGGTGCTTGGATGGTCTCAATAGAGGACAGCTGTTTATTGATTTCTGTTGCTTCTGCTCTGCACAACACCTCAGCTCATTAATGTTACGAATGCAGAAATCACAACTACTGACTGGTTTGAGAGTGTCCTTGCTTGACCGAGTGAAACACTGGTGACCGTTTACGGTTACAAAAACATTGCATCTCTTATAATATTAATAAAATCTCCTATCACTGACCCTTCATTGAAAAAGAAACAAAACGAAATGTTTGTTTTTAACGTATTCAAGGGAAATGTCATTCCCTCAGTATTTCAAATGGCTTTATAATCACTGAATAATGTTTTATAAACAGTCTTACCATGAATAAACCAACAAATACATAACTAATGTTCCAACTGCTGCACTAAAACACAACTATTAGGACACTCTGATTTTCTTGGCTGCTCAGAGTTTGGCCTAACACTGTGGACTTGCCCTCTCTGTGACACTTAATGCTTGGAAGTACACAGCTTATACTGGATTCCCTTCAGCTTTCTGTGCTGAAGGCTGAAATTCTGCTGACGTTGTTGAGTTAACACGTACAGGCTCAAGCACAGCTGTCCCGCTCCTGCTGATGGCTCTACTTCCCACCATCTGCCCAATCTGACAATACACTTCACTTTACATCCTTCCCGTCCACCCCCGCTATGAACTCACCCCCTCTCTCTTTCACACACACAATAACAGCCATGCTTGAAGACAGAGGGGTCACTGTCCAGCAGAGTTTAGGACCAGCCCTAATTAAACACACCCGAACCAAAGTAGCCAGCCTGAAATGTGCTGCTGTTTACCATACAGTGAAAGTGAACGCCAATCACAGGCTGTCAGGCTACAACAATAAGAGCCTTTAATTGCAGACAAAAGTACTCAAGAAAATGCATAAATCTTGCCACAGCGCACTGCAGAAGCCGGTATGCATGTTTCATACGGATTACATAATCTGACAATATTTGTTTTCCATTGGAATTGGTTCATTTGAAAGTAGATCTTTCACTCTCTATAGATATGTTTTCACATGTGTAAGGAAAGGACACACATAGTTTCGCGCTCAAGTTCACAGACCGAGACAGACAGAAAGCACATCCTGTTTACATGTATTATTTTAGAAAAGCACAATGTTTTGTTTTGATTGCACACATATAAACAATCTTTTCAAATTTGAAAGATGGATTACTCTTATCTATACAAGCAAAAATGGAGTATTTTAAGAGCAAGTGAGCGCACTTGCGCCTCATCTGTCATGCAGTGACCGCGCTACAGATTCCACAATTAACATAGATACTTCAATAGCGCATATTCCTCTAGGTTAACATTCGATTGAGCGCCCATGTAAAAAGTTGATGAAACTTCCACATTTCAGATGATAAGCCATATTTGAGGTCGAGGAATGATATGCGAGTGGCCTAATGGTTAGAGAGTCAGACTCGTAATCCAAAGGTTGTGAGTTCGAGTCTCGGGCCGGCAGGAATTGCAGGTGGGGTGTGTGAATGTACAGCGCTCTCTCCACCTTCAATGAGGCACGACTTCATCATGACTGAGGTGCCCTTGAGCAAGACACCGAACCCCCAACCACTGAATAAATGGCTGGCCACTGCTCCGGGTGTGTGTTCACAGTGTGTGTGTGTGTGTGTTCACTGCTGTGTGTGGGCACTTTGGATGGGTTAATTGCAAAGCACAAATTCTAAATATGGGTCACCATACTTAGGGCCGTATGTCACGTCACTTTCATAATATCATGGTTATGAAAAGGTGGGATCTTATGCTTTCAGAGCTAGCTTGCTATTGTTAGCCACTCCGAAATCGCCTACCCTCCTTTCAAACCTACAGGTACATCTAAAATAAAATTGAATTTCATGAAAAAGGTCAATATTTTTTGTCACTTATTTCAGAAAGTGAACCCCATATATTATATAGATTCATTACACAGAGTGAAATATTTAAAGCCTTTATTTTTTGAAATGTTGATGATTATAGCTTACAGATTAATGAAAGCCCAAAATTCAGTGTCTCCGAAAATTTGAATATTACATAAGATAAATAAAAAAAGGATATTTTAAACAGACATGTCAGGCTTCTGAAAAGTATGTTCATTTCTATGAACGTAATACTTAGTTGGGCCTCCTTTTGCATGAATTACTGCATCAATGTGGCGTGGTGGAGGTGATCAGTCTGTGGCACTGCTCAGGTGTAATGAAGCCCAGGTTGCTCTGATAGCGGCCTTCAGGTCCTCTGCATTGTTGGGTCTGGTGTCTCTCATCTAGATTCTTTGTGGGGTTCAGGTCAGGTGAGTTTGCTGGACAATCAAACACAGTAACACCATGGTCATTGAACCAGCTTTTGGCACCTTTGGCAGTGTGGGTAGGTGCCAAGTCCTGCTGGAAAATGAAATCAACATCTCCATAAAACTTGTCAGTAGAAGGAAGCATGAAGTGCTCTAAAATGTCCTGGTAGATGGCTGCGTTGACTGTGGACTTCAGAAAACAGTGGACCAACACCAGCAGATGACATGGCAGCCCAAATCATCACTGACTGTGGAAACTTCACACTGTACAAGCAACATGGATTCTGTGCCTCTCCTCTCTTCCTCCAGACTCTGGGACCCTGATTTCCAAATGAAATGCAAAATTCACTTTCATCTAAAGAGAGAACTTTGGTCCACTGAGCAATAGTGGACCAAATAAAAAAATAGTCCCTTTTCCTGAATATGTCTGAGCGCGGTGACCCTAGATGCACTGACTCCAGCTTCAGTTCACTCCTTGTGAAGCTCTCCCAAGTGTTTGAATCAGTTTTGTTTTACAGTATTCTCAAGCTTGCGGTCATCCCTGTTGTTGTGCACCTTTTCCTTCCCAATTTCTTCTTTCCAGTCAACTTTTCATTTAATATGCTTTGATACAGCACTCCTTGAACAGCCACCGCTTTCAGTAATGACCCTCTGTGACTTACACTCTTTGTGGAGGGTGTCAATGATCGTTTTCTGGACCATTGCCAAGTCAGCAGTGTTCCCCATTATTGTGGTTTCAAATAACAATAGATACCCAGAATTTATATTGTATGGATGGTCATTTATTGAAACTCAAATCTAAATATTCTAATATTTTGAGTTACTGATTTTAGACTTTCATTAGTTGTAAGCTCTAATCATCAAAGCTAAAACAAAATAACATTTTAAGTGTTTTACTTTACATATAATGAATCTAAAATAAAGTATACTTGAGTATTTGCAATGTAAAGAAAATATAAATAATTATAAAAAAAACAAAACACTAAACATGATATGGTAAAAACCTGTTAATTGGTTAATGACAAGTCCCTTTACTACATACAGTGACAAACAAACAGAACATTTCATGTCATTTTACAGTAAATTAAGTGAAAAAACACGTGTTTGATATTCCCAGAATTCCATGTGACATGTAATTTTATGGTTTTTCATTTATACAATATATTATTATTTTTTATAATTTATGTACATTAGGGTCTTATGTTACATCTTATATTGTTAACTTAATGTATATTTTTATTATTTTAGCTTATGGAAAAGCTACTTTTGATAATATATACTATATAGGTTAGAAAAAATATTTTAGTACTTTATAACAGGTTAGTATATTGATATTTCATCAGTTATTATTGTTTTACAGTGGAACTATCATAATCTATAAACCTAAAATGTTATGCTACTTTATGATACAACATTGTAATATGAGAAGTTGGGTATCACAGAAGTTTATTTTTTAGACAAACTATTCCTTGGGAGTCACTCACGTTCAACTCAGAATAAGAGTTCCACACAAGATGTTGCATATAAAATAAAAGCCGGTACATTTATTGATGCATTGGAGGAATACATTTGGTGTTGTCTAAACCGCAATGCAACAATCCCAATCATAATTGCATGCCTTTGGAGAAACAGACATACAACCAGTGTTTCACAAGCCCATATCCGCTGACCCGCGCTGTGTCTCTCAGAACAAAACAATGTTCCGCAAATTTACATTTACTGCAACCGTCCCATAAACATGACAAACAGCGTTACATTTAAACTGCTGTATACTCTGCAACCTTCAACTACATTTTCAGCCGTATAAATCAAAGCTGGTACTTTAGTCTTGGCTGCTGGAGCGTGAGCTGGCGGTGGGCATCAGGGTTCAATAGTGTGCATCGCTAAGTACGTGAAGTGGAAGCGAAGCATCAGCCGCTGGCAGGGAGCCAATCAACACTGTAACAGTGTTTGCCATCTGATGCATATGTAGCATAACACCTCGCTAAGTAGAGTCATTCACACGGCTATAAATAAAGCGCCAATGGCTACGATCGGCTTTTGCACTGCAAGCTATGCATTATAATATTTAATCACCCCTACTAACCTGCGGTAAATGAGAGAGTCAATTTCACTGTAAACACAATTTACGTTGTAAACTCATCAGCAAGAGTGATATTTACAAGGTTCTTTATGCGGTATGAAAGGTTTCGTGACAGCATTTTATTGCATGTCGTTTTTGTAGAGTAACACAAGCGATCTGTTGATCTTACCCATATTTGACCATTGTTTTAATGTACGGTCGTCTCATTACATGAAGCTAAACATTTATAGCTTCTCTCTGAGGTACATTTGAGGTGATTTATATATTTGTGTTCATTGAGAATTTCATTTTTTCCTACGATCTTTCCAAAAATACATCGACTTGTTACAGACTTGCTTAAGACGCAAAGAAGAGAACCTTTAAAAATACATATATTATATAATAGCTTAAGTCTGATGCTGTACTGAGTACCATCAGGAAGATAGCAGCAGTTTTGAGCCACTTCTGCCAAGCTGCATCAACGAGAGAGGACATCAACATTAAGTAACAAAACTGGCCATCTATCAGCTCTTAATTATCATTTCATCTACAATTCTCATGGATGTTTTTCGCCGTCCCTGTCAAAAAAGCTACACTTCAAAATGTTCTACATAAACGCATCCTGGTACAAAAAGCAACACAATTCAAATAGTGTAAAAAATAAGGGTAGAGTGTAAATATATATTCATATTTGTACATTTCTAGATGTATTTACAAGAAAGGCTGTCAGTCAGATAATCTGTCTGCCCGTTGTAAAAAATACATTCGGGCTGAGCATTTAGTGAAATACATTTTCTTATGAATTTGGTCAAAAGAAAAGTCCTTGTTATTATAAACAATCCCAACATCCATCATTCGGTTCCTCATTTGATGACGGTAACATTTTCACGGTTTTCTGTATTATAGATGGCAGGAGGATATTTCATATTGACGAGGCTTGAGAAACATGCGTGTAACCACTTTCTGCTCAAATGCCCTGTAGCTTTATAGCAACAACAGGTAATGGGGTCAGTGAAGGCCCAGTTTGTTCTCTTCCAGCTGTGAAACTAGCATCTCATTATGTGAAGACCGTGCCGAGCTCTTCAGCTCTTGGCCGCTCTGTAGTGTGCTATGTGGCAAAGCATGGTCTCCTAGAGTTCATGAGCCGAGTCCAGCCAGGTAGCACACTGGAGAGGAACTGAAGGTGAGGGAGCTCAGCGCTTTTTAAACGCCACTCCGCGGTTGGGATGAGGGGGGAATTTGGGCAGGCAGGGCTCATCAGCGCCGGGCTCATGGGAGAACACCGAGTCTTCACCGGAAGAGCACGTCGAGCTGCGTGTGTCAGGAAAATTTGGAGAAAACTGGTCCAGAGACACAGACAAGTCCAGATACTCCTGAAAACGTAAAATACACAGATCATTTATTATTGTTGTTAATCCAAAAAAAGAAATTGATATTATTATTGGTCATACTTTATTTTTAGATCACTTCTCGATATTAACAAACCATTAACTATGACTTTTCCATAAACTCTTAATTTGCTAATTATTAATAGTTAAGTAGTTAAGGTAAAGTAGTTAAGTTTAGGTATTGGGTAGAATATGGTCATATGTGCTTTATATGTACTAATAATCAGCCAATATAGCAATAACAGCCATGCTAGCATGCCAAACAACTATAGTTAATAGTGAGAATAGGTCCTTGTTGTAAAATTTTCCCTTATTAATATTTTTATTTGCCAATGTATTATTGTTGACTATTACTATTATTATTATTAGATCATTTATTTGTATTATCATTGATGATTATTATTATTATTAGTAGTAGTTATTTAATAACATTATTATTATTATTAGTAGTATAATTAACTACTCAATAACAACACGTGTTATTGTAATATGTTTTTATTTTTAAGTTATTTGATAATTTAATTATTATTATTGACTATTCATATTATTAATTATTGAATTACTACAATACAACTACTTATACTAATTATTATTATTATTAATACTACTACTGAAGAACAACAAAGTATTTGTTATTGTTATTTGTTATTATATTGCTATTAAGTTATTATTATTTGATTATGTATTAATCTTCACTTATTATTTCCTCGATTAACCACAACAATAATAATATTTAATTATTATATTATTAGATCATTTATTTTTATTATCCTTGATGATGATCATTGATCAAATTATTATAATCATTATTATTGGCCAATTATTTTAACGATTAATTACTGAATAATAATAATAATACTGTTTTATTATTATTATTGTATAATTTATTTTTATTATCCTTGATAATTATCATTGATGACTAAATTATTATTATAATAACTATTAATGATGACTAATTATAAGTATTAATTACTGAATAATAATAATAAAACAAAAAAAGTATCATTATTTAATATTTCTGTCCCAATGACATTTTATTAGGGGGAAGAAGAAAAAAAACAGCTTTTTTGAAGAACAGTTACAATGCCGTGTAAAACAATGAAAGCTGATTTGTGGATTATTACGTGTTCTGACGCAGCTTCAGCGAGGGCTCACCTGATTGGACGTCATACAGAGGGTGCGGTCTAGATCCTCCACCAGCTGTTTGAACGTGGGTCTCTGAGATGGGACGGCATGCCAGCAATCTCTCATCATCATATACCTGCGAGAGGAACCCGGGTTTAATAACTATAATAAGAAACCTCTCCCATCATTGCAGAAGATACAGCATTATAACAGTCTTACAGTTCGTGGGTACACGTGGAGGGGCGGTCCATGCGGTGGCCTTCCTTTAGCAGCTTGAAGAGTTCTCGACAGGGATACCTGGGTACGGTGACCCGCCAAGAGTAAAGATCTCCCACAGCAGCACCCCAAAAGACCACCTAACATGCAAAGAATGACTATTATTAACAGACAAATGCCTTTGGCATGCGAGTGCGTTTGAGAGAATATAGTGAGACGTACACGTCACTGTGATGGGTGTAAATGCGGTCGAATAGAGCTTCAGGCGCCATCCATTTCACCGGTAAACGACCCTGTGGAAAACACAAGAACTCCATTCACTTACTCATCACCTGTTTGAGATTAAAGAACTGAGATTTCTGCTTGTGACAAATGCTGCCTTCAAATCCTGCTGGGAAGAAATTGTAATTAGCTTTGCTTGCGAAGCATCTCACTTGTCTATTCTTCTTCCGTACAAACTTTGGCGCATAACTCACCCCGCATCGTTCGTCACAGACCCACGAATTAGGCGGAGAGCACTTTTATATGACTTTTATAAGCGATTGGGCACACAATGTTTCCACAGCAGGCCAAAAAATTCAGGCTAAAAATTCCATAGACTTAACATTGCAACCAATGGGCTCTTTTGACTCGTGCTAGCAAACAGGACTACCATGCTACACATGCTAGCAGGGGTGGGAATCTTCACGATCCGATCCGATTCTGGGAGTCACGATCCGAAATGCCAAAACTATTCTTGATCTACATTTTATTCCCCAATTAATTATTCTGCAGTACAAATACATCTGAACCAAAATTGGAGTTTTTATGCTTTTTGTTTATAGTGGAATCTCTGTGTGTCAGCACTGCCATCTTAAAAGTAGGGGTGCACTGTAAAAAATGAATCATGGTCTTGTAATTTTCATTAAAAAAACTAAATGAAGGTGATAAAAATATGTGTGTATACTTCATTAAAGAAATTGTGGTTTAGTGTTGTATAGAAAATATTGAGAACATTTTACTAATTTAAAGGAAACTTAAGCAGTTTTGAGGCTTGAATTGAGGATCTGATTAAACTACAAAAAAAAATAGGAAAGAAGGCTACCTATTTATTTGAAGATAATTAGCTAAATTTTGCAGTTTTATTTTAGAGGTGATTGTTAGTTCCCAGCATGCTTTGCATATGGCTGGATATGGAAAGTACATTTTGAAATTAAACGCTATTTTATGTGTTTTTGAGTGAAGGGAAACATCTATTAATGTTTAATGTTCAGTTATGTTTGACATTTGAACGTTTCTGTTACGCTGAAGTTTCCATTGCACAGTGCAAAGTTACCATTGAGCTTATGGTTATGGATGCTACTCCTCTAAGGTATTAAGTCTTGTTCAATGAGAAGTAGCTTTGCTAGTGCTAGAGCAGTATTACTCAAGTACTTCCCTGCTTGAGCTGTTTGGCTGTATCCAGTCTTTTAAATGTATAAAATAACTGTCAAATACAAACAGTCCTCACTCAAAAATCACAGGCTTTTGAGAATCAACTTAAAATAAATTAGCATATTTCACTAAATATATTAAATTCATTGTGTTATAGATTAATTAATTTAGGAGATTTTACATGATTTATTCAGGTAGATTCCATAAAAAAATAATCAAGACTTAAAAACTACTCCATAATTTACATTATATTTACATGATTAATTTGCATAATTTTGTTACCATAGTTTAAGTAGATAGCTCGTTCCAAATTCATATTTTTTTAATCTTGGTTTCACAATTCAATTGAATTACGATTATCATTACCAACTAAATATCACGATGCGTCACATTCTCAGTTTTCAATATAACTGCACATGGCTACATTTTCATATACATTTTTAAATCGAATTTAGTTTGCGCAAAATGTACTTTATTTATTTTTTATTATATGCAGACTACTTTTTAAGCCAATTACTAATTAAAAATAAGTGTTCTTTAAGTATCCGGATCAGAATCGTTGAAGAGAGAATCGGATGCATCGGAGAATCGATTTCTTTCTCCCACCCCTACATGCTAGCACTGAATAGTTACATGCTAACAGCAATTAGCTTTCTGTTCAAATGTGTTAACAAAATCCTAGCAAATTGGTAAAACATAATAAAAACAAGCTAGTAACTGCACAGTGCCGAGTTTCCCCACAGCTAGCACCACTCACATTTACTTCAGAAAATCTATCTAGTTATGATTCAAAGAAAATCCCACTGGTTATTGCGATAAGAATCATCTCATAAAAGCATGATAATTCACACAAGCAGCAGCTGCTTGGACAGGTTCATAGTATTTTAAACAGCAATCAAAGATCAAATTAACATGATTTTATTTTTAATAAGGGGACTTTTCTTATGTCAGTCCAAAATCTTACATTGGTGGTCTTCTTGTAGTAATCAATATGATGGATGTCTCTGGCCAGGCCGAAGTCTGCTATCTTCATAACGTTATCTTCAGTTACCAGGACATTACGGGCAGCCATGTCTCTATGAATACACTACAACAGAGAAATCATGCATGCAAATTAATCAAGCAAATAATGAATCAAAGTCATATGTTAAACTGATATGAGAACAGAAGCATTTGAGATGCCCACCTTCTTGGATGCGAGGTATTCCATGCCACGTGCCACCTGGTAGGCGCAGGACACCAGGTCTTTGAATGACATGTTCTCCACAGGCACCTGGTCGGGGTTGTAGCAGTACTCCATCCCAGGCGGACGACGCACACGCAGATACTCTCTCAGATTGCCCTTTGCTGCAAACTCCACAATGACGTAGAGTGGACCTGACAATGGACATATGAAAACATTTCAGTCACATGATTCAAGTAGAAATATAACAACTGATCGAAATTAGTGGTCGAACGACTAGATAGCAGCTTAGTGGAAAGCCATTATAATGCCAGTATTTCTTTCATACAATATAATGATAGCAAATGTGTTTTAAATAAAACATGTATTTTACAGCTTTTCCCCACAACATTTATTTTACAAAGGTAGGGGTAGGTAATTTTTATGAGTCTCATGCTCATTATTGCTCCACTTACTTAAAAAAAAATTATATTGTGAAATAATATTACAATTAAAAAAAAGTTTTATTTTATTTAATATATTTAAAAACGTTATTTATTCATGTGATCAAAGATGAATTTTAAGCATCATTACTCCAGTCTTCGGTGTCACGTGATCTTTCAGAAATCATTCAATACGATGATTTGATGCTCAAAAACATTTCTTATTATCAATGTTGAAAACAGTTGTGTGGCTTCATGTTTATCTGCAAATGTGACAGATATTTTTCAGGATTACTATTAGAAACCTTTTCATTATAAATCTGTAAATAAAGCCAAAATAAATCAAACTTAAAAACATTAAATAATGAAATGCTGTCTTGGTAACTTAATGAAATAAAACCAGTTTAAAAATCAGTTACAAAAATTACTAAAACTGAAATAGAAATATACAATAAACTAACTCGTAACAAAAATGCTAAAAGTGTGAAAATGCTATTTCAAAATATTAAGAAATATTTTAACAGTACATAAATACTAAATGATACAAAAATACTAACAGTAGTGTACTTGATTCACAAAAAAACATTTTATTTTATACCGGGTAGCCTTGAAGAGGCTGCTGTTTTTAATCCAGGATTTACAATGATTCAAGCTGGGTTCAATTGATCTAGCATGTGCAATCACAGTAGCTGGACTGATGACAACATCCTGTCCTTTTGAAGTCAAAAAGCAGCATGCCTAACAAATTGATTTTGAAATATAAAATGATTTACCCCCCTATTGCATTCTCTCTAAACGTCTCCATCCGCCCACCCGTATCCCTCCCTCTTTCTTAATTCATCCTTTACTCACCATCTTGTGTGCAGGCCCCCAGCAAGTTGATGATGTTCTTGTGTTTGCCAATAATCTTCATCATTTCCATCTCGGAGATGAGGTCTGACAGGTCCTTGTCTGTGGCGTCGGCTATAAAAGCAATATTGATGAACACACATATATCTTAGTATGACAGGTCACGAAACCTTCAGCCTCTAAGCTGTGAGGGACAAACGGACCGCGCAGATGGGTGAATTTATTTATGCTTTCCTTTATCATGTATTTATTGTGTTGACTTGAAATCACCTTAACAGTTTGCAGCATTTCATTTGCATAATTTGATGCATTTTTCAGTGAAACTGAATTATAGGTAGAAAATAATGTAGAGCTACACTTGATTTGAGTGGAAATGTAAAAATTATGCTATGCTATTACTGGGAATTTCTATAAAGTAATGTGCATTGATGAATTGTGCACAACAAGTCCAGGAGAATGTATTAGTTTTGTTCAGGGTAATTAAGTTTGCTACAATTTATAATGGTGTTGAGAAAAATACTGTCTATTTATGACAAATAACAGATCATTAAGTGCGCCAGATGTTAATTAAGTGAATGAATCAAATGGATGATGAGAGTTTGTTTAACCAATTTATCTACAGAATCAATTCATAGGAGTCATTTATTTGTGAATCAGCCAACACAAATATAACATATTATTCATTATGTAGTAGTGCTATACATTCAGCGATGCAGGGCAGTGTTTTTATTGTTAACTAAAACTAAATCTGTTCAAAATATTTTCTAATACAAAAGCTAATTACTAAAATAAAAATAAAATAAAAAACACTTTGCTGAGATAATCCATCCACCTCACAGGTGTGGCATATCAAGATGCTGATTAGACAGCATGATTATTGCACAGCTGGCCACTCTATGGATGTGGAGTAACGAGGAGATTCACATCATGGATGTGCAGCCGACAAATCTGCAGCAACTGTGTGATGATATCATGTCAATATGGACCAAAATCACTGAGGAATGTTTCCAACACCTTGTTGAATCTATGCCATGAAGAATTAAGGCAGTTCTGAAGGCAAAAGTGGGTCCAATCCGGTACTAGCAAGGTGTACCTAATAAAGTGGCCAGTGAGTGTATAAATAGTAGTAAGATTAAATATATTGCAATTAATTACAATTACAATAAACCTATTACAAAATGAAATCTAAATACGTACAAGAGAGTATTAAAAATGACAAAAGCACATAAAATTACTAAAACTGACATGAAACCTGAAAATATAGGCTAATTCAAAATATTAATACGTCAAAGTATGATATTTATAAATAACATCAGCAATAAAAAAATTATTATATTTATACTAATTTAATGAATCAAATCATATTAATATTATTATCCAATAATTATATAATATTAATAATAGAAAATATATTGTAATAGTATAATATAAATAATATTCAACAATAAAAAATAGAATAATATAAATAATGCTAAAATGCTATTAGTTCAGGAAACAGTAGTCAGAGTGTTTTGCTAATGTTTGCGAGCATTCACTCGCTGAGTAACAGACAGAATCTGAATCAGATTAAACAGCTGCTACGGCATGGGCTCGATTAACATGCTTCAGGGTCAAGCTGAAATACAGGCGAAAGCTCAGCAGACCATCAGATTCCTCATGAGACACTGAAATCCAGACAGAGGTGTCTGGCGTACTTCCATTTTACACCACACACACACAACCGCCGGCTAACAGCGGTGGAAGAAAACACTTACCTTTGAGCATCTTGACAGCCACTTTAGTGACACGACTGGGTTTGTCTTTATCCATCCCGATAGCCTCGGCCATCATCACCTGCCCAAAGCAGCCCTCACCAAGCGGCTTCCCAAGAACCAGCCTTACACACAAACACACAATATTAATCACTGTTGAATAGCCAACATTTCTCCAGGACATTTATATGCATCAGATGGTCAACAAATGACGAGTACAGTGTGTGTGTTACCTGTCTCTGGCCACCTCCCAGCGAGGGTCCTGGGGCAGTTCATATTCGGACACCCCTGAGAGCATAGGGGAGCCACTGGAGGACAGACGCGAGGGCCTGACCAGCATCCCACCCGAGTGCATGGATGAGCTGGAGTCCACAGACACCTGTATGGAAACACTTACAACTTACTCTCCATACAAGACAGCAACAGCAATACACATATGAAGACTTGTGTGTGTATGTGAGTTACTAGAGGCACATACAGGTGCTGATATATGAGACGATACTCACTGACATTATCCAACAAATAGCAGTTCTCAAAGAAAACAACTACACAATCAAAACCCAAAATTCAACAATCAGCTCATCAAGAAAGTAAAAGTTTGCCATTTTAGGCAAACATAAAACCTACCTAGAAATAGGAAAACTATTTGTTTTACAATGTAAATACAATTTACAAAAATAACTTTACACATTGAGATTTTTTTAATTCTGATATTTTAATATCTGATTGTAAAGTTTTGCATTTTATGCAAAAGCTTTTTTTAAAACGTGTGGTCATACTTACTGATATTTTGATAATTTTTGGCATTTCAATAGGAATCCACATGAATGGAAATTTCCCATGACCGTGAACGATTTCCTCATGCAGGTTTCGCAAAACATTCAAGTTTGTCACAGGTTTGAAAGTGACTTCATACATCACTGTGGGCAAAGGCCTATACATTCAGTAGTTATCTACATGATCTAGAAATTAATGTGAACATTTTTCCATGTAGGTTTCATAATGAGTTCAATTTGGTCAAGCAGTTTCACTGCTGCCTGGTTTAAAAGTGACTTTATACACCACTAGACTATTGACAATAAACTTGAGTTTAAATTACACACATTCAAAATCTTTTAAAACCATATGAAATTGTTTCATTAGGAATCCATGATCTGAATTTTGGCAAATAATTTCCTCATGCTGATTTCACAACAGGTTCAAGTTGGTCATGCAGATTCACCTCAGCCTGGTTTGAAAGGGACTTCATACATCTTCCCATGTAAAATCAAGTCTTTTCAGTAGGAATCCATGTGAATTTCACAATGAGTTCGAGTTGGTCATGCAGATTTATGTTGCTTGGTTTGAAAACGCATCAATATTCAGTACACAATAAAAATAAATAAACTTTTGCCTGTTTTGCTCATGAAATTTCGCAAATGTGACAGTACCTTAAAGAACAGAGCAACACTTCAGTTTAGGGACCAATTCTCACTATTAACGTGTTACTTATTAGCATAAGTATTACTAGCATATTTACTGTTTATTAGTACTTATAAAGCACATATCAACGCCATATTCTGCATGACCCCTTAATCTCTACCCCATAGCTAAACTCAACAACTTACTATCTATAAATAAGCAGAAAATTAGGAGTTTACTGAGGCAAAAGTCATTTTACGAATAGTTGGTTCATAGTAAGAATTGGTCTTTAAACTAAAGTGTGACTAAGATTATATTTACTGAAAACTCTTGACAGAATCTTCATTGCTTAACATTATAATTAAATATCTTCAAACAGTATTGAGGATCTAGACAACCTCTGAAGGTGATCTGCACTTTCTTTGGGGGAGAAACAGCTCAGTATCTATCACATGCTACAACATGTCCAACACTAACATGAGAAGAAGCTGTTGAAATGAGACGTTTATGTTTAGTGGTAAAGAGATCAAACCCCCTATCTACTTTCTGTTACCTGTCTGCGCAGCGGGATGCTCTTGGCCAGCTTGTGGACGGCCAGCTGACTGTTGAAGTCACTTTTCTTGGCCGAGCAGTGCATTTTGGCTAGCATGGCGGTCACCACCATCACACAGATGAGGAAGAAGCCCACGCAGTAGATCAGCACCTCTAGGTAGGTCTGGTTTGGCAGCGGAGTCGGTGGAATGGCTAGATTATGAAAGAAGGGAGCAATGCAAGCTTGCTGAATGCTGAAGGAATGATGTGTTTATTGACCTTTGTGTGCTAAAAATGAGAAATTCAGAGAGCTCAAGATTCTGTACCAGCAGAGCTTGAATCTTGGACAATCACTGCAACTGACCCTTTGCTAAGTCCAGCCTTAATGTTACTTAGAAATCCTAATTTAGCCCACCCTATTATCAGACTAGCTTTTGTACTTTCTAAACTTTTTTTTTTAGAAACCATGTGCTTCAACAGTTTAAAAGTGATTTTTGCATAAAATATGCAGAGATTTATCAAATGTTGCTGGGGTACTTAAAATAGTGGCACAATGTATCCAGAGAGATGTTGTTATTTATTTCAAATGAATTTAATAAGTCTTGATGCAGCGGATTAATGTATGTATCAATAAAACACCTACATTTGCTCTGAAGTAAATTAAACAACTACATTCATGTAATAATTATGGAAGTCCATTTACAATAAGTTTGTAATTATAAAAGCAATAACTTGTGACTTAAATCACACAATTCACAAATAATTTCTTGTAATTGTGATTGAAGTGGAACTCGCATTTATCTTTCCTGTTTTTTATTATTATTTATTTTCATACTTTTTACAATTTCATCTCTTACCTATACAGATACCTACAGTTCTCACTATTAACTAGCATGCATATTACTAGTATATTGGCTGTTTATTAGTACTTATAAAGCACATATTAATGTCTTATTCTACATGAGCATATTTTAGCTCCCTTAATACTACAACATGCCTAAACTTAACCACTACCTTTCTATTACTAGGCAGCAAATTAGAAGTTTACTGAGACAATAGTTGTAGTTAGTTAGTTAATAGTAAGAATTGAACCTTAATATAAAGTGTGAAATATTTTAATTTACTATGTTTTATTACATGTTTGTTAAATATAGCAAACATAGGTGGGATGGAGCTTAGCAAAAGGCCAGCTGGAAAGGATACTTTGAACTGTGACCCTAATGGTGAGACTGTTTAGCAGGTATGAAGATGTACGAGTATCTGCTGGTTCAGAAGATTGAAGCATATCATATTAGCAGGAGACTTCTTTTATTCTAGGCCATTGTTTTTAACATAAACCTGAATACATGTGCAATTCTTTGTAAAAGCACAGACACTCAGATGCACACACATACATGCACAAAACAAAAACCTCTAAAAAATGGTGCACTGCAATGAACACAAACTCCTATTGTAGCATGATAATTACTTCTTTCATGGATCGGGTTTCATGGGACATTCTTATGCTTATGTGACTAGCAGGAGAAGGAAACCACTGCTCATGATACTTGCCAGCTTGAGATTAGGCCAAAAAATTGCCTTATGTAAACTCATATGAGACATTAAATTTGCAACACAAATACAAATGTAAATTGAGAGGAATGGCTTATCTGGGTGGGTAGACAAAATCTGAGCGGGTGTGCATTTCAGTATAAATGGAGCTAGGTTATGAGGGTAAAATTACTTGAGAAGTCTGGCTGATACAGATATTTCCTATGCTATTTGGTTGGTGTTTGTCTGCCCCAAGGCTCTGGTTCATAATACTGGGTTTCTTTCACACAAAAGATGTTATTGTGTCATGTATACATTTCACACAGCACACAACAATACACATGCAAATGCATCTCATTGACACATCACTTCTCTTTGCCTTCTCTTTTAATAACTAAATGAACAATCAAATATGAATGTTGTAGTGTGAATATGAAGCTCAAACGCTGAAGTTATTGTATTTACAAAATGTGTTTTGTAATAAGACTTAAGCCCAGAATTTGCTGACTGCAACATGCAAATGCAAGAAACCCAACATTCAACAGTGAGAATGAAATTTCATTCTCAAGTGTTGAATGTATAAGACTTAGACCAACAAGCATCTTGATAAATTGAATCTACTTAAATAGATTCACCCTCTGAGTGAGGCATTTATCAAACCTGAGCCAAAGAGGAAATGATGGCAGCATAGCATTTATGCTTAAAATCATGCTCTTTGCGATGCTTGTCCAGTGTTCAGACAAACAGAAATGTTAATTGGAAACAGGTTAATCTTGAAAAACTAGGAAAGGTGTTTTATAATATAAAAGTTTATAATGGAAACAAAGCTTTGCCAAACCACTAGCCACAATATGTCATCTGTTCTCGGTTGTTATTTGGTACGCTTTATATAACTTATTTTGCAGTTAAATTAGTTTCTGACGTAATGTGCGAGAATAATTAGAGATGTTTGCCAAATGTCTCTAGTTAGGTTAGCAGTGCACAGAATTTTTGTTAATGTTGTGCTGGTCAATATATATACTCTTAGTAATCTTGGTAGCACTTACAGTCCTGTTCTACATACATGTATTACAACTAGGTACTAAACCTAACTTTAACTCATATTTAATCCAAGTAGTGAACTTTCGTATTTCTGTAAGTACATGAACTGTATAATAAAATGCAATCGCTCTTTACCAATGCCAGTTGGCCATGATTATTTTATTCCGCATGTGAATAAATGACATGGGGTTACCAATATTAAACAAGTATTATACGTTCCACTGTTACAGTCATCAACTCACGCTAGCGTTAACAATTTTTCAAAAGTACTGTTACTATCTTTGAGTAAATATTTACTTTGTGCACATCTAAAAAGTTCAGTTTTACTCTGAGATTGTGGGAGGTTTGGCTTCGCTCCGATTCCATTTTTCTAAAGAAAGACTAGAAACATGTCATTTTGACATGCTTCGACTGACATTTTGAGTGTCAGTCAACACCCAGATGAATAAAAAAAAAACACAAAGCAGACACAAAGGGGTTGAAGAATGGTGCGGTTCACAAAGAATACGTTTGCATTGTTATTTGCTGCAAAACCACCGCATTGTTTGCAATGAAAGTAAACAAGAGTAAGTGTTTACTGGCACTGACAATGGGGCTCTGAGACCAATTTAATAGCTTAAATCATTAATGACATTCACATGCTAGGATTCTCTATCACGCTCAGTATGGTTTGCTGTATTGCATTTTTGTCAAATTGATTGAAGATTAGTCACATTTATGCTAAAACCGAGTGTTATTTTGTGGTCTAATGAACTCCAGTAAAGTCAATTTTAACAGAGCATGAGGGTCAAAAACAATAATTTGTGCTTTCCATTAAGTCAAACCTTTGAATAAAGTATTGTTTGATTTTATGAAGAAACAATGCAGTGATGTGACCGAATTCAACCCACAGTGTGAACTGCCACTGTTAAACAGAGAGAAGAAACCAGCCACCAAAAGAAGCACCACAAGATACCTTTATAGACCGTCAACCATGCAGAGTGATGGGAGTGGCCGATAGAGTTCCCAGCCAAGCAGGTGTACTCTCCAGTATCCTCTAAAGACACATTCCTGATCTGCAGTACCTCCATCTCTTTATCCGTGGTGTTGATGCCTGCCGTCTATAGAAAAAAGAACCACAGGATGAAGCCGAAGAGCTCCGGGAAAACCCACCAGAGAGAGAGGTTTTGGATAAAGAGCGGTGAAGATCTGACAACATAAGAGAAAGGCGTTGGAGAAACACCCTTTAGCACCCTTAAAGAAATCAGGACTGCTCCCTGATTGGATCCTTTGATGACCCTGCTGACAGATTTATGGTTAGATGAGAACAGAGCACATGGCTCCACCTGCTAGAGACCCAACACCTGAAGATGAGGGCGACGTTCACCCCCTAGAGTCCACATGCACAAGACGGGCCACATGGAACATTACCCAGCAGAGACTGTACCAAATGGCTCTGTCACTCACTCACTCACTCACTCACTCAGAAAAGGAAGCAAGAAGGGATTAGAAAGACCTGTTAAAGAATGTGAGACAAAGAAAGAAAAAAAGAGAAGAGCCAGGATGCCAAAGGTACTGGATCTTCACTTACTGGAGCGATTAGGAATGTAACGATGAACCGCGAGCCGGTTGAAAATCGATTCAAATATGTGACGATTCAAATCGGTTGAGATGCCAAACTAATCATGATACAATTAGAGTAGGAGTTTACATGAATGTATCTCTGAGGGGAACTGGCTGTCTTTAGAAAAGTTCACGTGGTGTTTTCTTTTCATCTTGCCTCTGAACGATGCAAATTAAAGTAGTGTTCATAAGTGCAGCTCTGCTTAGTTTACAGCAGTAACCCAGGAAACACTATCATTGCTGTTCATAAGCACCACCTGCTGGCAGAGAGAATCTGCATCTCATTCAGCTCGTCTGCCGTTTTATTCAGATATGATTTATGTAGTATAGTTTCACAAAACTAAAGTCAGTGTTTTGGCTTCAAATTTCTAAATTATACTAATTCAGATTAAAACATTCTCATGCTGCATCTTTGTTTGGATAATGATTAAAATGCCTCTCATTTTAAATGGAAAGAGAACAGACAAAGCCTTAGTTTGTTTATATAAAATAAGTTATTTTATTTGTGTAACTTGCTTATTTGATTTGAGGAAAATTTCAGTTTAGTTTTGTTATATTTCAATTTCACAAAGAAACATGCAGCATAAGCCTAATACAAGGACACCTTCTCATTTACTGTATAATATCTTCAATCTCATTTTGTTAAAAACATAAAAGTGAGAAAATCCAATCGTGAAATCAAAATCGTGAATCTAATCGAATCGTGAGTTGAGTGAATGGTTACATCTCTAGGAGCGATGCTATAGTACCTATTGAATTTGCTATCCAAGTGGTGTCAACACATCAAGAATATGCTGGCATGTGATATTTTGAAAATTGTGGCCATCTTCAGAAGTTAATACTATTGGCCAGATAATTTAAAACATAATTTTTGCAGTTTTCTTTTCTTTTTTATTATGCAAAAGAAATCAAATATACCATGAAATATTAAATTGTAGCCTTTATTCACATTTCTGAAGTTGTCCTTTAAAACATGATAAATATATCCAGACTATATGCTTTTAGTAGAATTATGAGATTTATATTAATATTTAGAGTTTATAATAAAGGATAGTGTTGAGTATATATATATATTTTTTTTTACTGGTATTGTTAATACAATGTTTGCAATTGTGACAACTCTATGAGGAAGAAAGAGACACTCTAGAATTGAATTATGAAAGCTGAACAATAGTGAAGTGGATCCAGGTTGAGAATTATCCCTTGAGCGAGCTGAAGGAATTTAGACGGGCACATTCCCAAGGTGCCACTGAAACGCTTTTGAAGTGCAAGAGCGCAAGTAATCTTCAGAGGGCATGAAACACACCCTTATTAGGAGGGCAAAGTGTAGCACAAAGATGGAGAGAAGGAAACATCCAGTGTAAACAAAAGCCAAAATACTTCCAGTTGCTCTGCTGGGATTTTCCATGGCGTCATTTACAGCACCACAGAAAATAAAAAAAGAGCGACGAAGTGGGAAGATGTGTCGCGGTCACCTAAAAGCCTGATAACCGCTGTCTCTACCTCCATCTAACTGTGCATGTCTGCCTCTTTCTGCACTGATGAATCTCTGTAGCAGGGGTCGTGTGTTACCTTGCAAGTGCTTAACGACGTTGAGCCATGCTGATTGGTTGGCTTGGCCTATATAATTGGCCACTTTACATATATACTCCCCACTTTCTTCTTCGGTCACGTTGTACAGCGCCAAGACCTGTGTGTCCGAGCTGTTGACCCCAGAGTGCTGCGGAGGTCAAACATATGTCAGAGGTCAAGCACAGTCAAACATTGAGGTCACTGATCCCAGCGGTCACTGAAGGACAACACCTGCCATTACTGCTCTTATGAAAGACATTATGACAGTCTGCCAAGAACATGGCTCATAAAAGCTGTTAGTCCTGCTCCATTTGCTCAGGTGCTCTGTCCACAGAGGTGAAGAAACATAGTGAAAGTTACTTTAAAAAAGACGTGGACACAAATTTTGACAGATGTTTAACAGCAACAGAAAAGGTAAAGATCAACACAGATTTCTTAAATTTGTATTTAAAAGAATGTTCCAGGTTACAATCACATATTTCTGATCCAGAGATTCTGTACTCTTTAAGGTGATGTGTAATATCACCTCCTACTATATAACGGTGAAAATATGGAAAGCTGGAAAATTTGGTCAATGGCACAGAAGAGTTCTCATAAATGCTGGACAATTCCATTAATGGCAGGGAAAGAATTAAATTACAGACAACACGGAAGCACTTTAATCAAACATTTAGGTTGACTAGATAAATGGCTTTTACCTTTAAGATCCGAACATATGGCAGTCCGTCTGGGCCGACTCTACTGCCATTAACCTCAATGTGTTTCAGCCACTGAATGTGTGGCTGAGGATCGCTGAAGACTTTACACTCAAACTCCACGTCACTCCCCACCACTACTGTACGGTTAGCAGGCAACCCCGCCTGGAGAATCGGCCTGTGCGGTGAACGCTCTGAATAAAACACACAAACACACTGTACACAGTTAGTGTTTTGAAATGACTCCATTGACATAAAAACTGATTTTGAATCCTTTCTCTATTAAAGAAATCAAAACTGGAATCTACATTACAGCAAATGGGATATTGAACAGATGTTCAATAAACACTGTCACATAGCCTGCAGGAAGCATCCTCTTTAACATGCAGGCTAAACATTTATTATAATGACTGTAATTTGGTGAAAATTAGTGGAAATGTTATTTTAAGCCACAGCCGATCTCTCAGGCCTTCTGACTAAAAGAAAATCTGCTACTGGAGTCTAGAGCTATCCAACATTTTACTACACTGCTTTAAAACTAAAATTGTTGATTTTTAACTTTAAGTGTTCATGCTGCCTTAGAATTAAGTTTAGTCAACTTAAATAGTTCAAAAAGTTTTCACTTAGTAAAACTTAACTTAAGGTGGCTAAATATTTAAGCCAATAAAAACCCTTATTTCATTTTTTTTATTTAAACTACACTTTTTTTCGTTCTTGAATATATTATGTTGAAATGTTCATTTTGCAATCAAGTTATCTTATTTTATTTAAATAATAAAAAACATGTTAAAACAAAAATGAAAATGTGCTTCAATAGTACATTTCCCCCCTACATTTCCACCTCTTGTGATCTAGCATGGCAGACCAAATCAAAAGACATCTATGGGCCAACTACTGCCCTCAGGGCCTGGTTTGGGTATCTTTGTTGTAGCTGGTACCATGCAAATCTGACTTCCAAAAACTACAATTTTGAAGAAAAAAAAACTACATTTCTCAATCTCTGTGGCTGCACAAGAATAATAGATTCAGTGTCAACTGCACCCCTTACATGCATTCTTTTGTTTTTTATTTTGTGGTACTGGGGGGGAAAAAACACTTTCTCGAGGGGAAAAAAAGAGAAAGAAAAATGAACTTGCCCAATGTGTCCATTTCATTAAAATCTAAATCATGCACGTCATTACATCATAATTTCAACCTCTAAACTAATAAGCAGGACCTTCCCAGGAGGACTTGATGGCACAAATGTGTGAGTGTCTTCTGAATGCCAAATTCAAACAGTGTCTTCTCATCAATGTGTATGTATGGAGCAAATGATGTCACAGTGGGCTCCATCTAGATGGGTGTAGCACTGATTTATTTGCTACTTAATGAAGGCATCAATCAAGTCCACGTCAGCCAATCAGTGTTTAAATTACTTTATTCCAAATACTCTGATCTCATCTTGAGCCACTAACCACGTCTCTAACTCATCCATGGCATCAAGTAAACACTTTGCATTTGCAATGGATCATTTAACACACACCATCAACTCTCCACGTGCCTGTCCTTGACAAGCACACAGACATTCGCACGCAAAGTGTAAAGCCACCGGTTACTTCGGTTCATGTCAGGGAAGTAATGGTAACCATTAGTGCTGCTGCGCCAAAGCATTAGCTGCATGGTGAATAACACCCATTTGCATCTAATTGACTCGAGTAAACATTGCAGTGGTTCTGCGACCCTCCCTTGGGGATCATTTGCAATCTCTTGTGCTTTGCTAAAAAACGTGAATCGATTTAATCAGAGGTTTAGCAATAAATCATTGCAGCTGAGCTAGTGGGGAAGGGGAGACCAACACAAATTTGCTCACATACAAAAACAACAAAAAAATTGGACTGAACTAAAACTACATTTCAAAATGTTGAAGACAGACAAGAACAGAACCATCACTGACCGACTACATCCAGCTGGTAAGTGTGATTGATGCTGCCGTATTTGTTTTCCACCAGACAGGTGTAGTTGCCTTTGTCTGACGGTACCACCGACTCCATTATGATGGTCCACATGTGCTCTCGAACCTGTGCAATAAAATAAAAAGGTGTAGACCTAAATGCAATGAAAGTTTTCACATATTGTGGGAACTATTTAGAAACAAAAAGCATGTTTGTGTGCACCAAGTAAAACTCTTCAATTATAGGCTTCTATAGACCAAATCTTCTTGTAAAAGCAGAAAACTGTTAGATGCATTAGAGGGCTGATTGTCTTTTAAGATCATTTCAGTGAAAGGCTGAGGAAGTTTAACAGAGTGAGTTGGCAGCAGATCCCAGTCAGGTCAGTTCAACATCAGTCAGGCACGAGATCAGAGCCATGGAGAACAGTGTGTTTCATGGTGGAGAGTGGGAAACAGGCCACTCCATGTCCACTAATACAGTCCTCTTCTCTAGACAAACGCTCAATGAACTGCCAGAAAAAGCCAAACTTCAGTCTATTAAAAAACATATGTCTGCTAAGCAACATGCACCTCAACATGGAGTTTTCAATAAAAGTATCTTTTGATTAAAATATTTACAATATATTTATGTATATTATATTAACTATGGCAGATATTCACAACATTTTTGTTATTTGTGAATATGTACTTATTATTCTCATTAGTCTGTCATAGTTACGTCTAATGTTATAGTACTTTATGCTGCCTTTTTTGTCTTTGCTTTTCATATCTTATTTTGTTTGACAAAAATATGAGTGTGAGACTGATATGAGGGTAAGTAAATGACGACAGGATTTCCATTTTCGGTGAACTAAAACTATAAAGATCCAGCAGACATAGCAAGTGTTCTCTGCAGTAACAGCTCTTCTTGATTAAATTAGATTTAGGTTGGGCATAATTAATAAGAGGTTATGGCTTCTCGGCCTACAGAACCCCAGATGTGAGCAACTACACTCGCAGTCTGCCTGACTTCCTTTTCACAATCACTTAATGTAAATGAACAATTGTGCCAGACTCTTGTTAAACAAAAGAAACCACGAGAGACTGGGAAGAGTGCTGGGGGAGGTTACTACGGAAAGCTACAGGGCCCCTTAACGGAAGCCCCTCACACTCCTGGAGCTCAAAGACACGTTTAGATGAACGTATGGATAAACTACTAGCGCTATAATATGGCTCAGTTAAAAAAATAAATGCAAAATAAATACTGCTTAAGGTGATAAATACAAGCATACTGCTTGGTTATACTCAAATGCTTGTATAAAGCATGTTGAAGCGCATGTTACTGTGCGTGCGTTCATATGTGTATGCATTGCAGTGGCCTCAAACACACTCCAGATGGTAAAGTGTGTATGCGGTGTGGAGAGGAAGAGGACTAATGTCTCCCAGCTGGAGAACACCTTGATGAGAAACACAGGTCCACAATGACACAAGCAGAAAACAGCGGAAAATATCACTTTAAATGTTCGTGTAAAAGGGAGTAGAATGAAAAAAGAAATGTTTCAACCCAAAAATTTAGATTCTGTTATTTTTTACTCATTAACTCATGTTGAAGTTCTAATACCATATTCAGTTATTTTTAAGAGAATTTATGAATTTTCACAAAACTTTTTAGTTCACACTGTTTATTTCATAGCTATTTAAAAAAAAAAAAGATCATAAAAAGCATCACGAAGTACTCCATAGAACCCATAAGCTATATTCAGACTAAAGGCTTGTTAACACCAAGAATGATAACTATAACAATAACAGTGCTTTAAAAAAAACATTTACAATTTTAAATCATTGCAGAATCCACATCACAACTATACCGATAATGGCACTAAGGAATGATGCATTTGGTTTCACTTTCAAAACAGTTTTCCAGCTGAAAAATGCTAAAAACACTTATAACCAATCAGAGTGCATCCGTTTTAAAAGTTTGAGCATTTAAAGTGCAGCACAAGCTTATAATAATCAGACAGTTATTGTGCATTGGTGTGAATGTTAACATCGTTATCATTATAGTTATATTATATGGATATTTCTCAGTGTGAACGGGCCTTAAGACTGTCAAACATCAGCTCAACCGTGAATGCTTGACGTGCGAGAGCCAATAGGGTTTATTTTTGAGCTGCGATTGACCATATAAAGCCTAAATTAAATCCCTTAATGATATGAAGTGATCGTGTCTCTTCAAAAGATTTTGGAACAACATGATGGTAAGAAAATTAAAATTTTCATTTTCATTCAGTTTCGGTAGAATACCCATTTAAGTTCAATGCACAACTTTTATAACTTTGGTGTATTTTAATTTTGGTCCTTTTTAAAGCTTGGCAGAAGTAATTACTATAAATTGTTGGTAACACTTTTTAGAACCAATTCTCACTATTAACTAGCTGCTTATTAGCATGCATATTACTAGCATATTGGCTGTTTATTAGTACTTAAAAAGCACATATTAATGACTTATTATGCAAGACTATATTTTAGATCCCTTAATCTCTACCCCTTTTCTAAATTTTATTAACAGGAATTTAGAAATTAATTAAAAGTGAATGTGTGTTCCCTATTCCAAAGTGTTACCAATTGTTTTTATATGTACAACAGATGCATAAAGAAAATTACATTTTCGTGTTCCATAACAGACAGTACCTGAAAAATCTATTCCAAAATTGATTTATTTTAAATTAAAATATTACAGTGCATAACTAGAACAACTGTGGTCCGAATTATAGATTTAACAAATGTGAAACAAGTGAACTGAGGCTGAAACTCAAAGCACTGCTAATAATGATGCTTTGCTAAGGAATTAAATTAACCGTTTTGTTACTTTGGGTCTGTTGATATTCAACATGGTCAAATGAGTAAAAGGACAGAGTTGGTTTATCCTGGAGTTTATTGTCATCTGTCTGAGCACAAGCAGTTGTGTAAAATAAGGACAGCCAAGCTAGAGTAGACCGCCTCCACCAGAAACCCACGGCTCCAGTGTCTGCCTTCCAGGCATGGCTATTCAGCCTCTGTCATGCTACAGTGAGGTGTCTGGAAGACAGATCTGTTGAGGACGAGGTGCCCTTTTAACCCCCAAAGCAGAGTAGCTGGCTAGCAATCCAGAGTCAGGTAACTAAGATGTTGTATGTTTCATGATTTTAATGGGTTTTGGTGTAGTTCCCTCACCTTGTAGCCACCTATCCGCTGGTCTTTCTTAAACTCTTTGCTGTTCTTGAGCCACTTGAGCGTTGGTGTAGGGTTACCATTGGCCTGGCAACGGAACTTTACGGTTCTGCTAGCGGGAACCGCGTGGAGCTTCTTCTCCATCTTATCAGGTTGAGCCCAGACGGGCGCCATTGCTGAGGAACAGACAGAGAGCACATAAAATAAGATTGAGAAAGTTAAATTGATCCTTCAAAACCACTCTTTCAAAAATATGTCAACAATAGAAAAGCCATGACTATTTTAGAACGGTAATCCAAAGTGGCAGATCAAAGTGTGTGAGATTTGGGTGTTGGTTGCTGGTTTCACTGCTGACTGGCTAGATAGTGCCCTTGGGACTCAAAGAGTAATCCATCAAAAGTAATAAAGACTTTCAGTCTAATGAACAAAGGCACATTCCACAAGATTCCTGTGGTTTCTAAGACAAAAATGTGCACTATTTCCTGTTATAGTTCCTACTTTAAAGTAAAATCCTAACAATTTCATAAGAAACAGATACTGTTATTGATATTTGCAGATCTTTTAGTCAGAGTTTTGAGCACAGAGAGTTGGACTAAGCAAGGAGGGTGACTCACGAAGCAGTTTCTGGTCACTCGATAGCTTGGTCTCCTCAGAAGAAGACTCATCTTCTTCATCATCTTCTGAGGAAGCCAATCCATCTGAATGAGAACAAAAACTTAGGTTACATTTTTGTTGTAAACAATACAAAAATCAACTGGGTAAAAAAAAAAAAAAAAACAATCAGTAATATCTTATTCTAATTATTTCTCACCTGTAACGTTGACACTGAAGTAATCCGTATGGTTGCTGTTGGGTCCCTGAGCAAAGCAAACATACAGACCAGAGTCGGCCGGCTCTACTGCTTCAATCTCCATCTGATGGTTACGCAGGCGAGTGTGCTCTCCGTCAACCAGGGAACGTGGTCCTTAGTCCAGGTCACTTCCTGTGTCCTCTATACTTTTACAGCTCAGCTCCAGTTTGTCCCCGGATACAAAGTGAATGGCATCGGCTCGACCAGGGCTAACACTAAGAGCAAGATGTAAGAAATTAGTTAGGTTTAATTAAACTAATTAGTGATGTCTAATAGAGATCGGGGCATTATTTAAAAAAAAATTGTTTCAATAATTAATTGCACTAAATTAACTATACTAGTAGCCATAAACTCAATTCTTCATTAAATTAATTACTATATACTATATGATATAGCATTTCCATTCCATCTCCTTGCACACTTGACATACAGTAAACATTTGTATTTTATCTAATTTATAACATTATTTTATCAGTTACTGAATCCAGAGGCAAGATTTGCGACATTTTTAAAAATGAAAATCTTCTCAACTCTTATTTTTTCATATTTTTTAACTTTAGAATAGAGGTAAGAATATTTTATATAAATCACAGAAACATTTCTTTAATAATTTTATTTTCCTTTTTTCTTGTTGTTTTAAAGACAATCCTAAAAAATTGTTTCTGAAAAATGTTTCTTAAAAATCATCATAACCCCAAAGTTCCTATGCTAAAGTTAGGATAACCTCCAACTTGTCGTAATTTTGTTGTTGTTTTAAATATTAAGCATTACATACGTAAAACAATATGCATCACTATAACTAGGGATGCACTGTAGGGATAAGGGACATCAGTATAACTAGGGATAAGTAAGTACTCTGAAGTACACTAATGATTGATGATGTAAACAATGACTGGTCATTATTTTGCTTGACGTGACTTTTTGCTGAATTTGAAATTCAGTAACAACAAAAACAAGTCAAATAGGAATTTCACAAATAAACGCATTAACCCTTTACATCTTGGGACAGGCCCTTTAAAAATAATTTAAAGTGCACGGTGCATTAAAAACCATTATGCCAAGTATTGCACGCTTATTAAAATACATTGCAAAATACATCATATTTTTATGCAATCTGTGGGCAGTGTAAAAAGACGGCCTTGTGGAGTTATACATTTACAGTTGAACAGGGAGTTTTCAACAAGAACCACGATACAATCAGGCAAGACCAAAGTCATTTAAGATTTCCATTTGAGGTCTTAATTTTTCTATTCTTATGAACATCTCATAATTTATCTTAACATCTTCTTGAAAAGAAAGGTGCAATCGAGCCAGAGTGTATTAGTGTTTGGCATCCTATAGATGAGCGACAACACCTTCAAGCATCTATCAAAGATCCCACCTCAGTCACTGCTAAATCAAATCGGAGTTCGAATTAGTCAAGGGCCAATTGTCAGGCCAATTCTGAGATAGTGCTGAAATTTGATTATGGGATGCAAGGTTGGGGGCATTGCCTCAGACACCACCACCTGAGCCCACCCGTCACTCCTGACGACCAGCAGACTCCTGACGATGATTCATTGTCCATCAACATTATGTCACCCGTCTGCAATTTGCCATACTCTTTTAAAGGGGGGCTGCTTCGTAGAGTAGGGCACTGGAGAAATATCCCTGTTGGGGGTCCTCTTTAAAAGAATAGACTGACGAGCACATACTGACACCATATGCTAATTGTGACTCTTTACTAACAGTAAGCCAAGGTGAGATTTTCGCATTTACAAAACAAATGGTGTCTGCTTCATATTCAAATGGAAATTGGATTAATTTCCTTTCAATAACAATGAATTTGACTTGCTGAAAGGATATGAATGCTTGATTTCCTGTAAAAGATGCATCAGGGCTTGATAATTGTTAAAAAAGTCAAATTTCTATGAAATCCTGCCACCCGCTGAAGACGATATTTACACTATTGTTTTGAAATAGTTTCAAAAGACGCAATGCTTGGCCTACATTCTACGGAGTCACTGTGGTAAAAGACCAAAAAACAAAAAGGTGAATGCAAAGGAAATTACAAAAGAAAACTTCTTCTGAAAAGTCTGTCAAAGGTTGTGAAAAAGCAATCACTTAAGAACGATTTTAAGGAAAGAAAATGCTTAGGCGATACTGGTATGCTCGTAACTGACACATCCCTAATAGTATACAAAGTGCAAACGTAAGCCAAGTTTCCTCTGACTAATTCTGCTGTAGTAACTCCGCCCATCACTACCATTAACTCTGCTAATAAAGGCGAGCGGTAAGAGGCCTGTAGCAGCAGGTTTTTGGGCTGGTATCCATGGTGACCTCAGTAGGGTCTAGTTAAGGTATTTCCTGCTTCGCATGTGTCTAACAGGCTCTTAATCCTGACAGGAACAGGGGCCAGGGAGGGATCAACTTTCCCCACCAAAACACTGCAGAAAAGAATGAAGGAGAAAAGAAGATAGTCTTATTTAGCCACAAGATAAGTAAATAAGTTAACTTTAAATAAGTAAATACTTCTCAAGGTTGGATTGTTTTCAAGTTTGGCAGGCCAATTTTTATATACCTTGAAATATATGTTACAAAAAAAGGCATTGAGCATTTGCACGCTTACTGCTCAGGAAAAAAAGATTCAAAGGTGCTGTATGTAAATTTTCACTCTACTGAAGCAGAAAAATATAATATGTTTGCAGATATTTAGGAAACATGTTAAGTTCACATACTTTTTCTCTGAAAAACAATGTTACAGTTATTCTGCTTTGAAATGGGTATTTCGTGTCAGAATGTCTGTTTTGTTTTGGTCTGTATGACCTCCGCCCACTGCCAATTTTGACACTCTGGGTTGCCATTTGTTGGAAAACAGTGTACTGCAGCCATGGAAGCAAGCAAATGTACTGGCTCAGAGATCGCAGCCTCTGCATCCATCTAAAAAGCTCTTTAACCAAAGGCATATTAAAATGCAGATAATTCAATCATCAACTTACAGTGCAAGTCTCATTGCCTGCCAATTGCATTCATTCATATTGCATGTCTTCAATCTAGCAACCATGTGAGCGTTGAGTCTTATGAGGAGGGGTGGGAAAAACAACGCTCTCCAATATTTTGAATCTGAACTGGAACTTGAATTGGTCTTTTGTGACAACATGCCCCAATAGCAGGCACTATATAGGGTAAGCTTTCACAGTGAAACCTGTCATTCATGAAACAGCTCAAACATAGTTACTAATTATAGTAACTAAAAGAATAATTAATGAATTAAGTTTATTTAATATGTGGAAACTTATCCCCTACCTGACATTTATAAGAAATACCCTCGTCTAGAAGATGCAGTATCAGTCATTCAGTTAAAATCTATCTTTATTATATAATGGTCTCGCTTCTGAATGCCAGTGTGGTTTCTTTGTGTTCACCTATTTCCCAAGAGCAACATAAAAAACTGAATTATTGGTGGGTGGACAGACTTTACAAAAAACTAGTCTAATTTTAGAGGGTTTTAAACTACATGTTAGAGAAAACATTTGTATACTGGCATGAAAATAGTCTTATGACAACTAACCTGGGTCCATTCAAAGGCACTTGCTTCCACCCTAAAAACAGCACAGCCTCACCTCAGAGTCAGTGAGCCAGAAATGATTCACTTTATAATTGATGAGAAATTTATAATACAAGACACATTGACTGATTGTAAGGTCATGACAATGAGGTTGTAATTTCCTTTGGCATGTTTGATTGAGCAGAGCAGATGCCGAAAATATTTTGCACCAGTCAACAGAAAAGCGGTTTACTGTGAGGTATCACGTGAGAGTATTCTGCAATAATCACAAAGGGAGAAAATGATACAGCTGCTTTATGATTTATAGTCATTAATCGACATACTTCCTTCCAGGATATTAAAGTCACTTCAAAGAACAAAACACCATGCAATATAAGCTGAAGACATGCACCGGTGTGCAAGCTATAGAGTCCATGTCACAGGGAATGAGGTCGAGGACTCAAATGCAGAGATTATCAGGTTTCTTTAATAACAAAATAAAACAAAGAACAAAAACCACCCCGAAGGGGAAAAACAAGCAGGCAGGCATAAGACTGGAGCACAGTCAACATGAAAACTCACATGACGAAGACACATGAAAGACAACGGATCAGCACAGGACTGCAGACACAAGGGTAACTATATAGGGAGACAAACGAGGGTAACGAGGGAGACACAGCTGGAGCCACTGAAACAATGATTAAGTAACAAGATGGGAGGGGACAGACAATCGACATGGGAGCACATGGCACCAAACAAACAACAAGCCATGTGCTCAACACACAGAGACATCTGGTGGCCAGCCTGGGCACACCAGCAGGACCGTGACATAACCCCCCCTTTAAGGAGCGGATCCCAGGCGCTCCACACACACTAAACAGAAAAATGTCTAGGAGGGAGGTGGGCCAGGCCCGTGTGGTGGAAAGAGGGCCTGGAGCAATGGGCACACCGGGGTTCCAGGGTGGGGCTGGCCCTGGAGTGGGCTCTGTGGGTTCCCAGACCGGAGCGGGCTCTGGAGCGGAGTCTGTGTGCTCCCTGACTAGAGCGGGCTCTGGAGCGGACTGCGTGGGCTCCCGGAACGGAGCGGGCTCTGGAGCGGACTGCGTTGGCTCCCGGAAAGGAGTGGGCTCTGGAGCGGACTGCGTGGGCTCCCGGAACGGAGCGGGCTCTGGAGCGGACTCCGTGGGCTCTCGGATCGGAGCGGGCTCTGGAGCGGGCTCCGTGGGCTGACGGGGCGGAGCGGGCTCTGGAGCGGACTGCGTGGGCTCCCGGAGCGGAGCAGGCTCTGGAGCGGACTCCGTGGGCTCCCGGAACGGAGCGGGCTCTGGAGCGGAATACGTGGGCTCCCGGACCGGAGCGGAATGCGTGGGCTCCTGGACCGGAGCGGAATGCGTGGGCTCCCGGACTCGAGCGGTCTCCGTGGGCTCCTGGATCGGAGCGGGTTCTGGAGCGGACTCCTTGGGCTCCCGGACCGGAGCGGAATGCGTGGGCTCCCGGATCGGAGCGAATGCGTGGGCTCCCGGATCGGAGCGAATCGTGGGCTCCCGGATCGAGCGAATCGTGGGCTCCCGGACGGAGCGGAATGCGTGGGCTCCCGGACCGGAGCGGAATCGTGGGCTCCCGGACCGGGCGAATGCGTTGGCTCCCGGACCGGAGCGGAATCGTGGGCTCCCGGATCGAGCGGGCTCTGAGCGGACTCCTTGGGCTCCCGGATCGGAGCGGGCTCTGGAGCGGACTCCTTGGGCTCTCGGATCGGAGCGGGCTCTTGAGCGGAATGCGTGGGCTCCCGGATCGGAGCGGGCTCTGGAGCAGACTCCGTGGGCTCCCGGATCGGAGCGGGCTCTGGAGCGTAGCGGTCGCTCTCCACCATGGCCTCCAGGACCACCGGGCTGGGTTTCGTTGGAGAAAAGTCGGCTGCCCGTACCGACCTCATGGGTGAATCCTCCAACTTACGCACCAGCCTCGGCATCCCGGGGTGCGCTGCAGCTTTGGCGGCCGCCATTAGGGGCACTGCAGCTCCATCTGCCGCCACTGGAGGAGCTGCAGCCTTGTCGCCCACCACCTGAGGCACACCAGCCACCTTAGCTGGGGAACGTGCCAAAGCCTCGACGAATTCCCCAAATGTGAGGTGGTCCAGCCCACTCATCCTCCACCAGCTGAGGGGCTCATCAAGGGCGCTGTTGAAAAGGTCCTTGAGGGCCTCATCGTTGTAGCCTAGCCCCTCAGCTGCACCACTGAACTCCACGGCAAAACTCCTCACGTCATTGCCCTGCTGACGGCAGGAGCTCAGGGCCTCGTACTGGAGGATGCGTTGGTATAGGGGGCTGGAGATAGTGTCGGGTGGTGGGCGACCCAAACCCCTCCTCTGCTGAGTCCCCATCTTGGCTGATCCGTTCTGTCACAGGGAATGAGGTCGAGGACTCAAATGCAGAGATTATCAGGTTTCTTTAATAACAAAATAAAACAAAGAACAAAAACCACCCCGAAGGGGAAAAACAAGCAGGCAGGCATAAGACTGGAGCACAGTCAACATGAAAACTCACATGACGAAGACACATGAAAGACAACGGATCAGCACAGGACTGCAGACACAAGGGTAACTATATAGGGAGACAAACGAGGGTAACGAGGGAGACACAGCTGGAGCCACTGAAACAATGATTAAGTAACAAGATGGGAGGGGACAGACAATCGACATGGGAGCACATGGCACCAAACAAACAACAAGCCATGTGCTCAACACACAGAGACATCTGGTGGCCAGCCTGGGCACACCAGCAGGACCGTGACAGTCCAGATTTTGTCTGAACAAATATGATGGGGAAACATATGTGGTGTACAGCTTGTTTACTACTACTACTACTATATATTAGGGCTGTCAAAATGAATGCGCTAACACAATTTCATTTTAACGCCACTCATTTTATTAACGCGCAATTAACGCAGTGCGCATTTTTGGTTGAGCCGTGTCCCAACCCATAGTTGGAGAAATGGAGATGACATTGTGTCCTACTTAACGACTTTTCAGAACCCTTTCAGTAAAAATAAAAAAAATTCTCTCAAAAAGCACCTAGCGACAAATCTAGAGGCTTCTTGGACAAACTTTATATGGTTTCTGAGACTCTCGGTTCTGCCGCATGAGCGAGGTCTTGCTCCCACCACGCGCAGTTTCAGTTAAACAGAGATATTACTATATGTTGCTTCTCTAATTTTACATGCAAGTATAGCGAAATCACAGCACAGCTATTGTCTTTATCTTATGTGTATTTGATTTCATCAGACGATGACTGATTATAAATTAGGGCTGTGCGATTAATCGAAATCGAAATAAAATCGCTGATTTGAGATTGCGATTTCTAAATCGCTTTATAGCTCGATTTTTTCGTCCCCAGCCCCAACCTCCTGCAGTATGCTATCTGAACCAATCAGAATGCAGCAGAACAGAACAGGCCGGGCATACAGACAGATAGTATGCTAAAGAAACAGGGAAGATGAGTTCAGAACAGGATAAGGACTTGGTGGCCAAAAATGCATGTTGCATGCAGAGCACACAGCGGGAGTAGCGATCATATTTCCTTCAGAGCAGAGGCGTCTTCGCTCATACCTCAGCACCACTTGCTAAACGCAAAATGCCCTTTGGTAATTTGTTAATTCCAGAATCTGTGGAATAGGCTAAGCAATGTTTGTCTAATCTAATGTTTCTAAAAGCAAATTCTAAAATCATGTGAAGATTGTCACGTTTTAATAGACCGCATTTCCCCGCAGTTTTGGTCTATTTTTAATTTTAGAAAGTGTTTCTTTTATTTACGCCACGAAATAATTATTTGTCAAGTGCATTTCATCTTGTGTGTGCTTTCATGGGCCTGATAAGTATTTTGTGAAATTCTATATCTGCTTTTCATCTTGTGTACGTGTTTTGAATATGAAGCGTTGTTTTAATGGAAACGTATACTTTTTCAGTTATTACATTTTTTACGCAAATGTTCCAAGTGGCTTCAAAACAAGACACGTTTTCAAATTAAGACTTTAAATGTTATACATTTAAATTAGGGATGTTCATTTCGGTTATTTTTCCTAACCGTTAACCGACAAATATTATAGAACTGAATTAAATTAAAAAGAATAAGTGTCTGTGACCCGTTAAAAATAGCATCTGTTTTTCGGGGATTAATTTCACATGCGCAAAAAGCAGCAAACATGAGGATTCACATGATCATATCATATTATATCACACACCTGCAGCACTTCTACAAGCAGAGAAACACTTAATTCACCTAGATGCTGGGTTGAGCCTTTTGGGTCATTTTTTGGGGTTATTTGTTCAGTGTTTGGGTAGTTTGTGTACATTTTATTTTATTTATAAAATTGTTTCTGTCAGTATATTGTTTAAATCTATGCAGAGCAACATTTATGTGTGAATCACTAAACGAACGCCGCTCAACGCGTCGGTCTTATTGCGTGATTAAGAGTCTGATGCTTTGCATAAAATAAACTATTATATTTATAAAGATACAGAACACAAATACTTTGGATGTTAAAACATGTTAAAGCATTCTACCTTCACAATGCAGCCTGTTCATTATCATTATAAAACAACCGGTCAAACATATGGAAAAACACACTGCTCTGTTTAAATATGTAGTAAAATCTGTCTGTTTAGCGTTATCACCGCATACCGCCGTGAAGTTATGCAAAACATTTAGTTTTATGTGGATATTGTAAGGGTAAATAAATAAAAGGTAAATAATATTTTGGCATTTAAATACATGAATACGGGAACATTTGATTTTGTGTTGAAGGAGAGACCCAACATTGGTTTCAGTTTTGTTTTAGCCTAAAATAATTAGTTTTGGTTTGTCGTTATAGCTTCTTATTTTTAATTCTTGTTATTTTCTACTGTTAATTGTAAGGATTTTTTGTGGAGTGAGGGGAACTAAAATAGTCTAGCTATGTTTACAGTGTTTATTATAATGTTTGTAATTCGCGTTGGCCTATTTCTGAATGAAATAATAAAATGCGACTTATAGGCGACTTGTTTTTCTCTCTCTCGCTCTCTCTAAAAACGTGTTTTTTATATGTGTAGCTTATTTTAACCATGCTTTTTGCAAAAAAAACATATTTTGATAAATTACTAAAAATAAATAAATAAGTTAATTTAAACCGTTTAACTGATTGTATGGGTAAAAATTATTATCGGTTGGTTAAAGGTTAATTAACATCCCTAATTTAAATGAACAATTTCACTCTGAAACATAACCTTTTCTTATCGGACTACTGCTTTAATTGAGACATTTATTCAATAATGTCACTATAAACAGGAAAAAATAAATATGCCTAACGTTACTGAAGACATTTAATGTGAGCGCGTGATCCGAGCAGGATTCGGTTTACCGGTGAGCGTGAGCGGATCATTAGCGGAGCGTTTGATTTGGCCGTGAACGACTGAGCGGAGCGCACACACACAAAGCGGAATATTGAACCGCTCCGCTTCGCTCACATGCTCTGGTTGCATCTTGTTTTGTTGGATTTGATTACTCACATATACATATAATATATATATATATATATATATGTATTTTGCCATATGTCTGTTCTAGAGACATGTTGCAACTTTTTGGGAAAGGTCTAATTGGTTTCCTTTGGAAATATGTTTCAAATTCACACAGAATGCATTTATAACTGTAAAGGTCAAGGTTTCTTTATTTGTCACATGATAAATTATACAGGGTATAATCAAAAGTGAAATGTAGATCAAATCAGGTCCGCTCAGTGGACAGTGCAAAGAATAAAAATTATATAAAAGTAACACCACAAGAGCATATATATATATATATATATATAGGTAAAAAAAGAAATAAAGAGTAAAATGTGTAATAGAATAAAGAAAAGTGCAAAACAAGATGTGCAAGACAAGTAAGATGTGCAAAAACAAGTAAGATGTGCAAAAACAAGATGTGTAAGATAAAGCATGTCTGTTTGTGTCAAAATCGTGATTAAAATCGAAATCGAAAAAAAAATAAAAAAATCGTGATATATATTTTTTGTCCATATCGCACAGCCCTATTATAAATCAAGATTTTTGTGCGGATTAACCTCTTGGAAGGGAGAGCTGGTTATAGTCTTAAAGTGCTGCATTTCAGTCACTATTTCATATTCACTCCATTGTCTGACAACAGAAACAGTCAAATGTATCAATGAAAACAGTTTAGCTGCATCAGAATACAGTATGCGGACACAGAGAGGCAAACAAATGTAATAATAAATTTACATTTTGCATGTTCACAATAAGTGAGCTGCCCTGTCCTGCAAATAATGTAAACAGGCTTGTGTAAGTAAATTGCTCCGTGCAAAGAAAGAGAAGTAATGGTAAACCTGGTATTTCTCTGTTCTTATTCATGTGTCTAATAGACATGAATAAGTTGTTTGAAACATAGTCTTCATGCTCTATGTTGACAATGATTTCACGAATAATAAACATACATTTCCATAAAGCATCCAAAATTGTCCATGTTGATAAGAGTATTAAAAACTTGAAAAGTATTCATTTGAGGTACATTCAGAACAGATAAAAGTGTGCGATTAAGTTGTGATTAATCACGAGTTAACTCATGACAATCATGCAATTAATCGTGATTAATTATTTTAATCGACTGACAACCCTAATATATATAGCTGTGTGATAAAACTGATAAAAATAATAACAGCATGGCTGTGAGTTATGCGAGTCAAGAGTGTATATATAGTGTAGCAATCACAATATAAAATGTTTTTATTACAATTTTATAAAAATCTTATTCTAATTCAACTAGCTTCAAGAAAAGCTGCACCCTGTCGTGCCGAGACACTCCTCATGTAAACTCAAGGCTGTCAATCTTCCAGATTCTGTAACCAGATTGGGTTGGGTTAAAGTCCATATTTTCGGAAAGCAACCCAGCTCGAATTGCCATAGCATTTTTTCTTTCCTGCTTCAAGCCAATTGTAAAAATTATTGACATCCCTGAAAATCAAGTTAATTACAGTAAATCATGAAAGGGAATGCTTTTTTTGGCGATGGACAAAATGATAGGTGAGCAAGTGAGACTTTGGCAGCGTGCAGGAAGGGAATTGGGGCTTTTCAGAGAGAGACTGGAAACAAGAGAGGAAGCAATACAAGGAGAATGACCACAGGAACTTCCTTTCACGAGAGAGAATGATGGTCAAGTACAGAGAAGAGGAAAATATAGAAGTAGAAAGAGAGAGCCAGAGCAAACTCAAAGAAATAGTCCAACAAATGGCCAGTGGTACCATCGTGGTACCATCACAGAGAGGCTCAAAATCACTCTCCAGAACATTCTCTTTCACCATTCCTGGCTGGTGGAATGATCTTCCCACCCCATCCGGAATGCTGGATCCCTGTCAATCTTCAAGCAACAACTGAAAACTCATCTCGTTCAACTCTACTTGAAGAATTTTTTTTCACTTTTCAAAATCTTCATCTTTCTCTTTCTCTCCTTCCCTTGCTAGCTTGTACTTACTTGAACAATGCCTGAGACTTGGTGTTATTGGCACTTCCTCTGTATGTTTGCCTCTTCAAGATTAATCGCTTATGTACTCCCCAATTGTAAGTTGCTTTGGATAAAAGCATCTGCTAAATGACTAAATGTAAATGTAAATGTGAACTGTGACTTAAGTTTATTTTGTGACCAAATTGTATTATTCTTACTAGCAGTCACTGATTAGTGAAGGTGTTGGCTCAGTGTGACACCAAAAGAAACACACACACCTCCGCTAACATTAACCCAACTTGTCTTATGCTAGCCTGCGTCAATTCTCAGGACTTGGATGCTAATGGCATTTGTTCACAACGGCCATGGTTGTACAAACATAATCACTGCTTGCCTACACACAAATGTGGCCATGTATACACTCACAAGGTCTGCAGGAGGGGCGGAATGAGATCAGCGTGCTCTGCTGAATCACAGCCATTGTTTCACCAAAGTATTTATTCATCTCCTTCTTGAGAGTCAGATAGTTTTACAGAGTGCAAACAATTATGTGGCAAGAATAAGAAAAGAGTCACACATTAAAATGCATCAGTGGACATTAACCATTAACAACATGAATCAGACAGATGGAAACACACATTAACAATACTTTTCTATATCCTTAAAGCAATGCATTACGTATAATCGGGACACTATAGAGTGACAACTCACTGAATTATTTTCAATATACCGATTTACATTTAGTCATTTAACAGACATTTTTATCCAAAGCGACTTACAATTGGGGATTTAAAACTGGTTAATTGAAACAGGTTTGAAGTATGAAACTGGTTTGAAATCTGTAATAGCATCAATGACTAGTTGGAGCGTGTTATATTGCCAAAGACTAATCGCCTACCAAAACAAAACAATCAGCTTGAGTCTTGTAGCGCTTGGCTGTTTGGAGGTTAACCAAATCCGAGAGGTCTCTTTTGCACTCAACGGAGGCGGTCACATTTTTTCTCTCCCCGTCCTCACCCTTATCTTCCCTGCTTTGCTCCCTTGTCTCGTATTGAGAGACTCTCTCTGCACTGCTCTCCAAACTGAAAGATTATGCATTTGATCAACTGGTCTCTTAATGCAATTGACACCATCTATGGGTTCCGGGGAACCTGACTGCCCTGACGGAACGTTCGCAGCGGGCTATACGATGGACGCGTGGGAGAGGTGGCGAATCGTGTGTCTTGCGACTCTTTCTGTGGAGGACATTGAAGATATCTACCTATTCTGAACCATGATAACAGGTATTTTGCTGATTGGATTAGGCTTTGCCCTGGGTTATCGAAAAATTCAGAAGACGGGAACAGCTGTCCAAAGCCTCACAAAGCTGCCCGTCTTGATTTAAGCTGTGGGAAGAGCGGTCAGCATTGAGACTGAAACTATCAATCGCAATATGGATTCTATCAAGGAGTAGCTCACGGCTTTACAAAGGAAAATTTATTATATTGGAGACCAAAATGGACAGAGAGTAGCCTGCAAAATTGGAATGCGTTTACTCGCCCCAAAGACAAAACGATCTTATCTTTTTCTGGCTCCCCCACACAGTGGCCTTGGCAAGGCTGTTGCTGGAATCTTCCCCGGGAGAGCAATGAAGTGAGACGCTCTTGCTTCCTCCCCCACCCTACAGACATTCAGACATTGCCCTCCCCGACCACTCGCCTCCGTTCGCCAGCCTGTCAAGCGGGTCTGACCCGCGCCGGATTAGTGGCTGCGGGACTGGATGGCTGCTTGCTGGGCCGGATTCACTTCCCCTGTGGCTATATCGTGTGTCTATGGTGTATGTGCTTTTGTGTTGCTGAGCTGTTTTTCCTGTTCGCACACTGTACTCCCCAAGGAGCATAGTCTGGGGGTTATTTTTTTTCTCCTCACTTTCCTCATGTTATGCGGTTTCTTCAATTCTACTTGCATTTCACTACTGATTATACTCTGTATGATTGTGTATGTGACGAATAATAAAGAACCTAGAACCTAGAGAACAGAATAGTGTTGATACTGTTAAACTATTAAAAATACTTTAAAACTAAATAAAAACAAATACTATATTAGTATATAAACAAAACTAAAATAACCAAATTTTATCAGCATTAACCATATATGAAGTTATAAAGGTGTAACATATTCATTTGCACTAAAGGTAAAAGTAACATTTTGAATGACTTGCAAATAAGTCCACATTTATATTAGATTTAGATTTTTATTTCCACTTTCAATTAAATGTATTTTTGGCCTTTGAAAGTCTTCCGATCCCAAACCAATTAAGAGTGTTTAGACAAATTTGAAACACTACTTAAGGAAATCCTGTTGTTTGTGCAGGTTGTATTCCCACCTAGGGAAAAACAAATGTAACCAAATGCTGGAGTGTCAGTCACTCATCAACAGCTGGAACTATCATTTACACCACAGGAGGCCTGAGGGGAAAAGTTATCTCTGTCCTGACAGGAGAAAGAAGGGAGGAGGAGGAGTAGAGGAAAGTGTAGAGGATATCAGCATGCCTGGCCATTTGGCTGTCAAGCATTAAGTGGGTAAAAGGTAATCCATCACATTTTGGTTGGGTTGGGTTTTCCTCCTTACATTTTAGTCACAGCAAAACATTTCAGGGGAGTATTCAAACTAATAGCCAGAAACTGAAACATTTTACCAAAGCAGTCAGAAATCAAAAAATGACTTATATCCCGGACGAGCCCCCAATTTGTTAAACCCACATAATAAATCTGCAATCTTGTGAATATTTACCAACTTTGTCATGCAATTCAAGTTTTCATGAAGAGTACTACACATAGGTCTATTCTCTCTACCCATAGGTCGCGCAACTCTGCACTCAACCTCAAGAAAACGTGCTTCATTTTCCCAGAAACACGATCTCCACTGTGGAATAACACCACAGGGCGGAGTACTTTCAGTGTCTTTTTTTAAAAGCAGTAATTTATAGCGTCTCCGGTAGTCAACTCTTGACAACGAATACCTTTTCATTACAAAAGGAGGATGGTGAGACAACAGGGAGGGAGAGAGAGATAGTGGGGGAAGAGAAAAGTTTGGTATTTTTGCAGATCTGGAGGGTACAGGTGGCAGCTATTTCACACCTCCAGCTATGGGGTAAAGTCAAACCTACCATGTTAATTTAAAGCCTCCACAGACGGCCAGAGCAGTAGTGACCACTAATAGTGGTAACTGTAATGTAAGGCATTTAGAAGTCTCATGGGAACACTGTGTTTCCGAAATCCAAAAGACGATGATGAAGCTACGGAAGCACGTTTGGGCCTGTGAGAGCCACAGGCACTCGCTCCACTGGAATACTGCCAAAGGACACATTTTTGAGGGTTTTATTTCAGCTGGTGTTTTTTTTCAACCTGTTTCCCTTTTTCACTCTCTGTCTATAACTTAAGTGCATGCATGAGAGTCCTTAGGGTTTTAAATGACTATTTTGGATATGAGGTGTAAATGGAGAACGAATGGTATCCAAGTGTAAACTTCCACAGCTCAGTGTAGAATGTGTTTCCACTTTGGCACACCACTGACACACAGCATATTAGAGATATGAATATGGTTTGAGAATGTGCATATAGTCATACAACATAGCTATACAATTGTATTGTACTAATTTCAACATAACCAAACACATTTTAATGGGGACAGCATTTTACTTGCTCTTAAGTATAATAAGAACACTGTTCCTTTTGTAAAAAAAAATGTAAGTGCAATCAAACTGGCTGTATGAATTACTTCAACTTGAATCGTTTTAAGCATCAGAGTTTAATCTCGTTTAACTTAGAAATAGAACTTGGAATTGGTTAAATCACAGTTTTACAGTGAATACTAAGAAGAAAAGTGTTTGATGTATTATGCAGACAGATACCTGCATTATGTGACCCTGGACCACAAAACAAGTCATAAGGGTCAATTTTGGCCGAGATACAACTATTTGAAAATCTGGAATCTGAGAGTACAAAATAAAATCAAAATACTGACAAAAATTGCCTTTAAAGTTACCCAAATTAAGTTCTTAGCAATGCATATTACTTTTTAACTAATATTTATGGAAGTATATTTACTAAATATCTTCATGGAACATGATCTTTACTTAATATCCTAATGATTTTTTGCATAAAAGAAAAATCTAATCATTTTGACCCATACAATGCATTTTTGGCTATTGCTGCAAATATACTGCAGCGACTTAAGACTGGCTTTGTGGTCCAGGGTCATACATAAGCTTAAGGTAACTGTGAAACCTTACTGATGTAAGAAGAAATCCTAATGATACTGTTGCAACATACAGTCTGTTTAATTTAGGCTCAGACAGAGGGTGGAAAACAATCACACCTGTTTTTGGTGAAAGAAACCTTAAGTGGATTAAAGAGGGAAAAATAGAACCAACTGCCATGAAAGTGTAGGATATGACCAATTTAAAAACAATTTCAGGTTGCTTAATTGCAAAGTGTCTGAGACATGGTTTATTATTAACACATCTTTAACTGAGACACAATACAAAAAGAGTACTACAAAAAGACTTACTCTCATCTTGGGTGGCCGGTCTGCCCTGGGACTGAAGAGCCTGAGTTAGAAGTAATGCGAACAGCAGCAACATGGTCTTTATCATCATCATCATCGAGGATTCTCTACATCTGAACTCTGCATCCAGCCCAGCTCTCCATAAAAACAGCTAGGACATCAGCACTGGGTGAAAGATGGACAAAAAAAGCAAAAAAAGAATATTCAGAACTAATGATTCAAGACAACATGAATCTTTCGTAATGTGACATTTTAGTGAAACAGTAGATTCAGTTGGAAATAACATTGGACGGGACTTGAACGCAACCATCTGGATTTGACTGGATCATTAAACAAAGGCAATTATCTTATTGGTTAATATTTTTCTCCACCCACATGACCATTACTATGAAAGCATTCTGCTCAGAATCATTAATCAGACTAACACATTTGGTAATTATCTCTTTAGAGTAACTTGCACTAAGGAATTGTACAAATTCACACTAAGGATATTTAATGACAATTTAAATCTTACAGTTATTTTTTTTATTTTAGACAAAAGTTGAGAATAGAAGAGCATCCCTCACAGAAAAATCCTGCAAAACTCCTCTAATGCATGAGCTGCATGGATCAAAGATTTTTATTTTAATAAACAGCCTGATATAACGATCCATCCATTTTAGGTATAGCCATGAGGACGATGACAACATAACTTTGCTGTATAAGGTCAATAGTGGAACAGCACGTCCTTTAAGAACTCAAGGATTTTCACCTCAGACTTGTCCACTACAACAGGAGAGAACATTCTGAATCTTAGAGTTTGCATCAGACAAATCACTTTGAACAACAAGTTAACATGGCACTTTTTTTGATAACGAATATCAATGTAGCAAGACAAAGCTAATGAAGATTGCATAAACCATGACGTACATAATTTTATAGTGGAAATAAATTCTTCATAGCATTGCTGTTCTGTGCAGGGTCACTCCATCTGTTTGCTCTTACAAACACATGCATTAAAACACACAGAAACACAACCACACTCCTCCAACCTTTCACAGATATCTGTCAACCCTGTGCTGGTTTCGACCCCAGCACGACCCCGACACGCCATTTGTCCTACTAGCAATCGGAACTCATCATTTACACATTTCATCACACACTCCACTACGAGCAGATCGGTCAGAAAAGAGCAGAATTTCACAATTCGCCAGATGTTTTCTTTCAGATTGTTCAGCTGTAGTAATTTGAGTGTCTTTGCTTGCTGCTCAAGAAACATTTCTGATTATTATCAATGACGCAAACAGTTGTGCTGCTTAATATTTTGGTGCAAATCTGGATACATTTTTACAAGATTCATTGATAAATAGAAGTCTAAAATAAGATTTTTTTTTTTTAAATATATATTTTTGTAACAACGTAAAGTAAAGCACTTTTGGTCAATTTAATGCATCTATGCTTGCTGAAAGTATTATTATTATTTATTTTTAAAGTGCAGACTCAAAACTCCAAACAGTCGTGTGTGTGTGTGTGTGTGTGTGTGTGTATATATACATATATGGTTTAGAAACTAGATCAACTTGCACACTAAATCAAAACTACAGTAACATATCTTACACCATATCATTTCTAGTTCTATTGCCCCCTGTAAAACAGGTGGTGCATAATGCCCTTGAAATTAATATTTTACAGAACAATGCAGTGAGATGTCTATGGCATTCACAGCTGCTCTAATAAGGACAATACATTTGGACAAACACCAAGAATTGAGACTTGATACGAATAAAATCATTCCCATAGAGTTCGTGTTGGTTTCATTTTCCAAGCCATGTCTGCAGCTGGTACAAACCAGAATAACAGACAAATAGAGAGATGAATGAACACACACTGAATGTTAAGCTAAATGATTTGTATCCTAACGAGACGAATAAGAATAAGGAACACAATTTTTGTATAACATTTGTCTCGGTGACACTTTTTTTCCTACTGTGACTGTCGACTCTTGACAAGACGAATAAAATAACAAATATAATTTTGTGCAGACTAAACTTTTATTTGTTAGCCTAGCTCTCTTTTTTTCAGCAAAATTTAAATGTGAGATTCTGGAAATGGAATCTAAATTTAACGGGAACGGTCGGGAATAAATGTATTCTAAGCGGACAGCGGGTGAACAAACAGTGAATATATCGCGGGAGCGGGTGGGTGTGGAATAAAACCTCACAGGAGCGGGACTAAAAAAAAACTGTCCCGTGCAGACCTCTACATCACAGATTTAATTTATCACGTGAAGAGAGCTGACTGACAAGAGCGTCTAATGCCCGTATGCACATAAACACCACTGATCCTCACAAACTTCAACACACGCGAGCATCCGTTATAAAACACTCGCTGTATTCAACTATGTGAATATGCTGAGCTGTATTCAAGCAGAAATATGATGTTAGATTGATCGAGAGCGCACATACACGGTTCGTTTGCGCATAAATTAATGTTCAGCCTAATGCACGATCCTTTATGTGACTGTAATCATCTTTACCGTGATTACAATAGTCATCCATCAAAACTTTAGGCTACTAAGGTGATACTGGCTTCTTTTATCCAGCGAGAGCTGTAGTTTGCGTATCATGTGCTCATACAGCGGTTTTGAGCCGCCGTTCAGTCTGTATTTCACACAGCACGATGAGAAACATTTGCTGCTCCGAAACACAGAACATCACAGAATGCGTAGAGAGGTGGAGCGGTTATTTATTCATAGGGTATATATTTTTACATGTTAGTCATAATATTAGTGAATATATTATATTGTAGCTTTATCTCTCACCCCCCAGGTTGAGAAACACTGACCTAAAAAGCGATCTATAGCATTACCATCCGTAATGTATACCATCCGTGCCTCCAAACATTCTTATTCATTTTTGCTAATAAACGTTCTACGTTTCAAAACTGTTTGTTCCTCCTCCTTTACCGATTTTTAGTTTTGTATAGCCTATACTTAAACTTTGTGCAAGTTATTTATCATTTTATATTAGGCATATAGCATGGTGTATTTTTATTTGCTTTATTAATAAAAGTTCTAAGTTCTATGTTGTATTTTGTTGTTGCTTGAATTGAATTTCTTCAACGTGAAAGTAAAATGCGCACAGTGCTTTTATAAGCTATTTAAGAAAAGGAAAGTTAGGGAAAACTCAAACAAACAACTGCTTGATGCCGAATTGCTGCTGATATGAAAGTCAAAGTAAAACGCGCACGGCGCTTACAGGATATTTAACCTGTTAGCCAGCGCTCCCCATTTTGGGATTCACAGTTGAAAGACATACCAAACTTAAAATTATAACAGGTGCTGACTTCAGTGTGCTACACACACAATTTTGGTATATTTCCAAAAACCTTTTGGGCTTAACTATCCATCATCCAGAGTTGATATTGTTCAAAAAGATAAAAAGTTATAGAGACTGAAGTGCCTTGAAAAAAAAGTGTACCACACTGATTTAAAAATAATAATAATTGTACTTCATATAAAAACACATGAAATAAGTCCTGGAGCAATCTAGAAAAGTAATGGGTTGAATGTCACATGTCTCATGAGTTTATATTACAAATCGGAAGATACCATGAAAAATGCCCCCCCCCCCCACACACAAAAAACTCAAACACACGTTTGAGGAAAAATATTTATTTAGCAAATGTATTGAGTTCTACATTAAACTATTTTAGTCATTATACATACCACTGCATGTTTTTCAATTATAAAATTATCATAGAATCTTAGACATAATATAAGTGATTTATTTGACCACTAAAAAAATACAATAAGAATAATTTGAGTAATAAAAACAAATAGATTTGTATGTAGTACATAATCACGTACATTCTCTGATTGCCAGACATACACTGATATTGTCAGCCATTCACACTGATTGCTGTTAATATGTCAGTAATCACACAATGATGTGCGGGGTAATACAGATGATAATCATACAGATATGGGCCATATAGTCATTCATAGTGATAGCCCTCATTCAGTCAGGGTAATCACAGCTGATATCAGCCACACAGATGCTAATCATACAGATAAAGCCACATTCCCCACAAAACACACACACACATATCAAAAACATTTAAAAAAAAGGTTTATTTTGTCCAAAAAGCCGATCGCTAAGTTCTGCCCTCATCACATGACAGGTACTTCACAGCGTGCGTCACAGCCCTCGGGAGAGAGCGCGAGAATTCAAATAAACAATTTGCCGCTTTTTTTTTACTATTTTGGGGGGGGGTGGTTTCATTATGTATGTAACACTGTATGCTACAAAACCATGTTGTTTTTTACAACCAAGACGCAGTTTTTTTGAGCGTGAGCTATTCCATAACGTATACAAACAATAACTATCCCTGAAGAAAGGAGACGTAAGCAAAGGAATATTCATCCATATAACAGCGTTATTGCTTCGTTGAATTAAAGTACACGATGTGATGTTGTAACGTGGACCCTTACCTCTCAAACTAAACCGGGATTTACAGCAGTGGATGCGTTTGTGACTCAATATTACACGAAGCTGGTATGTACTGCTTTTGTATTATGGATGGTTTGATGTTACTGCTTACACAAATGTAGCAAATACATTCCTTGTATGCTTTCCATCGAAAAACAGCGATCTATTGTCGATGCTTGAGGCTTAGACCTTCAGAATGATATATAGTTTGTCAAGATTAATGTTATCTATTTGTAAACAATGACATGTGCAAACAAAGAGCGTTCAGTGCGATGGCGTCCTCGTGCAGCTTAACAGGTTAAAACCAAAGGAAAGCGAGGAAAAGAAGGACAATTTAAACGACCCCCCACTACGGTGATACCAGTATAAACGGTGTTGTCACACGTCGATTAGCCAGTGGGAAAATTTCCTCACCGTCACAACCCAAGACTAGATGGAAAAGCAGCAAGTCACGCTTGGGTCGTCCCAGCAGCGTACGATCATTCAAATCAGCATTCGCGCTGCCGCTGAACTAAAGAGAGCATCCGTCATGTATATGGATGAAACGGCTTCTTTTCAACCACACAGTATCGTTATTTCTGTTACAAACATTCAAATAATCACAGAAGTACTCGGATAAAAGTTCATATTTCAGATATAAACTAGATGTGTACGGTAATGATTAAAATAGAGTAAATCCCCTTTTGAGACTTCAAATAAAGATTTATCAATCACATTTTTATTTTAGGTGGGTGGCGAAAAGGGGCTGTTAAAAATGTATTTGTCTTTTTCCATTTAAGAGATTACTTAAAAATGGCTAATTCATCTAATAATGAAACAAGTACATATTGAGTGACAAGAGTCATTGAATCATTCATTCATTGTTAAATTACATGTGATTTTGTTTAGTTGTCTAATGTTTTTTTCTTCAGAATCGTGAGAAAACCACAATCTCCATTTAATAATATGTGACTATTTTGTACACAAACAGCTCTTAGGCCCTGTTTACACTAGTGTGTTTTCATTTTAAAATGCCATTTTAAATGGCTTTAAAACACTGCAGTAGTGTAAACGACAGCCGTAAGCGTAGCAAAAGTTATGCGTTTTAAAACGAAAACGCACTAGTGTAAACGGGGTAGTGTAGCCTGTTGATTTTTGTTCAAGGTACTCAACTTCAACTAAATGTTTTGCAAAAAGAGACACAGAATAGACATGTTTGATATCTAAATGTTTGACTTTTTTTAATCACACTGGGATTCGAATCAAATCGGAATCGATAAGCAGAATCGGAATTGATCAAATTCAAACGATACCCAAGCCTAAAGATGAATCTGATTTGTGTGCCAGTAATGTACTGAAGTGTAACAATAACAAGACATATGACAAAATCAGAACACAAACCGTATAATAAACCAGGCAACATGGTGTATATAAGAGATTAAGGCACCATCTTGCACACAAAACTCATTGATTTTTATTACAATAAAGGGACATTTCATATATTTCTAATTCGTTTAATTTCTCTACAGTTTATCCTAAATTAATTTATGAAGTATTAAGAAAGGCAAACACAGTCTGGGAAACTCCCCACAGGGCAGGTGAGCAAAGAGGAACTAGACAGAGTTGCAAAAATTATCATTAAAACATGTTAGCAAAATATCAGTTTGCTGATTGCTTAAAGCATGGTAATTTTATCGGGGAGCTATTGAACAGCTAGTGCGCATGTTTTAATATATAAAGTTGTGTTGTTCATGCAGGAAACGTGTTTGAATCTGTGACATTTCTTTCTCCGTCTTCATCACATCATTTCTTATCCCCTCTAACATATAAAGCATACGTTTTGGCAAATCTGTGCTCATTTAATCTCTTTAACATCTTGTTTTTTAGTCTAGCCTTTTAATGATTCAACAGGTCAAGTTACAATAACTTGGAAACAATAATCTGGAATTGAAAAAAAAAAAATCACAAAGCAGAAGGATTAGTTTATGAACAAATTACTTGGCTAAGTTTAAACTGAGGCAAATGTTTAAAAAAAAGTTAAAGAAAAAAGCTCCTTTGTTTACGTGAACTATTTCTAAGTAAAACAAACAGCAAAACATTCAGCTGATTATATTTAAATTCTTTCCACAGTGTTCATTTTGAGAGGGAAAAAGGAATGGAGGCGCAGACAAATGAGTGCACGGAATAAAAAGAAATCGACCAAGTCAAGTAGAAAGAGAAGTTAGTACCCCAATTAATGATGCCCAGCGTGTTTTTCTCTCCCTCTGATCATTGGAGGGGAACGTGGGGAGAGCGTACAGCAGGCCCAGCTCATTACCGCTGCCTACTACTGGAGCGGAACATTCCAGAGAACAGCATTGGTTTGTGTCGGAGACGGGACGCCTGACCTCACTCATTCCAGCGCCGGTGGGAGCCAAAGCAATAGCCGGCCCACTAAACCAAGAGACTGCCACTCCATGGGGAGGCTATTAGGGCCGGGCTGATGAACTTTACCAACAAAACTCTTTCCTGCTTTATCTGTTTTCTGCCAAATCTCTAATTCGACTCTAAAAGTCTATTGCTGGGTGCTCTTGAAAAACAAGATCCCGGACGAACCCCTAACCAAAACTGAATCTAGTGTCATATTTTACCCCAAAATATCTCTCCATTTTGAGAGACTCCACTTAAAGTTTCATGCTAAAGCTATCAGACAGTTGTGTAATAGTTACTTTCTTTTTAAAAGTGCTGGGCGATAGTTTACTGTGCCAACCCAGCCCTGCAAGCCCAGTAAATTAGAGGGCAGAGAATTCCTCTTCTCTCCAAACTCTCAACACAAACTTCCACCGGAAGAACACCCACGGCACAGCACGTCTTTTCTCCTTCATCCATTTGCTCCCTTTCATTTTTAAACAACAGAGCATTTCACTATAAAGCGGCCACTACAAGATCACCACAACAAACCAAAACGGGTGTTTGTGACCGTATGCAACACACAAACTCTGACACAAATCACTGCGCTGTGACTCAAACACATCCATTACCTCACCCAAGATAAACAAGCTTACTGACTTTGATTAATGCAACTCAAACTGGCAATGCCATGTCCCTCTATGGAAATACATCTGACGCTTTGCAATATACTCTAACTTCAATGCAAACCATCGAACCGATGACCTGTCTGGAGCGGCTAACAGTAATACCCCTGGTCAGATCCTAAGGGACGAGCAGCAATAATGATTTCCCCTCTAATTTAAGTAATTGATGTAATTATGGACTTAAACATCTACATTTTCACAAGGTCAGTTACAGTTCTTTAGTATTTCAGTGGCTGACTAGAACTACCAAAAAAACTTTCAAAGAAAAGCACTAAAACGGCTTTATGAATAAAGAAACCAGATATGATTTAAAAACATCATTATCTATAGGGCTGCATGATATAACGTATGCGATATCTAATGTGTATCTTGTCAGTAAAGCCAGTCCTGTAATCAGATAAAATTTTCATCATGTGCGTGATCTTACATGTCGCTGCATTTACTACACAGAGCTGTTGTTCGCGGACAACCTGCGCAAAACCACGTTGATAATGAACGTGGTTTTCCGCAGCTAGTCAGTGAACAATGGCTTTACTGACAACATGTGCATTAGATATTGCATGCGAGTAAAGACCTAATTATCTACCATGAGCATGTTATGTTCTGTGAAAATAAGTTTTAAGATTCTAATGAAATCTTAACAAAAGGGTAACTCTCCTCAAAGCTACAATATGGGTCTTCATTAGGAAACATATTTTCAGCAAACGTTCTTGAACAAACTTCAAATATGTTCATATCTAATTGACTTTCTCACATTTCTGCACAGTAATGCAACAAGTCTGGGTCAAGTCTGCACATGCAGATGTCAGCCAGCATATCGCCATTCACAAACCGCTCTGCTCTTCCATCACACCGGTGAAAAGGTGGAAACTATCTGTGAATGTCTGTTTCTTTGAAACGAAAATGATCATTTAAGAACTGAGAGAGATTTTAAAAGACTGAACCGAAAGAAAGGATATCTGTAACTATAGTACATGTAACTACAATATAAAGAGTATTGCAATGATCAGAAAGTTCAAGACTGCACTACACAGCTCAAGAATTGAAGAGGGGGTTACTTTGCAGTACTCTGAAATTATCTAGTGAGTGATGAGGAAGAAAAGAGGAGTGACACTGTGAGGTGGGTGCAGAATTTGTTATGTACAAAGTGACAGAACATAAGATCTGAAGCACAACAATATTCAAGAATGTTGAATGATAAATATATGGATGCATATGTGTATTCATATAATTCTTGAACATTGTTGTGCAGATCTTATATAAATATATACACATATACACACACACACACACAATAAAGTACATTATAATAAATATATATTAATCTCTCTGAAAGGTACATTCCTTTAGCTGCCCAAATAAGGACATAAATGTGTATTTCAGCTAGAGAGTCTTTTTCTGTCATTAAGAAAACTGAAACGCTTCCAGGATTTAATGTGTCTCTCATCTTTTACTGTGTTTTTTATAAAAGTACCCTTCTGCCACAGTGCCATCCAAACGCATGCTTCAGTATAGTCATGTTGTTTGTCCTTTACTGTGGGAAGATAAACAACTGCAAGAGCAAACCTGCCTTTCACATCAAGATAAATTCAGACATTTATTTTGGCAAAGGGAATCTGCAAAACCTCAAGATGGAGGGCGAATATTACATGTACCCAATAACAATAATTAAAAATAAACAATACTACAATGCCTATTCAAAATGATAGGAAACAATTCCCATTTCTGACAAGTAATAAAATAAGAATGTATAAGATCAAAGCTGTTACACAAGCTGAACAAACCAAAACACCTTATCCGCAGAAGCCACTACGTGAAACATGAAAGGTTGTATATACTTGTATCTAGATGACAGCTATATAATTGCTGAGAAATAGTTTTTTGTTGTACTGTACTGGATGTCTTCAAATATGAGATGATATTCGAGAGCGCGCATGACAGAAGGCACGCGCATTAACTTGTTCTCACAACAGATAAGACATGGAGACATGATGAAAACTAATGAGATCCCACAGCGTCCTCAAACGAAACCCGTAGAGAAAAATAATCTAGTCAGCCTCAGTAAGAGACTAACTTAACAATTAAACAACTGCCCAGTCAAAATACCTTTCCATACATTTCAAATTAATTTCAAGAAATGTAGGCTATTTATTAATGTATTAACAGAGACAAATAGTCTATTTAAAGGTTAATAGAAACTAATTTAACTAATCAAAATGATTCAAGGTACAATGCAAAAAAAGTATGCACAAGAATAGAAAAGAATATGAATTAACCTAAATAGGCTATACGCGTTTCTGGACACTTAATTCAACTGTCATCTAACTCTTCCCAAAAAACGTGTTTTTATAAAAACACTACTAGTAGCTCATTCAAATCCCATAAAACAGCTAAGTATTTGTATTTTATTACAGACGAACATGCTAGAGTCCATTTACAGGCGTTAGGCTACTAACCTTTTCCTTTCAGGAGAAAATCCTCTCAGAAAAGTCAATCCCGGATCAGATTCAGAAGTTCATTAAATACAGGCTCCCAAATAGTCACTGGACGCAACTCGACATTTCTTCCTCTGTCGTAGCCTTTTTGGGTGTTCAATAAATCACCCGGCTGTTACTCGGCTTTTCTTTGGACTCGTCTGAGAATCGTTTGATATGAGTGAATATACTCAGCAGAGGCGCGTGCTCGTCCTCAAGATGATTTCGTTAAGAAGCATAACGTTTAAGACTCACTTACAGACACAAGGAAGCGATTTCCGACCGAGTTCGTCTGTTTTCTTCTGAAAATCCCACCCGTGCGGTTTTTGTTTGCACTCGTGCGAAAAGAAGGTAACGTTAGAGGGAAAAAAAACTTTTACCCTAATCTCTACTTCGGTCGGCAGTCCTCTCAAAGTCAAAACTAACAAAACGTTCAATTGCGACTCGCAGTCCTCTGTATTAATTGTTCCAGCCTCCGGAACCTAAGCATGATTTTGAATCTTTCACCGGTCTGAAGATAGTCCGTGTCGTCGGCCTCCCCCTGCACTTCAGAGGATACAGCGAGATTCCGCACTCATGGATGGAGGAGTGTAGAAAGACCTGACCCCCCCTCCATCACTCACACCTCAGGACTACCAAACAGCTCACCCAGTGCATCCTGGGATTGTAGTTTCTGTCACACAGAGCACCTCTTAAAAATCCCTCGCTCAAAAGAAAAACAATAGGATTCTACATTTTAAATATAGCAACAACATTATATTACATGTGACCTCTGGATGTATGCATCTGAAAGCTGAATAAATAAGCTTTCCATTGTATTTCCACAATATTTGGCTGAGATACAACTATTTGAAAATCTGGAATCTGATGGTGCAAAAAAAAAAAAAACTAAAGAAAACAAACAAATAAATACAGAGAAAATTGGAAATTAAGTTCTTAGCAATGCATATTACTAATAAAAAAATTACGTTTGGTATGAATTATGGTATTATGGTAGGAAATGTACTAAATATATTGATAGAACATGATCTATAATACTTATAAGACTATAATTTTGACCCATATAACAGCATGTTGTTGACTATTGCTACAAATGTATCCATGCTACTTATGACTGGTTTTATAGTCCAGTGTCACATATTATATTGAAAAAATGTGACCAAAAAGTTGCAGACTGGTGAAGCCAAGTAAAAAATAATAAAAAATCAAAATCAAATCAAATCACTTTTATTGTCACATCACCACAGCACAAGTGCCTTGGTGAGTGAAATTTTAAATAATGATAATGTTGACATTATGTGTGAACTACCCATTCTAAATGCTTAAAAGACATCGAATGACTGATAAGTCCCGTTTCTTTATCCTCTGTAGATAAAGCTGTTCCGTTCATTCTTTGTGTTTGTGACAACAATGTCCACACACCCCTGACACGGTTTGTGTTTGCTTAGTAAAGATGACCACAACAAAGTTAAGAGTTTGCAAATGTTTTATCTCAACAGCAGGAAAAGGTTCGGTCAAACTCCAGATAACATCTCATGTTTTATTTAAACTCCAATTAGTTTGGAGGTACTATAGCATAGAAAACATCCGCAAATCCTTGACACGTCTGCTTAAGTTGCAGCACAGCAATTGTTGGGGGCCATTGTCCTGGCTCTGCTATGAAGGGGGCCCCACTAAGGTCCTCTATGTTAGAGCCTACTCGATGAGCTTAGGAGAGAGAGAATAAATGTGTCCTGTGAGTTTTTGCAATGGACCTGAGTAGCAGAGACACATTTGTCAAGCTATATTAAATATTAGTAAAATGAAAACAAACATCTTAAAAATTAAAAACAACAACATTACAATAAAACAAGTTAAGAGTGATGCATTTCATTCTGAGAAACAATCAAACCGTTTCCTCTGAAATTCCAGTTTGAACATTGTTTATTTGTTGGCAGTGTTCTGTCCACAGTTTTAAGGTTTCCTCACAGGGCTTGAGGTGACAATTTGCTCTCTACTAAAACCTTTATTGGCCCAATTTTCTCTCCAAACAACAGCAAAGTCCAAGAGGGAGACAGCAGGCGCCTCCGCAATGGGTGACACACCATCCGTGTTCCAAAAGGGCCCCAGGACTAATGTTTCCTTGTCTGTTTTCTTTTCTTTCTGACACGTTCTATTGAAACATCAGTTACTTTAATGTTATTATTTTCCCAGTGACAGAGAAATGGCTGTACCCCTACTGCCCATTAGACCATCAAATGGTTTAGTCATCCCTAACTCCACTTATGAGACCAGATGCCGGTAAGACTCAAAAGATGCATTCTCTGAAATGAGGAAGTGTTCCTCTCGGCTTATTTTCCACAATGGCAAAGCCTAGGAATAAATCTAACTAATTGTCTGTTAGTCCCCCTTCTTGTTCGTTTGGCAAGCAAGCAGGCAGCTGAATCTGAAAGGGTCCCATTGACTTACTAAAGGGGGCTTATCACCAAATACAGCAATGAATGGAGGTGGCAATGAGGTGTGAACCGATCTCAGTGAGACTAATGAGGGATAGACTGCAGGAAAGAAGTGGGGGAAGGTGCAGACAGACGCATTCTGAGAGATGAAGAGTGAACATGTGGTCAAAAGCAAAAATTTTGGGGTAACTCGTCATGCACTATTGGTGCTATCTAAATGATGATCTTTAAATCATGCATCTTGGTAAGGAAAACTATGTTAGCGCTTTGAGTGAGGTACTTAGAGTACTTTGATATTTGGTACAATTTGCTTGATCGGAATCCGAGTTTGATTGCTCCCCTCCTACTCTCCCTGCTGATTCTGTTCACATTTGTACTTTTTTGGGTCAGAACCACAGTCTTTCAAATGGCAATTGTTTACGCCTGTTGCTAGATGACAACAACCCACAAAAAGGCAGCAGGATGGATAGTGTTGCTATCCTTAATTTTGTACTTTAGTTTTGAAGATTTGGTTTCTTTCCACAAACATATTCCAGAAGTTCTAAAGAACTTTTTAGAATTGAGTCACTGTTTACACCTGCCATTAACATTCAATTTTTGTGACTGGATCACAAGTGCTTAGCGCTAATTACAAGTGTCACAGCAAAAACATGTCGGTGATCAGATCCTACATAGGTAGTCCGAAACGCATGAGATCCAGATTGCAAGTGTATAGTGCTCATATGTCCTCAACATGTCCTGGACCACATTCTGCCCACTTACACCCACTCATATAATATGTGATTGTTCAGAAACATTTTGTGAGAAAGTACACCAAAACAAGTAATTTAAACTTTGCTGAGTTGTATCAAAAGTACACAGACTATAACAAAAATCACAGCTGCCTTGAGGTGTGTGCACACCAAAAGTTAATTTAATTATTCACATGAGTAGATTACACACAAAGTCAATGCAAAGATGCAAACTCACACCTGGAGAAGTGAATTATGTAAATTGGGTGACACGATTGCCGGAAATGTGCGATATAAGCCTCCATCGCGACTTCAGCGTGAGTTCAACTTGAGCAGAAAAGTCACATGACGCAAAGAGCTTATTGACATGTCCAGTTTGACACATCTAGTTGTATCAGAAAATGAAGCAGAACATTACACAATTATTTTAATTACGTGACACAAAAAAAACATTCCACAAGTAATCTAGCGTGATAGTGTGATGTGATTATTCACTTTTCTTTTGGTGTTCACACTCCATTATTCTTCTCATTCATGTGGGGAGCGCACTCATAAGCATGGGCGGCACTAGGGAGGGGCTAGCAGGTGCTCCAGCACCTCCATGAAAAACCAAAGCACCCTCATAGCACCCCCATAAAAATGAAATAAAATAAAAACATTTGACTCATTACACATGCATAAATACTGAAATGCAATACAGCAGGATTTGCAGTCGCATGTAATGTCAGCATTTTATAAAAAAAATGGATCGGTTCCTTGTGCCAAGGCCTACCCCCGAGGCCTGCCAAGGCCTGCTATTTTTCTAGCTCATAAGCCGTGCAACATACACTCACCACCCACTTTATTAGGTACACCTGTTCAATTGCTTGGCAACACAAATGGCTAATCAGCCAATCACATGGCAGCAACTCAATGCATGTAGGCATCTAGATGTGGTGAAGACGACTTGCTGAAGTTCAAACCGAGCATCAGAATGGGGAAGAAAGGGATTTAAGTGACTTTGAACGTGGAATGGTTGTTGGTGCCAGACGGGCTGGTCTGAGTATTTCAAAAACTGCTGATCTACTGGGATTTTCACAACCATCTCTAGGGTTTACAGAGAATGGTCTGAAAAAGATAAAATATCCAGTGAACGGCAGTTGTGTGGACAAAAATGCCTTGTTGATGTCAGAGGTCAGAGGAGAATGGGCAGACTGGTTAGAGATGATAGAAAGTCAACAGTAACTCAAATATCCACTCGTTACAACCAATGTATGCAGAATACCATCTCTGAACTCACAACACGTCGAACCCTGAAACAGATGGGCTACAGCAGCAGAAGACCACACCGGGTGCCGCTCCTGTCAGCTAAGAACAGGAAACGGAGGCTACAATTTACACAGGCTCACCAAAATTGGTAAATAGAAGATTGGAAAAACGTTGCCTGGTCTGATGAGTCTCGATTTCTGCTGCGACATTCAGATGGTAGCGTCAGAATTTGGCGTAAAGAACATGAAAGCATGGATCTAACCTGCCTTGTCTCAATGGTTCAGGCTGCTGGTGGTGGTGTAATGGGGCGGGAATATTTTCTTGGCACACTTTGGGCCCCTTAGTACCAATTGAGCATCGTTTAAACGCCACAGCCTACCTGAGTATTGTTGCTGACCATGTCCATCCCTTTATGACTACAGTGTACCCATCTTCTGATGCTATTTCCAGCTGGATAATGCACCATGTCACAAAGCTCAAATCATCTCAGACTGGTTTCTTGAACATGACAATGAGTTCACTTTACTCAAATGGCCTCCACAGTCACCAGATCTCAATCCAATAGAGCATCTTTGGGATTTGGTGGAATGGGAGATTCACATCATGGATGAGCAGCCGACAAATCTGCAGCAACTGCGTGATGCTATCATGTCAATATGGACCACAATCTCTGAGGAATGTTTCCAACACCTTGTTGAATCTATGCCACGAAGAATTAAGGCAGTTCTGAAGAAAAAAGGGGGTCCAACCCGGTACTAGCAATGTGTACCTAATAAAGTGACCAGTGAGTGTAGGTTGGTTCATTAAAAACACATCTTAATACTGGGTATAAACATAGCCTTGTCAGGAACATAATTTGACCAAATATTCTCACTGAAGGAGGACCCTGAGTTCTGTCATGCAACTCTAGATGGTGCAGGCTGATAAGTTCTAACTCAATATGATATAATCACATCATTATTCACATGGAGCAGCCGATTGGTTTTAATTGCATCAGCAGCCATTGAGCTTGCTGATCAACATTCAAATACTTTGCTGGTGCTTGATGTAGCAGTTTGCAGTGCGCTTCAGAAATCCTCCACCTTCCCCAGCTCCACCTGTATAGACTTGCTATAGGCGAATCCATGTATGTCGTCTATGCAGGGGTAATTTCATGTGTGTTATATGTGCAGCAGTACAGCAGCATCTATGTGGATGCATTGGCAGTAGCAAGTGAGTCATGACAGAAATATAGTTCAGAATCATATTGTACAGACTTATAACTTGTGGGTAGATAAGACTTGGCTTGGTAAGCAGCCACACAGTATTACAGAGGCAAATATTGCAAAGGCAAGTTTTTTCTCCAGAAATATGTAAAATATCTAGTTGTAAAAGTTTAAACTTTAATAACTGGGCAAAAACAAGTAGTTCAGAATGGTTGTAACTGTAAAAAGTTTTTCATAAAGCACACAAAGACAGAATATATATCTGGAAGTAATATTACAATCATCTAGTTTGCATATCTGTAATATATTTCTAGTATCCCCATATGTTCCTTTGATGCTCAAAGTGAACTCATTGCAGCTTCATCTTGGATGAGGCATGTGTGTTCAACATTTGCCTGCTAAATGATGCTGGCATTTCTTCAATAGGATCTGCAAATCATCTTGACTGTCAATAAGAGATGCTGTGTTTGAATGCAAATCCTCTCTCTGAAGTAAACATGCTTTAAAGAACAATGTTATCCCTTTCTATTATTCACTGCTCTTTGTAGTGTAAATTCTTCTTCTGTACAAAGGTAATCATCGTTCAACGGATTTATTGTTCATATTTTTGAGAACCTTTGAATGGATTGTAGCTTCACAGCTGTTTGACCAAAATCAATTGGGATTATTGATCACAAGCACCAGACAATCTATTTAAAAGGAAAAGCTTGTCTGTTCTCACCTCACCTCTTTTCCCTATGATAATTACTGGTGCTTTTTAATCAAAGAGATTTACAAAGTCAGGGTGTTAACATGTTATCTTAATTAAACTAGATTTGTTTGACTGGCCAATTGGAGACAAAAATGTGTCCATAGGTGTAAGTTTTAGCTCTACGATGGACTGGCCATCTGTCCAGGGTGTTTTCCAACCTACGCCAGAAACATTGGGATTGGCTCCAGCATCCCTGCGAACCTACATAGGACAAGTGGTTGGAAAACTGGATGTATTGATGTAAGACATGAGAGACGGAATTGGAATGAAATGCACTAAACATGCTACCATATTTCTAAAGTTTTCTTGGTGTCTTGACACTTAAAGTAAAAGTTGAGCCCTTGGTGCATTGAGGACAAACCAGGCCCCCTACACCCTTAGCGCATAATAAAATAGATGTATTCAGGATGGTCCTAAGAAGTTGTTACGGTGTGTTGAGTGGTTGTTAGTGCATTGCTATCCAGTTGATGTTCTAAAATGTTCTTGGTTGTTACTTACTGGTCAAAAGAGATCACCCCCCATGTCTCTATAATATTTTATGGCCTGGGTTTCTCTCCTTTAATGTAAATCTCTGGACATTTTATCTTCTACCAGGTTCAATTTAAATGCAAAGTAATACTTAATATTTTGCTAAGCACACATAATGTATGAATAGTGAAAGTGATGCTTTCCTTAGCCATTAGCACATCGTAATCTAAATACAGTGACCATACGTCAGCACGTACGGCTTCCAGCTTTAGTGGATCATGACACTAGCCAAGGCCAAGAACCACAAGGCATTTCAAAGGGCCCACAGACATTCCTCAGATCCTCAGAACATCCTCGCCATCCGACATGTGTTTAATTCTGTGGATGCACATGGAACAAATTTGCAGTTCAGTTCTTAAGCTAAGCATTCACACAAGGTCTGACTGACGAACTGTATGAAATATACAATGCATATCTGAGTGCAGTATGTGGGTGAATCATACAAGCCTGTTCATCATCTGTGCAGTAAAAATGGGGCTGTTAATGTGCAATATGTTCAAGATTGCTGATAATGTCATCCCAATGCACTGGGCTTTGAACTCAATGATTCAGAGTTTGTGTATACCACTGTATAACACCCTGGGTTTGATTTAGAGGCATAGAGGCAACAGCTGAGGCTAAACATTTTAACCAATAGTTCTTTGGTCAGAATCACCTCAAATTAATTGTTCTCTACTGAGACATTGGGGTTTAGGGGAGGGCTGACATTTTAATGGCTACACAATTATTTAACATTGCATATTATGTGTGGGATGAAAGTATGAGGCTTCTGTCAGATCAAATAAACTGGCGCTGTATATCTGGATATTTCTGGAAGACTTGTGTACACAGAACCTTAGCCCAGCAGGAGGAGGAACCATAGAGACAACAGAAATGTTCCAAAACCTAATCGGCCACCCTATTATCTACATAAGCAGCTGCGTTTAAAGCAGTGTCCAATCATGCTCTTAGAGGGCATCTTTACTGCAAAGTGTATCTCCAACACACGTGCTTATAATGCTGTGTTCCGTTTACCTTTAAAGTCAGATGTCGATTACCTTGAAAGCTGGTAATGACGTCACACTCAAGTTAGTCTCGCGTCTTCAGACTAGTCTTCAGACTGACGGCTGAAGGTCTGGGAACGTTGGTCTCTTTGAATGGCCAAGACCTGCCCAAGAGGCCATATGACTGACAGGTAGAGCAACTATTCACGTTTCGTTTTGTGCTGCATCACATTTCGGGGCATGGAAATGTCGCCACAATAACAGACTGGTGTGTAAAACTGGTGTGTCAGACATATTTTAAAGATTCAATGCCGCAGACTTTAAAAATGTCACATGCTTTTGAAAATCCAGCGTTTAGTTGATCTTGATAAGTGCTCGTTATCAGTTGAAAACATGATGGCTTTCTTCTTTCATGGGGGGGTTTGGCGCCACAGCATTTTTGTTTCCAGGCGGAATGTTTGCAACTAGTAAAGAGACCCTAAAATGTCTGGCATTACATTTAAGATTATTTAATTAAAAAAATTTTTTTTTACATACCACATTGCCTAAAAATGTCAAAGATACTCACACAGAATGCGCTACTGCTTTTATATGCAAGGTGCAGCAGAATAGAAAATAATGCAGGGCAGCTGAACTTCTTTTAACTTGACAATGATTCTTGTGATGCTGAGAAAGTAGCGAGAGTAGTGTGCACCAGTCAAAAAAGTATTGCAATGGAAAGAAACGCACTCAAACCAGCACTGAAATTGTTGCCTAATTAGGGAGCGCACGGTTTTTGGAACATATCTATAGCAGTGGAGATTTGAAAAAAGGGCCATCCAGTGTCTGTGTGGCACGTAAGTGAACAAACAGCCGGGAAGTGAGCTGTAACTCCCAAGAAGGAACTTTGAAGAGTACGCACACGCAAGTCACAAGCCCCCATAAAGTGGCAATAAAAAGAAGCCTTTATGTTATTGGAGGTTTATATAAACTCTGCTCAGACGTTTAATGATTGACCGTTCCCTGGGACCTCTGCATATCCTGGTAGTATTAGAAACGCAATGCAATAGCAACAGCTCTCACCCACTCACATAATCTCGGTCATACGACAGTCACACATTTTTGCATAGGACACATAAGACAGATGTCTTTGTCTTTTCAGTGACAAACACCTGCACTAAACACCCATATAACTATTTCCCTTTAAAACACAGGCTGTTGACTTCTGTTTTGCTTCACAAAGACTTCGTCCTCCATGCCTATATGTCCACCCCCTTCTTTATCAGCATAAGGAAATTCTGCAGGCATCAGTAAAGACAGAACCCTCTCATCCGTGGAGATGAAAAAAGAGAAAACCACACAGTGTCATTAGCCAAAGCTAAGAGGGAGAAGATCCCTCTCGGAACAATGGGACCGCAGGATTATCTTTGCATACCGGTTTTCATACTCAGCTTTTAGTCTCTAACTGCTCCCACGGTCTCGCTCACCTTTTCCTGAACGATTTGTGTTTCCACAACAATTTTTGCTGAGAAAATAGTGGATACCACAATTATCCCTCATATTCTGTTCGGACACCAAGGCTCTTTTAACATATCAAAAAATATACTTGAAGGAAAAGTTAAATTGTAAAAATGAAGACTGTCATTTACTCACCTTCATGTTAGTCTAATCCCAACTTTCTTCTGTGGAATGCAAACAGTGAATAATTGGGGATGGGGGCTTTAAAGCTGCAAAATGAACAAAAAATAAGTGCACTTAACTGTATTAAAAGAATGTACACTAGTGTACTTGAAATATAAAAAATTAAAAAATATTTATTATGCTAATATTCCCGAAATAAAAGGTCACTTAAGTGTATGAGGGACACTTTCAAGACTGTACTTTAAAGTACATTTTAAATCAAAATCAGAATCAGAATCAGCTTTATTCCAGGTATGTTACGAGGAATTTGTTTTCGTGACAGAACAGAGCAACAGAATGACAGTGACGGAACAAAAACACTAAGTAAAATAAAAATAAGTAAATAAGGACTACAATACACAAATTGACAATTGTATGTACAGGTATATAACGATGGTCAGTTTTGTATGTACAGGTATATTATGTGCATGAATCATTGTTTTGGTAATAGTTTGTCATGTTTTAAAAAAGTACACTTATTTTGACATGTTTGACTATAGTAAAGCGCATGTAAAAAACTAAAATAATTTCATGTAAATAATTTAAATGTAGTGTCATTTAGTATAACATTTAATCAATTTTAAATGTTCCTAATTACAACTTTATAATTGTGAAAGTGAATATACAATATTTTAGTTTACCATAAATGTGTCTGTACATTCGGCAGTACACTTTAACCATATTTCAAAGACAATAGATATAATTATGAAATTACATATGAAGATAAAACATGCTAAAGTGTAATTATTTTGCTATAGGGGATGTTAAGCTTTTCAGAGAATATTGATTTAAATATTTAAATTGCAATATGCTCTTCACGCAAAATATATTATATGAGTTCAGAAGTCTTATCAGGCACATATCAAGTCATATGGACTTCGGAAATCAGTATTTAAAAATCACATATTTTAAAAGATAACATCTTCATGATACAAAAGAGGGATGGAGAACAGAATATGGGGGTTACATAATAAGTGCTAAATGTGTTTTGTAGGCATAGGTGGTGTTGTTGGGATTTGGATGAGGTAACTTGTGCCAAAGCAACGTTGGAACCACCTCCACTTGTGATAAAGCTCATGCACCTGTCAACACTGCATTGTGCATTCCGTCAGTCTTTCGGTGTCTTTTCCGGCATGTCTTTGTTTGGGACAGATTGAGCAGCTCAATGAGTGTGCATATGTGTGTGTTGAGGGTTACTTTTAGCTAATGCTTGAGTATAGATTTATCACCAGGAGTGAGTTTCAGTGGACGAAAACTAGTTTTCAGAGTCTGTATTTTTATATTCTTATGGGGCATTTACACAACACCATGTTCAGCTAAAAACGTTTTATGTGTTTTGGCTATTCATTTCCACAACAATAGCGTCTTGGGAGGCCTGAAAACACAAATATTTCAAAATGAGTTTCAACGTTTTTGAATGCAACACCGTTATCTTCTTTGTGAAAAACTATGCATATAGACCAGCGCCATGACAAAGTTTAGAATCCTTCAACTTTATGCAAATGAAGAGCACATTTCAGAAACGACAGCCAATAGTAAAGAAGTTCAATTCAATTTATATTTATATAATGTTTAGGCTTTTTCCTCCAAAATGCAACAAAAATCGCTGCTAGTGTGGACACAGCTTACAGTGCCGTGAAAAGGTTTTTGCCCCTTCCAGTTTTATTTTTTGCATATTAGTCACACTTAAAAAAATTAATATCATCAAACCAATTTTAATATTACACAACGATAATGCAATTAAATACAAAATACAGTTTTTAAATGATGTTTTCATTTATTAAGGGAAAAAACTGTCAAAAACTACCTGGTCCTACATGAAAAATGAATTGCCCAGTCCTGTTAAATCATGAAAGAACTGTGATTAAGCCGTTTTCTGGATCTATGTTTTGACAAATTTGTTGTCTATACATGAAACTTTTCAAAAATGTATATCAAAAATCCATGGGTTCAACCCATTGTCGTGTAAACGTTCCCCAATAAAATGCATAAAGTTTTTAGGGGTAAAGTTAAAGGGGTCATATGATGCGATTTCAAGTTTTACTTTCTCATTGGAGTGTTACAAGCTGATTGTGTAGATAAGATCCCTGAGGTTACAAAGACTAAAGTCTCAAACCAAAAGAGATATTCTTTATCAAAGTTAAGACTCTGCCACGCCCCCCTAAAACAGCTCATTCAAACACACCCCCACAAGTCTACATCATGATGTGGATATATTTGCATAATGCCAACCAAATATTTGCAAAGAAAGAAGGCGTGGTTTCAGTAACCGCAGTAGTGTTAATGCAGCCCTGTCAGGGAGACGCTGTGTGTTTCTATGCGAAAGCAATATCACTTAATCTGGCCTTCTGGAAGTAGATGCAATTAGGAATCACTGGTTAAGATTTGTTTACAACACAACAGCAAAGTCCAAATGTTCGAATTTGTGCAATGCATATTAGGGACGACAATAGTTTCGTGAACCTAACAGAGTACAGGGCTAGCTATGCACGAAAGCTATTAAAAAAAAGGATAAATTGACAATGTGACAATGACAATCTGGCGCTTCTGAATCAGCAACTGTAAGTATGTTTTGTTATTAGTTCAAGTATTTGCTATTGCCTATTCAAATGCAGAATTTAGCATGTAACGCGTTACAAAACGTGTGTGTGTGTGTGTGTGTGTGTGTGTGTGCGTGTGTGTGTGAGGGGAACAGGGTCACATCACAGCGGAGTGTACAGCCCGTCAGAAATCATCTTAACTGTGGCTTGTGTACTGCAAATACATACGAGCATCGTCACTGTGTCTGTCACGTGACTCTGATAAAACTAACTTGAAAGCTGAAGCTCGCAATTATGGTGATGAGCGTTACATTTCCGATGCATGCTTGTGGTGTTCGGCCAATCACAATGCACTGGTCAGCTGGCCAATCAGAGCAGACTGCACTTTTCGGATGGAGGGGCTTTGTAGAAAATGACGCGTTTGAGAGAGGCGGGGCATAGAGGAACTACAATAATGTACAGTATTAGAAAAATAATCAGTTTCTTTGAACATTAAAGCTAGTAAACATATTCTGCTACACCAAATACACAAAATAATGATCTTTAAAATAGCATCATATGACCCCTTTAAGGTTTTGTTTAGGGTTAGTGTGCAATGTTTATGTTATGTCCTCATCAATGGCTTTATTTAGCCTGTGTTAAAAAGGAAAAAGAAATGAAAAGAAACACATCCTGGAGTTTTTCCAAATTGCATAAGGATTCTCTGTAATGACACCAGCATGATCTCACACTTCAGACATTAGGCTTTTATAAATCATACATTAGCGAGCAGGGTGTGGGCTGCTTGCTTCAGTTTTAGCATGACAGGGCAGGCTTTTAGACCATTTCCCCCCCACAGAATATTTTTGAGCACATTACATAGCTGGCTGTAACCCAGGTCTGAACAGCTCAGGATACTTTTGACAGCAAAGTCGGTTGTGTGAGGAGTGAATACAAGAGCTTTTTCACAGTTGGCAACAGTACGTTTTTGTTGAATAGGCTTTAATGTGCTGTGGCATGTCTAGTGTTTAGATATATAGCACAAAGTCTGGCAAAAGTTGTCTGGGGTGGTAAAACATGCAGTGTCAATATTTGCAAAGAACACAATTCATAATGTTCACCTTATGGACCATTTAGTAACTCCTCAGTGTAATGCAAATAATTTTAAGATGCATATGACATTGGTCAAAAACAACACACATAAGCACACTATTCATATGCTCTCCTACCAAACAGGCGGAGATATGAAGTAAACATGCATCAATATCATGAACACATCAACACCAAAAATGAAAACTGTACCCATGTGTACAATTCTACTCTCCAAGCGATGATGTTATCTCCTCTGGCAGGACTACATTTTCCTGTGCTGAGATATGATCCTCCTCTCGTGGCCTGAAATGAGCCCAGAGATGCTAATGTTAAGCACACATGTGAAATACCGGGCAAGTGATTTATTTCCAACTGCCGCTATTACAAACCTTAGCCATCGGTTGAATTGCTCATAAACAACATTATGAAAAAACATCTTCCTATACATAACATATATTCAGAATGGTGAGCACCTCGTTCACGCAGAACATGTTTAGTTGACAACAAAAAAATAAAATAAAATAAAAGTTCAACTTTCAACGTCTCGAGACACTGCGTTCGTTCATTCTTTCTTCTTATATTAATTTTTTTGTTGTTGCTTAGCATTACATCTTATGCATTCTGTGTGAACTGCTTCTAAAAATACACAATAAATAATAGGCTACATTTGGCGCATAGGCTAGGCTACTCTGCGAATAAAGGACACGGAAAGATGGCTATATAGGCCTATGGTTATCAAAACTTCAATTAAAATGTATTATAGTTTACATTTATATTAAATACAATTACTTGAACTTATAGGTGCTTAAAAGTTACCCACTTAGGCCAAGTATGACTTGACTATAACCATCTTTATTAATAATTTAATTTAATAATTACTTCAGTTGTCATTGAAATATTGTTAATGTGTTTTGTTGAATGTACAGAAAGGCATGAATTGTAAAAAAAAAAATATTTTAATGTCATGTATTTTGAAAGTTCTTGAAACTATTTATTCTAACTCCGCCCACCAAGGTGTGATTGGGATAGTCAACGCTGAAAAAAGACTCTTGTTGAACATCACTTTCAGTGGTGTAGATGGTAACAGTGGCGTACACAGGCATCTGGAGGGGCAGGGGTGAAATGGAGTTACGAGGGCAAAATCGCGGTCCGGTGTGGGGCGGGGTGTTGTTCCCCTTGGCTAGGAGTATCACGATTCACAATTTTATCAAGATTCTTTGTCATGTTGGTTTTTCTATTTTGCAAGCTGTTTGAGCATTACAGCCAAACATATTTCCCTATTAGAAAGACAAAGCCTTTCAAGGTAACAAAATATTTAAAAAGTACATGGAAGATATTTAGGCCAAAGTGGGTGAACATAAAAATCTTTGTCATTATTTTATCTTTGTTATAAAAAATGAGAAACAAGATCCACATTACAAATAGACATAATATACAAATAATGTGTTTTATTTTCAGGTAGGCCACAATATGTGTATTTAGCAGGAGAATTCAAGAAACTGAATGAAAAATATAAAAATAAAACACTATATATATATTGATTCCTATTAAAGAAACTGTATTCAAGTTTTTCAGTCAAGAGTAAGAGTAGTGAGTGATTTTTCTCTTTGTGTTTAGTGTTTTATTAACATTAAAGGCACAATTCACCCAAGAATTAAAATAGGCTAGCATTTTATTTGTATACCTTCATTTACTCAGAAGTTGTTTTAAACCAGAGTTTCCTTCTTCTGCTAAACATAAACGCTATTTTGAAGAAGGTGGAAGACCAAACAGTTGCTGGTCCACAATGTTCCATTTACTGCCAAAGTCAAAGTGGACAAGCAACTGTTTGGTAAACATGCATCTTCAAAATATCTTCTGACTGAAAATGTGAATGTTTGTGGCGCTGTACAGTATATTGACATGGCACCGCCAGACTTCAGCAGATAGAATGTGTGCTGTTGCACGATACAACAATATTTCTTCATAGATATGATCCTCCTCAGGTCGTCCGCAGGGCACTAGCGTCGGACCTCAAGCAGGTGTGCCACTGGATGGTAAAGTGTGTGCTTTTAACGTGATCCATCGTTGAATTGCTCAAAACAACATTATGAACTTTTATATCACTTTTAAAATCTCATATCGCATCAGAAAGGCATTTATTTTGACAACTATAATAATTAAAAACAATCAAAAAGTTGAAAATAATGTATCGGGTAGGCTTAGGGTGGGGAATGCTTTATTTTATAATTTATACTCTACCTTATTATTGCGTACTGTTTTATAATGCACTACAATACTGAGGTGCAGATAATTGCCACTATTTGCAATAAGTAGTAAAAATAGCATACAATCTTGCTATTTTAACAGTTTAAATATAATCTAGCTATTTGCACTTAGTGTAAATAGCATACCATTAAAAATAGTGCTATTTTCATTTAGTGTACATAGTATCTATCGCTATTTATACTTAGCCTTTTTTTTAAACACATTATTTTACATGTGCATTAGTAACATAATAATTTAAAATACTTAAAAACTGTCATTGCAATATGCTTAAATTGCCTTTTATTTCAGCAATTTCATATTAGTTTTCTGAAAGTAGAAAATTAATAAATACACAACAAGTGCTCATTCAATACAATTCATTGCACTTCACAAAGCCAGCTTAAGGCCCTGTCCCAAATGGCACCCTAAACCCTCGCGGTCTTCCTCTGAGTCCGCACTTTCGTGATGTAATGCCGCTTTGACTGTCGGGTAGAAGTCTGCTGCGAGCTCGTCCCAGTGCAGACTCGGCAGAACATCGGATCGAGTGGTGTAACGGCCTCAAGGGGCGCTCATCATCACCCTTCTGAACTCTAAAATGAGGAATGGGACCAGGGGCGCGGGAAGGTGTTTTATGTAGGGGGTGCTGGGGGGGTGAATTGACGCAGTCAATTTCTGCGTATAAATATTACGCCAAATAGAAACAGAAAATCGTGCTATATCCTACGCACTTTCATGAGATCGTTTTAGACAGCAATTAGCTATTTAACAAATGGGAATGGCTACAATGAATTCATAGCAATGTTTTACATTCAAGCTTAAAAACCCTTACAATTTATAGTGAAAAGTTATTTTAAAAGCATCTGGAATGCAATAAAGTAATTTTAAAGCTGTTTTTAAAGCATTTGCTGCATGGATTAAAAAGATAGGTCAATAAATAATTCACATAGGCCTATCAGTCAGACAAAATTGCATTGCAGCAAATCCTTTAATTTTCAAGGACAAAGATTTACATACTTTTTTATTATTGAATACAATTATAAAATAAAACACTATATATCGGGCCTGTTTTAGGCTTACCCTTATTTTTATATTTTAGATGGTGAGGTGTGGGAAAAAGTGACTGATTTTGCCATCTCCTCATTGGGCGTGCAGAACATTAAATATCTTAACGGATTACATAGGCTAATGAAGAGTTTTGCTTTGAATTATTTCGTTTTAAAATAGTATTTTAAAGCTTTCTATAGATATGTTTATCATATCTCTGAGCCAGTTGCTGAGTTTCGAGTTGCTGAGTTTCGATTCATCATTGAAGCGCTCTTGTTCAAAACCGGCAGAAAGTTTTCCTATATTGTGAATGCACACAAATAAAAGTAGACCCTTTACAGTTCCAAATGATATATTACTCTTACCTTTATTATTTTAAAGGTAATTTATTTTAAGTTGTTTTAAGTAGTTTTTACTGTAAGACAAAAATCCTCCATGTCCTGTAAAGCTCGCTTCAGCTCTCCACACAAAGTGTCGGATATTGCACATTTATATAGGTTAAACATTTAAACTAACACGGTGATATGCTTGAACTGTTTATAGGCCTATCTATCGATTTTATTTTAGTCGTGATGGTTTGATAAGGCTAAATTAATCAAACACATAGGCGATCAACTCTGATGCTGGCCGCTTGGTCGTTGCTTAAAGAAGAAAAAAAATTTAACGAACACAAAATGCTCCCAAGGTTTTTCTAAATTAACTTTGAATTAAAAAAAAACGAAACATAGTCTAATCACTTTTCCATTACATACAAAACTGAACTATTTTAATAGGTAGCTATAAGCTGTTTGGGGAGAAGGGAACTCGTATCGCTGAGAACAAAAAAAAATGTTTTTTCTTCCAGTACATCCATGATATTTCCATGTTCCGCTTTTTAAGCCACAACCTACAGATCCCCAACACAAACATAACATTCACAAACATAAAAGCAAGCATTGGCAGTGCTGCGTGCGTGATTTATGTGCGCAACGCGCGCAAATAGCCCTGCATCAGTTTAATAACTTTGATAACATTAATTCTTACAACTGTTAAATTATTGGGCAAATGGTAAATATGTCGATCACATAGAAATAGATAGCAAAATAGCCAATGTAAACCAAATGTTATAAACATCGGAGCAACCTTATAGCCTATATATTTTTTTTATTCACAACAGTTTACAGTTGCCCACAGAAAAAACAGGGGGTGCTGCAGCACCTCAGCACCCCCTGTTCCCGCGCCCCTGAATGGGACACAATACGGTCTCGTGGACTTAACGGTCAAGCGCACGCGGCGGCCATTGTAAGTCCATAAGATCGCAAGTGCACATGAAGTGTTCCATTTGGGAGAAATGCCAATGTGTAGTACTTAATCGAAACTGTGTGGCGTGAGATTGTATCTTTGGAATTTTAATATGTTTAACAATAAAGCTCTGCTAGACTAGAAATGGACACGTTGGCTGGTCTCATTCTACTCTCTCTCTGTCTGACGTGATGTAGTTTTCTGTTCCGAGACCGACTTCTTACATTTGAACAAACAAGATACAGCTGGGTGTGAACATAAGCACAGATTTACACTCAGATTTAACAGACAGTACATTTTTATGCCAAAGGATCAACTGTCTTTTGTTAACAAAGAATTCAGACCAAAATAGAGGGAGTGGTGGATGAAAGAAGCATTTTTATGCTGATTCTTAACCAGTCCAACTGTAAAAACACGCAAGTGCTCACATCTGAGATTCTTCTGACTCATTTGAACTTTTGTTGGGGATTTAAAGACAGTCAATTTAAATCACTGCAAGGTTTTGCTTTAATGAATATTTCACGATTATGGTGGGAATAGAACATGTGTTATGGGTACGAATGTGCTGTAAATATCAACAGCATTAAAAGGTTGTGGAATCCATGTGAATGAGATGAATCAACCATTGGGACAAACATTATAATCCATTGTTTCTTTCTCACTTTTTCTTTCTCCTCCTTCATTTGTCAAAGTCAGAGGGTTAAAGGAAGTGTTTTGTCTATTTAACAGGGTAGCCTACAGTCAATGAATGTATGTCATTCAGATACATACCTCACATGTTAGAGCAGGCCCACAGCTATACAGCACTGTATACTGAGACCTTAAACAACTCTCCTACTATTCCAGTCCGCTCCGATAAACTCTGGGATAATGTGAAGCTTTCAAATATCACTTTCATTTTATGATGTACAAAAAAGTTTCAATGTTTTAGGTAAATAATGTTTAGTATATTTGAAATAAATTTACTAATGAACATAAATTGTACATGCTAGCTAAATTATAGTCTACACATAACATTAACAGAAAGTTAGGGTTAGGGTTAAGTTAATATACTTATCAAAACGTATTTAAAATCGATTCATGTAAAAAATATTTGAAAATCTTTATTAGCAGTTTATTAATTTATTTTTAAATATATATATATATATATATATATATATATATATATATATTACAATTAAATGTACCTGGAGGTATATTGTTGGCCATACGGGGTATATTAGGATCATGTTTCAAGGGCCATTCCTGTTTGTTTTGTCTAGCAGAGGCATATTTAGTGCTGCAAATATATGTTGTTGGCATAAACAACTTTCAAATGCCTATGAACCTCAGCGTTGATTGAAATCTGAAACTCCAACACACAAAAAAACTCTTCTCTTGTTTTATTTCACTTTTAGGCCATAAAGAGCATCAGACATTAAGACCTACTCAAAAAAACAAAACAAAAAACATCACAGAATTGTAATGGTTTCCACTACACATACCGTTACAAACATTACAAACCATCAACTTTTAACCATTACAATTATTTTAAACAATGGTTTTCTGTACTGCGTTTTAGGACATATTTCATTAGGATTTATTGGTTTTAACAAGCCACCAATAGAAGGCAATTTTATGATGGTGTCTATTGTTTTTTTTTTAGCAGGGCTTTTGAAGAATATATCTTAGATATTGTTAAGAGTATTTTTCATACTCAACTGAGGTTAAGTTTATGTCTACATCAATCAATCAATCGTAATGTATGTCTGTCACTAGCAAAGCCCAATAAATAGCTTTGAAAAGGCTATCATGCTAATGTGTTTGCACCACAATAAATCATGGTAGCTATGTGTATAAATGGCCAGAAACATCCTAGCAATATGTTAAATCATGATAAAATATGTCAGTAATGTTAAAGCATGCTAGAAACGCAAAGTGTCAAAACATGCTAGCAATTGGATAAATCATGTTAGCAAATAAAACATGCCAGAAACATGCCAGCAACATGTAAACATGTTAAAATATTTAAGAAACATTCTAGTAACATGCTAACAATATCAATATGCTAAAGCATGTTATCCATTAGGGTTGGGCCGATATACGATTGCCACCATCCCAGTAAAAAAAAGACATGCCGCGCCATGCCCACGCCCGGCGCTCACACCTCATGTTTGCCGCTGAATGCAGATGATCATAATTGATGGACAACTATGCCACCTCAACGCCAGACATCAGCAGTCCGGTGTCGAGAAAAGAAAGGAAAAAGATGAAAACAACGGCCGCACATCACTTTCAGGTAGGCTACATTCATAATCAAAGAATGTTTTTTGTGGTTATAAAAACAGACCTAATAGCCATATAAACATAATAGAACCATCACAGACGAATCACAAATAAATCACAAATGCCATTATAAACCATAAACTTCTAACCATTAAAATATGGGTTTCTGTAGTGTTTTGGGACATATTCCATTAGGATTTATTGGTTTTAACAAGCCACCAATAGAAGATTACCAATTACCAGTAGATACCAACAGAATCCATTACAGTTTAAAAACAATACAAGCACCATTATAACCAGTAAAACCATTACAAATTTTGTGATGGTGTCTGTTTTCTTTTGTTTTTTCAACATTACATGTTATAAATGCCTGTAAAGGGCGCCATAGGACTGATAATTGTTGTTGTTACACCTACAGGATGATCATATCCTTGTTTAATAGGCTATTGACCAAACATTTAATTTAAATATCCACTTAAAGAGATAGTGTACCCAAAAATGAAAATTCTGTCATTTACTCACCCTCAAGTAGTTCCACTTATATGAATGTCTGAACACAAAGGAAGATATTTGAAGAAAGATTGTAACCAGGCTGTTTTGGGGCACCATTGACTTCCTTAGTAGGAAAATAATTACTATGGAAGTCAATGGTGCCCCAGAACTGCTCGGTTTCCCACAATATCTTCCTTTGTGTTCAGAACAAACACATTCATACAGGTTTGGAACAACTTGAGGGTGAGTAAATGATGACACAGTTTTCATTTTTTGGTGAACTGTCCCTTTAATCTTTTTTTTTTGGCCACCTTTTTGGTATAGATGACACAGCCTCTATAACTTCTTCAACAAAAACATGTGGACATCACAACCCTTACAAACATAAACCATGGTTTTCATAGTAAAACTGCTTAATTCTCTTTTGTGTGATATCTGGATGCTTGAGACCATAAAATCAATCAGACAACTGTATAACTTTTACATCTAACTGTAACTGTCTAGAGCTACAGTTGTAATTTAAATTACAATTTATTTATTTAATTTATATTTATTAGAGTTTTATTTTGACCCCTTTGGTAGGTTTTTTTTCCCGTTTTTTTTTAAAGATACATTCACATCATTCAATTTATTTAATGCTCCTGCTAAGTACACATTGTACCTGAAAATAAAACACGGTTTATTTTATTTATATATTATGGTATATTTGTAAGGTGTATCTTTTGCTCTCAGTAAGAAGATATTTTGAAGAATGTGGGAAACCAAACAGTTGCTTGTCCACTTTGACTTTGGCAGTAAATGGAACATTGTGGACCAGCAACTGTTTGGTTTTCCACCTTCTTCAAAATAGCGTTTATGTTTAGCAGAAGAAGGAAACTCTGGTTTAAAACAACTTCTGAGTAAATGAAGGTATAAAAATAAAACGCTAGCCTATTTTAATTATTGGGTGTATTATGCCTTTAATGTTTTAATGTTAATAAAACCCCAAACACAAAGAGAAAAATCACTCACTACTCTTAGTCTTGACTGAAAAACTTGAATACAGTTTCTTTAATAGGAATCAATCTACATAGTGTTTTATTTTGATATTTGTTCATTCAATTTATTTAATGCTCCTGCTAAGTACACATTGTACCTGAAAATAAAACACGGTTTATTTTATTTATATATTATGGTATATTTGTAAGGTGTATCTTTGCTCTCATAACAAAGATAAAATAATGACGACAATTTTTATCTTCACCCACTTTGGCCTAAATATCCCCCATACTTTTTCATATTGTGCTACCTTGAAAGGCTTTGTCTTTATAATATGGAAATTAGTTTGGCTGTAATGCTCAAACAGCTTGCAAAATAGAAAAACCAACATGACAAAGAATCTTGATAAAATCGTGAATCGTGATACTCCTAGTCGAGGGGGACCGGGGACCACCCGATTGTGCCCTCGTAACGCCATTTCGCCCCTGCCCCTCCGGAGGCCTGTGCACGCCACTGTATATATATATATATATATATATATATATATATATATATATATACAGTGCTCAGCATAAATGAGTACACCCCTTTGAAAAGTAACATTTTAAACAATATCTCAATGAATACAAAAAACATTTTCCAAAATGTTGACAAGACTAAGATCTGTTTAACTTATAACATGAAAGTAAGGTTAATAATATAACTTAGAGAACAACATTTTCACTTTTACTGAAATTAGGGTGATGCAAAAATGAGTACACCCCAATGAAAGTCTCTGGAGCAAAGCTAAATTTTAGACTACAAATGTCTAATTTAACAAGAATTCTAATTCAAGTCTAATTATTCATTACATAGGTGACAGTTTCCTATAAAAGGGTGTTACTTAAAGAAAACCCCTTCCCATTTCATGCTGTCAGCAATGGCACCACATGGAAGAGAAATGTCACAAGACCTGAGAAAGAAAATAATTTCTTTACACAAGAAAGCTGAAGGCTACAAGAAGATCAGCAAAGCTTTACTTATCAGTCAGAATACTGTAGCAAAAGTGGTACAAACATTTAAAAAAAGATGGAACTGCAACCATCTCACAGAGACGTCCAGGTCGTCCACGGAAGTTAACACCTCCTCAGGAGTTGATGCAGTATTTCCTCTTAATATGACTTCAGCTCCACCCCCTGACCGTTTAACAGAGCACCTCCCCTAGACCTGACCTTGGCCCTCCTCGCTGCCTCTCACACCTTCTGGCAGCTCCCATCATTTGTCTCGCAGAGCAGTCGCCCACGCTGAAGGCTGTAAATGAGCACAATCATCAAATGACAAGATGTTTTGAATCATGGATGAGGATATTCAATCACTCTAGCTTTGCCTCCATCTCACTCTATGATGCTGTGCCCATAGATTAGATTACCAGCCTCTGTCACTCTCCCAGCTTCCTCCAGCGCAGGTCCACAGAAGCGATTAGGTAATGTGGGTCTTGTCTACCTGTATAGATGTGTTGTCTGGTAATGTGGCGCTCTTTGAAGTGGCGGCCCATGCAGAGCCACTTCCCTGATTAAACCTAGCTCAGAAATAACATGCACTTCCACCGAGAAAGACAAGAATGGAAAACAAGGGAAAAGAGAACGAACAATGCAAACAAAGATGTGCACACTTGCTATTTTTAGTGGTGGTTAATGCAAGAGGACCACTAATAGTAGTGTTCATATTTACGGTAAGTGATTTAAACAACCCCCCACCGCACCCCCAATTTAAATGCATAACTCGCCTAGTACTATTTGTGCTAATATCACAACATCAAATTACCCAGCTTGATTTGAAACCTTTAGCAATCCAATATATATTAAAGGCCAAAAATATATTCAAAATGTTATGATATATAATTATAAATTTGAAAATGATATCGAAATGCCAAAATATATTATTTAGGGGGGAAAAAGTACATCCAATCACAAAAACATGGCAACATATGCTTTCCAGTACAACATATGTTTTCCAGTGAAACATAAATAGCTATTCCTAAATTGCATCACTTTAAGACTTGTTTTCGAAAGTATATCGTGGGTTATGTATAACTTTAAGTTTTGTTCTTGAACCAAGAAAAGAAGAAAAAAAATAAAATAATATATATATATATATCCGCTGCTTGACCAAGCAAACATCTTGTTTAAAGGATACACAAAATGAACAGGATATTTGCAGTGCTAACTATGCCAAAACCCGAGCCATTCATTCATGTGTTTGAGAAACATTTTTTTTTTTTTGCAGTATGTTTTCTAAGGACAACAGAACTGAGGAAGCTCATTCAACCCAACCGGATCCAGATTTTCCCTTTGTGGTGTCTTTCTATATTTATTTCTGTCTTCCTGAAAAAAGATCATAAACGGAAGGAATATGGTTTAGCTTTAACCAATGCTCTTATGTAAAATACAGCTGTCTATTCACATTTCTAACTCTGAAATCCATATAATACATTTTGACTCAGTCTGACATGTAATTTGTAAAAGTGACCACAAGTGAGAACATGTAGCTGGAGAAAACCACAGGTTACTTGGCCTGTGTATTCACATTCTATCTATCTATCTATCTATCTATCTATCTATCTATCTATCTATCTATCTATCTATCTATCTATCTATCTATCTATCTATACAGCTAAAAAATAGGCATTAAACTAAATTCAAATATCTGAACAGCTATCTACCAAACAATGACCTCCCTCTCCTCTGGTTAGACTTCAGCTGGAGCTGATATCAGTTCCAGGCTTCGCAAGAGTCTATGTACCACATCAAAGTCTGAGATATTCCTTTATTCACACGCCACACACACAAGCTCACACATCCAAACATAGTGCAACCCTTCTAGTTCTCGTCTTATTGCATCTAAAGGTCACACATTTCTCTCTCTCTTCTTTTACGAGAAGCTTTTGGCAAAGGCAGGCGGTGGAAAGCCTCTTAGAGTGATTGTTTAAATTCTCCCAGAATCATGCATTGACTTGAATCCGGCATTTGGCCATGTTTCTGCTCGAGCGCTGCCTATGCCATCTGCAATGAATCAGTCAAACTGCTGCAGTGCATTAGGCTGCATTTTCCATGGCAGCGTTTGCAGCCATATGCATCTTTTTTTTTCTTTTTTCTAATGAATGAGGTCTGGATTCTGTCTTTTCCCATGACCCAGCTTGAATGGCATTAGTTAAAGGTTGTTCATTGGAGATGTATTATCTGCCTGTTAAAGAGTTTTAAACACTGCTGTTAGTATAAGAGGTAGCTAACTTGCTTTTGTGAACAGTTAGGCTGCAATACACACATACGTAGTGAACACACAAAATAATATTCCTGCGCTGCATGGCGTCAGCTGCAATACGCTCCAGATGGAAGCTGGCCCTCCGCCAGACAAGACCTTGGATGTGGTGAAGAAACACACGTGTTCACACACATAATCACAGATGAGTACGAGGTATAAAGCAACAAAGCCAAATACTTAAAACAAATTATTTAGAAATCTATAATCAATATGGCAGAAATGGCAGTAAGAAAACTATGAGAGAGATGGAGGAACATACTCTTCAGCTCAATAATTTCTAAAGTGATTCCTGCTGCTATGTCAATAAACAGGTCCAGTGTCCAAATATCATTAATCTAACTCAACAAATGAAGCAGAAGCAACAAATGTACTGGAAACAGCATTCAATTTGTGCCTTCATCTTCATCTTTTCCACTGGACAAGGACAGAAGAATAAAAAAGGACAAAAAATTGTGTTTGTTAAACAATCTCATGAGATCTTTAAAGACATACACCTCATAAGACCTAAAATGATTAGATACGTACACCTCAGCCAACATACAAAGAAAATTCTAGGCCTTCGTATAGACACAACATCCACTATGTAATTTTAAAGGGCAATTCATGACCAATGGAGTGGGCTGTCTTGGAATTTTTTGAATGTATGTGTTAAAATAAACACAGTCTTGGGTGGAACCGTTTAGATAAAGATGACCAGGATGTATTCTGCAAAGTCAGCGCAGTATTTTACCAATAACAACACTACGACTTAAAGAATATATGTGGCCATGACGTGCACCTAGTGTTTGTGGTAAAACCTCTTCTGAATGCAGCCTGTGGGTTTGATAAACAGGCTGCACAGAGATGATATTTTAAGACATTTTTATGCTTTTGCCCTTTATTAGCCATTATATAGCAACTTGTGAAACTGAGAATGCAGATTAATGTTCTACATGTAAAATAGCAGATTAGATTCACCTGAAGGATGCACACATCAGTTTACACAATATGAATTATTTTGTGTATGTATGTCTTACCTGTGAGCTGTGCTTACCAGAATCTTTGCTGTCCAATTTCTGCTAAAACAATCAGGAGATCAGCCAGAAGCATGCTCATTCAACCAGGAGCTATGGCATTACCAGACTAAAGGCCCATCCGGAGTCTACCGTCTAACATGTAACACGCACACACACACACACACACACACACACACACACACACACACACACATGCACACAACACGCACACACACAAAAAACAACACAACACACACCCACATACATTTACTTAGCTAACTAAATTGGGACATTATTGATTACTGATTATACACAGGTAGTTATAAATTATCTAAGTTCTGGAATTCGCTTGCCCATACCATAACCCCACCGCCACCATGGGCCACTTGATCCACAACGTTGACATCAGCAAACCGATCACCCACATGACGCCTTACACGCTGTCTGCCATCTGCCCTGTACAGTGAAAACCGTGATTCATCCATGAAGAGAACACCTCCAAAGTACCAGACACCATCAAATGTGAGTATTTGCCCACTCAAGACGGTTACGACAACGAAGTGCAGTCAGGTCGGGACCCCGATGAGGATGACGACGATGAGCTTCCCTGAGACGGTTTCTGACAGTTTGTGCAGAAATTCTTTGGTTATGCAAACCGATTGTTAAAGCTGCTGTCCGGGTGGCTGGTCTCAGATGATCTTGGAGAAGAAATTATCATTCTATAATTTTAATGTTAGGTTTATTTGAACAGTGAGAGACAGAATAACAACAACAAAAATCCAGAAAAACACATTTCAAAAAAGTTTTAATGAGTGAAATAATATTTGATCCCCTATCAATCAGCAAGATTTCTGGCTCCCATGTGTCTTTTATACAGGTAAGGAGCTCAGATTAGGAGCACTTTCTTAAAGGGAGAGTTACATGTATAAAAGATACCTGTCCAGAGAAGCAATCAATCAATCAGATTCCAAACTCTCCACCATGGCCAAGACCAAAGAGCTGTCCAGGGATTGTAGACCTACACAAGGCTGGAATGGTCTACAACAGGGGTTCTCAACCTTTTGCAAGCTGGGCCCCCCCAAAGCTGGCTCATTGCAGTTGGGGCCCCAGTGTCCCCCACCACCACCACCACCACCACCACCACCACCTTGCATAGATAGATAGATAGATAGATAGATAGATAGATAGATAGATAGATAGATAGATAGATAGATAGATAGATAGATAGATAGATAGATAGATAGATAGATAGATAGATAGATAGATAGATAGCCAAAGGCTATTATTTTTAGGCCCACATTATTATTATTATTATTATCATCAGTAGCAGTAGGTAGGCCTATTATCATTACTAGGCTATTGTTATAATTGACAGTAGCACCAGACTTCTAATGTGAGCTTGCAGACATTATTATTATTATTATTATTATTATTATGAGTAGTAGTAGGCCTATCATCATTACTAGGCTATTGCTATAATTATATGAGGTTACATGCTTTATTGTTGTTGTTGTTATTATTATTATTATTATTATCATCAGTATAGGCCTATTATCATTACTAGGCTATTGCTATAATTGGGAATTGGCACCAGACCTCTGATATTAATGTATGCTTTATTATTGTTATTATTACTAGGCCTAATAGTAGGCATCATTTGCATTTTTACAGAAGCTTGCAGGTAGGTGATGTTAATGTGAGACCTGAGCCTGCTTTGCCTTGCAAAGATCCTCAATTCTTGGCTCAATATTTGATAAACATAGCCTCAAATCATCCTCGATTTGTGCACGATTTGCGGTATTTCGTTTTGAGTGCAGTCATTTTGAGAATCCTGCCTCACACAAATATGTCGACGCGAAAGGAAGGAGAATCTTCAAGGCGACGTCACAGAGTTCAGGATATTCCTGCATCAATGCTGCCCAGAATGACGAAAGAGGGCAGGAGCTAAAGAGTTCCTTCAGTCTACTGTCACTCTTCAGCTCAATAAGCTGTTCCTGCATATCAATTGATAGCTTGTTTGCTGTGCACACAAACGGATCTCGAACCCACGCAAAAGAGTGATAATCCTCTTTAAAGTACGTCGCAAATTGTTTTCTCATTGCTGACAGGTGCTCAGACGCTGATTGAAACAGGGAGGAGAAATCGTGTGGACGTGCCTGCATCAGTGATAAAGTCTGCAAGGCTGGGAACATGTCGCAGTTCCTCGACTGATGCGGCCATGCCAGAGGTCTAGTTTTTGTGTGAAGGCACTTTGTCTGCAAGGAGCAAAATATGAGTTTCCCTTGCAAAGACAGGTTGAGGCCGTTCAAGCGGTTAAATATATCGACCAAATAGGACAGAGACGCAAGCCACAGTGTCATCCAGATGCTTCGCCAGATCTGATTTGTCAAAAACCACTTCACCTCTCGCAGCTCATACAACCGCTGTAACACCCGCCCCCTGGAGAGCCAGCGAACTTCAGTGTGCAGAAGCAGCTGTTCGTGCCCTGACCCCATCTCCTGGCAGAGGACCCCAAACAAGCGAGAGTTTAGCGGCCGTGATTTGATGAGATTTATCATTTTCACGGATTGGTTCAGCACGGAGTCAAAAAGAACCGGCATTTTTTAGCAGCTAGTGCTTCGCGATGGACCATGCAATGTGTCCATTTCACAAGTGGAGCTACTTGCTGAACGCGAGCAGCTAGGCCACGCCCCCTCATTGCCTGCGCACCATCCGTGCATAGGCCAACGCATCGGTCCCAGGCCAAACCATTTTCACGGATAAAAATATCAAGGACATTGAAAATGGCTTCTCCTGTAGTGTGCGACTGAAGAGGCCGGCAAAACAGGACATCCTCCTCAATCGCCTTGTCCCGCAGATACCTGACATAGGTGAGGAGCTGTGCCTGCCCAGCAATATCAGTGGATTCGTCCAGCTGCAGCACGTAGTAAGGACTCTTTTTTACGAACTCTATCAGTTGCTCTCTGATATCATTAGACATGTCTTCAATTCTCCTAGCGACTGTGTCATTGGACAGTGGTACTGCACCGAGTTTGGCTGCTGCACTTTTGCCTATCATTATTCTGCACATGTCTTGCACTGCCGGCAAAATGAGAGTCTCGGCGATTGTATGCGGTTTACCCAGTTTACCGATTCTTTTGGCCACTACATACGATGCCTCCAAACACTGTTTAGACACAGTGCTGTGCACTGAAATGGTTGCCTGTTGCTGATGGAGGCCATCAAGCTTTCTTTTAAAATATTGAGCCGGTTTATTTTTAATGCCAGCATGCTTTGTTTCGAGGTGCCTTTTTAATTTGCAGGGCTTCATACTGTTTGCCAGCACCTCGGCACACGACACACTGAGGTCTCAGATCAGCCGTGACTGTAAACCCAAACTGCAGGTATGCTTCATCGTACCTTCGAAGCTTTTTTGCAGCTGGTGGTGCATCGGTTGGCTTGTTGGTCCTCACAAGAAATTTCTCCATTTTTGTTATGTTTTCAATAAAGTTTAGGCAATATGTAACTGTGTGTGTGGCTATGTTGAGAGACGTATCAGGGGCTAATCAGTCGGGACTTAGGCACGATCTTTAATTAAACGAACAAAATAATTATTTTGCAGACAATTCAGATTTTATTTTAATACTTAACGATTGTAGTGTGTGTGTGTGTGTGTGTGTGTGTGTGTGTGTGTGTGTGTGTGTGTGTGTGTGTGTGTGTGTGTGTCTTAGTCGCGTGGGTAGTTTTAGCTAAGTGTAGCTACTGCCTAGCAGTTAAAAAAAATTACTGGCTAGGGCTGAGATTTGATCTAATATTTAACAAGAATGTTTGTGGGTTTAGTCTTTAAAAAGACTGTTGGGGTTTTGTAGTAAAGGCCTATTTAAATCGAGATTGATAACTGACTAGCGAGAGCTGGCACAAGCGAACTTGGCAAGAGACTAGACTAGAGTGAATGGAGAGCTATGTCGTGAATCAATTTAAATGCAGTGATTTATTTTTGTGTGAGAGTGAGTGAACATTTACATTTACACCCCGCTCTGTAAGCCAGGGCGGGAACGGCGGTGGCCATGCGCATGCGCGATTCATTTGCAGCCTGGACGCGGAGGGGTGTGTGTCTCCTCTCCTCTCTGCTCTGACTGCTGCGCGAGGCTACTGAAAGACTGACCGCCTGTGAGTGCTTTTGGACGGGAGAGGGGCTCACGGCAGCACCCGCTGCTCGTTGAGCACAGTAGGCCTAACTGCAGAGTGATTCGTGCTCCAAAAACACCAGTAAAAGTCGCTGGATTTGTCGCTTTTGACAAAAAAAAAAGTCGCCAGGAGGATGATTTGTTTGTTATAATCAGTGCTTGAAGTGGGGGAAAAAGGTGGCGGTACTCTCTTTGCATTGGCAAATCATTACATTTTTACAGTGAAAAACAAAACTTGGAGATATTGCTGTTACAACAATTTATTGTTATTTATTTATTAACAACATAAATGTATTTAAACATGTATGTGTGTGCGTGGCTGCGTGCGTGCGTGCGTGTATTTCACAAAAACTAAAGGAAAGCTTTAACTGTAGCCTATTCTGACTAGTTTATTCGTATATATATATATATAAAACGAATAAACGAATATTTTATAATAAACGAATAATGAATAATAAACGAAAAACGAATATTTATATATATATGTAACCCCCGGGTCCACACCATCCTAACTCGTTTCTTCGAGCGGGTTTCGAACCCAGGATTCCGCGCGGAGGTGGGCGCTCTAACAAGGGACACCAAAGGCTACAGCCTCTAGTGTCAGTCGCCAGAGCGCCTCTTTTTGAAGTCAGGAGAGTGAGGTTTACACACAGCTCTTACTGGCATACATCCGTTACATATATACAACTAAATACGACCTCACGTTTTATACGTTTGCAGCCTCTGAAACTTCCGTCCGTCATAAAAATTAATTCGGATGGTTCGATTTTCTGCATTTTTTGCATCCATAGCAAATATTTTGAGGGGTGTTTTTGACAATCGAGAGCCACCAAATGACGAATATGAAAAAACGAATACGACAGTTTCGGACTCAGTCAGGGTGCAAGGACCTTAAACTTTTGAGGCTTCTCGAGGAGAAATCAAACAAATGAGCGCCGTTTTCTAAAGTCTATGAGCGCAGCACACACAAATAAACTAAATTGACATACTGCAGTTAAATTTCAAAATGTGGTGTTTTTATATTTATAACATTTGAATACAGTTCAGCAACATGCATCACACGACCTGGACCAAGAGAGCTGACAATTGACCACTTAATTTACCATCACCTCACGATTGAAAATGTGACACTGATTTCATATGACAGTTCAACAAACAAGTTAATAATATTAAGTCACTTACATTTTAGACGAAATAATGACTGTTTTGGTCTATTTTAGCAGCGAAAATACATCCGATGAATCCAAACAAAGATCACAGCATAGCACATCTCACAGCAACACTCAATGGTGTTTTGAATGATTCAGTGTTTTGAACGATTCGGTTGAGTCAAAGATTCAATGACCCATGCACAAACATCTGTCTCTTTCTTGATGAATCGTCCGTTTGAAGGAATCGTTTGAATGAACGACTCAATGACTCGCTTAATAAAACCGCTTATTACCTGCATTTGCGCTCACTATCGACAAACCAATCAAATTTGTTCAAAACTCTTTTTTTTAAATCAGTCCAAACACACTTAAATTTTTATTCAGGAGCTATGTATATACAAAACTATAACTTTTTATGACAGTAGTTTAGTGATAAAAAAAAATTGAATTTTTTTTTTTTCAGTTTTTTTTCCTCCCATCCTGTAGGGGGCGCGCCCCACCGGTTGAGAACCACTGGTCTACAAGACCATTGTCAAGCAGCTTGGTGAGAAGGTGACAACAGTTGGTGTGATTATTCGCAAATGGAAGAAACACAAAATAACTGTCAATCTCCATCTGAATGGGGCTCCATGCAAGATCTTACATTGTGGAGCTTCAATGATCATGAGAAACGGTGAGGAATCAGCTCAGAACTACACAGGAGGATCTTGTCAATGATCTCAAGGCAGCTGGGACCATAGTCATCAAGAAAACAATTGGTAACACACTATGCCGTGAAGGCCTGACATCCTGCAGCACCCACACGGTCCCACTGCTCAAAAAAGCACCTGTCCTCTGAAGTTTTCCAATGATTCAGAGGAGAACTGGGTGAAGTGTTGTGGTCAGATGAGACCAAAATCCAGCTCTTTGGCATCAACTCAACTCGCAGTGTTTGGAGGAGGAGGAATGCTGCCTATGACCCCAAGAACACCGTCAAACATGGAGGTGGAAACATTATGCTTTGGGGGTGTTTTTCTGCTAAGGCTCTTTGGTCTTGGCCATGGTGGAGAGTTTGGAATCTGATTGATTGATTGCTTCTCTGGACAAGAGCTGATAAAATGTAGAAAATGTAACTTGAATGCAATGTAAGTCGCTTTGGATAAAAGCGTCTGATAAATGTAAATGTAAACTGCACCGCATCAAAGGGACGATGGACGGGGTCATGTACCGTCAGGGGCAGGGCATTGAAAACGGGTCGTGGATAGGTATTCTAGCATGACAATGACCTAAAACACACGGCCAAGGCAACAAAGGAGTGGCTCAAGAAGAAGCACATTAAGGTCCAAGTAAGTTGCCAAACGTCAGCCTCGAAACCGTAATGACTAAATAGGATCTGTAAAGAGGAGTGGGACAAAAGCTCTCCTGAGATGTGTGCAAACCTGGTGGCCAACTACAAGAAACGTCTGACCTCTGTGATTGCCAACAAGGGTTTTGCCACCAAGTATTAAGTCATGTTTTGAGAAGGGGTCAAATACTTATTTGACTCATTCAAAAGCAAATCAATTTCTAAAAACTTTGAAATGCATTTTTCTGCCTCTCACTGTTCAAATAAACCAACCATTAAAATTATAGACTGATAATTTCTTTGTCAGTGGTCACACATACAAAATCAGCAGTGGATCAAATAATTGCCATATGCTAATGTTAGAATCAACAATGACAAGCCAGATTTAGGAAATTCGACCAATATTCGAGCAGCATTTGAAAAACCTTGCTTTTTCTGTAAAGGGAACCATATAATGGAAGCATGTCATATGATCTCTAAAATGCCCCATAAAGAGAAAGTTGAATTCCTCAAGTCCAATGGATTCTGTTTTGCTTGTCTTACAAAGGTGCATATGAGTAGAACATGTAAGAAGCGTGCAACCTGTTCTATTTGTAGAATGAGACATCCCACTATTCTGCACTCTGAAGAGAACGTAACTAAGATGTGTGTTGATTTGGCAAGAACACGAGATTCTCCTAAAGGGGAAGACAGTCAGACAGAAGGTAATACCAGCAATTCCATCACCATTGCTATGGTATCCATGGATCAAACAGGGGGTAGTGTCACAGACTGCAAGCTATCAATCGTGCCTGTGAAAGTAAAGGCAAATAAAGGTAGTCATGTCATTTATACATACGCCTTTTTAGACCCCGGAAGTTCTGCAACCTTTTGTACAGAAATAATTATGGAGAAACTTTATTTAAATGGTACAAAAACTAACATCCTTTTGAAGACTATGGGCCAGGAGAAGCCAGTAAAGACTTACAGGTTAACTGGTCTGGAGGTGAGCAGTCTCAATGGCAATAGATTTATAGAATTGCCAGAAGTTTTCACTCAAAATTCGATTCCAGTCTGTCAAGAAAATATACCAAAACAGGATGACATTAGAAGATGGCCTTATTTGAATGATGTGCATCTAGACTCCATTGAGGCTGAGGTGGATCTTTTGATAGGAGTGAATGTCCCTAAGGCATTGGAGCATCTAAATGTCATCAACAGTCAACAGGACGGACCTTATGCAGTTCAGACTTGCTTGGGATGGCTCATTAATGGTCCTTTGAGCAGTTGCTCAAATACATATGGTAGTCAATCATATGTCACTTCCAACAGAATTTCTGTGGCCAAACTAGAGAGTTTGTTGATTGATCAATACAATCAAGAGTTCTCAGAACAGACGTACAATGAAAAAAAGGAGCTCTCATTTGAGGATAGGCAATTTTTGTCCATTGCAAATGATTCTATTAAGATGCAAGATGGTCATTATGAGTTACGACTCCTTTTCAAAAGAGACGAGGTTAGCCTGCCGAATAACAGGGAAGTGGCTGAGCAAAGAATTATTAGCCTTCTTAGAAGATTCAGGAAGGATGAATCATTCTTAAGAGATTATAAGGTCTTTATGAATGATCTACTAAAGAAGGGGTATGCTGAAAAGGTGCCTGACAAGCAGCTTTACAGAAGGGATGGAAGATTGTGGTATATCCCACACCATGGGATCTATCATAAGAGGAAAGGAAAGATCCGTGTGGTCTTTGATTGTACTTCTACTTTTCGGGGCACCTCTTTGAATTCTGAGCTATCGCAAGGCCCAGACCTTACGAATACACTTCTGGGTGTACTTCTTAGATTCCGTCAGGACACTATGGCGGTCATGGCAGATATCGAGGGAATGTTCCATCAGGTCAAAGTGCCGGAAGAGGACAAAAATTTCCTGAGATTTTTGTGGTGGCCTGATGGGAACACAGATTATCCACTATCGGAGTATAGGATGACAGTACATCTCTTCGGGGCCGTTTCATCGCCGAGTTGTGCTAACTTCGCTCTTAAAAGGACTGCTGATGATAATGAAGGAAAGGCAGAAGCTGAAGTGCTCAGCACCATTCGAAAAAAATTGTATGTGGACGACTGTCTAAAATCTGTGCAGAATGAAAAATCGGCGGTGAATCTGGTACACGGACTTCGAACAACGTGTGCAACTGGTGGATTTAAGCTAACAAAATGGGTTAGCAGTAGTCGATCTGTTCTTGCCACCATTCCAGAGGAGGACCGAACCAAGGATATTAAGACTCTAGACCTCGAGAAAGATAAATTGCCTATGGAAAGAGCGCTTGGCATACGGTGGGATATGGAATCTGATGCTTTCTTTTTTAGAATCAGTCCGAACACACATCATCTAGTTAGCAGAAGGAACATCTTGTCAATAGTCAATTCGATTTATGATCCGTTTGGATTTTTGGCACCATTGACTCTACCAGCTAAAAGAATAGTTCAGGAGCTGTGCCGACGGAATTTTGGGTGGGATGAAGTTATTCCTACTGGTCTTGTACATCAGTGGAACAACTGGTCGAGTGAGCTAATGAAGTTGTCAGACTTCAGTATAGACCAATGTCTTAAACCTCAAGGGTTTGAAGAACCGTCAAGTGTACAGCTGCATCACTTTTGTGACGCTAGTGAGGTCGGTTATGGTACAGCCAGTTATCTTAGGTTTATCAGCAAGGAAGGACATATTCATACTGTTCTTGTGATGGGCAATGCAAGGGTTGCTCCTCTCAAAACCATCACTATTCCAAGGTTGGAACTTGCTGCTGCTGTTCTTGCAGTCCGTATAGACCATATGCTGAAACAAGAACTTGAGCTGCCAACGCAACACTCATTCTTCTGGACCGATAGTACTTCTGTACTTAAGTATATTTTCAATGACAACAGAAGGTTTCTGACCTATGTAGCAAATCGAGTGAGCATCATACGAGAGCTCTCACAAAAATCCCAGTGGAAATATGTGTCAACAACTTTGAATCCTGCAGATGATGCTTCGCGAGGAGTAACAGCTAAAGCTTTTCTTAGTGGAGAACGATGGTTAAAAGGTCCCAATTTCCTGAGAGAGCCTGAAATAAACTGGATGAATTCTAACCAGGAATAATATACTATGATGGAAAATGATCCTGAACTCAAGAAAACTGTTGTCACATTCACTTCGACTGTTATACAGAATGAGGATCCTCTCACCAGTTTTATCGAAAAGTTCTCATCCTGGGATCGTTTGAAAAGAATGACCGCATGGATTCTGAAGTTCAAATCGCTGCTTAGACTCCTGAGTAAAAGGAGGAAAGAAATGTTGTTGTCTGTCTCTAGAAAGAACGGTCAAGAACAACAACAGCAAGTGGACTATTTGATGTCCGAATGCAGAAAAGAACTTGGTTCACAAACCTTATCCTTGGAGGATCTTGAAGAGGCAGAGAAAGCACTTGTGATTTATAGCCAACAGCGCTCCTTTGATGATGAAATTGTCTCCCTGAAAACAGGAAAATTTGTCAAAAGGAGTAGCAAGATCTACAAGTTAGACCCAATCTTTAGAGATAGTATACTAAGAGTCGGGGGAAGGCTAAGCAAGCTTGCCATGCCCGAAAAAATCATACACCCTGCCATTCTCCCTAGTGATTGTCATTTGTCAAAATTACTTCTAAATCACATTCATTCCAAGGTAGGTCATTGTGGAAGGAGCCAAATATTGTCTACACTTCGAAAAAAATATTGGATCATCAAAGCAAATTCTGCTGCAAGAAGAATTATTTGTGAATGTGTTTTATGCCGCAGATGGAATTCTTCTGCCCTACAGCAAAAGATGGGAGATCTTCCCATATGTCGTATTACACCGGACTTACCACCTTTTACATCCGTAGGACTGGATTACTTTGGACCCATAGAAGTAAGAAGAGGACGGAATCTAGTAAAAAGATATGGAGCCATTTTTACATGCCTCATAAGCAGAGCAGTGCATCTCGAAGTAGTGTTCTCACTGGATACCAACTCCTGTATCTCAACTCTACGGAGATTTATCTGTCGAAGAGGACAAGTGAAGGAAATAGTCTCTGACAATGGGACGAGTTTTATAGGAGCAGAACGAGAGTTAAAGAGAGCATTGACTCAACTCAACACTTCCAAGATTCAGAATTCAATGCTAAATGCAGGCGTTAAGTGGACTTTCAATCCTCCCTATGGCTCCCATCATGGCGGTGCATGGGAAAGACTCATTCGTCTTATAAAGAAGACGCTTTACTCAACCATCAATTGCCCCCCCCCACACACACTGTATTTATTGCTATTTGGACACGACATCCCACAATTCCAATAAGCCCTGTCCTCCAAAGTGGCTAGGGCCTCATAGGACTAAGTTAAATTTGCTTAAATTTGTTTAGTTTTTTTTGCCATTTTGGTTGAAATGAAATTGAGAAGTTTTATATAGGAAAGCTTCGATTAACATATTTCCAAAAATATGGAAAAGTGAATCTGTGCTATATTTTTATCCCAGAATGTTGTGTATTCACTTGATATTTTAAGCAAATACTGAGTGATAAAGTGGTAAGATTTTTATTTCTTAAAGGAAATTGCAAGGCAGCAAACATTAGCCTCAGTAGCAGGTATACCAGGTTTCCAGGCAAGATTATGACATCATCGCCTGCACTTCAGTTTTGAGCATCAAATCCACAATCAGTGTCAAGTCACAGTGACATTTAAAACATTAACCTTAAAATTCTCAGTGCTTACTCCATGGCTGTCAGCCCATCTGGGAACATTAACAGCCGAACAGCTGGAGGGAAAGATGGGATACGGCTGATGGCCAACAGAAAAAAGAATCATTTATAGAGTCATGCTGTGACAACAAACATGTGAAAATATTCACACAGGGAAGTCTACTCTCTAAGAATTATTAATTTATAATTTATTCAAAGGTATTTCAACATTAAAATTAGATAAACATTTCAAATTAAGATACACCAGAAGTCCGAATACAAACCATATTAATGCATGTAATCCTGAAGATCTAGATGACTTTGGTGTGTTTAATTGGGACTGGAGCGTTCCTCTCAGATCACGTCTTTGATAATTCACTGTATGTGATCGTCACGCACATAAACATGCACAGATTTGCCTCAGATTTCATGCTTTTGTCTGTAATCTCCAGAAAACTGTTGGCAAGTGAAAATCTGGCCTAAAATCATGTTTTGTATTTCCCAACCACATTCTGGAGCAAACCCAACACTGCACATTTTGTCTCCTTTGTCTTTGTCACCCATTTCAGGTCTTGGAGTTTATACTAATGAGCTGATGAGGTGTGTTTGTTTGAGGAGACATGCAAAATGGGCAGTTTGCAGTCCACTATTGAAGAGTCCTGACTTCAACAAAAGATTTCTGGTTCAGGTATATGCATCTGATACTGGCATTGGAGCTGTCTTGGTGCAAGGAAGTACAGGAGAAGAGCAGCCAGTTGAGTTTACTAGATGCTTTCAAGAGAAACCAAGTACAGAAGACATGTGTTGCCCTTAAGATGGGCTGAGATTTTATTTATTCAGCAAAAATTTAAATTTGGAAACTGATCATCAAACCCTTACCTGGAGTCATATGACGAAATATCATAACTTCAGGTTCAGGTTTCGATATAGAGGCATACATAATGTCATAGGCGACTATTAGGACTTTCACATTGAGTAATTATATTGCAGGCCAACATTATTACAGCTTTAACTGAGGGTGCTATTGACTTCGTTTGAGGGTGCTTAGCACCCTCTAGCACCCCCGTAGAACCAGGCCTCTGTTATTGGAACTAACCACCAGGGCAGTCCCCTGAGAATAGTCCGCTCCGCTCCAGGAGCTCAGAGAGTCCGCTCCGTTCCAGGAGCTCGGAGAGTCTGCTCCGTTCCAGGAGCTCCGAGAGTCTGCTCCGTTCCAGGAGCGATCTCCCCAATAAACGTTTAGGGGGGGCTACCCACCATGGCCCATGTAGTCCCTGGATCCGCCATGGCCGCCCGAGCTCCCTGCTCCACCATTGGTCCCGAAATGGGCACCGCCTGGATGCCACCTGCCCTGTCTCAATGTCCCCTAAGGCCTCCAGGGTGCCCGACCCCCCCCCCCACCCCAAATATTTTTTTTTATTTACAAAAAAAATCTGACCAGATTCCCTTTGCTTTTAATACTATTATACTGTTCTTCAATGCTCCTGTGCTTCTTCTTAATGTGCACAAATGTGAATTAATGCCAGTTAAGCAACTTTCTGTTTCCAGTACATGTAATATCCAAGTCAAAGAGACTATAACCTACCTTGGAATAGTAATATCCAAAAACTTAGGTGCGATTTAAACTTCTTGCCTATCTTAGAGAAAACTTAAAGAAAATGTATTCAGTGGCTTCAGAGAGACTTGTCTCTAAAACCTTTATTGTGTCAAAATTCAATTTAAGCATATGTGAACTGTACTTTTTGTGACTCGCAACCAGAGACTGTCCTGCAACTTTTTTTGGCATGGTGTTCATACAAGAAGAAAACGTTGGCAAGACATTTGCCAGTTCATCGTACATTTCATACACAATGACTTTGAGCTCTTCTTTAAGGATGTTATGTTCGGAATTTTCACTTTTGAGAAGCAATATGGAAATATTTACTTTCTCTGCTATTTAATTATTTTGCTTGCAAAATATTTTATCCACAAATGCAAAGTTGAAAGTTACCCCAAAGTATGAAAGTTAGCCAAAACATTTCTTACTTTCAAGAAGATATTAACATTTATATTAAATCTTGATCTACCTCCTATAACAAAAGGGCAATTAAAACTTTAAATATATGCTCACTTTTTGTATAATTTGTATTTGATAATTTATGTTTTGAGTATATTAGTTGCAATGTGATCTGTTTATCTATTTTATTTGTCTTATTTTTTCTCATTTATTTTTCATTTAATTGTTTACTTTTTTTTCTTCACTCATTCTCTTTTGATTTGTAATTGCTTTGTATTGTTTGGCCATCCTTGAACCCCTTGCTCTTTTCCTTGGTATATGTTCTGTCACATTTGTATTTCTGAGCAAATTATATATATATATATATAATTTGCTCAGAAATACAATATATATATATATATATAATTTGCTCAGAAATACAAATGTGACAGAACATATGCCAAGGAAAAGAGCAATATATATATATAAGAATTCCTAACCGGCATACACTGCTTCAAGTCAGCCACCGATCGGTTTTCATGGCACTGCATGAAGTCGAACACACCTAATGACTTTGCAGGCAGCATTTTTTCAATTCAATTCAAGGTTATTTGTATAGCGCTTTTTACGATACAATCGTTGCAAAGCAACTTCACAGGAAATTACGTTTCTAAAATAGATTTATATTGTAGAAACTCAATATAATTAACTTATGGCAAAATGTGGTTAATTCAGTATAATCGCTGATGGTTGGCTTTCTCTGAGGTCCTCCGAGGGGTTTTCGCCATCTTTTCTTAGGTGTTTGGTCATCTCAGATCATTTAAGGGTTGGATCCAGATTGAAGCTTGTGACAGAGAACAGAGAAACAGAGAAACAAATAAAGACAATTAGCGTAGCAGTTGTTCCATCCAGGAACAACCCTGGATGAAATTATTTGTTCAACCCAAGCTAAAGCATAATAATGTGCGTTTGATCAGATATAAATGCAGTACAAGATTGTGAGATGCATTATATGAATGCTTGGCTAAAGGGATGTGTCTTTAATCTAGATTTAAATAGAGAGAGTGTGTCTGAACCCCGAACGTTATCAGGAAGGCTATTCCAGAGTTTAGGAGCCAGATATGAAAAAGTTCTACCTCCTTTAGTGGACTTTGCTATCCTAGGTACTACCAAGAGTCCAGAGTTTAGTGACCTTAGGGAGCGGGTTGGATTGCAGCGAGATAGAAGATTAGTTAGGTACGCAGGAACTAAATCATTTAGGGCCTTAGAGGCAAGTAATAATATTTAGTAACTGATATGAAACTTAATGGGTAGCCAGTGTAGAGACTGTAACATTGGAGTAATATGATCATATTTTCTTGACCTGGTACTCTAGCCGCAGCATTTTGTACTATCTGTAGCTTGTTTATTGAAGATGCAGGACAACCACCTAGCAGTGCATTGCAATAGTCCAGTCTAGTGGTCATGAATGCATGATCTAACTTTTCTGCATCAGAAACACTTAACATGTTCCATAGGTTGGCAATGTTTCTAAGATGGAAGAATGCTGTTTTTGTAACATGGGAAATATGATTTTCAAAATATAGGTTGCTGTCTAATATAACACCCAGATTTTTGATTGAAGAGGAAGCAACAGTACATCTGTCTAGTTGCAAATTGTGATCCATGATATTCTGAGTACTGTTTTTAGGTCTAATAAGTAATATCTCTGTCTTATCTGAATTGAATAGGAGAAAATTATTGGTCATCCAATCTTTTATATTTTTAACACACTCCGTTAGCTTAGATAGTTTAGAAGTTTCATCTGGTCTTGTTGAGATATATAGTTGAGTATCATCAGCATATCAATGTAAACTAATTCCGTATTTTCTAATAATATTACCAAGGGGCAACATGTATAATGAAAATAGCAGAGGACCTAGGACAGATCTATAACTGGTCATACTGTTTTTCCACGCAATTCTAAAGACTTCCAAGTTAGTTTTTCTCCATTTGCGCTCAAGATTACGAGTTTCTCATGTTTTTCTCTAACCTTTTTTAATTTGATGGGGGGAACAGTTTCTAATGTATTAGAGAAGATAGTTCCCATGTTGCTAGTAATTTTGTATTTATGGGTACATAGAGCAGTTGAGATAAATCAGGCAGGTTATTAGTGAATCTGTCTTTAGTGGCTGGAACAATAGTTCTGCCTGGACGATAACGCGGAGCCATATAGTTAAAATCATTATGCAGCATGCACGATACAAGGAAATGGTCAGTAACATCATCACTTTGAGGTACGTTATCTATATCAGTAAGATTAATTCCATGCGATATAATTAAATCTAGCGTATGATTAAAACAATGCGTGGGCCCGGTGACATTTTGCTTGACAACAAAAGAGTTTATTAGGTCAGTTAACGCAAGTCTAACGCATCATTTGTATTATCAACGTGAATGATAAAATCTCCAACAATTAGTGCTTTATCAACATTAACCAATAGGTCTGAGGGGAAATCTGCAAATTATTTTAGGAAATCTGTATATGGCCCTGTACACAGTAGCAAGAGGAGAGATAGGACAGATTTATTTTGCTTATCTGACAGTGTAATATTAAGCATAAGTATTTCGAATGAGTCAAACCTGTATCCTGTTTTCTGAGTAACATTGAGAATATCACTATATATTGTTGCGACTCATGCTTGTATGAGTAGCTAGGTGGAGTAGATTCATTTAAACCAATAAAATCATTAGTTTAAAGCCAGGTTTCAGTCAGACAGAGTACATCAAAACTATTATCTGTGATTATTTAATTTACAATAACTGCTTTGGGTGTGAGTGACCGGATGTTTAGGAGCCCAAGCTTTAAAGGGGTGGTTGATTGCGATTTCACTTTTTTAACATTAGTTAGTGTGTGTTGCTGTTTGAGCATAAACAATATCTGCAGTTGCGGCACTGAAAGTTCAATGCAAACGGAGATATCGTCTTTTAAAATTCCGGAAGTTTAATGCCTACAAAAACGGCTGGTAAGGGACTACAACGAGTTACTTCCCGGGTCTGATACATCACAAACCCAGATAAACCCTGCCCCCAGGAACATGTAAAGAAGAGGGCGAGGCCATGCTGCGCTGCTTTAGAGAAGAGGAAGAGAAAACTACGGGTGCACGTAAAAATCTATTCATTTGAATCGCGATTCTGTCTTCTAACGATTCTAATGGATTCACAAGTTTCAAAATCATTAGAGCAGCGGTTCTTAATACTGTTACTTGTGTCGCCCATCTCTCTCTCTCTCTCTCATTCATTCAGATCGTCAGATCAGCTCCAACAAACTGTTCCAATTATACACTTATTTTCACACAGCAATGAGAAGCATTATAAATGGACACGCGTGTGGTTGCTGTGCTGTATTAAAGCTTTAATCAGGATAAAACCATATATTAAAAGCTAACAGAAGCAGTAGCACTTACAAATACTAGCAGCGTATTTAAAAGTATGAGACAACAACAACCAAACATATCATTAAGAGCCGTGCTTGCACAGGTTCTGCACGATCCTCTTCACTAATATCCTCTGGGTCTCAATCGGGCTCAAATTGATAAGCATTATAGACAACACCACTGTTTACAATTCAACCGAGCACATGCCACTGCGGTGAGGGGCGGGACGTTCAGACGTGCAGTAGAGGCGGTTTAGCGAATCACAACACACTGGGCCAGCTAACCAATCTCAGCCCATCGCGTATTTCTGAAGGAGGAGCTTCATAAAACCAGGAAATAAATCGAGGCGTTTGTCAGAGAAGGGACAGAGAGGTGTGGAATAAAGGTAAATTATGTGAAAAATAATGCGTTTTAAAAAAACCAAGCATGAACACATGCTAGACTGCACCCCATAAACACAATCAAGCCTAGAAAAAAAACAGTCAACCACCCCTTTAAAAATAGTTTTTGTTCATTTATTTTGCATTTTTCTGGTTTAATCACGATCAGATTTGTTCTAGATCCTGCATTAAATTGATATTTTGACCTCACTATTCGGGGAACAGACACAGTCTATAGATTGGATACTGCACGTATCTCTAGCATTAAAGAAAGTCAGCAGAAAAGAAAGAAAGAAAAAAAAGTCATAGCAGAATAGAATTGTTTTACTAGTCAGATGGAGCGTAGCATTTTTTCACCTCACGAAACTGATTTCGGACAGGCTTCTGAGGCAGCATAACAGTTTTATGATCTACAACAAAATAAAACGCGTTTTGATGATAACTACAAATATTGAATTACTATAATACTAATTTCTCGCTAGAAATAATATCGAAAGGGCAAAAAGTTCATCAGAAATATCTATTTACATCACACAAACTAACCACTAAACGCTACTTTCAGACGCCATCTTTCATTTTTAGCTCATATAAAAGATATCTAACACTTTGCGCCATTGTTTTAGCAAAGCATTAATCAAAGCACAATCGAAATCGAGATTTTGTGCGCTTATCATATCGTAAGAGGTTGTGATTCGATTAAATAAGTTGTGCTGTGTGTATTTTTTCATTCCATCGTTCATTTTATTTATTATTTTAATTGTGTTTTTTGAGTCTCAGAGCGGCTTGTTTCACCGTGAAGTGAACGCAGGGAACTCAATCTCTGCCTGTGCTACGACTTCATGCATTTGGGAACGCATCGTGCGACAGATCATGAGCTCCTCCTCGCCCTGCCTAAAAGACCAACACGCGATGATGGGGCTTATTTCTTTCTGACAAACATTTGTAAACTTAGCGTGACAGAAACTGGTCTCCATGCAGTTGTCCGCCAAAATAAAAGCTTGAGGGTTTTGGAAGTGAATAAATCAAGACAGTATTATAATTTTACTATTGTAAAGTAAAATAATTATGAAAATGATTATAATGAATTATAACTTTTTAATTTACATTTATTTGATAGTGCAGCTGTATTACAATAGTGATATGTTACAGTCTCAACATTTTATTATTATTAATGAATTCATATTATTTTTATTAAAAAGGTTACCTCCATAAAAACACAAGTGTGAATGCGATGTGGACTGATATGATATCAAAACTAAAAAGTTTGAGTTTACTTTGAAGTCTAGGTACAATGCAAAGACCTTTTGCCCTGTTAATTTTGTTCACTGAAATTAATTGGAATTAATTTAGCGTCCAAAGTGCTCAGATTAATGCATTTAACTTTAAAATATATCAAATTTTGTTCTGGGAGCAAACCCCCAGACTAAGTGAAAGTTTGCTGTTTACAGGTAGCCGATTCTAGTTCAGTTTCTTATAAAGTGCTGCATTAACAGCACTCTATCACCCTCTTTTGGAGAAAACAAAGCACATGTAAGATCAGGTCATTGTGGACATAGTAACTCCCAAAATCTATCATCTCCAGACAGACATTGAAAGGATTATTTTATCCTTCAGAATTGGTAATATGTGAACTTTGATGAGTAAACTCTTTCCTTCATGAGCTTTTAAGTAATGGAAGTGTGGTTGCCCTCATGCTACCTCACAATTGGACTGTAACTGTAAGTCTTTAATCCAACGTTTACATTTTTGAGGAATCATTATTCACATTATGAATGTGATGGGCAACTGTGACATGAACTATAACAAAAAGAAGCACATGCAGATGGGTAGATGACACTTCCTCCCCTCTACCACTTACATAAATACAGCCTTGCCTTATACATAAATATATACGCACATGGGTCTGACAGAAAATCACACTTCAAGTGATTGATTGCCTTCATTTAACAGGATTGCGGTTAAATAATACAAATAAAAACAATACTTTGACTTCAGGTGTTCAAGTGACCATGTCACTTGTTTTGGCCACCCAGTCTGGACAGCTCATTTGTGTCCTGTCCATGCAGCCACTACCAACCACTACAATGTGGGCCTTTAGTGCTTTTTTGCTGCGCAGCATTTACAGAGACACTTCCACTTCACTTCCTCTCTGTGTAAATTAGACTTTATTGGAACACACACACACACACACACACAGGATTTTCATGTTTTATTTGGACATCCCATGGATGTAATGGTTTTATACTGTGCAAACTATAAGCTTAAATATACCCCTCACAGAAAACATTTAGCTATTTTAGATTTTCAAAAAACAGTTTTCCTCATGGGGCTTAAAAGTGTCCCTACAAGGGTTTTAGATATTGCCATTTTTGCGGGGACATTTTGTCCCCATAACATAGGATATAGTTGAACCACACACACTTATACTTTGCGCAATTTATATAAAAAAAAATTGTACAATTATAACAGATTTCAAAATAAGCATAAACTTCAAAAACAGAAATTAAAAATATGATAAAAAATCATACATTTGTCCATCTTTCTCAAAATAACTTTTACTACACTCTTTCACACAGAACATTTCACTCTCCATCACAACCTACATTAACATTTTGTAAATGAAAAAATAACAGCATGTTGTATTTAAGTATGTCAGGGTTTGTGGAAGGAGAGAATGAGGACTCCCGTGCAGAGAAAATTGTGAGCCTTACTTGGTTCAAAATACAAACAAGCAAACAAAACTACCATGATTGGGAAAACATGCAGTCAGGGCAGGCGGCAATACAGAAGTCAGGCGTAGGACCGCTGGAGCTGGACTGGAGGATGATGCTGACATATAGACAGAAAACTGGCAATTAGCTCATATTATAACTTTACAAGGGTGTAAGAATAGTGTTTTACAAACTAAATTGTTGTTATACATAATTTACATACATCAAGCTTTCCATTGATGTATGGTTTGTTAGGATAGGGCCAAATGTGGCCAATATATAACTATTTGGAAATCTGGAATCTGAGGGTGCAAAAAAATCTAAATATTGAGAAAATTGCCTTAATAGATGTCCAAAAGAAGTCCTTAGCAATGTATATTACTAACCAAAAAATACGTTTTGATATATACAGGTGCTGGTCATGTAATTAGAATATCATCAAAAAGTTGATTTATTTCACTAATTCCATTAAAAAGTGAAACTTGTATAATGTATACACTCATTCCACACAGACTGATATATTTCAAGTGTTTATTTCTTTTAATTTTGATGATTATAACTGACAACTAATGAAAACCCCAAATTCAGTATCTCAGAAAATTTGAATATTGTAAAAAGGTTCAATATTGAAGACACTTGGTGCCACACTCTAATCAGCTAATTAACTCAAAACACCTGCAAAGGCCTTTAAATGGTCTCTCAGTCTAGTTCTGTAGGCTACACAATTATGGGGAAGACTGCTGACTTGACAGTTGTCCAAAAGACGACCATTGACACCTTGCACAAGGAGGGTGTTGTGAACTGCTTTCTTCTAAAGTGTAGAAAACTCAGAAGAGAAGACCAGGAGACTTCGGATTGGATCGTCAGCAGGATTCTTTTATTGAGAACCCAAGCTGTTGGTATCTGTAGTCATCGAATTCTCAATCTTAAGTAACTTTACAAGGTTATTTTATAGGCATTTTTGGAGGAGGGATTCTTGGAGGTGGAGCACATGAGGGAGGCGTTAGTTTTTGTTGTTAAACTTCCCGTGGTTCTAATCTCATCAACATAATCAAATGCATAGACACTAATCCAATCAAACTAACGATTCCACGTCTGGACCAGAAAGTCATTTGCAGAACAAAGCTTGAGAGTCTCAGTAGTCTGACTCATTGAACTTACCATTATCATAGAGACAAAGGCACAGCTGTCTCTCAAGCTCAATGGTCAGGAAGCGATCTCAAGCACCTGACTTGCCTGACAATTTCTTAGTCAGGAAGTGAATCTAAATTAAACATTTAAATACAATTTGTAATCCCACAAGGGCAAGACACAAAAGTTCATTGCAAAAGAGGCTGGCTGTTCACAGAGCTCTGTGTCCAGGCACATTAATAGAGAGGCGAAGGGAAGGAAAAGATGTGGTAGAAAAAAAGTGTACAAGCAATAGGGATAACCGCACCATGGAGAGGATTGTGAAACAAAACCCATTAAAAAATGTGGGGGAGATTCACAAAGAGTGGACTGCAGCCAGTGCTTCAAGAACCACTACGCACAGACATATGCAAGACATGGGTTTCAGCTGTCGCATTCCTTGTGTCAAGCCACTCTTGAACAACAGACAGCGTCAGAAGCGTCTCGCCTGGGCTAAAGATAAAAAGCACTGGACTGCTGCTGAGTGGTCCAAAGTTATGTTCTCTGAAGAAAGTAAATTTTGCATTTCCTTTGGAAATCAGGGTCCCAGAGTCTGGAGGAAGAGAGGAGAGGCACAGAATCCACGTTGCTTGAGGTCCAGTGTAAAGTTTCCACAGTCAGTGATGGTTTGGGGTGCCATGTCATCTGCTGGTGTTGGTCCACTGTGTTTTCTGAGGTCCAAGGTCAACACAGCCGTATACCAGGAAGTTTTAGAGCACTTCATGCTTCCTGTTGCTGACCAACTTTATGGAGATGCAGATTTCATTTTCCAACAGGACTTGGCACCTGCACACAGAGCCAAAGCTACCAGTACCTGGTTTAAGGACCATGGTATCCCTGTTCTTAATTGGCCAGCAAACTCGCCTGACCTTAACCCCATAGAAAATCTATGGGGTATTGTGAAGAGGAAGATGCGATATGCCAGACCCAACAATGCAGAAGAGCTGAAGGCCACTATCAGAGCAACCTGGGCTCTCATAACACCTGAGCAGTGCCACAGACTGATCGACTCCATGCCACGCCGCATTGCTGCAGTAATTCAGGCAAAAGGAGCCCCAACTAAGTATTGAGTGCTGTACATGCTCATACTTTTCATGTTCATACTTTTCAGTTGGCAAAGATTTCTAAAAATCCTTTCTTTGTATTGGTCTTAAGTAATATTCAAATTTTCTGAGATACTGAATTTGGGGTTTTCATTAGTTCATTAGTTATAATCATCAAAATTAAAAGAAATAAACACTTGAAATATATCAGTCTGTGTGGAATGAATGTATACATTATACAAGCTTCACTTTTTGAATGGAATTAGTGAAATAAATCAACTTTTTGATGATATTCTAATTATAAGATCAGCACCTGTGTATATATATATATACGGTAGGAAATTGACCATTTCTTCATGGAACATGATCTTTACTTAATATCCTAATGATTTTTGGCATAAAAGAAAAATTTATAATTTTGACCCATACAATATATTTTTGGCTATTGCTACAAATATACCTGTACTACTTATGACTTGTTTTGTGGTCCAGGGTCATATATATACAGTGTTGGGAAAAGTTACTTTTAAAAGTAATGCATTACAATATTGTGTTACTCCCTAAAAAAGTAACTAATAACGTTACTTAGTTACTTTTTATGGAAAGTAATGCGTTACATTACTTTTGCGTTACTTTCGAGTTACTTTTTAAATATGAGCAGGGCATGATTATTTGTTTTTAATATAAGAAGTTCTATTTATAACAAATATAAAAGCCCTTTCACACCAAAATGTGTAATGAATAAACCTCAGGCTGAAGGAAGAGTAATTCACGTCTGTACAGTAGAACGCAGAAAAAGAAGGTTCAACTCTTCAGCAATAAATAAAAAAACAACGAAGCACAATTGTTGGTTTATCTAAAGTAATTTTTGCTTATATGGTTGAACTGGATCACCAAATGTCATCAGCAAACTCATTAGTTAATAAAATAAGATTAGATGTATTTGTGTTGTTTAACATGTTTAATTATTGCAGGTTTGCGTCATATTCTGAGTTTGCATTTCACTGTTTTAATTAATTTTGATGAATACTGAATCTGTTTTTTGCGAGTGGGATGAATTAATACACATTCACATTTAGTCTAGATTAAAACTACAGTAAGATCATGTTCACACAACACACAGTCAGTCAATAAATGAAAAAAAAGTAACTCAGATATTTTCAAATAAATTACAATGTAATGTGTTACTTTACTAGTTACTTGAAAAAAGTAATATTATTACGTAACTCCCATTACTTGTAATGCGTTACCCCCAACACTGTATATATATATATATATATGAAAAGCACTAGTCATGTGACTAGTTCATCTCACAGTGAGAGGTAGACTGAAATAAATCATCAAACAAAAATAGTACCATGAGAAGCAAAGATACCTTTATAGACCGTCAACCATGCAGAGCGATGGGAGATGCCAATAGAGTTCCCAGCCAAGCAGGTGTACTCTCCAGAATCCTCTAAAGACACATTCCTGATCTGCAGTACCTCCATCTCTTTATCCGTGGTTTTGACGCCTGCCGTCTATAGAAAAGAATGATAGGGCCACATTGTTCTTGAACAACCAATCAGAGGAAAAAGAGCATTTTTGGATAATGTTTTGGACCACAGTATCCTCGTTAGGCTCCTGCCTTTACTGCTCTTATGAAATAGATTATGAAAGTCTGCCAAGAATGTTGCTAATATTTACATATCGGAGTAAAGTCTTTCCAGTGTTTTACAAATAACTGATACGTATGCATTTCAATGTTTTCTGAACTCCAAAAGTAAAGTGCAAAAGTAAATATGTAAGGCACATTTGTGCTTGTCTTTGTTTTTACGTGAAAGCAATGTTACACATTTGTAACTATTGCAACGCAACTTTGGAATTTAAAACAAGTTTGATTGTTGTCTATGATTGTATATCGAAACATTCAGCTTTTAATATCAGAGCTGTGAGTGTAAATTTCAACTTAGAAGTACAAATATTTATTGCTCAAAAGCTCAAGGTTTGCTACTCTTTTTCCTTGATACATATTTTCACTAAAAGCTCTATTTGCTCATGCAGGTGATCTATGCATAGAGATGAAGTAATATCGTGACAGTCACTTTGAAAAAGATGTGGACAAAAACTATTTGGGCACACTTTTAACAGCAACAGATAAGGTGAAGGAAGATCTACGGACAAGATCTGGTGGAGATGGTAGGTTTAGGGGTAGAGATGGTATGTTTAGGGGTAGAGATGGTAGGTTTAGGGGTGGAGATGGTAGGTTTAGGGGTGGAGATGGTAGGTTTAGGGGTGGAGATGATAGGTTTAGGGGTGGAGATGATAGGTTTAGGGGTGGAGATGGTAGGTTTAGGGGTGGAGATGGGTAGGTTTAGGGGTGGAGATGGGTAGGTTTAGGGTGGGGATGGGTAGGTTTAGGGGTGGGGATGGGTGGGTTTAGGGATCAGGGGTGGAGTTGGTAGGTTTAGGGGTGGAGATGGTAGGTTTAGGGGTTGAGATGGTAGGTTTAGGAGTGGAGATGATAGGTTTAGGGGTGGAGATGATAGGTTTAGGGGTGGAGATGGTAGGTTTAGGGGTGGGGATGGGTGGGTTTAGGGATCAGGGGGTGGAGATGATAGGTTTAGGGGTGGAGATGGTAGGTTTAGGGGTGGAGATGGTAGGTTTAGGGGTGGAGATGGGTAGGTTTAGGGGTGGGGATGGGTGGGTTTAGGGGTGGGGATGGGTGGGTTTAGGGGTGGGGATGGGTGGGTTTAGGGATGGGGATGGATGGGTTTAGGGGTGGGGATGGGTGGGTTTAGGGATCAGGGGGTGGAGATGGGTAGGTTTAGGTATATGTTAGGTGGGAGGAGTTGGATCTAGATCCAACCACGGCCCATGGATCTTGTGTTCTGCAGTGAAGACCATTTCAGAATATTAGGGATTCAGCTGTTTGGACGGGATAAGGAATATCATTCCACAATCAAGTAACTGTCAGGCATTGTCAGTGTTTGACAGCAAGTTTACTTGTTCAGTTTTTACGATGAAAAACTGTAAACTCTGAGGTGTATTATAACTCCAATATTATTTTGTGCATAAAAATAAAACATGTTTCACTGTAATTGACAGACAACCTTGAAACATCTTTAAGTCCATCTCAGCCTTGTTAAAAAAGTTTTACCTTTAAGATCCGAACATATGGCAGTCCGTCAGGGCCGACTCTACTGCCATTAACCTCAATGTGCTTCAGCCACTGGATGTGTGGCTGAGGATCGCTGAAGACTTTACACTCAAACTCCACGTCACTCCCCACCACTACTGTACGGCTAGCAGGCAACCCCGCCTGGAGAATCGGCCTTTGAGAATAATCATCTGTATACAACATGCATACAAAGACATAATCAGAAATTACCCCAGCAAACATAAAAACTAATTTTTTTGTATCCTTTCTCTAATTAGCATTTTCTCCTCTCAAAGAAAGTTGGGATCAGTAGTATGGAAAATAAGATATTCCACAAATGTTCAATAAACACTAATGCCACATAGTCTGCAGTAAGCATACCTCTTTAACATGTGGACTAACTCATAATATGAGAAGAACAGAAATATAACTGACGGACAACGTCCAGCTGGTAGGTGTGATTGAGGCTGCCGTATTTGTTTTCCACCAGACAGGTGTAGTTGCCTTTGTCTGACGGTACCACCGACTCCATTATGATGATCCACCTGTGCTCTCGAACCTGTGCAGTAATAGAGGTATACACATATTTAATAGGAACATTAAATTACTTAATGCATATCAGGACGTCAGTGCAGATTCCATGAGGGAATGAAAAAATATTACTATTAAAATTACACTATAATGTACAAAATTAGAAGGAAGAATTGAATCTGAGTCAGAACGCTTAAGTTATATAGATGTCCTTTTTCTTTTATAGATTTTTTAAATAGACTTCTTGCAAATCAACATGTAAAAGCAGCAAACTGCTAAATGCATTAAAAGGCAAAACAAAAATGTATTGATATATACTGGAAAATATAATGTGATATATTAAATAATTAATTTCAATTTATGGGAAACTAGTGTTTATATTTTTCAATATACTGCAATAAATTCATGGACCATGTATGGCTACATTTAGATTTACATGAAATAGCTTTGAAATATTACGTTTCCGTTTTTTTTTTTTTCTCAAGAGATAATGCTTGGGTTTGCATGATGCAGAAAACATAGTTTCTAACTTTATTGTTTGCTTAGTTACACATTTGATATATGAAAATGTTTGTAAAGGTATATAAGAAAATACCTAAACATTTAATTTAGAAAAAAATGTAAAATTGAAATGTAATATTAAAAGTTTTGGTTAAGGCATGGCAACATGGTGGGAGGAAAATGAGATTTGACATTTATAACTTCATTGATTAAGTACTTTAAGTACTATATATGCATACAAATACATGGATATTTATCACAATATATATTTCCTCATAATTGAGAACATTTATTGTACATACATGTTCCCATATAAATGCAAATATATATGTGCATGTATGTCTCAAATATTTTTACACACACAGTGCCATATTTTATTACATGTGCATCTATATATTATGAAGGATATTTTTGAATATTAAATTACATATATTACGATATATAAGTATCGTATAGTATCGTATGTGTATCGGTATCGTGTGTGAGGCCGGTTGGATGTACTGCCAAATTCTTATGCTTATGGTAGAGAAATTAACATTCAATTCATGGGCAACAGCTCTGGTGGACATTCTGCAGTCAGCATGCCGATTGCACGCTCCCTCAAAACTTGCTACATCTGTGGCATTGTGCTGTGTGATAAAACTGCACATTTTAGAGAGGCCTTTTACTGTGGCAGCCTAAGGCACACCTCTGCAATAATTATGCTGTCTAATCAGCATCTTGATATGCCACACCTGTGAGGTGGATGGATTATGTCGTCAAAGGAGAAGTGCTCCTAACACAGATTTGTGAACAATATTTGAGAGAAATAGGCCTTTTGTGTGCATAGAAAAAGTCTTAGTCTGAGTTCAGATCATGAAGTCTGAGTTCAGATCATGAAAAATGGGGGCAAAAACAAAAGTGTTGCGTTTATAATTTGGTTTAGTATATATTGTGATTATTTTATATAGCTAGTGATCCCAGATCGTTCTCTTGCTGGAGCAGATCAGTGCAAGTCTATCAGTGATTTGATTTTTGGTAGTATGACTATCTTTGATAAAAAAAAAAAAATTATAATAAAAAAAACAATTCACCTCAGGAAACATTAGGAAATAAAAAAATACAGTGAGCAGGAATCAAGCCTATCCAAAACCACTAATTCAGACCTCTTTTTAAGCCAAAAATCACTATGAACTACAGGAGTACTTCAGAAAAACATAAAAAAAACTCTAATGTGCAGCTCAATTACTATGCAGGTGACGCTTGCAAATAAGAGAGAGTGTTCATGCTGCTTTTTTCAGACTGTCAATATCAATAACGGAGGAACAAAAAGTACCACAGAAGTGGTTCATACAACTTATGCACTATATTCCAGGTCACAGCATTTCAGTGCTGTCTGCAGTCACATCCAGGTGCCCTCACCTTGTAGCCTCCTATTCGCTGGGTTTTCTTAAACTCCTTGCCATTTTTGAGCCACCTGAGTGTTGGTGTAGGGTTACCATTTGCTGGGCAACTGAGCTTGATGGTTTTGCTAGCGTGAACAGTCTGGAGCTTATTATTCATCTTACCAGGTTCAGCCCAGACAGGCGCCATTGCTGTACAAAAATAAAAAAGACAGATAAAAAGTACAAAGATAAGATCGCGAAAATGAAAGTGGTCATTCGAAACTATTGTTTTGAAACTGGGTGGACTGAAACATTAATGTTTTTATTATTTTTTTGTATAAAACTTTGAAAATGAAAAAGAAATGAAAGTAAAACTTTTGTTTCTCAATGCATCTTGGACTTTGAACATCCTTGGTGTTCAGATTCCCATCTGCTGTCAACATTATCAAGACCATGACCATCTTAAAACAGTAATCCAAAGCAACAATAAGAATACGCTCCTGGATAGTGATTGTATAAAGGAGACTGCAGATAAAAAGTGTGTGAGATTTGGATGCTGGTTCTGCTCCATCTGACTGTTTTGATAATGCGCTTGGGACTCCAACTCCCGGTTTCACAGACTAGGCTTAAACTTGCACTGACTGATCTTAAGACAGGTCAGTGCCTTTGTTTTGTGTTAAGATGCAAACCAGTAGTGCTTTATTCTAAGGCATGTTTATAAAAATGACTTAAATGTCCTAATTGAACTATGGCCTAATCCTGGCTTAAGCTAATCCCTGTCTATGAAACCGGGCCCTAGACTAATAAAGAAATCAAGACTTTGAGTGTAATGAACAAAAGCTCAGCACATTCCACAAGACGGTTGGGGTTTAGACAAAATGTGACCTATTACCTTTTATAATTCCTGCTTTAAAGTAAAATCCTAACAATTTCATAAGAAACAGATACTGTTATTGATATTTGCAGATCTTTTAGTCAGAGTTTTGAGCACAGAGAGTTGGACTAAGCAAGGAGGGTGACTCACGAAGCAGTTTCTGGTCACTCGATAGCTTGGTCTCCTCGGAAGAAAACTAATTTTCTTCATCATCTTCTGAGGAAGCCAATCCATCTGATTGAGAACAAAAACTTAGGTTACATTTTTGTTGTTGTTGTGAACAATACACAAATCAGTAATATTGTATTATTTGTATTTCTTACCTGTAATGTTGACACTGAAATAATCCGTATGGTTGCTGTTGGGTCCCTGAGCAAAGCAAGCATACAGACCAGAGTCGGCCGGCTCTACTGCTTCAATCTCCATCTGATGGTTACGCAGGCGAGTGTGCTCTCCGTCAACCAGGGGAACGTGGTCCTTAGTCCAGGTCACTTCCTGTGTCTCCTCTATACTTTTACAGCTCAGCTCCAGTTTGTCCCCCGGATACAAAGTGAATGGCATCGGCTCGACCAGGGCTAACACTAAGAGCAAGATGTAAGAAATGTATAGTGTAAAATGTAAGATGTTAGTATTAAGGCTGTTAAAACTCAACTTAAATAGCTTTAATTCAAATATTCCTTCCTACAGAATTTACATATGAATCCGGGGCATAATTACCCAATTAAATGTTTTAAAATAATGAATTGCAATAAATACATTTTCCTAGATAAGCAAACAAATTCAAATTATTTCTATAAATTATGTGATAAAGTGTTTCCATTCTCATTTGCACACTTGCTCTAGAGTTTTTATTTGAACCATTACTGAATCCAGGACGTTGTCAGTAAGCACTCCTTCAAGGGAAGACATGGTTTACTATTAGCATATCTTCAACTGACACATGATATAAAAAAGACTTACTCTCATCTTGGGTGGCCGGTCTGCCCTGGAACTGAAGAGCCTCAGTTAGGAGTACTGAGATCAGCAGCAACATGGTCTTCATCATCATCATCATCATCATTACTAATTATTTCTGCTCAGCTCTTCATAAAACAGCCACATCAGCACTGTGTGTGAGACTGAGAGAAAAAAAAGAGCTAAACAATAGAGAAAATGTATATAACTAGTGATTAAAATCAACATGAAGAATATTGTGTAACAATAACACTCAGCGGGACCAGAGTGATATACAGGTGCATCTCAATAAATTAGAATGTCGTGGAAAAGTTCATTTATTTCAGTAATTCAACTCAAATTGTGAAACTCCTGTATTAAATAAATTAAATGCACACAGACTGAAGTAGTTTAAGTCATTGGTTCTTTTATTTGTGATGATTTTGGCTCACATTTAAAAAAAAACACCAATTCACTATCTCAACAAATTAGAATACTTCATAAGACCAAAAAAAAAATTTATTGAATTGTTGGCCTTCTGGAAAGTATGATCATTTACTGTATATGTACTCAATACTTGGTAGGGGCTCCTTTTGCTTTAATTGCTGCCTCAATTCGGCGTGGCATGGAGGTGATCAGTTTGTGGCACTGCTGAGGTGGTATGGAAGACCAGGTTTCTTTGACAGTGGCCTTCAGCTCATCTGTATTTTTTGGTCTCTTGTCTCTCATTTTCCTCTTGACAATAGGTCAGGTCCGGGGAATTTACCCGCCCAGATCTGGGAAAACTTTATTTTCACTTTGGTCAATGAAAATGCAAATTCATTCTTTACCACTAAGTGCCGCTTTTGGAGCGTTAAAAATAGCCGTTTCTCCGGTAACACTGTACACAAAGCAGCACTGTGCTCACAAATGCTGGACTAATCACAGCAGATCAGCGTCGCGCAAAGGAGGGGTTTGGAAAAATGAATCGTTGAGCGAATTGTTTGGGAGTCGTTGAGCAAATAAGGTAAAAATAAATGCATATTATGAGAAAATGTAAGTGTGTTTTGACCTTGCATGCATGTCGACCTGTTGTATGACAAAAATATGACACTTTCATTACCCATAATAGGGGCACTTTAAGAAATGTGCATTGTGCAATAAAGAAATACTACAAATAAAGTTAAGTAAGCCAAATGTCAATAAATATGTTAATGGATTTGAAGAATACTTCGTTTGAAATAAATATATTTTAAATACTTTTTTTTTTGGGGTGGTTTTGATATTATTATATATTTGTTTCTACATCTGCACAACCATTACTATGCCAGCCTTTGTTTTGTTAAATAAATGTATTGGTAAAAATATGATTGCCTTTTATTAGCATTCCCAATATCCTGTTGGGAAAAGACAACTGTATGGTTCCTGGAAGGAAATAAAATCACAAGATAAAAGGCTTAGTTTAGGACCAAACTACTTGGGTAATGTAAATATTTAAACTTTTAAAGTTTTTAAACTCTCTTTCAGCTGCTTCCATTAGGGGTCGCCACAGCAGAAGTATCTGGTTTCATGGTTGATGCCCTTCCTCAAGCAACCGAGCCATCACTGAAAGTGGACTAACTCATGAAAACCACAGTGCTGGGACGGACGGACGGACGGACGGACGGACAGACGGACAGACACACACACACACACACACACACACACACACACACACACACACACAGTAAATCCAGTCAACCAAGAGTCACCAGACTCCCCTTCCACAGGAAGGCTATCATGACAAGACTGATTAACTCTTTCCTATTCCTTCTCATTCTTGACTTTCCTCCTTTACCTCTTTTCTTCCAAATTTACAATTATCCTCTAAACCCATTTGCTTCTCTTTCCCAGGCTTTTTTTTTTAAACTGATGTCAACTAAATTTGAATGCTAAAAAGCATTTGTGTAGTGGCTTTCCTTTCAAAAAACAAATAAATGCTGGGCAACAGTTTATTGTGCTAATCCAGCCCTGCCGGAAGTATTCCACAGTAAACAAGCTTACCGACAACTGATTAATGCAACTCAAACTACATTATAATATATATATATATATATATATATATATTTAAATTCCATTTATATACTAATTAATAAACTGCTCTGCTCCTCCTCCCAGGTCCTTCGTCAAAACATTTTATGGCTAAACTTTAGGAATGAGGTAACTCATACAGGAAGTTAAAAATATACAAGAATAACACCAAAAAAACTGCAGGCATCTCGTGCATCAGTAAAGGTTCATATATTATGAACCTTGGACATGAATATCCAAAAGTCCCTGGCCTAAATGACATGACCATGGAAGAGTGATGAGGTGAAGACAACTGCTTATCCAGAAGAACATTAAGGCTTGTCTGATTTTTTTAAAAACTCACCTCGATGTTTTGTGGACTGATTAAACTAAACTGAACTGTTTGGAAGACAGGTGTTCCATTACATCAGTAACTAATAATAACTAACAATTTATGCCTTATGAATAGCATTCAATTTTATAACTTGGGAGCCCAATGACCTCTGAGTAATATGAAAAGCAGCCAATGAATATTGGCAGCTTAGTGCTATCGAGCTCCCGGATGATGATGCCGGTTCATATCGCGGTGGGCCAGTATCTCATTCAGAGCCCCTGAGGAGGACAAGATGTCCATTGCAGCATCAGAGGAGGGGCTATTGCTATCTGATGCTGAGGATTCTGCTGATCCATCTCCCTTGGCAGTGACGGTGCAGTCGAAATATGAGGCCCTGTTTAAACCAGTGCTTTTTCGTTTTAAAATGGCATTTTACAACAAAAGCAATCCTCGTCTACACTGTCGTTTTCACTGCGTTTCAGAAACGATCTCCGTCCACATGTCACATGACCATTAATGCATGTACAACCATAGATATGTATAGGTAGATTCACTATTATTTAAATGGTGGACGCTTCTACATGCTTGGAGCGGTTGAATGGGGAATCTACCTATACATATGAACAATAATGAGCATTATGTTATTGTTTACACGGTCATTAAGAATATGCACAGAGAATAAAGGGCAGCCACACCATCGTTTTCAAAAGTCTCCATTTTGCTCCATTTACACTGAAACGCAACTCCGGATTTTTCGAACTAAAATGGGGTCTGCAGCATTTTCAAAAGTCTCCATTTTCGAGGGTTGAAAATGCCAGAGTTGTGTAAACGACAGGTGTAACCGTAGCAAAAGTTATGCATTTTGAAACGAAAGACACACTAGTGTAAACGCAGCCTGAATTGGTGGCAATGCTTTCCTGGGTGGCCAAGAATATCAGGTTGGAGGTAACTGCTCCACCTTTTCTTGCTCAAGGCTAGACGATTGGTACATGAGATCCGGATGTGACTCTCAGCCACGTTCTGTCTCAGAGGAGCTCACCACTCCATAGAAGGCATCGTATACCACCCTGTCATGCTTGAGCTCCTCACTCCTGAAGGATTACAAATTGTATTTACATGTTTAATTTAGATTATTATTATCCACTTTTTAACTCAATGTATAACTGTGCTTTGTCTCAATCAAGTCATGTTGACTGCCAGGCGTTGATTTGTGTGAACCCCTGGCAGGCGTGGATTGCTTTTTTAGGTTGATTGAATTAGTGTCTATGCATTTGATTATATTGATGAGATTAGAACCACGGGAAGTCTGGTAACAGATGTTGATTCAAAGAACCCTTGCCAGACGTGGATTCGTTAGGTTTATTGCCCTCAGAGGCTTGCTTTGTTTGATGTTTGTCTCCACCTCAAAAAAAGTCCCTCCTCCAAAAATACCTATAAGACAACCTGTAAATTACTTAAGAAGGAGATTTCAATGACTGCAGCTACCATCAGCTTGGGGTTTTTCAATAAAGAATCCTACGATCGAATCCGAAGTCTCCTGGTCTTCTCTTCTGAGTTTTCTACACTTTAGAAGAACAGAGTTTACAACAGATGGTGCCGTGACCCGGATAGAGTTCCAGCTTCCTCACCTGAAAAACTTCAAGCTGAAACAAAGATCTGCATCTTTTGGAATCCAGCGAAACTTCAAGCTGAACAAGGATTTCCCAGACTGAATTTTTATCTCTGGTGAGTGCTGTCTCTAATCCAAAAGAACCTAAGACCAGTACAAATTTTGTATCCTCTGTGCCAGAGAAGAGTTAACATACATCTGTAGGGTTTGTTTAACTAAAGTTTATCCTCTGTTTTCAGACAGGGAAGAGTTTATCCTCTGTTCTTGTAGGCAGGGAAGTTTATCCTCTGTTTTCAGGCAGGGAAGGTTAGCATAATTTTTGGTTTATCCTCTGTTCTTTCAGGCAGGGAAGGTTGGCATTACGTGCTAATTTTTGGTTTATCCTCTGTTCTTTCAGGCAGGGAAGGTTAGCATTACGTGCTAATTTTTGGTTTATCCTCTGTTCTTTCAGGCAGGGAAGGTTAGCATTACGTGCTAATTTTTGGTTTATCCTCTGTTCTTTCAGGCAGGGAAGATTTTGGCATTACGTGTTAAAAACAAGTGTACCCTCTGTTGATCAGAGAAGTGTTTGTTTTGTTTGTGTGGTACCGAAGAAACTTACAAAATGGTCAGAAGGAATGCTAGGCTGATTCCAACCACAGAAAAGAGTGGTCTTGCGACTCCTCTGTGGTCAGATAGTGAATTCAAAACACTGTTAGGGGAACAAATGGACCTAATAGTCACTGAAAAAGTTAGACAAGAACTAACGCTGAAATATGAGATTCATCCAGACAAGACTTGGTCAGTAGATGAGTGTAAAAGGTACTAGGAGCATGCATTCGTAAGAACAATGTGAAAGGCATTATCTGTTGTCACAGAGAATTCAGTGTAACGCTAGCGACACAACAGTCTCAGCGTAATTCAGAGCTAGAGAAACAGAACAATGAACTCCGTGCGAGAGTATCCACTTTGACTAAGAAATTGAACCTCAAGAAAGTTGCAGCAAACACTGATGTGAAAGTAAGTCAGCCTGATAACATTTACCCTGATTTACAAGCGTTCTTTGAAACAGATGTAGCTCTCCAATCAGTAACTGGTGTGCCTGTAAATTCCGTCCATGTGTGTGGGGCTAGGAAGAAGATCTCAGGGATTGAGGAAACTGATAGTGTTCCTCTCAATTCTTCTGTTGTGCAAATACAAACTGCCAAAGCTTTATGTCCTAAAGATATAGAGACTATCTCAGAGTTTACCGTCAGCACGCACACATTTTTCTGAATTTAGAAGAACACTGATCAGTAAAATGCGTCTTTATGACATGTCGTTGGCAGAAGTCACGCAGCTGATGTCACAAATACTAACTGAATCTGAATTCAACAGTTTTGAATCTGCTGTCACTTCTGAACTGCGAAATGCCAGTAAGGGTGATTTAAGAGAAGGTATTTTGAAAATCCTAAAGAATATCTTAGGACCCAAAATAGATTGGTCTAGAATTACTACCTGTGTGCAAAGGAAAGAAGAAACTGTGAGTGAATATACTGAGAGATTTTGTCAGTCAGCTGTAATCTACAGTGGAATTGTTGATGACCCTGAAAGTGTGCTAGATGACAAGGGACCCTTGGTTCGTATCTGGTCAGATGGCCTTGTAGCCGAATACAGAAAAGCTTTACCATTCTTAGATCTAACTTGGTCTAACAGAACTCTCAGAAGTAACCTAGACAGGTTAGCTACATGGGAAAGAGATGCTGATGTCAAGGCAAAAGTAAGAGTAGCAGCAGCTACGTTTAACACAACGAAACAAGACAATAGATGGTCTAAAAGAGAAGCAAATGCAAATACTGCGAAAAATTAGGACATTGGGAGAAAGAGTGTAGGAAGAAGTTGCAAGATAGTAAAAGAAATGCTATGCATAATTCTGCTCCTTTTCAGCCTGCACACAACCCTGAAGTAGTTCCGCCAGTGACCACTGAAACTGTGGTACAGATAGTTCAGGCTCTTCTAAGAGCACAACAAGACCAGGAAAAAACTAATTATTGGGGCTGTGAGTAGCTACCTTTCCCTGTAATCCAACACAATGACCAAAGAATTTTTGTGAAAGGTAGCATAAAAGAGAAAGAGATTGATCTTTTTGCTTGATACAGGTGCAGAAATTACAGTAATTCCTACAAAATTGGCACAAGGTTTAAACATCCCATACAAGAAAACCAAACTTTGTTTAACTGGTGTAATAGGTGAAGATTCTGTTTTGTATGAAACTCCGCCCATAGAGGTACAATTTGGCCCAAAAACTCTGACTACAAAATTGCTATGTGCTCCATTAAATACAGGTGCAATTTTAGGCATGGATCTTCTGAGACAAATAAATCTAACTTTAGACATGTCCTCAGAATCTACTAGCATAAAAATTTCCTCAGCACAGATTTCTACCAATAATGCAACCCCTCCAGTATGCTTTCTTACAGAATCATCCAATTTGGGCTAAAGACAAGGATGATTGTGGGTTGTTGACAGGTGTAGAACCAGTTAAATTGACAGGAACTCCACCTCCGGTCACCAAACAATATCCGATTAATAAAGAAGCTATACAGGGAATCAAACTTATTGTAGAAAATTTGCTGACGCAAGGAGTGCTAGTTAAAACCAACAGTCCATGTAATTCACCCATATGGCCCATCAAGAAATCTAATGGGACATGGAGACTTACAATAGACTACAGAGTAGCCAATAAACATATTGAAAAAATCACCCCCCTAGTGGCAGATCCATCTACAATTTGTAATGGCTTACCATTAGATTGTAAGATTTTTTCAGTAATTGATATGTCTAATGGATTCTTTTCTGTACCGTTGCACTCTGACAGCCAGCCATGGTTAGCTTTACAGTTGACTATGAACAATACCAGTGGACACGATTGCCACAGAGATTTCAAAACTCCCCAACCATATATCATCAGGCTGTCAGGCGTGATTTGTGTGACCCAGAATGTCCGGTAAAACAGTCCACTATGATCCAATATGTCGATGATATTTTGATTGCCTCAACAGATCATGAGGTACATCAAACTGAATTGGCATCATTGTTGGACTATTTGCATAAAAGGACACAAATGCAGCTTTCACAAAGCTCAAATCGCTAAAAAGCAAGTCACATTTCTGGGTCAAACAATTGGTACAGGAAATAGATCCATTACACAGGATCGGCGGCTTCAGTCAAAGCCATACCTCCGCCTAATACCATTAAAACACTCCGCTCATTTTTAGGAACAACAGGTTATTGTAGACCTTGGATTGAAGACTATGCCTCGATTGCTCAGCCTCTCTATGATTTGTTGAAAGGCCATGGTAAAGATTCAGATACTGTTTGTATGGAAGAACTTCATCTCAAAGCTTTTAATGATTTGAAGAGAGCACTATGTCAAGCACCAGCATTAGGAATTGCCCAATCTGATAGACCCTTTGTGCTTTATGTCCATGAACACTTAGGCTTTATGACTGCATGTCTAATGCAAGATCATGGGGCAGCTTACGCCCAATTCATTACTATTCGGTAAACTTGACATAGTCGCTCAAGGTATGGGCCCATGCCTCAGAGCAGTACAGGCAGTTCATCTAGCGCTTCAGGCTTCATCAGGAATGGTGTTAGGTCAGACTGTAAACGTAAATGCCCTCACACAGTGTCCGCACTAATGAATCAAGCAAAAGTCACTTCTGTCACCTCCTCCCGTTGGGGAAATTGGTTAGCAACTCTCACAGCCCGAATATTGTTATACAGCGTGCACCAGTCACGAACCCATCCTCATGTATGATGTCTGCAATGACTGAATTTGTGTTAGAGGATGAAGGCGAAATGACTCATGATTGTGTTACGCTTACATATGCAGCGACAAGTGAAATAGCAGAAACTCCCATAGAGAACAGAATTGGAGTTGTTTGTTGATGGTTCAGCTCAAGTTATTGAAGGTAACAGACGAGCAGGATATGCAGTAACTTCCACCACTGAAGTAGTTGCTTCAGGTCGTCTTCAGATCATTTTCAGCTCAAGCTGCAGAACTAGTAGCCTTAACTAGAGCATGCACGCTAGCTTCAGGATCGGTTGCAAATATCTACACAGATTCCAGGTATGCTTTTGGGGTAATTCATGATTTTGGTGTCATTTGGCAAACCAGAAAATTTCTAACTTCTGCTGGATCCCCATTAAGCATGCTGGATTAGTGAAAGATTTAATGTTTGCCATGAAACTCCCAAAGAAATTAGCAGTGATCAAAGTGAAAGCACATCTCACAACTAATACTACGGAAGCTAAAGGTAATGCTCTTGCTGATGTAGCGGCTAAACAGGCTTGTTTCTATGCAACTGTACAAGTGTGTTCAGGTAGTACAGCACAGAAGATAATTCTACCTCCTGAATCAATCGTTGATCTGTATAAAGGCGTTCCTCTATATGAAGCATGGACATGGTTAGACAAAGGAGCCACTGTGGATTCATCCGGCTGCTGGACCAAAGGGGAAAGTATGTTGCTCCCGAATCACTGTTGCCATATTTGGCTCAACAAATACACAGTTTGGGTCATAGTGGTCCAGCAACGATGAATCACAGGTTCTCAAATCAATGGTGGAATCCAAAATTCAGAAACGCAGCCACTGAAACAGTCAAGAGATGTGTTACATGTCAGAAAAATAATGATGTACCAGCAGCCATTACACCAGCAGCACATACCCCAGCTCCACCAGGGCCATTTCGTCACCTGCAAGTTGATTACATATCGTTGCCCCCTTGTAAAGGAAAAACTGACGTTTTGGTAGTAATAGACAAGTTCTCAAGATGGGTAGAAGCTTATCCAACAGGGCGCGCTACAGCTGCACATACTGCTAAATGTCTTGTCACTGATTTCATTCCCAGATGGGGATTACCAGATTGCATTGACTCAGATCAAGGTACCCACTTCACAGGACAGGTAGTCAAGGAAGTGTCTAGAATGTTGAAGATTAAGTGGAACCTTCACTGTCCCTATAGGCCACAAGCATCAGGACAGGTTGAACGATCAAACAGAACAATCAAAACCAGGCTAAGCAAAATGCATCAGGAAGGAGTACCATGGGTTGAAGCACTGCCCGCAGTACTGTGTAGTATGAGAGCATCACCTAACAGATCAGTAGGACTGAGCCCTCATGAGATTATTACTGGACGCCCAATGCAGATGCCAGGTGTGATTGATCTTAGAAATGCTGATGTGCACATTGCTTCTGATGCCCTGATCGCTTACTGTGAAAACCTCACAAAGGCAGTGCAGAGTGCCAAAGAGAGAGTTGAGTCGTGTTGGCAGACTCCACCAGAAGGTGGACACACAATCGTCCCAGGTCAATGGGTCATGATAAAGGCATTCAAAAACAAGCCATTAGAGCCTAAGTGGTACGGACCACATCAAGTGATGTTGATACAGCAGCTGCAGTATTGTGTCAGGGAAGGAAAACTTGGACTCATGTGTCACATTGTAAGGTTGTTCCTCCCCTGCAGGGATAGGATAGGGCAGACACAAGAACCAGTGAGGAGCCCAGGGAAGAACCGAAAGCAACAGGCTTGGGGCCAACCCTGAGGTGAAGATTTCCTCATAGGCCTTTCCCTCCATTAGTCCATCCTTTCCTCACTGTTCTTTAGGTGTCGAGGAATTGAGAAATAGGGAAAGAAGGAACAACCATAGCAGACTATATTTTGAACAGAGGATACAACCCTAATGTTTGCAGACTCTACAAATACTGCTCTGTGCCGTTGTTCTCTCTTGTTTGTGTTTCTTTCTTCCTCTGTGCAGATACCATTTGATGGCTGTCCTGAGATCCATATGCACCACCCTTCTCACCTGCGGATGAAGCCACAACCTCTAGAAAATAACTAGACCCATTACCGAGCCAACTATCACACAAGAAAGAGAAAAGAAAGAAGAAGAAAAAGAATAAAAATACACAACGCAGAGACTATTACCCGTAAAATCTTCACGGACCCTAATTGCATGTTTTGTTTCTGTGTCAGCATGCAATTACATATAAGCAACACAGAACATGTACTATGTGCCTGTAACAGATTACAAGTTACAAGAATTAACTTTTAACGATTACAAGTTACAAGAATTAACTTTTAAGTGTCTAAATTTGTATTTTGTGAGAGTTATTAGAACTCTCAAAGGGGGAATTGAAGGATTACAAATTGTATTTACATGTTTAATTTAGATTATTATTATCCACTTTTTAACTCAATGTATAACTGTGCTTTGTCTCAATCAAGTCATGTTGACTGCCAGACGTTGATTTGTGTGAACCCCTGGCAGACGTGGATTCGTTTTAGGTTGATTGAATTAGTGTCTATGCATTTGATTATGTTGATGAGATTAGAACCACGGGAAGTCTGGTAACAGATGTTGATTCAAAGAACCCTTGCCAGACGTGGATTCGTTAGGTTTATTGCCCTCAGAGGCTTGCTTTGTTTGATGTTTGTCTCCACCTCAAAAAAAGTCCCTCCTCCAAAAATACCTATAAGACAACCTGTAAATTACTTAAGAAGGAGATTTCGATGACTGCAGCCTACCATCACACTGGGGTTTTTTTCAATAAAGAATCCTACGATCGAATCCGAAGTCTCCTGGTCTTCTCTTCTGAGTTTCTACACTTTAGAAGAACAGAGTTTTCAACACTCCTCACTACCCTTGATGGTGGGGCATGAGGTTGCGGTGCATCTTTGCCCGCAAAACGCTGCCATCTGGAGAAATCATCCGCGTCTCCCACCCAAAGCCTGTAAGCTGTCCTTAGCTCTTATGTCCTCGCTGTTAAGGCTTACAGTGATGTGGACCAGGCTACCCCTGCATAGCACACCGTAGCCATCCTGCAGGTATGTCAGGCCAAGGAAATAGAAGATTGGAAAAATGTTGCTTGGTCTGATGAGTCTCGATTTCTGCTGCGAAATTCAGATGGTAGGGTCAGAATTTGGCGTAAAGAACATGAAAGCATGGATCCATCCTGCTTTGTCTCAACGGTTCAGGCTGGTTGTGGTGGTGGTGTAATGGTGTGGGGCATATTTTCTTGACAATCTTTGGGCCCCTTAGTACCAATTGAGCATCGTTTAAACCCCACAGCCTACCTGAGTATTGTTGCTGACCATGTCCATCCCTTTATGACTACAGTGTACATGGTGCATTACCCAGCACGACAAAGCACCTTGTCACAAAGCTCAAATCATCTCAGACTGGTTTCTTGAACATGACAATGAGTTCACTTTACTCAAATGGCCTCCACAGTAACCAGATCTCAATCCAATAGAGCACCTTTGGGATTTGGTGGAAGTTCCACCGTGGAACAGGAGATTGGCATCATGGATGTGCAGCCGACAAATCTGCAGCAACTGCGTGATGCTATCATGTCAATATGGCCCAAAATCTCTGAGGAATGTTTCCAACACCTTGTTGAATCTATACCACGAAGAATTAAGGCAGTTCTGGAGGCAAAAGGGGATCCAACCCGGTACTAGCAAGGTGTACCTAAAGTGGCCAGTGAGTGTATATATGTATTTTTATTGAATCAATGAAAATGAATGGAGACAAAGGTTAACATTTACCTTTGTGTTAAATTAAAGAAAGGCACATAGGTTTGGAACATTATGATTATGAGCAGGCTAAATTATTTTTTTCTATATAAATACAAGTTACAACATAGCTGTGTAGTATAAATTATTCCCAAAAAGTACAGACACATAAATCCCTTCACCAAGTTTTATATTTAAAAATCAACTAACAGCAAATACATTTATTCTGATTCTAAAATGACTTTGTTTGCATAATCACTGAAACAATAACGTTACCAATGATGTTCGGATTTTAAATGACAACAATTTAATAGCATGTTCAAAATCAAATATCTAATGTAAATGTTCAAACTAAGCTTTCAAAAAGTTTATATAAAGGTAAACCTCACATTTCAGACAAAATGATAATTGATTAATAAATTATTATGTGTATTTTATCTGCTCCATAAATAATTCTAGATAACTTATCTGAATTGTTTAAATGTGTAGAATCCACATAAACTTTTATGAACCGGTCAAAAAACACAGCAGGGCATGCACATCCGGTCCAGAAACTGCACACAGTTAATATGAGTCTCTGTAAACCTACTCTCTGACAGCAGGTGGCGCTAAACGACAGCTGTTTCCCGTGAACGCGGTGCACAAAGCAAATTAAGAACAATTAAGAACACTTCTTTATGAATTATATGGAGTGAAGATGAAAAAATGCAATCGAATCGTTTCTGAAGTCAGTCAGAACATTCAGAGGTACATTCATATAATTAATTAATTCATAAATTAATTTGTATAATTGCCTCAGCACTATTTTAAAACCTCCCAGTTTTCCCGTCCTATTTTCACTCAAAACTACTATTTATAGAAATAATTTGAGTTATGTGCGCACGTGACACTATTACTGAAAACTGTGCTTTATGCTGGAGAGTATTTATTTATCGTGAGTTGTTCAAATCGTGGTAATCTAATATGGTTCTAATAATAATTCAAATATGAAACGGTAATACTAACCGTGAGGAATTTTATCATGATTTATAGTCAAACCGGTAATCGTTACATCCCTTATGTAAATAATCCAAGGCACGGTGTAAGGCAGTGAGTGGACTAGAAATGAAAACATAAATAGAAAAAAAACAATATCAAATTGCGATTTACTGCTATCTTCCCAAAATCTGATTATAAAAAACGTTATGATACAAAAGCACGACTATATTGTCAATATATTGTTTAAATTCAATAAAACAGCAAAGCAAATATGCTATTTTATTACAGACGCCCTTGTTCCTTTTACAGTCGTTACTCACCTTTTCCTTTTGATTTGACCAGATAGTCACTGGACGAAACTCCACGTTTTTCTCTCTGATATAAGATAAAACTTTTAGGTTTTCACGAAACCTCTCGGATTCCGTTCTTCTTTCCACTGGAAGATCAGTGAAAGACGTTTTACTCCTGAAGCTCGCGAGAAGATTGAGTCACTACGCACTAACCAAATTCCTACTGAGTTAGTTACTGTTTCCTCTGGAAATTGCATCCACATGGGCACGGGGCTAACTCCATCCATATAAGTACACAGGGACGGAACTGGGAGTAAAAAACGGCCCTGGATGTTTTCCAATTTACTTAAACGAGATAACCAAAAATAGATGGCAACAAATAGGCTACATATATGAACTCGTATAGAGAAGTTATCTAGTACAATGAAAAAAACACATTGAGCACCATATCAAAGAAAGGCTAAGGCATTATGTTATGAAGAATTAACTTACATATGATGCTTTAACAAATACAAAACAAAGGATGGCCTATGGCCAGAAATGTGATCTACACTGATGTCACTTCACTCAGAACCGCCTAAGCTATACAAGTGACACACTTGGAGTAGAAACAGAAAAACATAAAAGCTATTTATTTTAAATGAAAAGTTCAAGACTCACTCGCCATGTGGAGGTATGTTATACATTGTCCGGCAATTCATATATTTAAATTGCAATAATTCCATACAAAATCAGTAAAATAATTACACAATATTTTATTTATTTAATTTATTTTGTGAACTACCGCATTACATCCTTTCTATATTTTCTAAATAAATACAATTAAACTAAAAATAATTTAAACTAGGCTAATAATTTAGTCTGTGCACACACTACCGCTGGAAACCTTTTGGTTTAACTCGGACAACATTGTCAACCATTGTTTAACCAAAAATAAAATACTAATACCTGAAGTACTAAAATAACTCATACCAATAAAAAAAATTAAACAACGAAGAACTAGCTTCACTTTAAATGTCTGGATGCATTTAATACATTATTTGATTGATTTAAGTTGACTGCTAAAATACAAAAAGTCTGTACATCAGACATTATAAACAGGATGTTGTACATATGTACAGTAATACACAATAAAGCGCTATATAAATACATTCATTAAGTATATTTATTTGCAATGTAAGTACTTTACATTTGAACTTATTTACATATATGGGCACGGAAACAGCTGTTTATTATGATATTCAAGTTCGTCCGAGGTGTTTCCTTATAAAGTGCTACATTAACTGGACTCTATCCCCCTCTGCTGGAGAAAACAAAGCACAGGCTCCCTGCTAGAACTGTCAATGATTAAAATAAATGTGCTCATATTTTTTCAAGCATTAGCATCCCAGCTAAATGTCCCACTGATTCTAGACTTTTTTGCTGATCTGCTCAAATTTAGTAGCAGAGGATTGGCTCTTGAAGAAAGTGACCATCAAGACTAACCTGAGCAACTTTGCCTCTTTCCAACCAAAAGACACACTGGTTTACAAGAAAGACACAGTTTTTGAAAAGGTATTTCATATTCTTTCACGAGAAGGCCAGTAAGATCAGGTCACTGTGGTCTCAGGAACTCCCAAACTCGATCATTCTCCGGACAGATGTCGAAAGATGTGTGTGATCTTTTGTTTTTCACAACTCGTAAGGACGGGAAGCGGTTCACCAACAGCTCACAAACCACATAATGCTTCTGTTCAGCAGCCTGTGTGCATATATAATCACAAACAAAATAGTCTGCTACTCATTTCCAACATAAGCTCTGTATTTAAAATAACACTTATCAAGAACTCCTCATGTTGACCAGTAGTACCTTATGAAGTGCTGTAGATCCATCATCATCAGTCAGACATGGATCAGCCCCACGGTCTAACAGTAACTTGAGCACACTGTGGTGTCCGCAGTAAGCCACCCTATGAAGCGGGGCTGCCCCACCATGGGTCTGGACGTTCACACAAGCGCCACAGTCCAGGAGTAACTCACACACCAACAGCAGCTGACCTGCTCGACTAGCATAATGCTGCTCCAATGAAAAAGAGGACCGATAAATGAGTTATGCATTATGAAATGAGCATAATTAATAATGTTTGCATTAGTGGTGCATTATAAAATGAACAAACCAAAGCAGTGTAGTTTGCCTGGTCCCTTATATTCGGATCAATCCCTTTTTTAATAAATGTCCTGACTCTCTCCACATCTCCGTCCATTGCAGCTGACCATATGCCTACAAACAAGCAATTCACATCTTCTGATATACAAACATGGAGTGACATGATGAGAAATATGAACATACAAGCAGGTGATGTACCTCTCTCAAAGTCCATCTCTTCTAGAGTTTGATGCACGTGTAACGGATGTATTCCAGTAAGGGCTGAGTGTAAACCTCACTCTCCTGGCCTCAAAAAGAGGCGCACTAGCGACTGACGCTAGAGGCTGTAGCCTTTGGCGTTCCTTGTTAGAGCGCCCGCATCCCGCGCCGGAATCCCGGGTTCGAGACCCGCTCGAAGCAGAACGAGCAGTCAACACACTTTGGTGTTGAGTGATGGGTGACTGTCTGATAAAATAGCAACTATGCCAGGCCAGGTTATAGTGTGACGAACAACTGATATTTTGCGTTTTGTTTAAGGATTTCAAATGTGACAAACCAACAACTGTGTCTGTGTATAAAACTGTTGTTACCTGCACAGTTGAGAAACCACGGCCGTGAAGACACGTGCAACTTCTGCGTCCAACAAACAGACGGAGGACCTTTCAAAATAAAAGTCACGCGGAAGTGACATACCTTTGGATTTTAGTTGCGCTGGTCTTGAGCTTTTTTTGTAAAAACTAAATTAAAATAATATTAATTACAATTTATAATAAATAATAAAGAACAGGCAGTCATAAAAACTGATACTATGTTTCCTGTTCACTCCAAAATAACACTAAACGTAAAAATAATTCAAGGGGATATTCTTGGACGAATATCTTAAGCTCTGTTGACAGTATCTATGGTATTACTTCAAAATATCATTTAGTTCCTCTGCTTTACTTCCTTTCGTGAAGTTACAGCACATGCTCTGAGGCTTTCTCCAGTCTCATTCAGAACATCAACTGTGTGTAGGCAACATCATATAATGTGCAATTAAAAAATCTAAATCAATTAAAAAGTGCAATTGTTGTAAAATCTTTAACAATAATTGTTACTAACATCAAGCTGTACAGTTTTTGTTTATATAAAAATATTTTAAATTATAGCTTCAGATGACAATTTTTTTGAAGGAAGTCTCTTGTGCTCACAGAGGACACATTTGATGAAAAACAAAATAAAAATATTAATATTATGAAATATAATTACTATTCAAAGTAACTGCTTTCTATTTGAATATATTTTATGATGTAATTTATTCCTGTGATGCAAAGTTGAATTTTCAGAAGCAATTCCTCCAGTCTTCAGTGTCACATGATCCTTCAGAAATCATTCTGATATGATATATATTCAAACAAATAGAGACAGACAACAGGAGTTTGATTATAACAGTCTATTTATGGAAACACACTTCCGTAATAGAGTGCAACAGAGTTTGGTAAAGAGAGAACAGGTATATCCTCCCCTCCACCACTTACATAAATACAGCCTGATACATAAATACATAGCTAGCACCCTTTCCACAAGGGTCTGATATACATAGAGAATCACACTTTAAGTGCAAAAGTCCATTTTGATTGCCTTCATTAAACAGGATTGATAGAGTACCTACAATAACATTTCTAAATGAAAAATAACAGCATGTTTGAGCTACTGTCAGAAATCTCTGACCGAGATGGTTAGGTTTCATGCAGCAAATAATCCAGGTCAGGTGATATTATAATGCAATAGTTGAGCAGCACAAGACCTAAGTTGCATTTCATAAATGTGCTACACAATTTTTGGATATGAATGCTCTTGTCCTAATATAGTGATTCATATGTTCAAAATGTTAACAAAAAGTAGGACGATATTGATGAACAAAGGTAGCATTATGACAAACATTAAATAAGGAAGCACTGGATTTGATAGTGACATGAGAAACATCACTAAATATTTGGTGTGGGTTGGTCACTTCAACATTTCACTTCAATTAAAACAAGATTAAAAATGGGGAAAGTAAGAAATCTGAAAGTGAAAGATTTACACATACAATATAGTGATATTATAAACCAGCATATTGCACCACCGGTCAATTATTGTGCATATTAACCTATGGCTAAGTGTTATTAAAGATTATTTGGTGTTGCAAAAACACAGCATTTGACTTAATGACTTAAAACTAGAACGGGTCGTATGGGAGGTAGACCAGTAACCAAAACAAACAATTAATTTGGTTTACATGTAAATGTGAAACAGAATATGTAAGAGCTATATGTTGCATATTTGTGATCAGACATGTCATTTATATTAGATGTTTAAGGTATTTTCAATATTTTATATACATAAAGCTACTATAATGAGCTTGGTTTGCTTGCAGTAAGCTGTGCAACAATAAGCCTTATCATAAACTGTCTATAATTGATTGCTAAATCTAAAATTCTACTGATATATTTGGTTGTACTGATTGACTGAAATGTCGACTTCATTATTTGAGACAAAACACATCATGAAACGTATACATTTGGTAAAATCGAACAAAAGTTCAACTCAAAGCATAAATAAAAACAAAACCAAAAGCAACAAGTTTGGTTTGACAAGCGGCATTTTCAAATATTTGGATTCTCTACATTAAGCTTTCGCTATTTTTTGCCGTGACTACAGACCCTGGATGTGCACTAGTGCATGAGAGTAAAGCTCAAAGAGAAGGGGTGGGCAAACCAAGTGCTAGTATTGCATACGGTTTCACAGTAGCGTGAAACGAAAACTGAGAGCTGTGAATAGCTGGCTGGTGAGGTCGCCGGGCAGGGAGAGATGTAATTGGTTATCTCACACTCTGGGACATGTGCAGTGGAGTCAGCATCTCCTCAAAGATGGCTCCTTTCACATTTGAACCGCGCAGGTTGGCTTCCTGTAGATCGCAGCCTGAGAGATCGCAGTTCTGCACACACATGAAAGAATTCATATTTTGCAGTGTTATAATATGAGAAATGTGGCTACATGCCACAAAATCAACACGGTTGACTCACCTCGAGATCTGTGCCGGCTAATGTAGCACCACGCAGGTTACAGTTCTTTAGCTTAGCATTCTTCAGCGTCGCCACACGCAGGTTTATACCAGTCATCTGACTGCCCTCCAAGTCAACTCCTTTCAGATTAGCCCCTAAAGCACAAAGTGAATACACTAATTAACCAAACGCAAACATAAATCATGATAATGCAACATTTTCATTAGCAATAACTAGTGTTGTCACAATACCAAAATGTCAGTTTGTACCAATTTCAGTACCACAGCAAAAACTACAGTCACTTCTTTAAAACATATACACAATATGGACAAAGGTATTGGCACACCCCCTTCTGGTGAACAGGTTTAAATACTTTAGTAATTTCCATGAGTACAAATCTTAATGTTTAAGCATATAATGATATTCTAGGGAATTGTGTGTTTCTAAATTTTATAGCAACAGTTTGGACAGGACCCGTTTCTATTCTAACATGACAGTGTCTCTGTGTATAAGACAATGATAAAAGAGAAATGATAATTCAGTCAGTGTGGAAGAACTTGACTGGTCTGCAGAAAGCTAAGTCCTAATCCCAGCTGAACACCTCTGGCGTGACTTTAAACTAAACACCAATAACATACACTGTACATACACTATATGGACTAAAGTATTGGAACACCCCATATGTCCTATATGTGTATCATTTTATTTATAAAGCTAAACAATGGCTTCTGTGTGAAGTTTTACCTTCTAGATTGGCCTTGAGCCCAGAGGGATCCTCAAAGTTACATCCTTTCAGTGATGCTCCCTCTGCATTGGAGCACAGCATCTTTACACCCTGAAGATTAGCGCCCTGGAGAACAGGCAAGAAAGCAAGGCTTTATATCAGTTCAAAGGGATTAAAACTAGATAAAGAAGAGATAAAAAAAGCTTTTGATCAGCTCACATCCAGGTTGGCTCCAGATAAGTCCGCTCTCTCCAGGTTTGAGCAGCACAGGTTTGCATAGGTGAGATTGCAGCGACTCAGATTTGCCATCTTAAAATTGATATAGCGCAAATCCAGCCGAGAAAGGTCCGCTCCACTGAAATTAAGACCCTGAGAGGGAAAGAGGAAAAAAGACACCTTAATGCCAACATCAAAGTGACTAAAACACACGTCAGAACAATTCCAAAGCAAATGTCTTCTACCTGACAGCGTAGCTCTGATTTGGTTGGAGTAGCCAGCAGAAACCGAACAAATTCTCTCCGTGAGAGTGGAGAGTGGTCTTCAGGTGGATGAGAATTCTGCATGCCATAGAAAACACAAGAAGAAATTCAATGAATATGCATATACAGATCCTTTTCAATCAGTAAGATGTTTTATTGTTGAAATAATAATTTGTTTTACTCAGCAAGGACACATTAAATTCAACAAGTAGAAGAGTTAAGATGTATGTTACAAAAAAAAATTATATTACTAATAAATGCTTCTTTTGAACTTTCTATTGATCAAAGAATCCTGAAAAATGTATCACGGTTTCCACAAAAATATCAAGCACAACTGTTTTCAACATTGATAATGATAAGAAACACAAATCATTTCTGAAGGATCATGTGACACTGAATTCAGCTTCGATTACAAGAATAAATAACCTTTTATATAAAAATAGAAAACCGTTACCTTGAATTGTAATAAGTAAGAATGTTACTGTTTTACTGTATTTTTTGATCAAATAAATGTAGCCTTGGTGAGCAAGCATATCTTAAAAATCTTACTGACTCTAAAGTTTTATAAACATTTTATATAACAAGAAACACTTTAAGACCTCTGTTCTCTTACCTTAATGGCAACTTCTAGCTGTTCAGTCATTTGCTCTATTCCAAAGAATCGAGCTTCTTCCAATACTCCTGTAAAACATAAAAAAGTGTCTTTATCATATTAATAATGTTGTCCCTTTATAAAAAAAAGTGCATTGTATTCCAGTACCAAGGTTAAAATTATTGCATTAATCTACACCCCAGGCTCGAATGTATAACTAACATCTAATATTTAATTTATATCTAATAAGCTACATGGGAACTATCATTCGAGAATGCCTTTGGTAACATTCAGATGTCACTCACCGAGTAAGTTTATTCCTTCGTTGACAATGATCTGGCCGTGCCTCAGGTAATTCAGGATGGGCTCAAAGTACTCTGGGCTGCGATCAATGAGGTAAGCCCTCGTTCATCCTGCTTATTACCCCATACATCTGCAGATCAAGAAAAACTCTGAACTGTGCACTGATTCACAAACTGATGAACTAGCAAAACAAACGATGCCTAAATCAGTCAGTGAGTGAACATGAACTATAATCTTACCCTTCTCTCGAAACATGTGCGCCAGCATGCTTTCAGGCTCCTTACTCACAACAGTACTCCTTAAACAACAGGAAATAGAGAAATCAGACTTAATTAAGGACATCTCAAGGACAGACCACTAAGCATCTGCTGACTAGTATTATTTATACACTACTACTAGTTAAACTGCCCAATGTTCTTCATAAATATCTTATTTAGGTCAATACTAAATTATAAACAATAACTTGCATTTTGTATGATCCTCTTATTTTGGTAAAATAATTAACATTTTGCAGATTCTGCAAGGTGTATGTACACTTTTGACTTCAACTGTATATACACACATTATATTATCTTCTATATATATTTTTTAAATATATAATAATGTGATTGGCAAATGATAAACTTGAGTTGATCAAAATAGCTGTTCACAATTTTGCAGATTTGAATATGGTTGAGACTTTTTCTTGCCTAAAAATGCCTTAACCATTTTTAAATCACAGCCTTTTAAGCCTTTTTCTTTGTTTCCTCTCATATTTTAACTTACACACATATCTATTAACAGTAGCAGTTGTAATAATAGATAAGAGCTAGATTAATCAATTAGAAACTTTAATGGACTTTAAGCCTATAAGACAGCGACCCCATGGTGCATGTTTACCTAGTGGTTGTGAAAAGCCGCCCACCAATATTCAGTGTCAGCCAATCAGTGTGCGATCCCGAGAGGTCATCTGAAGTTTTCCCATCACTCTGAGGATCTAAAACACAAGCACATTCAGTTTTACACACTGGACTATAAGTACACTTTTAGTTTCACAGAATAATATAAATACATTTTTATACTTTTATGAAAAGCGACTTGTTATTTGTTTGTGTTCCCTGGGAATCTCATGACCCAAGTGGCATAAAGTGGAAAACCAAATGATGTTGACTCACCAATGAAAGCATCTCCTTCTGACACGTACAGCACGTCATCATCTCTGTGGGATATATATACACAATAACCAGTCAGTTCATCCAGTATAGTATCTCTCATTTGCCTATCCCACTCAAGAATCAACTACAAGGCTCAAAACCAGGTCAAAGCGAGAATAGCAATGCGTTTTTCAATAATGTTCCCACTATTGTCTTTCCTAAATAACAAATCATTGAAAAATGCACATGCAACACACCTAATGAGGGCAATGTCATCTATGAGACCACCTTTCCCATTAAATAGGTGACAAGCCCTGATTCCCAATTTATTGCTGGCGACTGTCAAGAGATCAGACAGAGTCCCATAAACAGCTACAACCTGCAAAACAAACAAATACATGATGAAGTAATTACAATTTTAATGTTTGCAATAATTACAATATATTTTATAATAACAATTATTGCAAGCTGTCTGAATGGATAACGTAAAGCGAATAAAGCAATTCATATTTTAATAATGTATTTAATAATGATAATTATTTAACAAATGCATACATTAAAAACAATTACTAAATGTTGCTGTTGGTAATGTCAGTACAATACAGAAAATGCAATTGCAATGTATAATAAACAATATTGTTAAAATAACAGAAAAGCGAGCTCGTATGTGGCCTTTACCCTTATCGTCAGGAGTAAAATGCTAACTTAAATGTTTAGAATGGCACTCTATCTAATAGTTTTCTGTATCTTTACTGAATAAAGTGAGATACAGTAATGGGAAGGTTTCATGCATTAACAGGACGTCACTGTCCCCTCAACACTTAACGTTACTGGAGTTAGGCTAAACGTGCACTGCGTGTGTTCACTCACCTTGCCATTTTTGGAGGTTCCGTTGACAAAAAGCGTCACCCTTCGCATACTTTGTTTACACTAATTAAACGTACTAACTGTACAAATATTAATAAATGAATATCTCGCTAACTTATCTATGTATTAAACTAATACCGACGTAAAGAGAGTAGGAAGAACCAACCTAGCTACATTGTACCAAGATGACGAAGCAGCTGTCCAATCAAAACGCGAATGCTTTTGCCGACCTCGACGACTGACCAATCACAGGACACGTTTCATAGACTAGGCCCGCGGTTTGGACCAATCGGACACAATTGTGGTGTTGGACTCTGAGGAAAAACTTGCCTGGTGAAAATGGAATTTGACGCAAGGGAAATTATTACCTCAGTGACTGTGTGCTGCTGTAGTCGAACTACTCATTTAATACAAAGCCGTATATAGGACTGCGGGTTCAGCCAAAGTAGTATTGTAAAACAAACCACAGATCTCGAATTCTGTAATTTCTATCATTTAAAGTCTCTATCTCTTTTTAAGTACAAATTAAATTTACATTTGACTTTTGTGCAAATGGATAAAAAATGTAACTGCATTTGATGGCTTCAATTTATGTATGCTTGAGCCTTTTTGTACACTAGAGGGCAGAGTAAACATAGTTTGGGGTTACAAAAACAACTCCGTTTGATATTAAAGGAATACGGCACTATTTTTTGGAAATATGCTCATTTTCCAACTCCCCTAGAGTTTAACAGTTAAGTTTTGCCGTTTTTGAATCCATTCAGTCGATATCCACTTTTAGCGTAGCTTAGCATAGATCATTGAATCTGATTAGACCGTTAGCATCTCACTCAAAAATTGCCAAAGAGTTTCGAAATGTGTCCTATTTAAAACTTGACTCTTCTGTAGTTACATCGTGTACTAAGACTGACGGAAAATTAAAAGTTGAGATTTTCTAGGTCGATATGGCTAGGAACAATACTCTCAGTCCGGCGTAATAATCAAGGAACTTTGCATCCGCACCATTGGAGCAGCAGGCGCAATGATATTACGCAGTGCCTGAAAGTAGTCCCCAGCTAGGTAACTTTCACTAAGTTTGTGTGTACTAGTAGTTGCAGTCTTGCAGAGTTGCAGCCGGTGTTGTTAGTGGCTGGGTTTTCCTGTGTGCGATTAGCCATGGTTATGTGCGTTGTAAAGGGCTGTGACAGTAAGTCGAAGGTGTACTCTATCATCATGTTTCATAGAATTCCAATGAAAAACAAGAAACGAAAGAATCAATGGCTGGCTGCTCTGAACAAAAATCTCAGAACACCGGTAGAATCAATCAAGAAATGGCGTGTTTGCTCAGAGCAAAAAAGGGTGTAGTTTGGAACAGTTTTTTTAGCTTCCATCTCAAAGGTATTGCCTTGAAGAAATAACCTTTTTTTCTGTCAATTATCAATCAGGGTGAGCTTGGTGACGTAAAGCAGAATCTACCTGAACATTAGGATTTCTTCAGCCTCTTTACCGGAGTACTACAGCCAACCCCTCAGAAATCCAGACCATCAGATGTACTTCCAGCGGAGTTCAAAGTTCTGTTACCGTTGCAGCTGACTAGCCCTGCACAGACAAGTGACGTGCACAAAGCCGTTTGCTGCTCTGGCACCCACATGGACACAATTGGTTGGGCAATTAATCTTTCATCATGTTCTAGTTTTGTGTACTGTGTTATGAATGAAAGTCCTAAGATTATTTGAAATCTCTATAATTTACAGGATACCGCATCTTCGTCCAGTGTCATGGCTGTGTGCAGTCCAAGGACAAGTTTAATCTTTGATTTGAGTGGCCAAGTTATATGTCTGCTATCTATAATCCATTAGTAATTAAATGCTTAGTTGTTTTTTCATCATTCTGCTGACACTTATCTACAGCATTATCAAATGCAATCAAATAATTTATTCAAATATTTTTTAATGTGAGATGACCAAAACTGGCATGCAAATTTGAGAAGATAATCCAAATATTTCAATGTTGAATTGTCAATAACAGGAAGCACACACATCATCTGTAATGGACATCAGTTCTACATCAGCCTTGGACATCAGCATGTGTTCAGAGCCTGCTGCTGATAGTAGTTTTGCTCCGTTCACAAGCTCCTCCACCTCTACCACAGGAAGCACTTCAAGCAGCTCTAAACATCCCAGAGGATGGAAGGAGAGAAAGTGGATTGTGAATGAGTCAAAACTCATGGAGCTCTTCAAGAAATGCTCCACTTGTGGAGCTCTGATGTCCGAGGCAGACCAGACCATAAAAACAATTGGTAGCAGAATCACCGTGAGCTGCAAATGCAACAACGGACATACTGGACATTGGGAATCATGTCCAAACACATGTGGAATGCCGGAAAACAACCTACTAGCAGCAGTTGCAACACTCTTCACTGGTGCAACATTTACAGACATCGCTGACTGGGCTGGGCTCTTGAACTTGCAGCTGCCCCAAAAAACAACATGCAACAACATACAGGCAAGCTACCTCATTCCCGTGATTGAAGCAGCATATAAGAAGCAGGAAGACATCATAAAAGCACGACTAATCTGCCAGAGTCGGGATGGTGAGGAAGTGCATCTCTGCGGAGATGGGAGGCGTGACAGCCCAGACCATTCATGCAAATATACAACCTTTATTCCTTCATCGATGATGACTCCAATCAGATAGTTGTTTTTGATCTGGTTCAGGTAAACAAAAGGACTCTAGAATCAATTTAATAACATTTATTTACATCAAAGTGGCATCCATCCATCAGAAAATTGATGAGAGAGGAGTATCCTAACATCATACATCAGTTTGATCCATGGCATGTGGCAAAAGGTTAGTCTATGGGGCAGTAGAGCACAACCTGTTAATACTTACTGTGGGAATTGATAGGATTTTAACAATATATTGATGCCATAGTCAATCCTGCTTTATCGGTTTGATTCTCCATCAATTCTCTTATCAAATCCTTTCAGTAGAGAAGGTAGTCTACACAGGTTTTCAGTATCAACACATGCACCTATAATGTAGCCTATGTTACTACGATGGCCATAATGGCTTATTAGAGTAAGGTAAACAATGTAGAACTGTGTTGTCTATTTCAATTCTACTTTCAAAATGACCAATTTCCCATATCAATGCCCATTTAAAAAAACGTGCCGGCATTGATAGGAGGAATCAAGGTCAGATGCATATTATTTCAGTAGATTGAAACATTAGATTCTCAGTTCTACTTGATACCTGGTTCTCGATTCCCACCCCTAACTGTTAGCAAACAAGCCTTTTGTGTGTGCATTATCTGAAGTAGTCTTACATTATAATAATGTACCCTTATAATTCAGGAATAAAGAAGAAGCTGGTTTCTGCATCCAATCAGAGGAATTGCAAAGAACTTGCCCCTTGGGTGAAGAGTGTGTGCAACCACATGTGGTGGAGCTGTTGCTCATTCAAGGGAGACGCAATGGTACACACGCACACACACACACACACACACACACAACTCCTCACAAAATGAAAATCTAATTGAGTACTCGTATGCATGCTGTATAGAAGTGTAATGCATAGTGACATTGCTGGTTATCTCAAATCTTGCACAATAACTTAATGGCATGCAAACAATTTAAATGTTTTCCAGATACTTTGGAATGAATGTTAGTACTAAACCAATTTTCTGCCTGGTCTCTTATGTTATTGTCAGGAATTGCACATACGATGGAAATCAATACTCCATCATATCTCAGGGGTTCATTGCTGGGAGGAAAATGGCATGGAGTACAAGTGCTACCATAAAGAGCTGACAAGAGACCAGCAAAGGATGAAGAAATGGTTGTCCGTGGACTCCCCTGCCTACAAAGCCCTGGTTGAAATGGTGATGGATACACGTCTACTTAAAGACATGGAGCAAATGACGCTGTTCAAACACGCAGGTATGTTTATGAAAAATGTTGATGTGCAGGTAGTGTAATGGCCAACTAAATTATAATTTCAGTGGGAAGTGTCTGTGAAAGTGGTTTACAATATATATGTATAAGTATTGGAATGGTCCTTTGAATCGCTTCAAAAGACACAAATATTGGATTGACCCCTTGTTCTAACACAATGACAGTCTTGCACAGATCATGCACACAAATTTTCATACAGGTTATTGGTTTAGTTCTCAATTTTCTTTCCCTGTGTTACCAGGACAACTCGAGGTCTTTCACAATGCCCTACTGAAATACTGTCCAAAGCATATACACTTTGAATATGCAGCGATGCGAAACACGCACAATGTTGGCCATTATGGACCTAGCGAAAACCACACTACGGCAAGATCAGGCAACAACAGCAGCTGGTAAGACCTACAAATATTGCAAAAGGCAAAGCGCTCCCATTACCATGCTATTTCTTACCTGACATGTTTGAGATGTCAGCCATAGAGCTGTCAGCACATGATCAATATTAGACATACAGTATGACTGAACAAATACATTTTTTAGTAACACAAAACTGGGATTGTATAACAGGCCTCTAATATGTCATAAATATCATAACCATTACAGACTGGCTCACAATACCTTGCTGGGTGTATAATTTCAGGCCTCCCAAGACACAATGTTGTCTTTCAAAGACAGTCTAAGCAGTGGATTGCCAGACCCATCTATGCGAAGACGGCACAAACATTTAGAAACGGTCTCCTAGAGGGAGTGATTGAAAGATATATATATCAAAGTAAACATTAATATCTCTAGTTTAAATATGGCACACACACACATCATATTAATAAACCACATGTAATCTAAGCTGGAAACTGTGTGCTCAAGAACTAATAATAGAACCTTATATAACTGTCTATTGTCAATGAACATTTAATGTAAGAAAGTTAGTCATATCTGTATAGTTGCTCAAACTATTTGTTTACTCTATCTAACACAATGACAGTCCTGCACAGATCATGCAAACAAATTTCCATACAGGTTATTGGTTTAGTTCTCAATTTTCTTTGCGTTACCAGGACAACTCGAGGTCTTTCACAATGCCCTGCTGAAATACTGTCCAAAGCATATACACTTTGAACATGCAGCGATGCAGGCACGCACAATGTTGGCCATTATGGACCACAACGAAACCACTACACGGCAAGATCAGGCAACAACAGCAGCTGGTAAGACCTACAAATATTCCAAAAGGCAAAGCGCTCCTATTACCATACTATTTCACTGACATGTTTGAGATGTCAGCCATAGAGCTGTCAGCACATGATCAATACATTATCTCGACAAACTCATTTTTAGTAACACAAAACTGGGCTTGGATAACAGGCCTCTAATATGTCATAAATATCATAACCATTACAGACTGGCTCACAATACCTTGCTGGGTGTATAATTTCAGGCCTCCCAAGACACAATGTTGTCTTTCAAAGACAGTCCAAGCAGTGGATTGCCAGACCCATCAATCTGAAGGCGACACAAACATTCAGAAACAGTCTCATAGAGGAGTGATTGAAAGATATATATCAAAGTAAACATTAATATCTCTAGTTTAAATATGGCACACACATACACACACCATATTAATAAACCACATGTAATCTAAGCTGGAAACTGTATGCTCAAGAACTAATAATAGAACCTTATATAACTGTCTATTGTCAATGAACATTTAATGTAAGAAAGTTAGTCATATCTGCATAGTTGCTCAAACTATTTGTTTACTCTATCTAATATTTCACATCTTAAATGCAATGAAAAAACTATTATCCCAGTCCTTCCATATAATCTTTTTAAAGTATTAAAGGGCACCTTTATAATGCAATATCCACTTTTACAAGGTGTTTGGACAGAAATGTGTCTTGGAATTGTGTGTACACAAAAAATCCATCCAGTTTAATCTTAATCAAATCAAACCAGGTTTAAAAAAAACATGCGCTTTTGGTAGCCCTACCCTACCTAGTAGCTATTGACTGAGAGGCGCTTATCCTCAGCTCTCAGTGTTGTGCCATGTCTGACATTTTGTCTGCGTGCGATCGGCTGTGTCAAAAGCAATGTCCCGGCAGGAACACCCTTGCTCTGTTTCAGGATGTAAGACTCAACACCGGACTCTTCATCGTCTGTCTGCCTGCCACAGAGGACCGAGTGGTTGAGTTTTCAGTTTGAAGGTCAAGTGCCCTAAATCTCCCTAAAGTCGTGTATGTCTGCGCTAACCATTTTAGAACAGACTGCTTTTTGAGTGAGGGGCAATACAAAGCAGGATTTGCAAAGAAACTGAAATTAAAGGATGGCTCTGTATCAACCATCTGTGATCCAGCTTCACTTCAAGAAGTAAGTGTTACACTTCGTATTTCTGTAGCATTTTGACCAAGTCTTCATGTAATGTTAAATCAATGTGCCAGTTCCACAGCAAAGGTGTCTAAAGCTAACATTGTTATGATCAAATAACAGATCAGATATTGATCTATACAACAAACAGATTGTTGTCATGTTTACTGTAATTGCACTGTCAAAAATCGTAGACATTTTGATTGTTTTTAATAAAGAAAAAACAGTAAAAATGCTATGTTTGCTTGCAAAGGCCAGCACATCGACACAAACCCGTTGCACGATGGATGTTGGTTTCCAGACACACCCATTGCAGCTACGCAGTGTTGATACACCGCTGTCATTCATGACGCTTCAAGCTAAATACAGGAGTACAGGTTTATTGATGTTTTGAATCGATTTACTGTTGGCACTGTTTATAATGATGTGCCATAAAACTGAAATGTGGCAACATCATACACTCCAGGTGTCCAGAAAACTGTCTCCAGTTTTGAGTTGAGCATGCCATCAGTTTCCCATCCTGCTGTTACAAAAGTAATGATTTCAACACCCCTTAAAACTTCGTTAAAAAGACCTCGCCTGGAGCTTGAGGAAGAAGAGACCCTAACAGAGTCAACATTTACAGCCCAAGACTCTGATGTAACATTCGACCCTGCAGAGGGAGAGACATCAGTAACTGAGGCAAAAGACTTGTCGTAAGGTTCTTCAATGTTCAAATTGTTTACAATTTTGTTTGCTTTAATCGCAACAACCCTCGTCTTTATGATTTGGGTATATGTATATTTATTTCAGAGCCCAAGCAAGCAGTCCTGTCCAAAACATATTCAAGTACATTGTTTATGAAACGTGCCTCATGGAGCTGTTTGACATGTGCCCATTATGCCAGCGAAGATGTTATGTAAGATCACAAAGGCTTGGGACATTTCTACGGGTGGAACAACTCTGCCAGCACTGTCGGTTTGTATGAAAATGGAACAGTCAGCCAATTATTGGTAGTACTCCAGCCGGCAACCTCCACCTTTCTGCTGCTCATCTTTGTGGTGCCTCATTCTTCACAGTTGAAAAGGTAATTGAATGTCAAATAAATAATCAAAACACTGTTACACTAAAGAAACACAAAAAATCTGTAATGTCACAGGTTACAGAACTTACAATTGTATTGTTTTGCAACTTCTCTCTGTTGTCGGGTATTTGCAGCTATGAAGATGCATCTATTCAAATATGACACCTTTCGTCGACATGCACGAATGTGCATTGAACCAGCTATTGTACACAACTGGAGAAACTGGCAGGATGAGATGCTACAGCAACTTAGTCAAAGAGGAAAAGTCATTGTTGGAGGATAAATGAGGGCTGACTCACCAGGTACATACATAGTATATCAAGATTTGTATTCGTCACATACACAATTATACAGAATATAACCAGCAGTGAAATGTAAGGCAGCTCCATGGACAGTGCGATTATATGTAACACAAACCCAAGATAATATACATAAATATAGGTAAAAAAAAATAAAGAATAAAATGTGCAGGAGAGTATACTGTAGACTTAATACATAATATAAGCAGCATTGTGCAAGAAGAATGTGCAAACAGGTTGTACAGGGTATTTACATAGCAGTAATATGGATGATGGAGAATAATGAATATCTTACTGATTATTAAATGGAGTCATGTTGATGTTATGAGACCGAGTTTGAGTTTAGGAGCCTGATGGCCTGGGGGAAGAAGCTCCTCCTCAGTCTCTCAGTCTTTACCATCATGCTTCTGAAGCGCTTACCAGTTGGCAGTAAAATGAAAAGATGGTTACCAGGGTGATTTGAGTCCTTGGTTATTTTAGCAGCTCTGCTTTTGCAGTGTTTGAGGTAGATCTTGAATGAATCTCAAGGATGTGGCCAAGCTAAGTCCTCACCACCAGACCTCTAACATAGAAGCTTTCCACAGCTCACCCGCACCCAAAATGTGTCTTTCCATTTCTGGGAATATTGTGCAGGTAACGAATTGTTGTGAACTATAAATTCACAATGTCATACACTCCTGTCATAGTATGTGATTTTCTTGCTTTCAGGCTGTACCTGGCTGCACTACATTATAATGAAAATGCAGGTTGTCCCCAGGCCACATCAGCGGTTGGTGAACCACTATTACAAAGTGACCTTTCCAAAGGGAATAGGTTGAGAAGTGGAGACACTACCAACTTTCAGTATGTATTTTTTTATTGTAAGTCTGTCTAAGTTTACTTATAATACAATATAACTACACATGAAGTTATTGCACTTTTCCTTACAAGCTATAATAGGAGTTTAACATTCCTATTAAACTCCTATTATACAAGCTATTCAAAATTGATGAGTTGTTGAGAATTCCCATACCACCCGCTCTATGTGCAGACTATGACTGGCTTGAGAAGGAGGAGGCCATCTCCAGCAGGTGTCTCGCTTTTAATTAATAGGGAGTCTAAAACCAGCATAACTGCCTCAGCACCACACAGGCTGGAATCACGAGGAAACCTCAGCACCAGCTCACAAAGCTCCTATAAGCCAGAAATCTGCAACGTCTAACACAGAGAGACATGATCATAAAACATTCAAGGATGTTAGTGAATGTCTATCAACGCTTTTTAGGAGTTTTACTAAATTTTCTGTAAGTCAATGCACAAATACGATTTGGTTTAACAGAAGTTTTCTAAGAGTTTATTTAAATATATTTTTGTAAAGTTCATTGACTTTTATACTTGTAAATAAAGGATACATAAATGATTCAAACTATCATTCCAAGGCATTCTGGTTCATTCTCATTATTTCTTCTGCTGTAGTCTCTTCTTGTTCTGGATCCGAGTCCAGTTCGTACATGTATGGCTGAATACCGTCCTCTCACTAGTCTCACTCATGTTGCTTGTCTTCTGTTTATTGCCATATGCTAAACACAGATATCTAGGCTCCACCCCTTCTGGAGTTGGTTGGGAATTGCGGCTCATTTTCATGTGAAGGCACAACCCTCAAACAGACCTTTTAGACCCGCCCCAAAATTACTCTATTCAACACGTTATAATAAACGATCTGTATGTCATTGGGATCTGAGACTTCACAGGTACTTTCAGGAGAGCCATAAGATAAATATTACATCTTGTACAAAGGGGCATAATAGGTGCCCTTAAAAACACCCCCATGAGCTAAAACTAATATCATTACTTGGCCAACAGATGTGTTTGTCCTATCTGTAGCATGTAAAAAACCTAAAACAGGACGCATGCAGAAGCATTGATAAATGACATTAAACAAGAAGGCAGCGAGTGATAATATCCTGCTTATAGTTGACTGATTCTTACATGGTGGCCCCAGTCTTATCTTCTGTAAAAGCCTGTCTCTTCCAGAATGTCCCACTATGTCTGTAACTGCCCACGCTCTGCAAACACATTGGGCTGATAATCACTTCTCTTGCAAGCTACTGTTGACAAAATGTCCTTCAGGTAAAGGGAAGTTCTCCCTTAAATTCCTGTGCAGGTTATTTGGTTGGGTATTGCCTTCTTGAAAATAAATGAGATAAGGAGCCATTGAACATTACAGTATACAGTGTGTTTTCTTTACAGAGATAATGTTATGACCTATTTTATATTCAAACCCACTGCATAAGGTTTGTGCTCCTTAACTGGCCTTGCAAGAGTTATTAGTTATGCTATCAGTAGGGATGTTACCCAGACGTTCAGTCTGATATTGTTTGACTGATTAAACATTTAATCGGTTAAAGCACAGCCAGGGCCGGTTCTAGACATTAGGAGGCCCCCACCCCAAGAAAAAGCACTTGAAACAAATATGATTCTAACCTTTTTATACAACATTTAACATTACATTTTGTATATTTTTATTATACAGTACAACAATAAAAGGAAACATTGTTTTTTCAAAAAGACTCATGTTCATCAAGCATGGCTTTAGCATATTTAATCAAAATATAAAAATATTGATATAATATTGAAATGTGAAATATTATTTCAACATAATGGTTTTCTATTTTACTATAATTTAAAATATAGGCCTTTTAATGTCACATGATCCTACATAAATCATTCTAATATGATTTATCATTAATGTTAGAAACAGTGCTTGATGTTTATTTTATAACCTTTGATACTTTTTGGGGGATTTTTTATTATTAAAAAATAAATGTAAAAAAAATCTTTAAGAACAATATGTCGTTCTTATCACTTTTTATCTTTTAACACATCTTTGCTGAATATCACTTTTTCTGATCAAATAAATGCAGGCTTGATGAGCATAAAATTTATTTCAAAAACATTAGAAATAGTAATGGTCCAAACTTTTGACATATTAATCAAACCTTATATAAGATAATCTCTTTTTCATGAATATTGTTGTTATTATTATTTTGATGTTTTATTTTATTTAATCGCAGTTCCAGAATACCACTTCAGTGAGTGCTTTTATTATATCTTTTTTTCCTAGCTGGGTATTTCCCCTCTTATTTAATCAATATTTACTACAGATATTGTCATATTATTAATATCAATAATGTGACATTATGTATTGCATTGTTAAATATGAAATATACACACAAATCAAGTGGAACAGAAAGACACGGTCACTGAGCATAAAAAACTATTTAGTAAATTGAAACTGAGTTAGAGCAGTAAACCTAATCATCGGCCGGAATTTAGATGACACCAATTTTTTTGAACCATTAACATTTTTCTAGTGTGCTTGCTTTTTAACTTTGGATACAAGCTTCTCTCTCTCTCTCTCTCTCTATATATATATATATATATACACAGTGTTTCACAGAAGTGAGTACACCCCTCACATTTTGTAAATATTTTATATTTATTTGCATGTGACAACACTGAAGAAATTACACTTTGCTAGGTGAGCAGTACAAAGACAAGTCTTGCCTACAGTCAAGCATGGTGGTGGGAGTGTCATGGTCTGGGCCTGCTTGAGTGTCGCTGGCACTGGGGAGCTACTGTTTCATTGATGAAACCATGAATGCCAACTTGTTACTGTGGCATTCTGAAGCAGAGACCTGGGCTGCATGGCAGGATTCCAACATGATAACGACCCCAAACACACCTCCAAGACGACCACTGTCTTGCTTAAGATGCTGAGGGTAAAGGTGATGGACTGGCCAAGCATGTCTCCAGACCTGAACCCTATTGAGCATCTGTGGGGCATCCTCAAATGGAAGGTGGAGGAGCGCAAGGTCTCCAACATCCACCAGCTCCGTGATGCTGTCATGGAGGAGTGGAAGAGGAATCCAGTGGCAACCTGTGAAGCTCTGGTGAACTCCATGCCCAAGAGGGTTAAGGCAGTCATGGAAAATAATTTTGGCCACACAACATATTGACACTTCAGGTCCAATTTGGACATTTTCACTTAGGGATGTACTCACTTTTGTGGCCAGTGGTTTAGACATTAATGGCTGTGTGTTGAGTTATTTTGAGGAGACAGCAAAATTACACTGTTATGCAAGCTGTACACTCACTACTTTACATTATAGCAAAGTGTAATTTCTTCAGTGTTGTCACATGAAAATATATAATAAAATATGAACAAAAATGTGAGTGGTGTACTCATTTCTGTGATATACTGTATATATAATATTTCAGCATGAGGAGAAGTAAATATTGGCACATTTTCATTTTGGGTGATTAACATACCTTCACTAAGCTAGTAGTGTCTTTCTGTGGTTAGAGTAAAAGCTCTGTACTGCATAAAGAGGAAAGTGTAAACAGTGGTTAGTACTAAGCTTCTGTCGTCATGCCTGACTTGTGTAAATTGTTTCTAAGCAACTGTGGCTCTCAGCGTGGTTCTGAAATGGCTAATGGGTTGTAAAAATCACAAAATTGATAAAAAACTGTCTCTGCTAAAAGGGAGAATACTTTTATATGTAACCTCTGTTGTAACATTCCTTTTGAAATTGGGGTTGCCAGTTGTGTTTAGCAAAACCCTATTCTGAGAGTGTGGATGTTGCTGAGGCTGATGTAAGTCACAGTGCAAGATTTCTTCAGCATTGAGGAAACACAGGGAGCTGTATAAGAGCATCCAGTGTGCCAGTGGGTCATCTAAAAGCTGCGCCAGTCCATGAATAAAGCATCCAGGTGCCATGCTGCTCTGATCTGTTTTTAGGATCTCTTTGAAATAAATCAGATAGATAAATAATAAATGCATACAGTCTGAGTGGAGACAAGATAGGAAACAGAATACAAACCCAGAGTGAGTGTGAGAGAGATAAAGAGAGAGAAAAGTAAATAACAAACTAAACCCCTTACAAACATATTTTTTACTTCATTATGATTTTATCAGTATTATCACCATTAATATATCAACAGAACTGCTTATAACAATTACATATATAAACTATTTTAATGTTATAACCATATATATTTGCAGTCATGTATAATACAAATAATTGTATGGTTGTTATAAACAAGGAAATATATTTTTCATGATCATTTTTGTACATAATAAATACGCAATATATGTTTTTGTAAAATATCTAAAAAAATATATACATTTAAAATGGTGAAAATGTTGCTATATTGCAAATCTTTACCACATCAGGAAAATAGAAGACAAAATCCTCTCAGTAAGTTCATGTATAACTACATAATTCATATAAAACATTTGGAATACCCACAAACTGGGTTCAACTTTGGAGTTCTTTCTTTTTCTTGGCCTTTCTGTAGAATATTATTGTTTAATCAGAATTGTTATTTATGCATGACTGCAAGCATGTTACTATAAACATTACTACATAAACAGATAAATCCAGTAATGTAATTTATGTCACTATCTATGAGGAAATGTATTAGTGCAGTTCCACTAAGAATTGACATGATTGATTATGATTATGATCCTTGTTCTGTAAACAAACCATCTAGATAATTTATCAGACATGCAAAAACACCAGAAATATGTTCAATATTACAATTTGAGGTGGAGATTAGCATGAGACCTAAAATAGTATTGTGAGAAAAATAAATGTTGCTTAAAATAGCACATAAAATAACTGCTCCTTTAATTCAAACAATTCAGTCTTTTGTATCTAAATAATGTTTTCATTCAGTTTATGTTCTCTGTTATAATTATTAGCTAACATGTGAAATTAGGATTCAAGAGCAAAATCTAATAATGTAATACAATCACATTGTTACACAAGATATGCTTTTAATTAAATCAAAGGTATTGCCAGAGTATTTTTAAGGGTCACAGATGAAGGAAAGCTGTCATTTACTGTGCTCTCATTTGGAGACTGACTGAGAGCACCAGTAGAGCTATTATGTTTGACTTCTGCAGCACAGCAGACACATCAGATCAAAGACCAGGAAAATGATGTTAGTTTCAGATGGTGAAGTAACATTTCACTTTGCTCCTGTCTGGGATGTCCATAAACTGTGACACTTATTCTCGTAAGGGAAAAAGTATATATATAAGATAGGATGTGGTGTTTAAATGATGCTTAATTGGTATTAGATGGTACTAAAGAAAATATTCCCCACACCATTACCCCACCACCACCAGCCTGAACCGTTGAGAAAGGCAGGTTAGATCCATGCTTTCATGTTCTTTACGCCAAATTCTGACCCTACCATCTGAATGTCGCAGCAGAAATTGAGACTCATCAGACCAGGCAATTTTTTTCCAATCTTCTATTGTCCAATTTTGGTGAGGCTGTGCGAATTGTAGCCTCAGTTTCCTGTTCTTAGCTGACAGGAATGGTACCCGGTGTGGTCTTTTGCTACTGTAGCCCATCTGTTTCAGGGTTCGATGTGTTGTGCGTTCAGAGATGGTATTCTGCATACCTTGGTTGTAACGAGCGGTTATTTGAGTTACTGTTGCCTTTCTATCATCTCTAACTAGTCTGCCCATTCTCCTCTGACATCAACAAGGCATTTTCATCCACACAACTGCCGCTCACTGGATATTTTCTCTTTTTCGGACCATTTTCTGTTAACCCTAGAGATGGCTGGGCATGAAAATTCCAGTAGATCAGCAGTTTTTGAAAAACTCAGACCAGCCAATCTGGCATCAACAACCATTCAAGGATTCAAGATTGTATTCATCACATACACAATTATACAGAATATAATCAGCAGTGAAATGTAAGTCAGGTCCGCTCCATGGACTCCATGACTCCATGGCATTATATGTAACACAAACACAAGATAATATAAATAAATATAGGTATAAAACATTTTAAGTAAATAATACAAATTTGATTAAAGATTAAAATGTGCAATAAAATAAAATGCGCAGGACAAGTATACTGTAGACCTAATAAATAATAATATAAGGAGGAATGTGCAAGAAGAATGTGCAAACCGGTTGTACAGGGTATTTACATAGCAGCAATACGGATGGTGGAGAGTAATGAATATCTTACTGATTATTAAATGGAGTCATGTTGATGTTATGAGACCGAGTTTGAGTTTAGGAGCCTGATGGCCTGGGGGAAGAAGCTCCTCCTAAGTCTCTCAGTTTTTGCCATCATGCTCCGGAAGCGCTTACCAGATGGCAGTATAATGAAGAGATGGTTACCAGGGTGATTTGAGTCCTTGGTTATTTTAGCAGCTCTGCTTTTGCAGCGTTTGAGGTAGATGTCCTGCAGAGAGGGAAGAGCACCCTGAGATACGCTCAGCTAAGCGCACATGTCTCTGCAGAGCTTTGCAATCCTGATTGGAGATGTGTCCGTACCACACTGAGATACACCGAGTCAACGTTCCACGTTCAAAGTCACTTAAATCCCCTTTCTTCCTCATTCTGATGCTCGGTTTGAACTTCAGAAAGTAATCTTCACCACATCTAGATGCCTAAATTATGTTTTATTAACAAAGTTCGGGAGGAGCACGTTCAGATAATCAACCTAATTAACACGAGGCGAGCACAATCAGTAATTAACCCAGTTAACAAGGTAAGAGGTGTATATATATATATATATATATATATATATACATAGCAGACTCACCTCTGTTCCTTGACAGTTTTCCAGCATTCATTTTGCTCCTTTGCATGATGTGTCGAACTGTCTCTGTCCAACGAGCCCGGATCATCCCCGGATCCTACATCACAACCTGCCGGCCCCAGTATCACCACCCCTGCCGAGCTCAAGGTTTCATCACGTGGCCGCCACTATACTCGGCCAGCTACACGCTCACCAAGACGCCGAGGTCAATCCTCACCTCCACCAGCGAGACCTCCAACTACGCCGCCGCTTCCTCCTATCGCTCAGCGGGTCATCAGTTCCTCCTATTGAGAAGTGGATAGTACTAAGTTTGAGGCAAGTTTGATAAATTTTGAAGTGCAGTCGCAAAAGAATGAACAAAGCAGAATTGAACGATCTCACGTTACCTTGCGATCAGCCAACCTCACGCCAAAATCCACTGCAGCCTCCAAAGCAGCCAAAGCTTGTAAGGTCCCGGTTTCGCCTCAGTCAACTACTTCTCTATCCCGCACAAGGTCCGGTCCTTTTCGAGCGCCGGCTCGCAGCGGCATGCCTTCATCGAACCTGGGCTGCGCCCCAGAGCTCACCACGGCAAGGCCTCGCTCATCTCCCGCTTTGGCTCAACATTTCACCGCGGCTCTCCCTGCAGCCGGACCTGCTGGCCCTTCCTCAACTTCTCTGTCCGGTCTTCCGGCTACTGATAACCCCTTTTCCTTTCAGTGGCCTCCAGCTCCAGTGTCAAACGCTAGCATGAGGTTGCCTCCACTAGTGGCACAAGCTACACAGCATGGTATCTCAAACCCTGCCTCCCTCCTATGGCCTGGAGTAGCTGAACTAAGCGTGAGCGTGACAACCAATAACATTAGACATTCTCACAAAATTTATTTATACCCTCCGTTCAGGCTACCATCCCATCAATATCACCCACACTCTCGACGCTGTGTTTACCTTGACTTTTTTCGGTTTTCTCAGATGTTCGGAACACACTATCACTTCTAAATTCAATCCAAAAACCCACTCCATCATCTCAGACTTATCCATCCTCGACTGTCACGGTAAAAACTCGAAATCCAGTTGCGAGTGAAAATAAAGTGATTTATTAAGGCTCACAAGAATGGCAGTAGTCATGAGCACTAAAGTGCTACGATAGCTGATCCGGGATGGAGTAGACAGTGAGAATCTGGCAGGAGCAGAAGTCCAGGACGCCTTGCTACCGGAACTCCAATCCCGACGATAAGGTCCTCTTAAGGCAGCAAGAGACACAGGAACAGCAGACAAAGCTTAAGACAGACAAGAACAGGACAAGGCATGAGTAGCAATGAACTGACAACAGCTACCCCAAACCGAGCGGCAGATGTAGGCACCGAGATGAGTATCAGGTGCAGCCACTCTGATTAGCTCATCAGCACCGGGGTTGCTGGGCAACGCTGACAAGCAATCAGCACAGACAACACATAGACAGAATGAACACACAGAGCCATGAACCGTGACAGTACCCCTTCCCCTAAGAGCGTCTCCTGACGCTCCCAGGGGAATTTACCTGGCGATTGTAATCATCGATCAGGGACTGATCCAATATGTCCCTCGCAGGAACCCAACTCCTCTCCTCCGGACCGTAACCTTCCCAGTCCACCAAATACTGAAAACCCTCCACCTTGAGTCCAAAATACGGTTTACTGAATAAGTCGGTTCCCCATCTACGAGTCGCGGCGGTGGGGGAACCGGGGCAGGCGGATTAATGGCAGAATGAAAAACGGGTTTTAATTTGGATACATGAAAGACGGAATGAACTCTCCTGTACGCTGGAGGAAGTTTGAGGCGGACTGCCACCGGACTAATGATCTTGGTGACAGTAAATGGGCCAATGAATTTAGGAGCAAGCTTGTTACAAACGGTGCGGAGTGGAATATTTCTGGATGAAAGCCACACTTTTTGACCTACGACGTAGACGGGAGGCTCAGACCGGTGGCGATCGGCCTGAGCCTTGGTGCGAGACCTCACCTGGAGGAGAGTCCCTCTGGCCTTTCTCCAAGTGCGGTAGCACCTTTGGACAAAGGCGTGGGCAGAGGGGACCGCGACTTCGGTTTCCAGACTCAGAAAAATAGGTGGCTGGTAACCTAAACTACACTCAAACGGAGATAGGCCCGTAGCTGACACTGGTAATGAGTTATGTGCGTACTCAACCCATGAAAGTTGCAGACTCCAAGAGGACGGGTTCTGAGAGACCAAACACCGCAACACCGTTCCAAATCTTGGTTAGCCCTCTCCGTTTGACCATTGCTCTGAGGATGAAACCCGAAGAAAGACTAACACTCGCCCAATAAACGCGACAAAATTCCTCCAAAATTTGAAATGAACTGAGGCCCCCTGTCAGAAACCACATCTGTCGGGAGGCCATGAATGCGAAAGACGTGGTCTATGACAGCAACCGCTGTTTCTCTGGCTGAAGGTAATTTGGGCAGAGGAATAAAATGAGTTGCCTTTGAGAACCGATCCACCACGGTTAAAACTGCCGTGTTCCCTTGAGAGGGCGGGAGACCCGTAACAAAATCTAGCGATATATGGGACCAGGGTCTCGAAGGAACTGACAGCGGCTGAAGGAGTCCAGCAGGGGGTCGATTGGAAGTCTTGGAGGTGGCACAAACTGAGCAGGCTAAAACAAAAAGACGAATGTCACGGGCCATAGATTGCCACCAGAACCGCTGTTTGATGAGAAACATGCTACGACTCACCCCCGGATGACAAGCCACCTTGGAACAATGACCCCAACGGATGACGTCAGACCGTAAAATCTCTGGCACAAATGAACGACTCGGTGGACACCCAGGCGGAGGCATTACCCCTTGTAGGGCCGTACGGACCTTCGATTCGATCTCCCAAGTGACCATAGAGCCCACGATCTTCTGTGGTATGATAAACTCGGGAGACGATGGGCGATCGATCAAAAACACGAGATAAAGCATCGGGTTTGATGTTCTTGGAACCCGGGCGGTAGGAAATGGAAAAATCAAAACGGCCGAAAAATAGAGCCCACCGAGCCTGCCTAGAGTTTAACCTTTTGGCGGACCTGATGTACTCAAGGTTCTTATGGTCTGTCCAAACAATAAAAGGTACCCCCGCACCTTCCAACCAATGACGCCATTCCTCCAAGGCTAACTTGACTGCCAGCAACTCTCTATTACCAATGTCATAATTGCGTTCGGCGGGTGATAGACAATGTGAAAAAAACGCGCAGGGATGCATCTTATCGTCCGCGGAAGAGCGCTGGGAAAGAACCGCACCAACCCCCACCTCTGACGCATCAACCTCCCCCACAACCTGACAAGAGGGGTCAGGGGCGACAAGAATGGGAGCTGAAACGAAGCAACTCTTCAGTTTAGAAAATGCAGAGTCAGCTGCATTGGACCACCTGAATGTCATCCTGGTGGAGGTCAAGGCAGTCAAAGGGGCGGCTAGTTGGCTGAAATTGCGGATAAATCGCTAATAAAAATTGGCAAAGCCCAGAAACCTCTGCAGGGCCTTGCGGGAATCTGGAATTGGCCAATTTATCACAGCCTGAACCTTGGCAGGATCCATGCGCACTCCTCAGACGACAAGATGTATCCCAAAAGGGAACAGACTGTGCATGAAAAGTGCATTTCTCGCCTTGACATAAAGCCCATTCTCCAACAGCCTCTGAAGCACTTGTCTGACGTGTTGAACGTGTTCCTGGAGAGAACAAGAAAAAATCAATATGTCATCCAGGTAGACATATATGAACTGATCAACCATGTCTCTCAACACGTCATTGACAAGTGCCTGGAAGACCGCCGGGCATTGGATAGCCCAAAGGGCATAACCAAATATTCAAAGTGCCCCTGGGGGTATTAAGCGCTCTTCCACTCATCCCCTTCCCTTATGCGAACCAAATGATAGGCGATGGAGATCCAACCGTGAAAAAGGAAGCCCCTGAAGTTGCCCAGGTTGAAGACATCAACGGCAAAGGATAGGTATTCTTTACCGTGATGTTGTTCAGCCCTCGATAGTCAATACACGGGCGCAGGGATCCATCCTTCTTTTCCACGAAGAAGAACCCAGCACCTGCAGGAGAAGAAGAAGGGCGGATGATTTTGGCTGCTAGAGAATCAGAAATATATTTCTCCATGGCCTCCCTCTCCGAGAGCAGATAGAGAGTAATCTGCCTTTAGGCAGATACCTGACAATAAATCTATGGCACAGTCATAGGGACGATGTGGAGGAAGGGAAGCAGCTCGAGACTTACTGAATACTCCCTTCAGGTCAAGGTACTCACTGGGCACGTTAGACAGGTCCGTGGGTTCATCCTGTAACACAGAACAAGACACGGAAGAACAGGCAGACAACAAACACGAAGCATGACAAAATTCACTCCAAGCGGACACAGTGTTAGAACGCCAGTTTATACTGGGGTTATGGAGTGAAAGCCAGGGATGACCCAGCACAACTGGAGCCAGAGGAGAGTCAGTGAGAAGGAATTGTATTTCTTCGGTATGGTTGCCAGATGTTATGAGACTCACCAGTCTGGTGGTGTGCGTGACCGGCCGAAGAGCTTGGCCACAGAGAGCACTGACGGAAATAGGGTGGGTGAGTTGGATGATGGGGATCTTTAATCTGAGAGCAACATTAGTGTCCAAGAAATTCCCCTCAGCTCCAGAGTCTATTAAGGCTTGACATGAATGATGAAACTCAGCCCACTTCAGCCGAACAGGAAGAAGAGTGGTGGTGAGAGGATTCTTCACGAAAGTCCACCCATCAGTAACCTCTTCTCTACTGACGGGCTTTGGCTTTATTGGGCACTGTGCAGCGATATGACCCGCTGCACCACAGTAAAGACACAGTCCATTGATCCTGCGCCTCTCCTTCTCTGTCTTGGTAAGCCGAGCCCTGCCCATTTGCATGGGCTCAGGATCGAGAAGGTGACCAACCGCGTCGCTGGAAGGAGAAAAACTAAAATCCTCCATATTGGTGACGGGTTCATGCAGGGTTCGTTGCTCTCGACGACGTAGCCTTGCATCCACTCGTATAGCCAGATCAATTAACCCATCTAAGGAAGGAGGCAATTCCAGTGAATATACTTCATCTTGGATGCGGTCGGCCAATCCATGCAAAAACATGTCCCACTGCGCCTCTATATTCCAACTGCATTCCGCGGCCAGAGTCCGAAACTCGATTGAATAATTGGTGACAGTCCGATCTCCCTGACGCAATTCCGCCAACACTCGCGCCGCTTCTCTTCCCGAAATGGCCCGGTCGAACACCTTCTTCAGCTCCTCCGTGAATGAATTAAATGATGAACAACACAGGTGTTTCTGATCCCACACGGCCGTTCTCCAGAGCGCCGCTTGACCAGACAACAAAGTTATCACGAGAGCCACTTTGGACTTCTCTGTAGGGAAAAGTGACGGCTGAAGAGCGATATACAAAGAACATTTAGTCAGGAATGATCGACATAAATGGGGCTCACCAGAGTAGACCGTGGGAGCCGGCAGGCGAGGCTCCGTGTGGCGAATGGTGTGAACATCAGGTGAGACAACAGGTGGGTTCAGCGCAGCGGGCTGTTGGGCTTGTGCAGATTCGGTCCTTAAATGCTGGAGCTGGGTAGTTAGGTCAGAAACCTGTGTTACAAGGGCCTGTACCGCTCGTCCAGTTGCCATCATATGTTCCTCTTGTCGATCCATACGTGTATTGCTGTTAGATAATATCTCCCAGATTTCTGAAGCACTCGCTGGATCCATCTTGGTCAGTTCGTTCTGTCACGGTAAAAACTCGAAATCCAGTTGCGAGTGAAAATAAAGTGATTTATTAAGGCTCACAAGAATGGCAGTAGTCATGAGCACTAAAGTGCTACGATAGCTTATCCGGGATGGAGTAGACAGCCTCAAGTGAGAATCTGGCAAGAGCAGAAGTCCAGGACGCCTGACTACCGGAACTCCAATCCCGACGATAAGGTCCTCTTAAGGCAGCAAGAGACACAGGAACAGCAGACAAAGCTTAAGACAGACGAGAACAGGACAAGGCATGAGTAGCAACGAACTGACAACAGCTACCCCAAACCGAGCAGCAGATATAGGCACCGAGATGAGTTAGTATCAGGTGCAGCCACTCTGATTAGCTCATCGGCACCGGGGTTGCTGGGCAACGCTGACAAGCAATCAGCACAGAAAACACATAGACAGAATGAACACACAGAGCCATGAACCGTGACATCGACAGTGAAACAATTTCCTTTTTGATTAAACAAAGCAAGACAGACCAAGCCAGGAAAGGCCATTTCATCTATATTTTCAACCTCCCGTCATCAATCCAACCATATGCACTGTTCTTGCATACATCCAATCTAGAAACTCCCAAGCAAATTCCCCTGTTGAACCCCTATTTCTTGACGATTCCAACAAACCCGTAACTCGCTTTTGGTTCCAAAAACACCTCAAATCTGTTCTCCAACAATCAGGCAACTCAGCAGATAATTACTCCAGCCACTCTTTTCGCATTGGGGCAGCAACCTCAACAGCTCAGAAAGGCCTCTCTAAGCATCAAATCCAAGCTCTTGGGCGATGGTCTTCAGACGCTTTCAAAAGCTACATCAGGACCAATCGGTCTCACATTAAAAAAGCTCACCAAACCCTCATTGACTAAAAAAATAAAATAAATAAAAAAACCTGCCTCCGATCAGGAAAACATTGGCTTTTCCATCCATCTACCAACGAGGCTTACCCGTCTTGCACAGTGAGTATTGAACTCCCATCAGATGCTGCAAGAGCCTCCCAGTCAGGAAAACATTGGCATTTCTATCCGTCTAACAACCAGGCTTACCCGTCTGATACAGTGAGTATTGAACTCCCGTCAGACGTGTCAACTGCCTCCTGATCAGGAAACATTGGGTTTCAGTCCGTCTACCAACGAAGCTCACACGTCCGATGCAACAAGTATTGAACTCCCATCGGACGCCACCAAGCTCTTGCGGCTGGCTTTCCTAATCATTTCAACTGTCCATCGGCCAGTAAGGTCCACCTATCAGACGCCGTGAGCTGCTCCCATCAAAGCTACGTGGACCTTCCCGGTCAGTCAATTCAAGTCTGTCCACCCTGGCATCGACCAGCAGGGCTCACCCGTCCGATGCTGCGAGCTGCTCCCATCAGAGTAGCGGTGTGAGCCCTCCTCATCGGGCTTTCCAAACCTCGTTACTCCTCGTCCATCGGCTAGTGGGGTCTATCAATCCAAACACGTTGCTCCTCCGTTCATCGATCAGTAGGGCTTGCCGATTTGATGCCACAAGCTGCTCCCGTCAAAAATGTGGTTCCAGCCTTCCCGATCGAGCGCCCCAAATCACGCTGTTCCTCGTCCATAGGCCAGTAGAACCCATTCATCCGGCACCGTGAGCTGCTCTTGTAGGAATTTTGTGGGCCCTCCCGGTCAAGAGACAAAGTTTTTCCTGAAAGGATCTGAAAAAAAAGGATTGTTGCTCTACAAAAATTATGACGTAGGCTACAAGAAGATTGTCAAGAGCCTGAAACTGAACTCCAGCATGGTGGCCGAGACCAAACAGCGGTTTAACAGGACAGGTTCCACTCAGAACAGGCCTCGCCATGGTCGACCAAAAAAGTTGAGTGCATATCCAAAGGTTGTGTTTGGGAAATAGATGTATGAGTGCTGCCAGCATTGCTGCAGAGGTTGAAGGGGTGGGAGGGTCAGCCTGTCAGTGCTCAGACCATACACGCACACTGTCAGATTGGTCTGCATGGCTGTTGTCCCAGAAGGAAGCCTCTAAAGATGATGCACAAGAAAGCCCACAAACAGTTTCCTGAAGACAAGCAGACTAGGGACATGGATTACTGGAACCATGTCATGTGGTCTGATGAGACCAAGATAAACTTATTTGGTTCAGATGGTGTCGAGTGTGTGGTGGCAACCAGGTGAGGAGTACAAAGACAAGTTTGTCTTGCCTACAGTCAAGCATGGTGGTGGGGGTGTCATGGTCTGGGGCTGCATGAGTGCTGCCGGCACTGGGGAGCTACAGTTCACAGAGGGAACCATGAATGCCAACATGTACTGTGACATTCTGAAGCAGAGCATGATCCCCTCCCTTCGGAGACTGGGCTTCAGGGCAGTATTCCAACAGGAATGAAAAGAAAAGTGAATTTTGAGATATTAACTCGCAATTGAGAGGGGGAAAAAACAAACCTTCTTATTTTTTTAAAGTAAAAATAAACTCTGACTTGAGATGCAAACTCAGAAGTGTGAGGGGAAAAAGTCAGGATTCTTAGTTATCTTGCAATTTGGTGTATACTGTATATATAACAAGAATTACAAGAAACAAATTCCAAATTGTGAGATAACAAGATTAATTTATTTATAATTTTTTTATTATTATTTATATATATATTAAGGGTGCAACGGTTCACAAAATTCACGGTTCGGTTCGATACGACACAGTGGTGGCACGGTTCGGTACGCTTTCGATACGGGGGCGGGGGGACAATTGGTTATGTCGCAATGTTGTAAATATTGCATCCGGCATCTGACACCACTTATTCTCTCAGAGACGAGAGACGAATCTACTTCAACTTATAGAGTTTCATGCCAGAACTCTGTATTTAAGCTATATAGCTACATTTAACTGATACGGGTAATGACTTAACGGATAATGTCACAGAAGAATGTTTGAAGTCAAACATTTACTGAATAAATGAGAAAAAAAATTCAAATGAGCTTTAGTCTACTGCTGTACCGGATGCAATATTAACAGTTGCATGTTTTATTCCTGATGCCTAGACAGATACTCCTATATGTTTGAAAAAAATAGTTTGATATTTGAAAATGTATCACCATTAAAAAAAAACTATATTTTGCTTACTAAAAGATCATAAGCTTAAAGTGTCATGTCCTGACCCCTTGCTGTTTTGACTGCACTCATGGAGGGGATATGCAGTGTTTTGTAGGGTGAAAATGAAAAAAGCTTTTGATGAATATTTTATGAGCAATTGTTCAGCTAGTTTTCTGTGGCATGACAGCTGTGAGAAGTCCTACAGTCTTAAAAAAATCCTTTCTGTCAAGGAGAATGACATGCAGGAGAAGATGACAGAGTCTTTGTGGAATCCCATCAGCTAAGTTTAATGTTTAATGTAAAGCTAAGTGACTCCACCATCAAAACATATCTTACAGCTTACATGTATTTATTTAGCAGATACTTTTGTGTAAGAAACTACAAGACAGGTCTCAAACTTACATCCTATCACTCCATACAAAAGGACTGGGCTTTATAATACCCTCAAATAATGGAATAACTACATCGTAACATGTCACATCAAAGGAATGTGGCATTTTTGAGTAAAACTAAATTGTCTATTTTAACAGAAAATATAGAACAGGCTTGGTTTTATCCATTAATGATTGAATATAATGAATTATTCGAATAATATGATTTTCTCTACCTTCTTTTCACATGCCACATTCAATCAAATAATGCCACGATCAAAAATTAGCTCTGATTTATTTTTTGTCTTCCAACATGCAATAAAACCCCTCTACAAGATAATATGACATACACTTTAAAAACAGAGGGTTGTTATCCATCAAATATGGTTTATATGACTGCTACAAGACTAATTTAAAAGCTTATGTATCCAAGAAAGCATAGCCATCATATTTATTGCTTGAAATGGCACATGTTATATGATGTATGGTGGTTCCGTGTGTCAAAGCCTGATTTTTCCGTGTGTCAAAGCCTGATAATTTTGGTGCCCTCGTTAATAAAAGTGATAGAAAATCTGAGTTTCTGTTGAAAAGAAAAATACTAATCTAAAAATGTAAGTGCTTCATCATAAGCAGTTACAGTGACACTGCATATTTATTTTATGCGAATATACGTAGATCATCCTAAAATAAAAAACATTCATCATTTATTTGTCATTTTGTTATTCCTCTGTCTGTCAACTTTTGGAAGCAGGATCAGTGTCAGCTGGTTTGAAGGCTGGCTTATTGACCACTTGTTTAGCTGCTAAAACCAGCTGAACACCAGCTTTGCCAAGCTGAGAGGCCAGTTAAAACCAGCTACTTCCAGCTTAAAACAGATAAACCAGGCTGGTTTAGAATGAAATTTTTTTTTTCAGCAAGGATGTTGTCTTTAAAGTAGTCCTATTATGCTTTTTCACTTTTTGAATTTGTGTCAGTGTGTATGTTTGGGCATTAAAAGATCTACAAAGTTACAAATCTCAAAGTCCACTCCAAAGGGAGATATTTCGTAAAAAAAAAAAAAAGAACTTTTAAGAACTACAATTAAGAATAAATGACTCGTTTGGACTACAAAGTTGTTTTCCTGTATATGCGATATCACAAAAATAAATCCCACCTATGGAAATTCTAACTGTTGGCGGGTGGGAGAACACTTAATTGAGCACTACAATTTTCAAAATCGAAACCCGGTGCGGGTGTTTTTATATCACTGTATTTCTGATGGAAACCGATTGTTTTCAGAAAATGTTGAATGTCGTTTTCATTTCATCTTGCATGTAATTAAGGGGTGGGGTACGTTGATCCTGGAGGGCCACTCTCCTGCAGAGTTTAGCTCCATCCCTGAAAAACCGTGGGAAAAAAATACCTAACTGAATCTGAAAAGACCTTGATTAGCCGCTTTAGGTGTATTTGATTAGGGTTGGATCTAAACTCTGCAGGGACACCGGCCCTCCAGGATCAACATTCCCCACCCTTGATGTAATGTCTGATAAAGCAGCGTTTGTGAGCGGAGCTCTATTTTGTGTACAGCGTTACCGGGGAAACCTCAATCTCTACCATTCCAACAGCGACTCCTGCTGACAGAGAATTAATTTGCATATACACTCACTGGCCACTTTATTAGGTACACCTTGCTAGTACTGGGTTAGTAATAAAGGTTAGGTTAGGAAGTAAAGTAAATATCTTTAGCAATAATGTGAAAGTGAATAGCACATAACAGGTACAATTACCGGTATAAACATAGATTATTGATGCAGTGTGTGTCAAATGACTTAACATGTATCATCGTTTTCATAAGCCTCGTTTTCGCAGTCCAGACTACAACGTGAAAAACACTGTCTCAGTGTGGATGGAAGGCAAAAATGGAGAGAAAAATATGCGTTTTCAAACAAAACCATATTAGTGTGGAGTGGACATGGCCTTTGTATGTCACCCTTATCAGACACAATTCAGGTCTTGCAGTCTCTACTAACGAGCTGATGAGGCGAATCAGGTGTGTCTGATAAGGGAGACATACAAAATGTGCAGGGCAGGGATGCTTACAGGACAGGTTTGAAAGCCACTGATCTAGTGGGTTCCTATATATCGCCAAGACTGGTATATGGGCTGATTTTGTATTGTTTTTTTTGTTGTTTTTTGTCGAATCAGCCAATGCTTTTTCTGTTTGGCTGACATGTGAGAAGTGGGATTTTTATTTTGCCGTTGAAGAGAACGCCATATCCTGAGAACATGGAGCTCCTGTGATAATTTTTTTATTCATATTTTTTCAAATAAATAAAATAAAAGTCTGTGTTTATATATTATATGAGTGTGTACTGTGTGTACTTATTATGTATGTGTGACCCTCTCTGTAAAAACCCAGCTAAATATTTACTATTTTATAATTGACTATAAAATCATCCTGAGTACGGCCATGTCAAAGATTGAAATTATAGTGAAAGTAATCAAACTTTGATGCTTGTTATCTCAGAATGAGATTTTTAGACTTTAGCCTTGTTTTTTCAGAGAGGGTCACATATATAAATACACACATACTGTATATATTTTGAAAATATTTACATGTATATACATTTATATATTTTTATTATGATTTTTTATTTTATATAATATATAAACATAAACAGTATTTTTCTTAAACATGCATATGTTTGTATTTATATATACACATAATAAATAAACAGCAAACACTCATATATTATGTAAACAAAAACTTGTATTTTATATGTGATTAATCACAATTAATCTTTATCAAATGAAATGAATGAAACAAATTGTCTTAGGTCTCTTCTCCCAGAGACCCTGTAATAAATGAAGCTCATTTCCAAGCTAATAGCCTCCCTCATTTGCCATGCCTTATTTTCATGTTTATCTGTTTACGGCTGATGCATATCAACAGAGTAGACAGTGGTCAAAGTTTGTTGCTTGTTGACGGAATGAGGCTGCATTATTTATACTGTAAGGATGTGGATAAAATCACTTATGAAAATTACTTGCGTTTTTTCATAAATGGCAGAGAAAATCCTTTAATTTTATCACAAAGCTACAATTGGATTAAACAGCACATGAGCTACTTTTATGTTGCATTTATGGAACTTCTTTATACTTCCCGAAATCAAATTCATGACAACTATCTGTTTTTGTTTTTAGAAAAGTTTTAAGGCAGCTTATATTGAGTTGTGTGTAATAATAGAAAGAAATCCATACGTCCACGACAGTCATTATGAAAATGTATCTGGAAACAGCATGCCCTACAACTAACTGCTTGTGGACAGTACTTGTCACTAAAGCCAGAAGAGCATTGCAGTAGTCTAGCCTAGAAATGACAAGGGCCTGGACAAGAAGTTGTGCCGCAAGCACCATTAGCCAGGGCCTGAACTTCCTGATGTTGCATAATGCAAACCTGCAAGATCGGGCAGTTTTTGTCATGCTGTAGAGTTAGAGAGGCAGGGAAGACAAAAAGCTCAGTTTTTGCCAGGTTGAGCTGTAGAAGATGATCTTTCATCCATGCCGAGGTGTCTGCCAGGCAGCCTGAAATCCTTGCAGCTACCATCATCTGGCTTAAGTGAAAGATAATGTTGTGTGTCATCAGCACAGCAATGATATGAGAAACCATGTGCCTTTATGATGTGTCCCAGTGATGTAGTGTTTACAGAGAAGATGATGGTTCCAAGAACTGATCCCTGAGGAACATCAGTGACCAGTTGATGTGCTTTGGATACCTCCCATCCCCAGGCCATAAGACCTACCAGTGAGATAGGATTCATACCAGCAAAGTGGAATACCCTGTGACGCCCAGTGATGAGAGTGTGGACAGGAAGATCTGATGATTCACAATGTCAAAAGCAGCAGATAAATCCACCAGAATAAGAACTGATGATTTGGAATCAGCTGCAAACCTCAAGGATTCAGTGACTGACAATAGTGCAGTCATTAACCAGTCAGGTTAATGTCCAGTTGGTTATTCTGTGAAAGAAATAATGATACCTGGTTAAAACAACTCGTTCAAGTGTTTTCGCTATGAAGGGAAGGAGAGACGGGTCTGTAGCTATCTACAAGTGTAGTATTTAATGTAGGCTTTTTTGAGCAGTGGGGTTGAAAACGGAGAGGAAAATACCTGTTTGGAGAGATGTGTTGATGATGTGTGTGAGTGCTGGTAAGAGTGTAGGGGAGATTGTTTGGAGAAAGTGTGAGGGGATTGGTTCTAGTGGGCATGTTGTAGGATGGCTGGAGAGGAGAAGTTTTGATATGTCTGCCTCAGTGATAGGGAGAGAAGGAGAAGAGGGGAGTTTTAGAAGTGGATGTGGTTGGTTTGAGTTCCTGTGTGTCTGTGTGAAGCTGATAAATGGCTGCTAATTATTATATATACATACAATAATTTACATATTATAGAGTTTGGGGTGGGGATAAATTAAACAGTTTCTGTGGTGACATCATAATCAGGAAATAATTTTTTTATGTGGAGTGGCATATGAAATACATATGAAGTAGATGCCCACTCTGTCAAAATGGAGGGGTCGACTCGTCCACTTCATGAAGTGGAACATACTTCTAAATGGCAGCAGGGATTCTCCCGAGAGGAAATGCTTAGGGAAGTTTGCGAGTGCATGTCTAAAAGCGAAGTGGATCACAGCCCTGGACCGCTTGGTGCTGGATCTGCACCCGGGAACAGTGGCAGGTCTGGACCATAAAGAAATGGAGGAACCGGGCCATGGAGCAGAGTACAAGACCATAGACCTTAGAGCAGATGCAAAGAGACCGTGAAACATGGAGCAGTGAATATTTCATTTATTTTATTTTAGTATTTATTTTACCTAATAAAATAAATCAGCTGAATGTTTCAGAAGATTTTAGATGATTCTTTAAATATAAAGCTGTTTTTATAGCTCACATTAATGAAGCAAACAGCACTAGTGAATGTCTTTTCTCTCAAGATTATTTAGATACTGGAGGTTCTTCCCTGTTTAATGGCACCTCTGGAGGAACAATTGGTCAATATGTTGCCCCAAAAGTTTCTTGAGTTAAAATTTAGGATACATAGTGGTCCGGAGCTGAGAGCAACAACTGAAAGGAAGACAACAGCGTGTCTGCATTATCCACAAACCACAGCATCATGTGTATGCAGTTAAGGTAATCATTGTAGCATATTAAGTTTATATTAATATATTGTATATTTGTAATTGCTACATTTCTGGTTGAATGTCATAAGGACATACTGTATGTACTCAAATAACACATATGTTAAATCACAGGCTGTCTGTGACTTTTTCTCACAGGTATCTGGTTTCTTCACTGAAAGCGAAGCATGTGATACCACATCCATATCACCCTGCAGCCCAAGACCGGTTGCCCACTGAAGCTAATCAGGGTTGAGCCTGGTCAGTACCTGGATGGGAGACCTCCTGGGAAAACTAGGTTGCTGCTGGAAGAGGTGTTAGTGAGACCAGCATGGGGTGTACACCCTAAAGTATGTGTGGGTCCTAACGCCCCAGTATAGTGACGGGGATACTATACTGTCAAAAAAGCACCGTCCTTCAGATGATACATTAAACCGAGGTCCTGACTCTCTGTGGTCATTAAAAATCCCATGGCACTTCTCGTAAAGAGTATGGGCGTATCCCCAGTGTCCTGGCCAAATTCCCATCACTGGCCCTTGTCAATCATGGCCTCCTAATAATCCCCATCCACTTGATTGGCTCTATGTCTCTCTCTCCTCTCCACCTGTAGTTGGTGTGTGGTGAGCGCACTGGTGCCGTTGTACTGTGGCAGTCATCGCATCATCCAAGTGGATGCTGCACCAGTGCATGTGAGTGGAGGGGAGCGGAGTGGAGCGGTCATATTTCCTTCAGAGTAGAGAGCACCTTTCTGAAAATTCCGCTCCGCTCGCTCAATACGCTCAGTGTCGCTCGCTCAACCCAAAATGCCCTTTGGTAATTTGCTAATTAGTTCGAGAATCTGTGGAATAGGCTAAGCAATAGTTTGTCTAAGCTAATGTTTCTAAAAGCAAATTCTAAAATCCTGTGAAGATTGACAGATGTTTTAATAGTCCACATTTCCCTGCAGTTTTGGTCTATTTTAATTTTAGAAAGTATGTTTCTTTTATTTACGCCACAAAATTATTCATTGTTAAGTGCATTTCATCTTGTGTGTGCTTTCATGGGCCTTATAAGCAAGGTGTATTTTGTGAAGTTCTATAAGTGCATTTCATCTTGTTTGCGTGTTTTTAATTTCTGTTGCACAATAACTGAAGCGGTGTTTAAATGGAAAAGTAGACTTTTTAATTTATTACATTTTTTTACGAAGATTTACCAAGTGGCTTCAAAAACAATACACGTTTTTAAATTAATAATTTCTATTTAATACATTTAACATCCCGTGTCTTTCTGATCGCCATCATTTTATATGACCATCGTCTGCTTTTTCCAAAGTTGATGGCCGTTGGTTGTCTGGCTTTGGTTGATCTTGTTCTCAGCACCTTGCTTGTGCCTGGCTTGATAAAGACTTATATTGTTCTAGACAATTTTGTGCCATTTAATCTGTGCATTGTCCAAATGTTTACTTACTATAATTTTTTAACACTTGAATCACGTTCCTTGTGTATTCTCTCTTATGACAGGTTCATTGCAATCGGTGTCCCTTTGAAACAGAAGTCTATAAACACTAACAACAGAATGGCCTATATAATCTGTGCAGTTTGGATCTTTAATTCTGTTAGATCAATGTACGGTTCTTCATCCATCTCAACCCTGTCATTTTGTGACTCTCTTAATGTCAACAGATATTTTTGCAATTTTGCACCTGTTTTAAGACTCCTGTAGCAATGTTACATACAGCCCAGTGGAATTTGGGCACTACTTCAACTATACTCTTCAATGCTGTATCTTTGATTTTTATTTTCTTGACCTACATGGGAATACTGATTGCTGTATTAAGATTGAAAAATAATCAATAATCAATGGCTGCTACCATTGTAGCAAAGTGTAATTTCTTCAGTGTTGTCAGGTGAAAATATATAATAAATTAAAGCTGCAAGCAGCGATGGAAGGGACCTCGCACCCGGCTCACCGCCAACCGGTGGCTTCAGAAAGACAGAGAACGGTGAGCAATATGCATCAAAAAAAAGATAAATATTGATGAAAATTTCAAAGTCATTTATATATGCCAAACCTGCTCCCAGCTGGTGGCGCTATGTCCATAACTGAACAATAACATGTAGATGTCTTCAGGCTAGCACTTCTTTCAAACATATGAAGTTTGGTGCAGATTGAACATGGTATGTTCGAGTTAGTGTAAAGCCTGGCATATCCTATTGTCAACAGGTAGCCCTATGATTACATCTGAATATTGGCCTTTAGATATCTTCAGGCCAGGACTCTTACCAAATATGTGAAGTTTGGTGCAGATTGGATATTGCATGTTTAAGTTAGTGTAAAACAAGTAATTTCCTATTGCCAGCAGGTGGCGCTATGTCTTTAACTGAACATTGGCATTTAGATGTCTTCAAACCAGTACTATTATCAAACATGAGAAGTTTGGTGCAGATTGAACATGGTATGTTTGAGTTAGTGTAAAGCATGACACATCCTGCTGTCAACAGGTGGCGCTATGATTACATCTGAATATTGGCCTTTAGATGTCTTCAGGCCAGGACTCTTATCAAATATGTGAAGTTTGGGGCAAATCGGACATTTTATGGCTGAGTAACAACAGCTTCTATTCCCATGGCGAGACATCAAATTTTGTCATGCCGCCATGGACACGCCCATTAGCGAAAACTCAAGCTCTTCACAATTTAGCATCACAAAGGCCTTTAGATTAGACTGACCTAAATATTATGTTGATGTCATTAAATCTCTAGGAGGAGTTAGTTACAGAGTAAAACATGTCACTTCCTGTTGCCAGCAGGTGGCGCTATGAATTTATATGAATATTGTCACTTAGATCTCTTCAGGCCAGGACTCTTACAAAATATGTGAAGTTTGATGCAGATTGGAAATTGCATGTTTAAGTTAATGTAAAACAAGTCATTTCCTGTTGCCAGCAGTTGGCGCTCTGATTATAATGGAATATTCGTATTTAGATATTTCCAAGCCTGGATTCTTATCGAACGTGTGAAGTCTGGGGCAGATCGGACATTGTATGGCTGAGTTACAACAACTTTTATTCCCATGGCGAGACATCGAAATTTGTGATGCCGCGTAGATCTCTTCAGGTCATGAATCTTATCAAAAATGTGATTTTTGGTGCAAAGTTTGGTGCAGATCGGACATAACATGCCTGAGTTATAACAACATTCTGATTCATGGCGAAACATCGAAATTTGACAGGACGCCACGGACACGCCCTCCGATGATAACTCTAGATCTTCGCAATTTAACGTCACAAAGGGCTTTAGATTACAATGACCAATTTTGGTGTTCATCTGAATAAATCTCTGGGAGGAGTTCATTAAAGTATGACAGCTGAAAATGGCAAAAATGACACAAAATATGACGAGAAAATTCAAAATAGCCGACCTCCTGTTGGGTTTCTACCCCTAGACTTTTTTGTTGGTATTGTTATGTTACATGAGTGTACCGATTTTCATACACGTACGAGAAACATACTGTAGCTCGAGGCGCACTCCGATGAATATTTATAGGTGGTGCTGTCGAGCCATTTTGCCACACCTACTCCTAAAACTCATATCAGATGTACATTTTCAGCAGTTCTGATGCGTGTGCAAAATTTTTTGACTTTTCTAGCATGTTTAGGCCCTCAAAAATGCGATTCATTTGGGAGAAGAATAAATGAAGTTTTATTAACAAAGTTCGGGAGGAGCACATCAGATACTCAGCCTAATTAACACAGGTGGTACGCAATCAAGGTAATCAACCCTTGAACATAAATACAGCTGACTTACCTCCATCTAGTCGACGGTTAAACAGCATTCGGTGGCACCATTTACCATTACATCACAGACAACATTTCCGTCATTCAAACTACGAGACCCATGCTGGGGATTTTTCAGAACCTCCGGGCAACCCTGCCAGCCCCAGGATCGTTATTTTCATTTTTATTTATTTTTCACCAGACACGGCCGCCGAGCTCCGGGCTTCTCGACCGCTGCTCTCTGCTCAACCAGCCACACGCCTCCTCCACCGGAGGTCGCAGCAGCAGGCCTTCAACGAGCCTGGGCCACGCCCCCAGTTTTCACCGCAGCAAAGCCTCACTGCTTCCCGCTTGGCTCCTCAGCCTTCACAGCAGCTCTCCCAGCTGCAGCGCAATATGCAGCCGGGCCTCTAGCTTTAGTTTCAGATGCTAACGCGAGGCCGCCTCCGTTAGCATGCAACCACCAATGTTGCCAATAATTCTCAGGTAAAATCTCCAAAGGCAGGTATTTGTTGATAAAAGCCTTTAAAAGACCTTGCGAAGACATTGGATCTTAATGCCACTATGTAACCATGACACCATGCCCAGAATACACACCGGACGTACTTAAACCTCCGTATTTTTACCAGCATTTAATTGGCATAGCATTCCTTAGATGGATAAGCTGGATGAGATAAATGCATTTTGCTTATACACTCTTGATCACCACGGACCAACAGTAAATATGAACGTGCACAAGTTATTCTCATTCAACCTGTGTTATATTAATGTTTCGTTTTTGACCTAAATCATAGAGACACTGACATCGATTTGCATATACATTTCAGAGGGCTAAATAGATCACCTTCACAACAGATTTAGTTCCCAAACAACTATCAGTTTTGACCCAAATATGATTTTCAGTTACATAATTAATCCGAAATTCGACAGTATAAATTATCTTGCAGCATCAGTTACGCACGTACCCCCAAGATCTCCTGGTTCTCTCTTGCGTATTTCAGTTCACCGGAGACATCACTCCAAACAGATCATTTGAATCAGTGAGTTGTCAACTCGAGAACAGCTGCTATCGGATCATTCCAACTTGCGAAGGAAGCATTGGCGCAATTTGCGAACCAATTTTACAGGTTCATTAAAAATAATCAACTTGTTCATGAATCAGACATCGCTCCTGCATCCCAGAGCACATTATATACATTATAAGGAGTAACGGTATGTTTCATGATACGTAGCGAAGTAAAAAGTACAATCTTACGCTTTGGAACGCAGTAAAGTTACTAAATAAACGACTCCAGAAAGTACAGATATTCGAAAAATGTACTTAAGTACGGTAGCGAAGTAAAGCTACTTTGTTACTAACCACCACCACCGGTCCTGCTAAACGTCACAACCATTTTTCCATGGCCTACAGCTACAGCCGCAGGCGCAAGCCCGAAGCTGCCTCCGCTTGCAACACAGCCCCACACATCTCAGTCTTTTTCCTTCCGCTAAGAAATAACCCTCTTTTTCCTTTACAGTGTCCTCCAGCTCCCGTAGCAGACACTAGCGTGAGGCTACCTCCATTAGCAGAGCAGGCTACGATAGGTCTTCAGGACTCCCTTCCTGTGGCCTACAGCTATGGCAGCCAAAGCAAGCGCAACGCTGCCTTCGCTCACAACACAGACCCACACATCTCTTTTTTCGTACTGCTTTCTCTCTTGCGCTTCTATCAATTTCCCACTTCAAGATCCAGAGGCCGTCGTTCAGCGTGATACTGCCTCCGCTCTCTACTTTATTTAACATCACCATATTCTCTTTTACAGCAACATCACTGCTCGTCCCACCAAATGCTGTTGCCTCGGGGCCACCGCTAGGGCATACAACATCCGAGCACCGATCCGGCAGGTGCAGACATAGACTCCTACCCTCATCCAAGGCCATCACCAAGGACTAATTGGGTAACGGAGGCCATTATAATTGTTTAAAATATCAAAAGTAACACAGGGTTAAGTCAAAAATATTCGTATGTAATGGATTCTAAAATAGTATAACTTGCAATGCAAGCAAGTAGCAGATGATAAAAGGAGCAGAGAAACATAACAAACAAGAGTGCTTTCAGTATTTAAGATTATCTGAAAGCTTTACATCCAAGAACCATGAGTGATTTTTTCCCATCTTTACTGTTATTTTTACCATGACACCATAGACAGTGGAGATCTATTAAGCCGCATCTACGCACTGATCTCTGTTGAAATGGAAGTTTATCACGTCCGTTTTTTTAAGACATAACTGCCCGTGTTTACATAAATTTTGCGTCATAAACCGTTTTGAGATAAAACATTAAACTCTTACAGACACAGAGCTGCATGCGCGAGCAGTCTACACAATCAAGCACGCATCAGCATTTAAAATAAGAGCAGCCTTCCGTTAGTGAGGTTCATATCTTACATTTATAAATCCACCGCATTCCAAACCACAGGCATAATGACTGCAGAGCATTTGTAAGGAAACACAGACTGGCGACCGCACACTTCAAGTGTACATCAAACAAACGTGTCTCTCTCAGCGCTCCTGCGCAATGAAGCCAGCGAATCTCCTTGTAACTCGCTCCAACCTTTCCAAACCTTATGAAAGATTATTTTACAGAAGGTTCAAGTGGCGCATGCACGTGAGGAATTGGAAGCAAGCAGCATATGGGTGTTTCTAAAGCAACTCTGTCATCACTCATCTGGTTAAAATCTAAGCCAGAATTGATTCTGAAATTCTCAGAATCTATCCAGAATCGTTGAAAGAGAATCGCGACGTATTGCCCTAATTCAATGTCCACCTAATCTCTAACACTTGGCCATTTCTTCATGACAGAATCGCTGCAACAATCGTAAATCATTGAATATGGACATCAAAGTTGCCATTTACCAAATTCTCCATCGAGTTCAGCCGTTTCCTGAATTAACCTGTTCAGCTTTCCCCTATAGGTGGCGCAAATTAAACGAGGGTTCATGACCAGATCTTTCGTTGACCGCCATTTCAGCACTAGCCATCAGAGTGGCTACTAGGACATCGTGAGGTAAGAAACCCTTTCTAATCTATTGTCAGCTCCGCATAACTCCCCGTTCAAGCATAAACACCTTGATTCCTTCGACTATTCTCTCCCAATATTAGAACATTGACCATGCAATCCATGAAATCGTGAGCCTTAGCACCTGGCTGGCAAAGTCGACACCACCTCAGATTCCAAGCCATGCCATCCATCCAAATTCACGGCACTTATTTGGGATACGCCAGCACAGGGAATTCTATTCAGCCCAAGATTTCAAGACTGATAAGGAACCGCTACTAGATTCGTTTTACAAGCATGCAAGCAAACCTCATAGCATCTACCCTATTAGACGCCTATCATTTGGAGTATTGAACTCTGTCAGATGCTGCCGGCGGAGCAAACGTTTCCCTGTCGGCTATCTGCGAGGCTCACCATCTGACGCTGTGGGTAACGAACCCAATCACATGCACGAGAGCTTCCCGGTCGAGCAACCTCGAGCTCCGTCCGACTATCAACGAACTTACATGTACAATGCCGCAAGGGTGGAACCCCCATCAGATGCTGCATAAGCCTTCCCGGTTGAGTGAATACATCTAACAAACGCCTTAAAATCGGTGTGAGCTTTCCTGGCTTTTACTTACTTCAAATCCCACGCTCGGCGAGGCTCTCCCTTCTGACACCTTGCCTAACTCTGGCCAGAGCCTCCCAGCCAAAAAACTTGTCTTTTCTACCCTGCAGCCGGAGAGTCTCACCCATCCAGACTGCAAGCTTCCATCTCCAGTCAGGTGACGGCGAGTGCCTCCCGGCCACCCAACTTTACCTTTCCGTCTTTTCCTGTCTGACAGTGAGTCTTGATCTCCCATCGGACGCCGGCGAGAGCCTCCCAGCCAGCAACCTTACCTTTTCCACCCCACGGCCAGCGAGACTTACCCATCCAGACCGCGAGTATTTTCCTCCCTTCGGATGTCGGAGAGAGCCTCCCGGCCACACAACTTACTTTTCTGTCTTTACCTATCCAACACAGCGAGTCTTGATCTCCCGTTGGATGCCGGCAAGAGCCTCCCGGCCAGACAACCTTACCTTTCAAACCTGTTGCTCGACGAGTCTTACCCGTCCGACACAGCGATTCTGAAACCACAGTCAGACGTCTGCGAGAGCCTCCGGGATCGGATGTCCCAAACTCTTTTTATCTGCCAAGCCGATAGGACCCACCCATCCGACGAAGGGGTATTGTGCCCTAGTCGGAGGCTTCATGGGCCCTCTCGGCCAGATACCGCCCTCTGTCTTCTGATTAGCAGGGGCTGACGGCCAGTAGGGCCGGTAAGCCGACTCCGTGAACTATCCCACTGCAGGCAACTCGGGTCCTCCCGGCCAGGGCTTCAACCATGCTGCTCCTCCATCGGTGGGCAGGGCTCACCCGTCCCAACGCGGTGAGCCATCGCTGGACCTCGGTTGAGCCCTCCCGACCGGGTCGCCAAAACCCACGGTTCACTCCCGTGGGTCGGTGGGGCCCACCCATGCATGCCAAACCGCTCCCTCAGAGCACGTAGGCCCCCAGCCTGCCACACACAGTTACTCCTCGGAACTATCTCCTGCCAGATCTCAAACGCGTGTATTTGGGGGGGATCTTAGTCTGGCGGCTGTCCTATGCTCTATTGCTTTTTGGGGGGTACTCTGGGTTCGGGCCCTTCCCGAGCTCGGAGCCCTCCCCCAGGACAGCATGCCTACAACGCATTACCATACTCGCCAAATACGCATTACGTTTATCGTGCTAGTAGATGTAAGTGTGAAATCATGAAATGAAGTTTTATTAACAAAGTTCGGGAGGAGCACGTCAGATACTCAGCCTAATTACACAGGTGGTACGCAATCAAGGTAATCAACAATTGGACATAAATACAGCTGACTTACCTCCATCTAGTTGACAGTTAAGCAGCATCCCTCCACCACCCCTTCTCCACCAATATCACTAGAATTCTCATCACACCATGGGGGGTACTCTGGGTTCGGGCCCTTCCAGAGCTTGGAGCCCTCCCCCAGGACAGCACGCCTACAACGACATACCATACTCGCCAAATACGCATTACGCTTATCGCTAGTAGATGTAAGTGTGAAATTGTGAATAATAAACAGAGCAGATTCAATAGGGTCCTCGCACCATCGGTGCTCGGTCCCTAAATATTTACAAAATGTGAGGGTGTACTCTCTGTGAGGTACTGTACATGGGAATATTACACAACATACTAAACCTTTCACAATGCATTGGCGTAAAACGCACACTTTTAGACCAGTTTCACATGAAACATGATTTATCGACTCACTGCCACAAACATTGCAAAAAAATACTGGTACTTTTATGTAACAATATTTTAAATTATTCTTTGAACTTGCATTGCAACAAAACCTTACCTTGCCAAAACACTGACAGAACCCATTGATCTATTGGCATTTAGTGCTCCAAATGCAAACTTTGCATGCAACAATTAGAGGCAGCAACTGACAGCGCTCTGATCCAATGGTATACAGGCATAGTCAGAATGACAGTACTCTAGCCAAATTATGTTGGGGGATCCAGTGGGGGCAGCAATGATATTTCAGGGTGTCCGGGCCACTCTTGATCACAACCCTGTTCAAATGTAGTGTCAGTGCATGGGCTCATTGGTGCCCCCTCCAACTGGTGGCGCACTAGGTGACCGCCTAGCTTTCCTATGCCTAGAAACGGTACTGGCTGGCTGCTTTAAAACATACTTTAAATAATGTAAATCTCCATGTTAGTCCATTTCCTAGTAGCCTTATTCTTTGTTTTATTTATTTTCCCCTGTATCTGTCTCTGATGAAAACCAATAAACACTTGGTCTCCAAAGTACAAAGCTGGTACATTGGTTACTTACTGTACTTCAGCAAGGTTAAAACTGCTCACTGGCTGAGCAGTAGCATATTATTCAGGAAGTTGATCTAATACATGCTAGTCCACAAATTAAAGTCCACATAAATATGAACATCAGGACTGAAGTAAGTGTCTGACTTGGGTTCAGAAGTTAAAGGAGTATATGACTACCTACCAGAACACTCAGAAGAGCATTTCCTGAAGCAAAGAATGGCCACAAAATCTACCTGATGCACAGGCCACTGAGACAGGCCACAGCAATGGGGAGGAAAAGTGCCCAAGGAAGTAGAGGCAGAGGAGTAGCTCTTACTTGATTCCCCAGATCCTAAAGCAAGATGGCAAGGGGAGTCATGTGTTTGAACTGACAGTGAGGAAGCAGAGATAAAACATATATCTGCTGTTATTGTGAGAATGTGGGTACCGCCTGCCAGGTGGTCAGTGGCAGAATGGGCATTCTTGGTGGTATACAACCCCGGCTCTCCCCCAAAGGAAGGCGGCCCAGATGTTACTGAAACTCTGCTGATAAAATCTTAAAGATTTTTGTTCTTGACATTTTCTTTTCAGCAGGACACCAAAAAGAAGCTCATGAAGCGATTGTCTCTGAAACAAAAATCTAAATGAGTGAATGCTTGCCACCATTTTATATGCCCGTATGTACAGGAAGTGGCTTAGCTGGCAAATTCCCCAATAGGAAGGAGGGACACGCTGTCAGAGAGCCCTCACTGCTGAGGGGATTACGGTGCTGAGGAGGTCGGGCAGCAGGGCGGAGCGAGAGTGAGGGAGGTGGAAGTTTCTGCGCTGCTCGCCAGGAGGCTAGAGCCTGTTGCCATCTGCCATGTTGGGGAAGAGCAGGGAATGGGGAGGAGCTACCGGCTGCCCTCAAACCGGAGGAGGCGGAGGTGCGGTGTGAGCCATCCACCAAAGGATGTCCAGTACCATCACATGGCACCGCGAGTGAGACCTCCCAGCTGATTGAGGACCGAGCGACAGTGTGTCCGAGAACCAGACTGAGAGTTTTTTTCCTCTCTCGTCTCTGTCTCTCCTCATCCTTCCATCTCCTTTTTTCTCGCCTTGTCTGTTCTTACCCCCAGGTATGCCATGGCCACCCTGATGTACAACCACCCGGTGGAGTTTATGATAATGGACCAGGATGTGGAGCCCGTTTGAGGCCAGTAGGAAGGTTTTCAGGGCCAGAAAAACTGCCATCATCTTGAGGCAATTGATGTGTAAGCTTTGTAAGCACTGTTCCAGGTTTTACTTGGAGCCGAAATCCAGTCTCCCTTGTACAGAGCTCCTCAACCCAAGTTGGAGGCATCTGTTGTGACTTCCTTCCTTCTGGAGGTCAGTCCCAATGGGACGAGAAGTCAGAGGAATCACAAAGGAGGCAGACAACATGAGGTAGTGTATCTTCTGAAAGCCCTGAGGGACCTGAAGTCCCTAATTTGAATCATGCCGCTAGCCGCTGACTAGTTAGAGAGTTTCAGCTTAATCTATCCGTGTTTGGGCCGAGTCGATAACTGTCACCAGAAAGACCACGGTTTTATTTCTAGGAACTCTGTTTCGGGAACTAAATTAGCTGCGACTTCAGACTTGGGTCTAAAACTGTTTTATAGGAACTACCAGATGCACATGTACACTGATTGGCCAAACACATACAAAACACATGCTACCTGGCATTTTATAAAGCCATGTAAAAATGTTTACTCCACGAACATGGAAAACAGCGATAACGGCATTAACCTGTTGTCTGCTGCATTGTGTCCTTTTTAGCTTGGTGATAACACTACAATTTATCATATATTTAGTCAGATTTTCATGCTCTTTCAATCACACTTTCAATCAAATTGTACATTTACATTCTATCTCCGTTATCACGAAACCCACAACACACAACAAAAACAGCTCCAAGCATAGCATCCTCCACTCACCGGTTGTTGATGTTTGTAAATGCCGCAAAAAAAAGAAGTCGCTGTTGGCCGCTTCAGAGATCCTGCTGCCGGTGCTAATGCTACCAGGAAAATGGCCCAAGGGAGAAATTGGTTCTCTATGAACTACCCTGTTCCTAGAACTAATTTCCTAGAACTACGCGGTGCAAAAGTGTATAACATGACCACTTAGGGTTCTCCATTCTTCACCACATTGGCCAAGTTTTTTTCCCAGAAGCTCTATACCAAACTAAGCAATTGTGATTAACCAAACCTTCCCACAGACTTGCTGGAGAAGTGGAACATGTGGGAGAAGGAGTTGCCTAACCTCTGTAAGCTCAAGCTTTCCAGATGCTATATCCCTACCGACTTTAATGTGGAGACATCAGAATTTAGCTTGCATGTGTTCAGTGATGCATCAGAGGTTGCCCATGGATTGGTGACTTATCTCCTCATTTAGCAGCACAGAAGATCCATATCTCATTCAGTAACCCCTAAACAGCAGCTGTCAATGCCACGTCTTGAACTTTGTGCAGCATTGACCAGTGACAAGCTTGGCAAGTTTCTCAGACAGGAACTGAACCATAAAGGAAATAATATTGTTGACTGCCTCCAATTGTGCTTGCCTGGATACAGACTGAGTCCTCTAGGTTTAAAGCGCTCTTCGAACAAGAGTGGCAGCAATCCAAGATTTGACCAAGCTCCATTCTTGGAGGTATGTGGATTTCTCAAATAACCTCATATACATTTGCCTTTAACTATTCTCTGACTGTACCAACTGCTCTTTTTTTCGATAGGAGTTGATTACTTTGGGCCCTTCATTATTAAGATTGGCGTTGCACAAAGTGATGGGATTTCATTTTCAGGTGCATTCATGATGTATTCACCTCAAACTCCTCAACAGCATTGATGCTGATGCATTTTTGTTGACATTAAGGGACATGGAGATCAGATTAGTAAAGTCTGATTTGCGAATAGTTGTTGGAAGCCATCCTGTTCCTGAAGCAAGCAAGATGGTGGCACATTTAGTCACAGTGACCCAGAGCTCTTCCTTCAGCAGCTGTGGCAGTGTTTATAATCGAAATGTTAAAACAAGTATATGTACAGAAATCTTGCATCTAAAGGACTGGTGTTTGGGACGTGCTCCCAGTGACTCTGGGTCTATCTCGTCAGAGATTATATGATCAGCGACATGTATAAAGACAAACAAACCCACTGAGAGGAGATGATAGCAGAGATGTAACAGAAGGTAGAAGTGGGGTAAGAGAGCCGGTATCCAAGCGAGGCTACAATTAGCCCCATATTGCAGGTTACAATTGCTTGGACAAATGTGTCACAGGGTTTACGGAAACTTTGCTGCTTGAAAACATCCCCGACCAAGCCGTCGAGATTACAGGCCACTCCCTCTACCGCATGGACTGCACGGTAAACTTCTGTAAGACAAGAGGAGGAGGTGAGAGTGCTTACATTAATAACAGTTGGTGCACTGACACAACAGTTATTGAGAGACATTGTTGCCTGAATTTTGAATTTTTAATGCTTAAATGCAGACCAGCCCAAGGAATTTTCAACTGTTTTAATCATTGCTGTTTACATCCATTCCTGAGCTAATGCTAATTTAGCCATGACAAAGTTACGTGATCTGAAAGCAGCAAAACAAACATCCAGAGAGATTTTTTATTGTGGCAGGTGATTTTAATCATTCAGGTTTTAAGACTGACCTGCCCAAATTTGACAAAAACATGGACATTGAAACAAGGAAAAACAAAACACTGGACCTTTTTTTCACCTCATCTTGGACAATTGGACCATGGGTCGCTGTCTTTGATTACAGCCTACAAGCCTCTCATCGACAGAATAAAACCACAAATTAAGACAAGTGTACATCTGGAATAAGAAGGTTTCTTCAGCCTTGCAGGACTGTTTTGAGGATATTAGTTGAGAGCTCTTTGAAAAGTCAGGTATAGGTCTCTACACTACTACAGTTCTGTCTTACATTACTTTCTACACAGATGCTGTAATCCCAAAAAACAGATCAAAGTGTATCCCAATGAAAAGCCTTTGGAGTTGCTCAGAGTCTGGGACGCAGTGCTGAGTTCACAAGATAGAGTGGAATATGGGAGGGCTAGAGCTTACCTACACAGAGGCATCAGCAAAGCGAGAGTATAAGAAACGCATTGAGAATAACTTAAATGGAAATAACTCCAGGGCCATGTGGCAAGGTGTAAGAACATCACTGACTATAAGCAGAGCAACAATCATCCCACTTCTATTGATCCCTACCTCCCTGAGCAGCCAAATACTTTCTTCATCCATTTTGATAAAAGATCCAGCCTTAACAGGAGGACAGATTGAGATGCAGACATCAGTTTTACAGAGGGCGACCAATCACTCCCTCTCCAGAACTATCAGGTAAAGAGAGCACTATACAGAATCGACTTTAATAAGGCAACAGGACAAGTAATGAAAGCATATGCTGAACAGCTCACTGTAGTATTTACACATATTTTCAACCTGTCGCCACAGCAAGCCACTGTCCCCATTTGTCTGAAACCAGCCACTATAATTCCCATAAAAACATCAGCCATAACCAACATGAATGATTACCAGCCAATTGTTCACCTTGTTGATTATGAAATGGTTTGACAGACTGGCTCTGTCCCACATTAAACCATTCATCCCTCCTGACCTTGACAAATGTCAGTTTGCATAATAGGCCCAACAGATCCACAGACGATGCTATATCATTTGCACTGCATGTAGCTCTCACACACATGGAAAACCCCAAAAGCTATGTCAGGATGTTATTTGTGGATTATAACTCTGTATTTAAGACCATCGACCCAATAAAATTGGTCAACAAACTGCAAACACTGGGTCTCGGAGGCCTTCTTTGCCACTGGATTAAAAATGTTCTTACTAATATGCCTCAGCATGTCAGGCTTGACCATTACTGCTCTTCCGCCATCATTGTTAGCACCAAGGTCCCTCAAGGGTCTGTTCTTAGTACAGCACTCTACTGTCTGTTCACACATAACTGTACCTCCTCCTACAATGCTAATACCCTCATCATCATATTTTAAGACGACACAACCATAGTAGGACTCATAGCTGACAATAATGAAATTGCCTTCAGAGAGGAGGTCTAGACACCAACAACCTGGTGCAAGAGGTGGAGAGAGTCGTATGTTTTAAGTTTCTGGGATAGCATTACTGAGAACCTGACCTGGAGCTTGAACACCACCTGTATAATTAAGAGAGCCCAGCAGAGACTGTTCATCTTGAGGATTCTAAGGCATTACAGGCTTCCCCAGAGACTGCTGACTAGCTTTTACTTCTGCACAATAGAAAGTAATTTAACATCCTGCTGTACTGTGTGATATTCCAGCTGCACTGCTGTGAACAAAAATGATCTACAGCGGGTTGTGAAGACAGCTGTAATAATTATTGTCTCCCCGCTCTCAAATTAGTGTGACATCTATTCAAATCGTCTTCTCAAACGGCCCACAAATATCCAGCAGGACCCCTCACATCCTGAAAACACCTTTTTTTGCCACTTTCCCCTGAGAACCCCAGGAACACACACTAACAGGCTACAGAACAGCTTTTTCCCCAGAGCTGTGGACAGGCTGCAGAAGTTATAGTAATCCTGTGTAACCCCCGGGTTTAGCGTAATAACAGAGTCTGTGCATGGAAAAATGGACAATGGTCTCTGGTCACTAATAACTTGAAAAAGCATGTGTTTGTGTTTTTACTGCCCATTTATATTTTTTATTTATTTAATTTATTATATTTTTTGATGCTGCTATAATCGGATTGATCTAACAGAATTTTGTTGTGTAAACGCAATGACAATATAGACCTAACTAATTAACTGAAGAAGTACTAAACACATGCTGTTCGTGGAGTGGCAAGTTGCCTTATACTTCCTCTGGTAATCTATACTCCAGAACCCCTTTCCAAGCACTGCTGGCATCATTCTCAGACCATGTTGATCACTTCTGGTCATATTACACTCTGCATTACCTCCCAGGCCTCTACTCTCTAGACAGAAGTGGCAACGGGAAACCCAAGCTCTAATGGGGAACATTTTAATAATGATGGTCTATACACAGTATCCAGAGCTCAGTGGCCAGTTGGTTGGGTTGCCAAACTGATACCAAGACGCATCAGGTCAGACTGCTGGCACTTCCAGATGGAGGTGAAACTGACTCCAAAGATGAGGGAATTTATCTTTAGACATATTAGCTATGCTAATCTGAGGGCAGCTATTATAAATTCCCTATACATTTGTACCCTAAATGACTTTTATTATGAATGTATGCTGCTAGTTAGTTTCTGCTGTTTGTTCGGTTTATGTATAACTTGTCAGTAGCAAGCTGTTGTTTATGTCTGAAACTTACATTTAGCAAATGTACAATGACAACATATTTTTATTCTATTTGTTTAAGAAAGACCACATTTAATATGTTCCTTGTGTTTGAAAAAAAGACACACTGAAGGCAAAGCTCAGACATGGTGGAAGCTCACGTTATAAATGTAGTGCTTCTGCAGAACATTTCACAACATGTCTCTCTGAACACACCAGTTCTCAGCTTCCATAATCGAATGCTTTTATTTGTATTTATGCAACTGCCATTCATTGTAATTGCTTTAGTTTAGAGCAGGTGCAGGATCTCAGCTGTAATTAAATACATTTGAGTACTCTTCAGGGAATCCATTTAGTTTTCTATTTATTGTTGCGGTGTAATATTTCTATAACAGATACAAGTACACAAAATGACAGATGTGATCTAATTTATTTTGGTAGGTCAGGGAGGGAAGCAGGATTAGGTGATAGTTAAATACATTACGTTTCTATTACTGTTTCCTTCCTCCCAGCAAAGGTGTTCAAAACAGAATGATGATTAAATATCTCAAACGTTCCAGACTGTTTAATGTGAGGTTATCCAGGATTCTTGTGAAGTCACTCATGTCTTGCACTAAAATATTTAATGTCGGTGATAAAGATGTATACACAATGTGCTCGTCTGTGTTCTTTTATCCTGTGTTAACCCCAGAGTGTCTGTTCTGGTGTTGTATAATAATGCCAATACACCGTATATGGATACAAAACTCTGAGACTTGTTCGACATCCTATGAATAAGGCATGAATTTCTCAGTGCAGGTTTGCTCATTTAAGACAGGTGAGAACTGAATCCTAAGGCAAAAAGGGAGATTGGAACATTAGAAGGGTGGTAGAAGGAGAGAAAAACAGCACAAGGTGGGAAAACAGATCTTATTTTAGGTACAGGCTGTTGGATGGAGAAAGAAAATTAAAGTGACAGAGGCTCATTAATGCAGCTCATTCTTCTGTCTGTGCCCTGTCAAGTCCCTTTCTTCGTTTTTCCATGAAGCTGTCGGATTATTTGTCTGAATCATGGCAGGAAATACCCAAATGTTCTATTCACACTTATTAGAAGTGAAGTTAGACTGCTGTGGCATGACATGCTACATCCTGATAAGACCTATTATGTGTCTGCAAGAGGTAATTAACTTTTTATTCAAAGCTAAGAACACAAGACAGAGAAAGATATGTTGTGTGTGAGTCATTTCTGTCTGCCTTGCCTGAAATAGACATGGCCTGATGTAGATGCTGTTCCTAAAGCACATTTATACCTCAGCTGATGTCTCATTTGTGTCCTCATGCTGTTCTTTTACTAATTGACATCTACAATGGCATTAGACACTGCACTGTCATCTATCAGTGTGGGTCAGCATGATTGCCATAGTGTGCTAAGGGCCAAAAAGAAGTGTGCTTAATTGTACTGAATGTGCATGTATTTAGTGTACTTAAAATCTTTAAAGTATATTTAAAAAAAGAACTGCACTTGCAGATAGCATGTTACTGGAATAATAAGCCACTTAAGAATACTTCAAGAGAGTTCACATTCATGACTATTTCTTAACACACTTAAAGTACACTTAAGTGCATAAATTATGAACGTACATGTGTAAATAAATGCAGCAGTACAGATATTACTGCCAAAGACAATAGTAATTAGGAAATTACAAATGAAGATATTCTTAAGTGGGTCAAAATAAAGCACTCAAGTTTAATTCATTGCATTTAATATACATTTGAACTAAAACTACACATTACAAATTAATTAAAATTTAAATTAAACCTGTATAAAAACCTATACATTTAGTATATTATTTACTAGTATATTATCTCAGTTATAAGTACTATATTTAAAAGCATGCTAAAGTTTATTTTACACAAGGATGTCTAATAATTTTACTGTAATAGATAGTTTTCATATACTCTGAATACACAAATAATTCAGAATTCAGTGACCTAAAAAAATATATGGACCCAAAATATTATATTATGTTATTATATTATATAATTATATTATATTATGAACACTGATGAACATAATTTGAGTTTGTATGTTTTAATTAATCATGTAATTAGAGTGGGATTTACACATTTTAGCAAAGCCCCAGTGATATTGATATATGAATATTGAAATGACAAATTCTGTATGTCACCATATGCAAATACTTTCTTATTATAATTAATCTTATTGATATGGATTCAAAGACAAGAGTGGACAAAATACAACAAAGGTGATTAAATGGCAGAATTAATCACCGATTGTATTTTGTGAGAACCCAGAATAAAATAAAGAATTGAATGACTTTCACAGCTTCAGTCATATTAAATCATTTAACCAGAAAATATAAATGTTTCTATACCTGAAGAATATGCTTCAGACTGATTAAACCTTTAACATTGTGTTTTCGGTCATAATGCCATAATACTATCTCTGGACTATAATCTCTGGACTCTGCCCTGAGATTCAGTCATCCAGTTTATTGTGTGTGATAAAATTGAATTTGGCTTAACCTTAATAACAACATGGAGGAAAACAATGTATGATGGTGATTCTTTCTCTCAGCTGTCTGTTTCTGTGCCTTTCTATTTGAGGCAAATATTCACCAGTTTCTGTACAAAACAGTCAGAAGCAGAGCTTATTGCACAACAACCTTAACTGCACACATCATAACTTAAAACATATAAGTTAATTTAGGCATCAACTATATGTTAAAACTCTCAGAAATGTCTCAAAATTAGTATCAAGCACTAAGAAACACAAAAGAAGTGCAACAGGTGGAGGTTTAAAATTTTAATATACATGAAAATACATTCATGAATTGAGGAAACCATCAACATAAGTTCAATATAAACTTTGGTCCACTTAATATGTACATCATTACCAAACATTCAATGACACGATGAATAATGTACAAATGACTGCACTGTTGAGGATATTTCTGCTGATCCTTTATTAGATGCCATCTGAATTCTTCACAAAACAAAGCGTTTAAAGCAGTATTTTAATTACATTTTGAGTCAAATAATTTAGTCTTTCATTGATTTTGGGTAATGTAGAAACTACTAAGACAATAAATCAAGTCAAGTATATTAAATAGTTCTGAAATATATGCTGTAATGTGTCTGGAGATTTTCAAATACTTAACTGGGCACTGCGATTTTATACTGTATATTTCAGCCTCGTGAATGGAAATTTGCCATATGTGACTTTGTATTTATGGCAGGTCTATTGTAAATGCTTTATTGCGAGCAGTCCTGATATCAGCTTTATGCTAAACAGCCGACTGACCTCAGGCACACTCCACTCATTGTGGCCAGCAAAATAAAAAGAAAATGAGAAAAAGTATTGATTCATAAATACCTCAAAGCAATTTTCGAAAGGTGTATTGTTGAATATAGCTTTTCCACATTGCAGCCTGCCCAGTCAATAACTGGCCCTCCAATATGTGAAAAACAGAGAGAGGAAAACTACTGATGCTTCTGTATCATACCATAAATATCTTTGTAAATGGTGTCTGAGTGCTTAACTTTTCCAGGTGAATGGCTACAATGTTTTTATGGCAACACATTAATGCCTTTCACTCTCAATGCAACCTACTTTTGGGAAACTCAAGCTAGTATAGTTAAAATAACTTTCCCCACTCAGTCAGGCCCTAAAACCACCATGGATCATTCCGCAGAACACAATCAATTCAATAAATAATAATAAACTTACAGTGTCAGAAGTGAACAAACGCTATATAATCAATGTGCTATCAGTGCTATGTTTTGAAGAGTGCAGTGCTTAATAAATCAGAAGAACAGTGTGTCTCTGAGGACTTAACTGTAAAAGAACTAAGCGTAATGTGAAATAATCAATTAATATCAAGCTATATATATTATCAGTGAGAATTCAGGCCCTGTCTTAAATGATGCACTTATGAGGACCTGTGACTTCATAGCCAGGGTGAGTTTGTGCCAGTGTGTCATGTTTGTCATTTGTTGTGTCTTCTGTGTCCTTTTGCAAAACCTTAACAGCAAACTACTTTTAGTAGCTTCTGTAGCATTATGTCACCAAAATATAGATTATGAGGAGAACTGTAAAAATGAGTTTGTCAGTTGGGCAGGGCAATAGCAGCATATTTATGGTTGGCTGAACAGTGACACATAACCTGTACACTGTTTTAACAAACATGCCACCAGAAAAAAAGTAAAGAAACATAAGAATGGCAAGATATTTATGTGTATAATGGTCAATCACTTGAGCATACAGTTAAAAGAACACAGGAATAATATTTTAAAACCATATACTTAAGCGTGAACTGAATGTGTACTTAAGTTAATTGCATGGTCATTGCAATTAAATAAAATGCATATTTAAATTTATATTAAATGCAGTTATTTATAAAAGTACTTTTAAGTAGGACTTAAACATATATTTATATGTATTTTCATAATTACTTCTGTTGTATTTTAAATATGGTTGAATGCACTGCTAAATTAACTAGTATTTATGTTAAACTAAAAAATATTTTAATGTCATCCCTACTGAAACTTGTAATATTTAATAAGAAATATATAATTATATATTTGTAACAATGAACTTGCAATTTAGAACATTTAAAAAACAAACTTGAAATATAACATTTAATAACACTACCCTTAAAATGAGTACTTTGTGCTTTATTATGTTAGTGAACACATCAAAATAAATGTTCTTATTTAAATCATGGCAAAACAATTAAAACAATATTGTTGAACTGTTAATTTGTAATATGTTTTACATAATGCACTTTTTACAAGTGTATTTATGTGCATTAGGAAATATAGTCATGAAAGTGAACTCTTTTTAAGTACACTTAAGAGGTTTTTATTTAATCTGTAATATATTATCTGCAAATATAGTTTTTTAGTATACTTTGACTATTTTAAGAACACTGCAAGCTCACATTCAATACAATCAAGCACACTTCTTTTCACAAGGGTATACTTATCTAAGTGGCAACATAATCTTGATTAAATAACTCAATACTAAATCAGTGATGGGAATACTAGATCAGAAACTTCAATCAATGTTGACAGATCATTTCATACAAGTTAATATACATCTGACATTTGCAAAGTGTTTCAAAGTGTTATTATTCTAATAACTAGATGATGTTTGGCAACATAAACATGAATATATATATATTTCTTTACAAATGCTCATCACAACATGCACATAGTTTAGTTTAGATCAGTCCAGTGAAAGTGCAAATGAAGAACTGAATCTATAATTCACTTGGATAGCTTTGGCAAAATAAAGCCACTCTGCGAAGGACACAGTGTATTTATATTGACTAACATTTAGATCAGTAAAACAAATGACACCTGTCACACAGAGCAAAAAATGTGTCAATGACTATACATACCAATTTGAAATAGCATACTTTCTTCTCCTAATCAATGACAGAATGTGCTTATATAGTCATAATGCTGCATAATAACTATAATCATAACATATGTTTTAAATGTACACATTATACACATATTGCTAGGTCTGTAACTTCCTTTAAAGAAATAGTTAACACTAATATACTCACCTTCACGTCGATCAAAATTGGTATAACTTTCTTTTCTTGGTGAAACACAAAAGTTTGGTATTTTCCATGCATTTGCAACAAATAGCAACTAAAGCTTTCAAACTTCAAAAACAATGACAAAATACTAAAAGTAGTCCATATGAGTCATGTGCTATATTTCATGTTTTTGAAGCATACTATGTTCATTAGAGATTGGATCATTATTTTGAGTCAGTTGTTTTCAATGAATCAGTTGATCAAAATGGCAGTCTGATTGATCCATTTGCAAATCAAACTGATCTGATCAATTCACTGATTCATAACAAGTAATTAAAGCTCATTGCAGAAAGATTTTCAGTTAAAATTACAAATTCCACGTCAAGGCTATTTAAGACTTGGAATAAAGTCATATGCACTAGTTTTATGATAATTCATGGTGCTTTTGTGTTCCACAGCAGAAAGAAAGTCACAGGTTTGGAACAACATGAGTGATGATGGCAGAATGCTTATTTTTAGGCGAACTATTACTTTAATAGTGAAAAGAACCAAAGTAGTCCATTTTCTCTTTTTGTTACCAAGTCACATATTCTTCCATGGGCATAACTTGGAAAAAGGCCATGTCAACAAAAGGCCTCCTCCATTCAGTATTTGATTATAATGTCTCTCAGAGAGAACCTTGCTCTAATTGGCTAAAATGGCTTTCTGTGCCATTGATAACTCACCAAATGATGGCCACAGTACCAGCATGTTTAATTGGTCGTAGTCATTTTTAGCAGTGGTTAAAACAGCAATGCAATTTACGATGATATTTCTCATTACATGGTTCTCCTCTGCAGAGCCCAGCTACGATAAGCCTTTCCTTAATATGTTTCAGTTCATTTCTGTGTTTAAAGAAGACAAGTGGACATCGTTTAGCAACGTGAACTTGGACTGTCACAGATTTTCTCCGTCCAAACCTCAAATTCAGTCACGAATCTTGAAAAGATTGACAGGCGGTGCTCTCAAGCCACCTCTGAATGCTTGAAATGTAGGTAGGTGCATTGCCTTAAAGCACATCCAACACATTTAAATAGTTTCTTTCTGTTCCAAACTGTGTTTCTTGTGTGGTTGATAGGTGCTAGCAGAGCCATTGCTCAGGATAGACCCCTTAGTAATGCCTGTACTTACAGTGGACAAAGGAAAACTCTCATAACTCTCAGGCGGACCCCAGCAGTGGCACCTGGAAAGCAATGATTTCAGCTCCTTTTGGAAGTTATTGTTTAGGAACCCATAGATCACTGGGTTCACACAGGTCGACGCCATGGCGGTGAGGTGACAAGCCGAGAAAATGGCGTCATGCTGGCAGATAGGAATTGCTTCGTGGTTCCAGTCAAAAATCGTGTTGAAAACATTCAGTGGCAGCCAACAGAGGCACGCTGCTACAATCGAGGCTAGCATGGCATTGACTCGCTTTGAGCCTTTGGTCTTCTTCTGCCGCCCACCTCGAGCCCTTTCGACCATGTCTTTCACGGCGACTCAGACGCAAAAATGCGGAAATAACAGACGAGAATGAGCGCCAATGGTAAGCAGTACTGGCACAGCAGCAGTGCTGTGGTATAAGTGAGCCGACTGCCCTTAGATGGCCATTGTTCAATGCAGATGAAGTGATCGCTGAAGGGGTTGAAGGGAAGACTGAGGTTGTGGAAGGGTGAGTTTGTGAGGATGTTGAATGAGAGGAACGGAAGGGAGATAAAACACGCTACGATCCAGATAACTGCGACAGCCAGGTAGGAGTGTCTGACGACTGGTTTCCAACCAGTGGGATGGATGATAAGCTGGTGCCTTTCCAAGGCAATGAGAACCATGGAGAAAATCGAAACCGTTACGGACATACACTGAACGAACGGCGTCACCTTACACAAAGACTCACCCAAAATCCATCGATCCATAAGGGTGTAGATAATGGTGACCGGTAAACACACCAGGCAAACAAGGATATCAGAGCATGAGAGGTTGACGATGAAGATGTTGGTCACATTGCGCATCTCCTTTTGTCGTGTGATGACTAAAACCAGGCAAGTGTTGCCCACCAGGCCCACTGCTAACATGGTGCTGTATGTTACGATGAGGAAAGTGGTGCTGCTTAGGGAGGTTGGACAGACGGGATCCTCCAATAACCAAGAGCCGGAGCTGTTGTTCAGATGAGACCGCTCCATTACTGTCAGTTGCTGTAGTATCTCTTGAAATGAACAATGACCGCTCTGTCTGGTTTATTCTCTTGGGAGGCGAGGAAATGAAGCGGAATTGTCCAGTGTAAGGCTGCTCCTTTCCAACACCAATTTTCTTTTAGTTCCCAAGTTGTCACATCTTGTTTTCTTGCATAGCGCAGAACTGTTGATCTGGGAGACCTGAGGACAAAACAATGAAAAATAGCTGTCAAGATCAGAGGAAAAAACGCTGCAAAACATGACAACAATATGAACCAACTAACCCCCACACCCGCTCAGAAACATCATGCCCATTCAAACTGGGACACATACTCCTTAAGATATTTTGAACGCAGCTTCCAAAAATATAATGATTACCGTAAGTTAAAACACACTCAAAAACAAATAACTGTTGTTCCAAAACGCATACAATTTTAATAGTCTATATGTAATGGTAAACAAATAATGGGCACCAAAAGAAAAAAGGATGACCAAATTAAACAAAGGCAGAGTAAGAATGCAAAACGTTTCATATAAATTAATATTTATTCAAACTTGAAAAACATGAATTATCTGATACTCAAAAATAGGTAAAAAGGAAAATGCTCATCCAAAAACATCAAAATGTACACAAAAGAACTCAAAAGAAAAAACAACAACAAAATACCTGCAGCCCTCAGGCCACCCTCCACACTGCAGTAACAAATACAAACTAACTCCATTAAACAAAGACAGCCAGCCAGCACCATTACCCTGTGGGGAAGGACAAATTCACATACAACATTTCACATTTTCCCATAAACATCAAGTGTAGAAGAAACCATTGATCATATAATTCAGAAATAATGATCTACTCTCTTATGCAATAAAAAGAATGATTTACAATGCAATGAATAGGAAAATATAACAGTTGCAACTCAGCTAATTCCACTGTTACCCCATCTGAGTTTTTCAGGCTGTAGAACTGACAACACTGCACAAAGACAACAGGTATTTCATTCATTTCACTATACAACTAGTAATCATAATAAACAAATCACAACCTCAAACTCTTGTCAGTAAAGAGTGTGTATGGGAGTGCATTCATAGAAACTCCAGTCCAAGTTAAATGTGCAGTCATTTTGTGACAGTCACACTATGTGGAAGCCAATTTCCACCACTAAATAAAAATATTACAAGGTAATTGTAGCCTTTTATCTGAATAATTTTGTTTTCTTTATTCTCAGAATTGTGTAATTCAAACTTGCAATTGCAAGCTATAAAATCAGAATTGCTTGATATTTATCTCGCAATTCTGAGAAATAAATTCAAAGTTGTTAGATATTAACTCACATTCGCAAATGTGAGAGTGTTTTTTTCATTCAGAACTGGACTTTATAACTTGCAAGTTTATACCTCACAATTCTGACTTCGTTTCTCACAATTCTGAGTTAATAACTTGTAAATGCAAGTTTATATCTCACAATTTTGAGGGGGAGGGGGCAGAATTGAAGATGTAGATAAAAATTTGCAATAACTATTTTATTTTTTTTATTTTTTTGGTGGAAGAAATGGGCTTCCATAAGTCTACACTTGGTCCGTCCAATCAAATTATATGTTTTTCCCACCCTGATGCTTATACAGTAACATAAAAACACCAAAACAGTGAATTATGAAACATTCTCTAATAAATCTCTTTTTTGGGGAAAGCTAACTAACACCCCAAAAAAGCAACTACACAGGCAACAAATGCATCATACATTTTAAGTCTGATTGCAGCTTGCGTCATGCATTTTTAATGCATCAGCATGTAGCTGTGTATATTTATCAGAAAAACATCAGCATTGTAATAATAGCACACAGTGTGTATCTCTAACAGAGAGGAATTCCATTCAGACGACACAATGCAAATAACAACATGATTATACTCAAACAAATATGTTTGGGCTGTAATGCTTGACATCTCAAATGCGTAACTGGCCCATTTAGCTGCCGCTGTTGCTTTAATGTTTGGTTGTCGTTACATGTTTTTGGAAGTATTTATGACAGTATTGTTTGTACAGTTCTCAAGGGAAATGTTATAGTGGAAGTGTAACCTTGTTAACTGTAAACATGTTGTGACATGAATCCAGATGGCATGATGTCTTTTTAATTTTCATTTTACCACCCTGCTATCAAGGCAACAGCAGTAAAATGAGCATAGTATCCATAAATGGAGTCAATCTAGAATACCTATAGTAATTTTTACTATAAAATATCTTAGTAAATCAATCCATCCATCCATCTAGCCCCTGAAAAAATATATAGGCTACTTTGCACCAATTAAAAAATATATAATTCTTAAAATAATTTTATTTGCATGTATGTATTTGATTTTCTCAAATTATATTTGTTTTTTAAGTATTAATATTAATCAAACATATTTATTTCCCAAAGAAGGTGACTAATATGTATACAGAACATAGAATTGACCAACTAAATGAAAATAATAACTGGTATTGTACAAAATATCTTAACCCAGTAACTGACACAGAACTGGAACAGACTTATGATGTTATACAATGTTGTTATGAAACGGTTATGGAACTGCAGGCTAAGTGGCTAAAGCTTAGTGCTGATGGTACCTTCAAGGTTTCTGGTTTGAGCCCCACAGCACCATCGTGCCACGGAGCAACACACTTGTTGCACCAAAGGTACAAGGCAAAGGCATATATCCAACAATGGGAAACTCTGTAAAATAATAATAATAATTGTACAATTACAGATAATTGTCTGTAAAACAATTTGAGCACAGAACCTGATAATTAAAGCAGCACTTACTCGCCCTCCTTCTTTCCATCTGTCTCATAGATATTCTCCATCCACTGATGCCTCTTGATTTCTTAAAGCTCTCTGACTTTGCAGTAATAGCAACTGAGCCTGCATGTAAGCACACTGGCAGGGGACGAATAAGCCCGTAAGGTTTAACAATGGGTGAGAATCTAATTATGAGCAGAATCCTGCTGCTTTAAACCCGTCTCATTTCCACATACCCGCGTGAGACTTACAGCTAAAATACATTCAGCTACATATAAGAATAAATCCTTTCACTTTGGCCTCCGCCTGTCTCTCTTTTGGCTTAGAAAATAATGAGCCAATCATAGTAAATACATTGCAGTTAATAATTCCTTAAGCAACATGAATAGTCAAAGTAATTAATGACCTAAAAGTAAAGTGTGCAATTTCAGCACCAAATGGAATTGCAAAAATAATGGCTCTGTCACAAATGTCTCCCAATCCTCCTCCAAATCTACTCTACACTGCATGGGCAGCTGTAAAAAAGGTCACACTCGTTAAGAGTCTTTAAAACCTGAAATTACAAATGAGACACCTTACTGGAGAAAGTGTTTTAATCAGGGTAACATCCCTGAGCATCCCAAGACTTCGATTCGACTGGAGAGGAACAAGGAATGTAAAGTGTAACCCTACATTCAAACAGCCAAATAACAGCAGATGCCAGATGCAATAATTCCATAAAGCCTGAGAGATTACATAATCACCATGACAATAATGGCTGTGATTACCAATAATGAATAAATCATTAGATTATGAGCATTTAAATGTATTTATGATTGTAAACTGTCATTTCGAAAATGTTGAAGGAGTGGGTAGTGTTTTTACTTTTGTTATATTTTTAATTGTATCCACACAAGGCTGTGTTGTGCAAGAATCTCCCAATTTTTTTATTGGCTGAGATTTTTTATGTGTATTCTATTCAGTGCCTAATTAGAAATGATAGAAAATCACTTTGCAGTGTGCTTATTCTTAATCACAAAATGAACTATTTCATTATTGTGTTTTACATTATATGTCACAAACAGAACCTAAGCATGGTAAAGTGAAACATTTCCTTTTCTTTGTGTTTTAGTCTTTGGTTCCATTATGACAAAAAAGTGGACATCAGCATACATAAAAAGAGTAATTATGATGGAAATAATATACTTTAAAAACAAAACACGTAAGTGCAGACTGAATGTAATATTTTCAGACACTTGATTACATGTTATTTACAATTCAAGTGTATTATAGTTTACATTTATAGTAAGATTCAGTTAATTAGTTTAACCTTAGAGTGATTTTTCTGTTTCATCCACTTACATAAGTACATTGTATATGATGTCATACTACTTCTATTGTCTTTGCTATATATTTAATATAAACTGCTGTATGTACTAACAAACATTTATGATAAACTAAAACACATATGTGTGTCATTTCTATTGAGACATATATCATGTTTTTAAAGATAATTGTAATTACACATTTCAAATGATCAATTTGTAATTCAGTAGCCTACATTTAAAGCGTATGATCTTTAAATGTGCAATATTGAGTAATACATTACAGTTCAAATTATAATCAAGAATTTCAAGTGCTTTAGTATGTTATACAACTGAGCACTCCTTCAAAACATGACAACAGATTATCAAGCACAATGATTTAAATGTATTTAACATTTCATTTAATATGATTACAAACTTAAGTGTTTAAGAAACACAACCATGAAAGTGTCTCTCTTTAACAGTGGTGGACAAAGTACACAGATCAAGTACTTGAGTAAAAGTACAGATCGTATAAATAAAATATTACTCCAGTAAAAGTAAAAGTACTGCTTTTCAATTTTACTCGAGTGAAAGTACAAAAAGTACTCAATTTTTATGTACTTAAGTAAAAAGAGTACTGATAGACAGATTTATTTTGCAATTTTATATAGACTACTTTATTTAATTTTATATTAGCACATATTTGTATAATCCTACTGCCCAAAATACCTGGGTTTTTCCCAAAATAACCACTATATAGAGTCAAGATATATATTTTGTTGATATGGACTACATTGATGAGAGTGATGTAGTAATGTTCACTGTGAAGCTTACACTGCCATGTACCTGAGAGAAAACAGATTTCACCATCTAAAAGAAAAAGTGTTTTAGAACTTGTTGTTTTGCAGAGCGTCAGTTATATATGACCCTGAAATTGGGAAGAACATTTTAAGGAAAATCTACTTATATTTTCATAATGATTTTTTCTTCTCAAACCTTGTCTGTGTTGTAAAAACACCCTGGCCAAATGCCCCAGAGGGCATCACTTCCCTCCGATAATTACTGTAGTTACTATGTTCTGAACATCACATCCTTTCTTTTCCCTCAGATGGAATCTATCTAGGTGGCTGAATAAAGATATTTGGACTTTATATCAAAACAATCCTCAACTTAGCACCAGCAAGCTTGTTAGCTAGACAAATTAGCATCAGCTAACAATATTTACTTATTTTCAGTATGGTTATGAATAAACATTAATATCTGTCTACCTAGTTGATCTAAACAATATAAAAATGTATACTGTTGATAAACAATATAAAACAGGCGTCACATAGGTCTAAATGTAGCATTTAATAAAACTCTTGACGTTACAGCAGCGGGAATATGAACGTACATGAGTTATTTTATTTAATCGGTGTTATTTTAATGTTTTGTTTTTGACCTAAAACATAATTTTAGAGACACTGATGTTGATCTTTCTGCATTCAAGCATTTCAGTGGGCTTAAATAGATCACCCTTTACAGCAGATTTAGTTCACAAACAACTGACAGTTTTGACCTAAATATTATTTTCAGTTACAATAATTAATCCTAAAATTCGACATTAGTAACTTACTTTTCACAGCATCAGTAGCTCACGAGATCTCCCGGTTCTTTACTTGTGAGTTCAGTTCACTGAAGAAGACTCGCCTAAACGGATCATTTGAATCAGTGAGTTTTCGACCGAGAACAGCTGCAATCGGATCATTGCAATTGTGAATGAATCGCTTTGTTGCGATTTGTGAACCGATTCATTGAACAGGTTCATTGAAAAGAATCAGTTTGTTCATGAATCAGACACCGCTTCTGCGTCTCGGAGCACGTGATGTATTATAAGGAGTAAAGATATGTTTTGTGAAATGTAGTGAAGTAAAAGTACGATCTTATGCTTTGGAATGTAGTGAAGTAAAAGTAAAAGTTACTCAAAATAAAACTACTCCAGTAAAGTACAGATACAGTAACGTAGTTTTACTGCTACTGACCACCACTGCTCTTTAAGTACTTTTAAGATTTCAAGTGCACTACAAGTTTACATTCAATACATTGAAACACTTTTTTCACATGGGTTAACAAGCTAACAGCTTAGCCTAATAGCTTAGCATAGCCTAACTGTTTAATTAAAATTCTATTGACTAGGTAGAACAATGCACCACATTTCTTTGGCATTGATTTCCCCAGCAAACATGAAGCAACATAACACAAATGCTGATAGTTATACAAAGTGAAGAGGTATCTTTGTACTAAAAACAGAAAGCAGAGGAAGAGCTTTCTTTCATCTATCTGCCATGGTTAATCAGATGTAGAGGTCTTCGACCCGAACCGAAATACTTTCAGGTTTCGGTCGGGTTTCGAGTTAATGTTTAATGGATCTCGGGTCGGGTTCGGGTTTGTAGCTAAACCAAAACTATATGCAGAGGCTTCACTGCTTTCATAGAACACACATATCAGAGATCACAAACAGCACGGAAACTTTTATTAGTAAAATAAGCTCGACAGGCTACTGACTCAAGTCACAACATTATATTTATCTGCAATGAGGCAGCAAAATCGCTGTTTTGAAGTAACTAAGCCTCATTGCTTGTAGAGAGACACGCATGAGCGCAGGTTCACATGCAGCAACTTTCCTCGGTCTCTGCTCGCCGCTTGCTCTCTCTGGTCTCTCTCTCTCTCTCTCTCTCTTTCTCTCAAATAAATGATTAATTCATTCAAATAAATACAATCTTATTTAAGATCTTATGTCTGATTTAAAGTAGACAGAATGAGCCTTAACTGACAAAAATGACCATAATTTGCACGGTCATCATCTTCTTGTCCATACAAAATTCATAAACTCGGCAGAATGTATGACCGCTGCACCTGATGTTCACAAACTTTCATAACTGGTAAATGTTTGTGAAATGGCAGAGCCTTGATTAATCCGCTTTGCATGCAATCGTGAAATGCAACCTTTTCCTTTTTGTTTGTTATTCGCCAGGGGCGGGGTGATTTCGGTCGGGTTGGGCTCTAAATTTAACTGTGCCGCGGGTCGGGTCGGGTCGGGTCGGGTCGGGTCAGACGATCTCGGGTACGGGCCGGGTTCGGGCTTCAGTTTTGAGCCCGTGCAGACCTCTAATCAGATGGGCCTCAGAAGAGCGCGATGTTGACACGGTCACCATAAACTGTTGTTAAATAGAAATGAGCAGCTTGAAGATTCTTCAAAAATTCACCTTTGGTTTTCCACAGGATAAAAATGTAAAATAGATTTGAAGCAACATGAGGGTGAATTAATGATGCAATTTTCATCTTTCCCTTTAAGAAAAACACCATCATCCTCTTTATGGAGACATTCATCTAAATAGAAATAACTAGCTTCGTTGTAATTAATATAGAACCCAGAGGGTTATTGTAGTTAACGCACAAGTGACAGTAAATCAATCACAGAGTCTCAGCCCAGATGTGCCTCACATACAGCAGATAAGCGGTGATAAAGCTCATTATTGCCTCCTCAATCCCACATCTCTAACCGGCCCTCTCTAAAGGACTCTGATTGTTTTCAATTAGGAGGCTAGACTCAGCCAATGAATCTCCTCCTGAGAGTGTGTTGAAATGAAGCAGAGATGCTCTGTTCAATATCTGAGACAAAGAGTGCATGATGCACCACTGGTTGCACACAAAGGTTAAAATCTCAACAACATCTTCCCCACAGAGCTTTCAATTCAGTCTCCATGACTCCTCCATTCGCAAATAGACAACATGGCGGGACAGAGAGTTCTGACCAGCCCAGACGTGCTGATGCCTTAATTCAAGCACCTGTAAACATGGAAGTAAAGTAAGCCTAAAAGGTTGGCGCTTATTGCTCTATCAGTTGGTTTAGTACCTGTCGGTAGATACTGTAACAAAGACCTGAACAACCATATGTTGAAAAAAAAAGACTACTAATTAATAATAATAAAACACATATTATAAATATACATTCACCGGCCACTTTATTAGGTACACCTGTTCAATTGCTTAGTAACACAAATTGCTAACCAGCCAATCACATGGCAGCAACTCAATGCATTTAGGCATCTAGATGTGGTGAAGACGACTTGCTGAAGTTCAAACCGAGCATCAGAATGGGGAAGAAAGGGGATTTAAGTGACTTTGAACGTGGAATGGTTGTTGGTGCCAGACGGACTGGTCTGAGTATTTCAAAAACTGCTGATCTACTGGGATTTTCACACACAACCATCTCTAGGGTTTACAGAGAATGGTCCGAAAAAGAGAAATATCCAGTGAACAGCAGTTGTGTGGACGAAAATGCCTTGTTGATGTCAGAGGTCAGAGGAGAATGGGCAGACTGGTTAGAGATGATAGAAAGGCAACAGTAACTCAAATAACCACTCGTTACAACCAATGTATGCAGAATACCATCTCTGAACACACAACACATCGAACCCTGAAGCAGATGGGCTCCAGCAGCAGAAGACCACGTCGGGTACACTCCTGTCCTGGAGGCTACAATTCACACAGGCTCACCAAAATTGGACAATAGAAGATTGTAAAAACGTTGCCTGGTCTGATGAGTCTCGATTTCTGCTGCGACATTCAGATGGTAGGGTCAGAATTTGGCGTAAAGAACATGAAAGCCTGGATCCATCCTGCCTTGTCTCAACGGTTCAGGCTGGTGGTGGTGTAATGGTGTGGGTGAAATTTTCTTGGCACACTTTTGGCCCCTTAGTACCAATTGATCATCGTTTAAACACCACAGCCTACCTGAGTATTGTTGCTGACCATGTCCATCCCTTTATGACTACAGTGTACCATCTTCTGATGCTACTTCCAGCAGGATAATGCACCATGTCACAAAGCTCAAATCATCTCAGACTGGTTTCTTGAACATGACAATGAGTTCACTTTACTCAAATGACCTCCACAGTCACCAGATCTCAATCCAATAGAGCACTTTTGGGATGTGGTGGAACGGGAGATTCGCATCATGGATGTACAGCCGACAAATCTGCAGCAACTGCGTGATGCTATCATGTCAATATGGACCAAAATCTCTGAGGAAAAACAAAAGTACTTTCTACAAAGTTCTTGCAAGTCTTAGATCTTCAACAACTGAGTGCAAGGCAGTTTCGTGGAATGTCCACTTCTGAAGCCAGATTGGTTACTGTCCAGGAGGTTGTTCTGTGTGAAAAGGCAGTGACTTGGTTGAACACAACTTGTTCAAGTGTTTTTGCAATGAAAGGTAGAAGGGAAACCGGTCTATAGTTCCCAAAAGAGTTGGGTTAAGAGTGGGTTTCTTAAGAAGTGGGGTTATACAATACCTGTTTAAATGCTGAGGGGAAATTCCAGTGTGAAGGGATGTGTTAACGATGTGAGTGAGTGCAGGAACAACTGCAGGAGAAATAGCTTGAAGGAGATGAGATGGAATAGGATCAAGCGGACAAGTAGTAGGATGACTGGAAAGGATGAGTTTAGAGACTTCTGCCTCAGAGAGTGGAGAGAAGTATGTGAACGAGTTTATGTTTGCTGGTAAGATGTGTTTGACAGATTGTGGTGTGGAATTTTGTGCAGTGAGGTTTGTAATTTTATTAATGAATAATGTGCAAAGTCGTCAGCTGTTAGAGTTGATGAAAGAGGGGAGGAGGAGGACAAAGGAGGGAGGAAAATGTTTTAAAGAGCATACGAGAGTTAGGTAATTGTTAATTTTGTCATGATAGTATGTCCTTTTAGCAGTGGAGACATTAGCAGAGAAGTCAGAGGAGTGATCGATTAAAATTAAGGTCAGTAGGATTTTGTGATTTGCGCTATACCCTTTCTGCAGCCCTGAGTTTAGAACGATGTTTGCGGAGAACGACAGATAGCCAAGGGGCAGAGGGAGTGGTACGGGCTGGCCTGGAAGATAAGGGGCAGAAAGTATCAAAACAAGACATCAGAGTGGAACAGAAAGTGTCAGTAGCACAGTTAGCATAACAGATAACTGTTTAAGCGGAGGAAGCGTGTGACATCTGGAGGGGTATGTGATGTGTCAGGAATCATGTTGAGGTTAAGAGTGAGGAGGAAGTGGTCCGAGTTGTGCAGTGGAGTAACCAACACATGATCAGTGGAGCAGTGTCGTGTATAAATAAGGTCCAGTTGGTTGCCTGATTTGTGAGTAGCCGTAGTTAACACTCTCTTGAGATCAAAAGAGGCAAGTAGAGTGTGGAAGTCTGCAGCCCGATGTTTATCTAGGTGGATGTTAAAGTCTCCAAGTATAACTAAGGGTGTAGCATCCTCAGGAAAGGTTGAGAGCAACAAATCTAATTCTTCCACAAAGTTAACTAATGGTCCTGGAGGACGATAAACAACTACAAACTGGATTTTTAGAGGGTAGGTAATAGTAACCGAATGTGATTCAAAGGAGCTGTTTATACTCGGAGATGATAAATTACATATTAACATATATTCAAATAGAAAACAGTTAATTTAAATTGCAACAATATGTCACAATATTAGTGTTTTACTGTATTTTTGAACTAATTAATGAAGCCTTGGTGAGCTTAAAAATGTCTGAAAAATATGGCAGATTTCTTCACTCATTCTGTGCCATTTAAATGAATGGAAATGCCAATGAATCTCTCCAGATATTATAGAGTTGATTCTTAGAAACTAGCTGCCATGCTTCAAAAAACTTCTTTAAGATAAATTTCTTGCAGGGCTCTAAGCTCATTTGGACTGAGCTGGCGCAGTAGCTGAGACCAGCTGAAACTGCAGGTCCCTGTTGACCATAGACTTCTGTTTTGCCAGAAGCGCAGGTATGAATTTTTAAGATGTGCTTTGTGAGTTCATAGCTATGAAGGCAAAATGAAGTAATGCTGAAACTCAATGTGCTTGTAAGTTACCACAAGCAATGGCTTTTTTCTGTAATGTGATAGTATAGTACCTGGTGTGTGTTTGGAGAGAAAAGTGACATTGCCTATTATTTCAGCATCGGAAAACATGCCACAACGTGCAGGTTTGCCATCGCTCTGTGACACTTGAGCTTCATAAACCTATGCGTTAGCATGCATAACGTAAAGAGTGCATGGGGGTTGGGGGTGAAGATGAGCTTTTGCTATGATAGCTGTCAGATGTGGCACATCCTACAGTGACGAAATCCCATAAACATGCATGTTTTGTTAAAGTTAATGAATAGGTGCGTGGTGTGGTGTGGAGTGTGGACACACATTCATTAGAGGTTTCAGAATCTAAAGGGGAAAAATCATGATTTGCATTTAAATACAGCACGTTTGAAACATGTCTCTGTGCATGCTGAGCATTTATTGAGAAGAAAAACAGCATGAGCTTTACTGAACAGTGGGGTTCAAAAACCTGACACCGCTTTGAACATCTGGGATTTTGCCCTTTAGATCCTGAGAAGTTTAGGACCAATTTAGGACAAACAAATGTTAAAATGAAGAGTTCAAATTAAGATACAAAAGTATAATAAAAGAAACATAAACTTTTATTAAATCATTTTATTAAAATGTTTAATTGTATTAAATAATTACAACGAATAAGTAAGTAAAATGAATACCAAATTTATAAAACATAATAAATGCAATATATATATATATATATATATTAAATTAATACACTATTAAAGATTCTGCACTACATCATTAATGCACTATTTCTAGGTCATTTAATAAGTCAGATGTTCTTGCTTCCATTAAAGCAGGGGGTTTTGATCTTTTGCCATGGACTCCCAAATATGATCATCCTCATGCGAGGGACCCCATTCTAAAAAAAATGTTAAATTCCAATTAATATATTGAAAAATAAATATGTGCAAAATAAAATGTGTTTTTATGTAGATATTTATTATATTACCAATTTGATTTATTTTAATACATTGATTTATTTTAATCTAATGTATGAATTTATTTATTTTTATAAAATGTATTTGCTTATGTATATTTATATATATATTTATTCATGTTATCTTTTTATTTTCTGTTTATTGTTACTTTTTTGTTTTGTTTTGTGTTTAAAATGCTTTTCTCTAAATTGCCCATGGACTATCTGGATTGAAAACCCCTGCATTAAAGCACACGATGTTTTGGGGTCACTCTTAAATCAGGGACAGATACTGAGAGATACAGAAATACTGAGAGATTCTGACATTTATGTCACTTTTTCAATTCAACTTCAATTACTCCACTTGTCACACTGGTAATATCGTTTGCCACAAAAAGCACTGAATCAAATTAGAAACAAATAAAGGTTATATAAGTGACACATCTCAAAATCTCACTTCGTTTTTTTCTCAAAGACACTTGAGCTCCCAAAGGAACTTCATCAGAAAAGTTCATGCCGTACTCCCTCTTCTCAGATCTCACTTCACCGGTATAGCGAGAGAAACAAGATAGTTTTAGATCAGAGAGACAGCCATCAACTGAATGTGTCACAAAGATGAAAGATGGCTCATGCTGCATGCACTCTATCAGCCATCTCACTTTCAGACTTCTACACCATCTTTTACACATTTTAACAGAGAGTAGTAGCAAGCAAGAAGGCTAATAGACCTTATTTTGATACTAAAACCATACATATGACAGCTAATACTGCCTCTCCGCACAACCAATACTTATCTAGTCGATCTTCAAGCAATTAAGTTCAACCATCAAGTCAAATTGAACTGTATCACATGTCAAGTCAGATGAACTGTTTAGCGGTAATGAAAAGCCTAAGAATAAGGGAACAAAGACTTGATTTAAACCATTCCACACCTCAGAAGCAAAACTCAGACTATTTTAATACAGCTTTTCAAACTAGTTATTCTAAGTCAAAAGGGATCAGAAAATAAATCTGACATCAAATGCAGAATTCAAAAAAGAATAGTACAAAGTATGCGATCAAGGACATGCAAAAACTAATGCTTAACATTTTCAAGACGCTCTGAGACTATAAGATCAGTAACAACATGAGAAAATATATCTTGGGATCTGTTTTACTGAACCATTTATTTTCTGAAGGCCTACAAAACCCTTACCAATACCTGTAGAAATAAACAAATAATGTTCACTGTCAAACCTTGCCGAAGTTGATCTGATCTGCTTTCAATACATCACAAAACATATGAATAGCTTGCATTTGTGCCTTTTTGCACCTGATTGTGCACCTGTGGTGCTCATGCACTTTAACTGCATGCCTCTTATGAAACAGGTGTCTTTGGTTTTCGTATCTTTGGCGGGTGATAATGAGGAGAGTTGAGTGTGAAAAAGCAGCACTTGCCCATTTCTCCAGCGAGTGTGAAGAATCAAAGCTTTTGATGCTTTGTGTCTGTCTTTGATACTTTGGGTTGTTAGGGATTTATGAAGTTAGAAACAGCTCTGAGGGGAAATACAGCCCAAATATAATGAGGACAGCCAACCGGTTATGAATATCTAGGACTCATAATATTCACATGGTGGAAATGACTTTGAGTATTCACTCGTTGAGGGTTTTTTTCATTTTTATTCAGAGCAGAGCACTTGTGTTAAGAGGCTGGCTCTTACTGAAAGAGCCATTAGCTTGAGATGAAAAGATATTTACATATTTCCATCATAATGAATGTGAAAGCATGAATAATGGCTATATGTGACTGTAGCTAATCCTGGTGTACGGAGATTCAAGTTTTGAATTCAATTTGAATGAGAATGAGGTTATGTAGTAATTAACCAAATCTAATTATTTTTTTCAGCATACTTTGTTTATATCACTAATATGCGTATCTGACCTATGATGAACAAACATGCACAAATAAATGTTGTTTATTAAAGTTTATGATTAAATGTACCGGTAGTCCTAAAACAACTTCATCTGTCTTGCAACACATACACACTCACTAAGGGATACAATTAAGATGAACAAAATAGAACAGAAAATCAAGAGAATAGAATTGAAGAACAACAACAACAAAAACAGGACAACAGCATAACATACTAGAATTTACCAATGTAGAAAATAACAGAATAAAACAACACAGAAGAGTAGAATAGAATAGAATAGGTCAACAAAAGAACAGGAAAACAGCATAAAATAACAGAATTAGTCAATATAGAAAATAACAGATTAACCAACAGAAGAATAGCATAGAATAGAGTAGAATAGAATAGAATAGAATAGAATAGGTCAACAAAAGAACGGAACAACAGCATAATATAACATAATTATTCAATATGGAATATAACGGAATAAACCAACATAGAAGAATAGAATAGAATAGAACAGAACAAAACAGAACAGAATAGAATAGAAAAGAATAGAATAGAACAGAACAGAATAGAACAGAACAATGGAATAGAATATAATAGAATAGAATAGAATAGAAATAGAATAGAATAGAATAGAATAGAATAGAATAGAATAGAATAGAATAGAATGCAGCAACGATTATCTTAACCATACGATCACTATTTAAACCACAAGATCACTGACAGGACTGAACAAATGATCCGATCGGAGTCTCCAAACGTCACATACGACTTAGAAAAGTGTGTAAAACCTTTCAGAGTCTCTGCATCCAGTAATGAGCGAGGCTGAATTCATAATGCCAGAATATAAAGATCATTAACCATGAAACGAAGACGCTAAATGTTTCGGTAAGTTCCCTTCATGAACACGCATTTGTGAAACTCTGCTCAGGCGCATCTTACCGTGTGTCTCCGTGACAGCAGCTCGACACGGTGCTCTCAGATGCACGGTTCTCTTCTGCGCAGGAGTAACTGGTGGCTTGAGGAGCTGAGGTTTATCAACCAGACCTGAGGCGAAAGAAGGAGGTGCCTTCAGATATCGAGCTCGTTCGCACGTCTGTTGACATTGACTACTTCCTTATTGTTTGGGGTTCCAGAGACCGATGTGCTATAAATAATACTAATCATTGAACAATGACCCAATTATATTCCCTTCAAAATCTTTTTTCCAAATTAAAACCCACACTGAAACTGCTGCCCTCGATCACATGTATCACACAATTTTCTGTTAAATAAGATGATTGTTGTCAAAAAATAGTGTTTTTGAAGAAATAAACATATTGAAAAATACAATGAAACATATCGTTTGTATATATATTCGTGTTTTTTTCATGCCTGAGATCTTTGATTTCACGTGGGATTTATGTTGATTTATGTTGAAGCCTATCTATTTCATACCAATTCTCATAAAATTCAGAAATGTCAAGTGCCATCCATGCTTCAATGTTAACGGTGAATTTTAAACAGATAGTCCAACCAAAAATGAAATTATGTCATGTTATATTCACCCTCACGTTGCATTTCTTGTGCATTCAATGGAAGTCAAAACTGAAACTGTTTGGTTACGAACATAAAATAAAAAAGAGTTAATTTGTGTTCCAGAGAAAAAACAGTAATACTGGTTTGGAACAACATTGGGTTGTATAAATGTACATTTTGGGATGAACTATCCCTTTAACAGGGGCTGAGGTCTCTCAGACAAAAAGTGAGACATCACTTGATAATAAAAACTCATTAGAGCTCAAATTAATGTTGCTCGAAAGACAGCATCTTGCTCTCCAAATGTTTCAGAAAACATTTTAAAACCAATACTTGTACTACAGGGCCGTTGAATGCGTGAATCTGATTGGCTGACGAACGTTCTGAGGTGTGCTATTATTTTCTGGGAAACGCACGGCGAACGTAGTTCCAGGCAGCTCTCTACACCGCATTACAGTTCCGTATCACTTCGCCAAATAATTTCTGTTATTTCAAATGTCTTATAACAGAAACATAACCAAAACCCACAAGGACACTGGCCAAAACACATTAATACAGTAAACAAAAGGATAAAATCAACAAATCTTGCCCATGTTTTTGCCCAAAAAAATGCGTTTTATTATGTACGGAAAGCATAGCCTCTCCCGCTCTCAGTCTCTCCCTCACAGACACACATATAGTTTGCACACATCTTAACATAAGCTCTAATGTTAGCACCAGGGCCGTGGCTAGTGGGGTAAAAGGTGGTGACGATTATAGGGGCCCACTGCTGAAGGGGGACCCCCTGCCGGCTGAGTCCAGCCTAAAAAGACGATCAGGACAGCTGACTGGCCACTGCTGCGCGTCGTCACAACATGACATCTTATCATTTGCAAGTGTTTTTCAGCCTTGCCAATTTAAACATTAAAAATACTTTAAAGCATTCACACACAAGACACGGAAAAGCTGAACTGTGTAGCACACGCGCCGTGTTCAGTGCACACGCAGAGAGCCGCATCTCACAGACAGCAAGACCAAGCGAAGCTCTCCTTCGCGTCCTCCTGCACCTGAACGAACAAATACAAATAGCAGTTTAATCATGCAAACACAGAAATATGGGAAAGACTCCAACTCAGCACCAGCGCGTGGTGTTCTGTGCGCACAGGGCGCGCGCAGAGAGACGCATCAACACTGCTCTTGACTGAATCACTTTAGTTTAACAAGAATGAATCCAGTCAACCCAAAAATTATTCAGACACCAAATATAATTGTTTATCTTTTTTACTAGTGGGTGCAGGACACTGTAGTTAATTTATTAAGTGAGTATAGCAAAATAAAGTAAAATGTGATGTATTATTCCCACAAATTATTCATACAGTAGAGTGGACTACTAGTAAAATTGATAAAAAATTGGGGAACAAAAATTCTTCAGACTCTTTGACCTGACCATGTTTTGCATACATGTTTTTTCTTTAATTGCTATGCAACCTTGTTTACAGACTGAACAAAATCAAGCATTGCTTGATAATTGTTCGACAAAGTATTGATCATTGTGTAAATATTGTCATACTAACAGTTGTCTGAATTTTTGGTTGATTGTAATCCATAATACCCTTCTATCAAAGTTAAAATGATCAAGATGAATTTGTTCTGAGACAGTTTAAGTGAGTTCTTGGTCATATTTTATATACATTTCTTAACTAAAAATGATCTGTGATAATGTGAGAAATGTTGAAGGTGTCTGAATACATTTTTGTTTAACTGTATATTTAATTTTTACAGTGAAGGCCATGCAGTGCTATTTTACATTTAATTATTCGTTTTCTGTACCTGGAAACTTACAAATCTCAAAAAACTTAAACATTGTGTAAATGGTACAAATAAATAATCAGAATGTCAATAATCAGAACATACAAATTAAACAATTTCAAACAGGGCCCACAGGTACAACCTGCCCCGGGGCCCGGTAAACCCCAGCTATATGGCCCTGGTTTACACTTCTCTGACGATTTTATCAGTAACATAGTTTAAGAACTTAAAAAACGACATGACTTCTCACAAGCGAGCTAGCAACAATGGCGCTGTTCGTGAAGAAAATGCACTATAGACATTGCTGCCGATCACTGACTCACAGAGGTAACATTCTCTCTCTCTCTCTCTCTCTCTCTCTCTCTCTCTCTCTCTCTCTCTCTCTCTCTGTCTCATAACTTAGTTATTAACTGCATTAGTCTGCTATCAACAGCTCAAGCCTCCGTTACGGTTTAAAATTATGTTTTGGATGTAGCAAAGAGAGGAGTTAGATGAGATGCGGAAGAAATAATCCTACTCACAATAGAGTTTTAAGTAGAAAAACTGGACAAGTGCCTTGAAATATATCATCTGATGTTTATGTTTATGTGGTTTATGAGAACACAAATTTGTATGTGTGTGTGTGTGTGCGTGTGTGTGTGTGTGTGTGTGTGTGGGGGCATGTTTATGTGGTTTATGAGGACACAAATTTGTATAATAACATGGGTATGACATAGGTATTACAAGGAGAAGGTGATTTATGAGGACATTTTCAGTGTCCCCATTATTTAAAATGCTTATAAATCATACAGTGTGCATTTTTTGGGGGGAAAGTAAAAATACACCGTCTCCTGTGAGGGCTAAGTTTAGGTAGGTGTAGGGCAATAGCACATACAGCTTTGTACAGTATAAAACCATTACGCCTATGGAGAGTCCATAAACCATAAAACCAACTGTGTGTGTGTGTGTGTGTGTGTGTGTGTGTGTGTGTCCGTGTGTGTGTGTGTGTGTGTGTGTGTGTGTGTGTGTGTGTGTGTGTGTGTGTGTGTGTGTGTGTGTGTGTGTGTGTGTGTGTTTTGGGATGTGGTCAATAAATATCTGATTTGAATTAAATGTTTTGAAAAGTATCAAGGCCTATGTTGTTTGAGAGGAATAATCAAACTGAGAGTAATGTAACAGAATATCAATAATGGGTTCAGTGAACTTTAAAAGCACTGTGCAAACATAATTTGTTTTTTTAATGGTTGGCTTTAATGGTTGATTTTATGACAGCTAGTCATTTATACTAAGAATAGTAGATGGCTTCACAATTGGCAAAGTTGTGCATTTTTCACAACTCAGACAATCTCACAACGAGCATATAATGTATAGCAGACCTATAAACAACCACATTAAGACACAATTCATCTTAAGACATCAAGGAAATGTAACGCTTATAGAGCTGGTGTGTCATTAAACACACACTGTGTTTTCTGGAACAATCCATATTACTCTTAGAGAGCTTCTTCTTGTTCAAATGTTTAATCAATCCTGCAGGTTTTATCACGACCTACCTGGGGCTTCCTGGTGCTCTTGTAATTGACATTTCCAACTGTTGTTTTTCCATTCACAGACCACTACTCAGAATGCTCTCTTCAAATCTTAATACTTGTCAAGAAAAAATTGTCCTATGCCCAATTTTAAAAGAGAATGATGGCTTATAAGTATGTTTGCAGGTCTCTAACCCCAATCCTAACCTGGTTGAATAATAGCAACATTGTTTTGGACCAAAATGATGTAGATTCTGCTTGGTGAAATCAATGTAAATCCAGGATGCTCACACTTCTGATATATCAGGTATGTTTATCCATAAACCTGCTGTTGCACTAGCATAAATAAATTAAATCCTTCATTGATATTCTATTACACTGAGCAAGAAATGATGGCTTATAAGTAGGATTTGCAAGTCTTGAAACCCCAATCCTAACCTGGTTGAATAATCAAATTGTTTTCACCATTGCCAGTAAATTAAAATTAATATAAAAATGTAAAAGTAGAAAGATTGAAACAGATTTTTGTTTGTAAAACATACTGTAATAATCTATGTATATTCACCAAGTAATGGATAAATATGGCTGTATCTTTAGGCAGTAATTCAATGAAAATCAGAAGTTCCTGCCATAATCGTCATAATATTGAACACTTAAGACAAATTCTACCAAAATATTTTGTTATTTTAATTATATATATATTTTCTGGACAAATTACTATGGCAATGTTTTGGAATGTTCTATGGCATTTATGGTTATTTTTACAATATTTACAATCTCTTCATTCTAGAGAAACAGATAGTTAATCTTTAGAAAATTGTGAATAACCACATCAGATTGGACTGCTCAGTCAAGGACACTGCATTCTTTCCCCCTCACAGCTTGTCGTTCAGAAGGTGAACAGTTAATGAACTATTTCATTATGTACATTAACCTTGACGCACATCACGTTTGTCAAAAATAGGTCCTTTAAAGCACTCCACACATACAAAATAACTTCCACATCTCTTCCTCAGCCTACACTTGTTGCTTCCTAAATTGGCCGCTGTGTATGAAATGAGGCTTATCCAGAACCGTCTGTGTGGCGCAGTGGGGAGTGTTCACGTGGTCCCCACGAGAACGGGATGTTAGTGTAGTGCAACACCTCTCTGTGAGTCAGGCTGGAGCGATACCAAAGAGCAGCTAGAATCTACCTCTCAGACGATGCAGTGCACACTTGGGCCAAAACCCCCACAGAGAGACACATGTCACCAAGTATTCACAATTATGACTGACTGACATTTGTTTTTTGGTCCCACTTTATATTAGGTGGCCTTAAATACTAAATACAGTGTACTTATTGTATTAAACAATGCATTGCAAAACACCTTTGCTGCTATTGGTGGTGGGATACGGGTAACAGCTTTGGTGGTATGGGTAGGTTTAAGGGTGGGTTAAGGTGGGTCAACAGTGTGATTATATAGGTATTTACAGAATAATTACATATTTAATTACATGCAGGTATTTAAAAAAATAAGTACAGTGTAAAAATAAGTACATCGTAAAAACAATGTAAAAACAAAACATTGTATACAATAAGTGCATTGTTTAAAATTATTAATTTAAATGTAAGGCCAAATAAATGGGACCTTTTTTTTAAAGAAATGATTCTTCAGTCATTACATTTATTCCTAGCAGAATCCTACATATGTGGTTATATTTTGGTGCTTTATTGGTAGTCCATTTTACAAAATTTGACCAGAAAACTTGGTTCCTGTAAAAATCAAATGTCAAGCAACCACTCAGAACATCCTGGCAACCACACAATGATACCCTGGCAACACCATGGCAACATCTTTTGCACAGACAGGCACCACTCACATTTTCTTCAGAAAAACATCCCAGAGGACAAAATAAAAGCATAAATTACATTTTGACTGAGTTTTCAGTTATAGTTATATACGTCATTATCTGTCTGAAATGGGAGTTGTATTGGATTATTGGATGAGTTATTTCACCATAGAGCCATAATTGCAAGCTTCAGTTCAATCTGCTCATTCTGCACATAATCCGACAGAGCGAAATGAGAAGAAGAGAGTGTGAGAATGTGTTTCACAGTGTGAGTGTGTGTGTGTGTGTGTGTGGATGTGTGAACGAGTGCAAGTGTGTGGCACTGCGAGGTTTCCTGAAGGTGAGAGGCGTGATAGACAGTTTTGTGGAGGCTGGATCAGATCTCATCAGAACATCTGAGGAAGGAGCAACTAAAATATCTTTTCACTTTGTGTGTGTGTGTGTGTGTGTGTGTGTGTGTGTTTAACCAATACTCAATTGAGGTATTGGTTCCGGTGGAGCAGAAAGGACGTCACCGAAAAATCTGCAAAATCACCAAAAATTCTGTCATGAACTGCATGACATCCCTTCCCTCTACCTCCTCTGGAATGTTGAACACTCAAATATTCTGGCGTTTAGATCGCGAAACAAGGTCCTCCATGTTAGCTCTTAAAGCGACATTCTCCTCGGTTACCGGCGTCATTTTCGACTGGAGACTCGAGACCTCTTGTTCAAGGTGGGTTATCCTGTCACTGTGGTTGGTGAGACTGGTCTCCGTGTCAGTGATAGTAGTCACTTGGGCCACCAAAGTAGACCCAATAGAATCAATAGACAAACGGAGGGACTTCAGTGACAAATTCAGCAGCGTGGTATGTTCACCATTGATATTTTTCCTTAGTTTATCCAGTTCGCTAACCAACTTGTCGTCGTTAGCGAGGGTTGGAACGTCATCCGCCATGTTGTCACTGTCAGGGCCAAGATGAGATGTCTTGGACTGAGAATTGTGTTTACCGCCCGCTCGCGCACCTTTACTCATTGGAAACAGGTTGCCGGATCCAAAAATTGCCCATAGAAAAATGACTAACCGCAAATAAGGTGTTATAAAGGAAAAGTCTGGAAAGTATTTCGGAGCACTGACACCACGCATCTCTCCTCTACATGGCGAAACCGGAATCCTGCACCTTAAGACTCTTAACAAGAGTTGTGTGGACTAATGTACCCTTAACATTTATTCAGTCATTTGTACACATCTCACAATATCATAACTTCTACAGCTTTAATCAGTGATGTCATGGTCAGGATATTATATCATAACATGCACAATGTTAATATCAAACCACACCTTACTCAAAATAATTTACTTAAAAAAGTGACTCACCTTCATTAGCTCACCATCATTTAATTCCAAATCCATATTACTCTTATCTGTTGAGCACATGGAGATCATTTAATGATTATCCTGTTTGGTGAATTCAATTCTTACTTTAAAGTTTAATAAAACACTCAAGCAAGATCAGTTTTGGTATAAAACAACTCAATATTTAATCAAATTATTGTAAAAAGGTGCCATTGCTCTCCTGTCTGCTGTCCAGCGGTTTACACTCCAGTCCAGTAGGTGGCAGAAATGTTAATCTGATTATTCGATGTGCCAACGTAAATTAATTTCCGGCACTACTGTAATGGACTGTGAAGCACTGAATAGCAGACAAGATTGGCAGCCACCATGGTGGTTTTGTTGCCTCTTTTGTTTCAAAGAGGAAAAATAGTTTTGAGCAACATGAGTTACATACATTTTTGGGTGAACTATCCCTTTAAGACCACTTAACACACAATCCCTTATAATCCTAATGTCTCTTGAACATTCCCCACATCTGACAATTAATTCATATAAAGAGCTGCAGGGATGACGTATGTTTCAAGTTTTAACATGTCTGATTCCATCACCCTCAAATGCAATGTTTTGTTTTTATAGGTTTTTGGTCAAATGCCTTAAATAAGATCTGTGGTTCACACAAGCTCAGATATTTTCACATTTTATTATATGACATAAAATATATCAATACCCTCTTTTGATATGTTTTAAGCTTTGTCTTGAAAAAGGCGGTTACTAACAAGTGGCTGAATGGGACTACAAAGATTTTCAGGACATTAAACTGTGACATCAAGTGCAGCTCCTATCTCTTTGAATGGGGAATCATCAAATTTTTTTAAGCTGTTCACTAAGCTTACATTAAAATTAAATATTTCAAATCACCAATGAAATCTGACAATAACTATCTCAATTATGTTTCTTGTGCTCAAAAATAGCATTTAAAAAAGCTTATTTTTCAGGGTAGACGCATGTATGCGCAGTCCTAGCACATGTTAACTGTTTCTATAGCAACTGGAGCTTCCAACGATTAGTGGATTTTGGCTCTTTTATTTAGAAGGTGGGACTATTCCACCATAGAGCTTCTAACTCTCACATATTCAGCATGAGACTCACAAAATTGACACTGTTTCTCACATTTTCTCATGCAGTCAAAAGCACCCTCAGTTAAAACTGTAATAACAGGATATTGGTGAAACATATTTGGTAAAGGCTCCAGTGCATTTTTGTGTTTGCGGTCGAAAGCATCAAAAGTTTATATTTACTACGCGTTTTTGTAGCGCTGTGCAATGTAGCTAACCACAGGCATACCTATTGATTTCTTGAACATGTGTGATTGGTCACTTCAAGTTAGTCAGAATTCACTCACCTCTAAATGCAGCTTCATTGATTATAATAATAATAATAATAATAAACTTTATTTTCTATAGCGCCCTTAATGAAGATCTCAAAGCGCTTTACAACAACAAATAAAACCATACACAATAACAATCAAAACAATCAAAATAATGGAATATTTTGAGATTGCAATAAAAAGTGAAGTGAGTGGCACAGGAAGCTTTTCCGTGATTATATGGAAGCAATATTTGCTTGCTTTCTAGGATAATATAATCTATCCAGAATTTGAATAAAAGTTTTGATTTTCATGCTGCTTACAGGACCAATGGCCACATACCCTGTACATGCAGCAAAGTTTGAGGAATGACAACCCAAACCAACTCAATTAAACCGTCCACCCAATCCACCATGGAAATTATCACTCCAAGTTGAACTCGAAACTTGGTAGGCCTGGCGTTACACCTTTTCCTGTTTATAAGTAATTTGAGTGCACTGTCTTGTGTATAACTAAAGTCTTTGTGTTGAAGCGTTGATGTGACTGTGGTGTTGTTCATTTATAACCACATTTAGATTTCACTTCCCTTACGAAAATTAACAATGGCTTTATTGTAGTAAAAGTGTAGTAGCCATGTTTTTTGGTGTATTTTTTAGCATTTGCACAGCCATATTTTTACTACAAATATCATGATTATAGTATGGTTAGTACAGCAACCCCATGGTTGATTTGTGGTTACCATGGTTTAACTATGTTTTTGTTATATTTATAGTAAAACCAGGGTTCTGGCAATTGCATTTGTGCTTCAAAATTCATGATAAACAAATCATAAACTTGTGTTGTTATTAAAGAGTTTATTTTCTGCAATAATTCGATGCTAACTAATGGGTCACAAAATACATAATCTCTGTAGCACAATATAGGTTAATAACTAGAAGAATAATAATTGTAAACTATTCAAATCAATGTGTTTATCAGTTATGATAATACATGTAAATAATTCCAACTTGCAGTATATAACAAAAAGTCACTAAAATAAAGACAGTAAGCCTTCACATTCAGTTTTACATGGTCGCACCCGCTCTTACATCAAAAATGAGGTGAATAAGGCAAAGTATTTGAACAAAGACTTGTTCCACTTGCTTCACATCTAACCAGACAACAATCTCTCTGAACCTCTTTTTGGAATTAGGCCATTTAAAAGGGATTTTAACTGAAACTCTGAGCAAATAGCCAATATAACAAAATAATTGAAAACTGGAAGAGGGGCTTCACGATATGTGAGACTCAATTCTCTGTATCTTGATTCTGCCGAATCAATCCCGTCACTGCAAGTACAACTCATTGCGGTGGGAATTAGAATGTCACATTGGGTCATGAACCAGAAGAAGAGGTATGTGAGAGAAAGATTGCAGAAAAAGACAGAAGTGCTAATCCGTTAACCCCACCTTTAAACAAGGATCAATACAGCCCAAATAAAAAGCTAATGAAATCATTTCACACTTTCACACCTACCTTCCACAAACACGTACATGTAATGACACACATATATTCACATGGTGCCACCCCTCACACCATTTGAATAGCAATGCAATGGTTTTGAAGAAAGCTGATAATCTACCGAGCAATATTCCAAACAGACAAAAAAAAATAGAAGAATTGCAACCTGAAGCTTTTTTCAGTACATAATGGGAATGTCATTCTATGTGTACCAACAAATTACATTGATATTATACTTGTAGCAACCCGATAAGCCTAGTTTAAATCATAATACCTCAACGACCCCTGATCCCGGCATTCAGAGTGTTGAACCCATTCCCTGTCAGCAAATTCATTTTGACAAGAGCAAGCTGGCTAGTTTCAAAGCCTTCAGGTTACGACATTTCAAGATGTCACACAGAACTGAAGGGTTTATTAAGATTTGTCACTGTGCCCCAGTGGAGGATGTTTGGGGTAATAATATTAAAAGTGAAGCAACTAGCTTTCAAACCATGATTTCAGGCACTTTAATGAGACATACATCGCACTTTACAAGAATGATATGCCAGCTTGACATTGGTGGCACTGACTGCCATAAATTAACAGTGGCTCTGGTCCAAATCCGAGTGAGCTTTATTGCGCCATTGCCCACACAGCTACCTTCGAAACTAAGGCAACATGCTATCTGAAATATGTCTGGTTCTACATCAACAGAACATAAAGTTCCACATGAAGATTCATAGTTAATTACAATAGTTTTACATTAGCATGTTGCTAAGCTTAGCACTTAACCACGTGTTATTTACAGTTAAATGAAAACGAATCATGGTTAAAACTTATATTAATAATAATAATAATAATAATAATAATGTTTATTTTTATATAGTGCCTTTCTGCAAACTCATGGCCACTTTACAATATCATAACAGATAAACATGACAGTAGACAGAAAAGCAATGACATGAATCAGATCATACAGTCAGAGATCAGAAAAACAAGAAAGGAAAATATATGTTTTTAATGATTAAGGGTTTTGGAGTCATGTAATGATGAGAGATCACAAATGTGTTTGGGAGTAGAATTCCAGAGTGTGGGGGCAGAGATACAAAATACCTGTCCACCAACAGATGCTAAATTGTGCCATGAAATTCACAGCAGATCAGTATCAGAAGATCATAGTGTGTGAACTGGGGAGTAGATATCAGAAATATACATGGGTGAGAGACCATGAAGTGCTTCAAAGGTGATGAGGAGTATCATTGAATACGAAAATAAATGGCTAGTTAATGAAGCCTGTGTAGAATGGGAGTAATGTGAGAAGATTTCTTTGAAAAAGTGAACCCTAGCTGCAGAGTTCTGGATATATTAGAGCGTATTTATTGTTGTGTTTGGTAGACCATAGAAAAGAGAAATGTAGTAGTTGAGTCGAGAATTAATGAAGGCATTAACCAGTGTCTCAGCATCATTGATATTTAATAAGGGATGTAAACAAGCAATATTACGGAGGTGAAAGAAGGCATGTTTAATGAGTGAAAAAATATGAAGAAGGAAGAAAAGAGGAGTCAAAGATTTTACCCTGGTTTATAACAGTGGTGGAAGGTCAAACCAAGACTCCAGTAATGTTAAAATTGTCGAGACATATTTTGTTTTAGTGAATCAAAAATAGATATTTTTTATCAGTGATAATTTACTAGTCATCCAAGCATTTATATAATTAATACAAGACGATACAGAGTTGGTGGGAAAAGGACAGTTTTGTTAAGACTGGATATAGAGCTGGGTGTCTTCTGCATAGCAATGGAAGTTTAAGCCATGCTGATGTTACGTAATGGGAGATGATGAAGTGTAATGGCCCAAGAACAGAACCCTGAGGAACACCGTGAGAGACAGAGGCAGTAGTGGAATTAGAGTGGACTTAGCCTGGCGAATAGCAATGTTATGCTGATGGTCAGACAGGTAGGGCAGTTCCAAAAATACCAAGAGTAGAGAGTCGTGAGATGAGAATACTGAATATTAAATGTATTTAATTGAATTTAATAGTGCCTGTTTACTCACTTAATCAGAACCTAGTTTCATCTTTATATATAATTTTATTATTACTTTTATTGGGCCCCATTTTAACGATCTAAGTGCATGATCTAAAGTGCAGGTGCACTCAGGGCGTGTCCGAATCCACTTTTGCTAGTTTCAGGATGGGGAAACGGTCGGCGCATCAAGAGCGCATGGTCTAAACGGGTTGTCCCTATTCACTTGATGAGTAATGTTAGTTTTTTGTTTTTTTTTTGTAACGTGCAATAAACCAATCAGAGTCTCATCTCCCATTCCTTTTAATAGCGAGTTGCGCTCACTCTGTGGCAGACTTGCTATTTAAACTGAGGAATTTTAAGGCGCACAGACTGAACGTGTGTCCAGAGAGCAAACGGATCTGCTCATGAGCAAATAGGTAGGCTAATTCTGATACACGTAATAACTATCCATTATGACATGTATGACATTTTATATTTATGTAGCCAACACAATAATATTATTTTACACTGTAATCCTTTAATTTTTTATATGTGGCATGTTTGTGTGCTGCTGCCCTGTGTGTAATAAGCAAAGTGAACGCACGTTGTGGACCCGCCCACAGGCGCATTTTCCTACGAACGCGCTCTTTAAATAAAAATAAATAAAATATATTGCGCCATTGACTTTAGAACAGGTTTGAGTTGGTCTATGGCACAGTCTATTTTCAGTTACTTAAAATAACAATGCCCAACAATGTGCCTGAACACACCTCGTTTCCAGACCAGCACACCCATGAGCGCACAATTGGACACAAATACATTTGCTATTTAAATAACTATTTAAATATGGCCTTTTATTGTGGCCAACCTAAGACACACCTGTGCAATAATCATGCTGTCTAATCAGCATCTTGATGTGCCATACCTGTGAGGTGGATGGATTATCTCGGCAAAGGAGAAGTTCTCACTAACACAGATTTAGACAGATTTGTGAACAATATTTGAGAGAAATAGGCCTTTTGTGTACATAAAAAAAGTCTTAGATCTTTGAGTTCAGCTCATGAAAAATGGGGGCAGAAACTAAAATGTTGCATTTATAATTTTGTTCAGTATAGGTTTAGTAACAGAGCAAGGGTTTTAAATGTCTGTATCAAGAAAAGGTAGCAGTGAACACTGGACATTTTAAATCCATTCTCATAGATTTACATGCTTTACGAGCAGTAATGTGTCACGTTAATTGAGCATTTTTACATGTCCAGTTATCTTTTCCCTCTTCCTCTTGTCTATAAAATATAATATGATAAATATAAAATGTATAATATAAAATTAATATAAAATGTCTCTGCTATCCAATTAGTGTAGTACTTATACATAATGAGGTGTGGATCATTGGTGAGAGGTCAACAGTATGAATACTTCCTATTTTAAAATCTATTCAGTCTCCCAAAAAATACAACTAACTGTATTCCAGTGTTGCTCACTTACAAAAGAGATGAACCAGTGAGATAATTACAAGTCTAGCTTTCACTCTTAACTCTAGCCCAGCTAATGAACCTCTATGTTTAGCTTTTGTGTAGAGTTAAATAGATAGCATGGGCATGGCTGACATTGATTTAATTGTGCACCTATGACATAGTTAAAGCCAGAAGCCTAGCAACCATTATGTAAAAAAAAGTGGTTTGCTGCTAAAGCACTATTAGCCTACTATTTAACTTCCCTGTCTAATTCAGCCCACACCGTTTGTGCTATGAATATTATCAAATCATGCAAGCTTGATCTCTGTCACTGCACACACGAGGAGGATACAGGAACACACAGACAAGGAGTAAAATCAAATAATAATCTTTAATTTAGATAAACAAGGCTGGGCAGGACAAGGCAAGGCTGACACAGACAGGAACACCGGGGAGTAACAAGTAGACCAGACAACACGAAACTGAACAGGCAGGAACTTAAATACACAGGCTAATGAGACAGACTTAACTAATAATCACATTAAACAAGGACAGGAACCAAACCCTATATGTACACAAGAGGCGGGAACACGTGACACACAACAGAGGACTGACAATCAGGATATGTACAATTATTTATCCATGTGATTGGATAATCAATTTTCTGTCAACGAAAATATTTAAAAACAATGTCAAAATCTGTCAACATGGCGATGTTTCTTCAACACCGATATTATGTGCCTTATTGCATATTTCGTTGCAGTTTCAAAGTAAAATGTCCAGTGATTAGCACTAAAACTTGCTTTCAATGCATGAACATGGCCATGCTTTTATTACATTGGTTCAGGCATGTGTTGCAGTGGTTCAAAATTCAAATACAAGTGTCACGAAAAGTGTTGAAAAATAACATCCCCAACACCAAACCCAACCATACTGATAGTGCTAAAAAAGCAAAAGTGATGTAAAAATGCATTTGCTGATGCAACCGTGCTATTTTAACTTCTTTATACGCAGATTTAAGCTGTTTTGTCAAACCATAGTTTCACGGAATTTATACCCAGCTGACCTACTGCATTAGACCATGTGAAAAACATGTGAAGCTGTGTATGTGATGCGTATCAGTTCAAACGTATCAGTTTTCAAATCTTGCAGCATGTTAAAACTGATTCGAGGCCATAACAAAATATTATGCAAAAAATTGTCAGAAAATTAGGCTTTCTTAAAGGAACTTCAGAGAGCAGAAATAAGATCAGTTGCACTAACATTTTAAAAAGAAATCTGTGACATGCTATAATTTAGAACAATAGTATAATGGTCAGAATAAAAGCCATAAGGCTATGGGTTTGAGTGGCTCTGCACCACCACACTTTTCATGCATATTATTTACGTTAGGAGTACATGAGTACGAAACAACATTCTACAACTACATTTTAAACTTTTAACACTTAAATGGACTCAAGTAAAGAAATTTGACATCTAAAAAATGATATCTCAATTGTCATTACTTTGGTAACAGATTGGTTGTATCCAGGATTTTCTTCAAATGTGCACTTGAGCTCCATTGCGTAGCTACAGTTAAGCACATAAATCAGTCCAAAAAGCCTCAAACACCCTAGACTCGAGTGACATTGAAGAACTTCCACACCAACATCCGTAGGTTGGTCTCCAGAACCAACACCAGCACCCTCTGAAAGAAAGATGTACATGCCCACTGTTGTCTGTGCAATTCCAGACTCAGCCTCCGTACTTTCACAATCCTGGAGGATAAACACAGAAAATGAGTGTTCCAATGCCAGTCAGTGTCATATTCAGACATTTTAAGGGCATATTATTTACAAACTCTGACATTTTGGATATGTAGACTCATTCAAATGTACACTGCCTGGTGTAAAAAAAAGTCACCATTTGGATTTAAATAAACAAATACGGAAGAGTCTAGAATTGGATGATTTTTGCAGTGATTTATGTTTCCGTCTTGTTGCTGTCACGAATCTGGTTGCCTCTCACCACACTACAACTGCACATCACCCATGGACTACAACTCCCATCATTCACTGTACTCACACATTCCCATCCACCATTACACCAATCACACAGCTGTCACCAATCACTCATCAACCCTGATTGTCTTGCCACACCTGCACCTCATTCACTCACCCACATATAAGCAGCACACTTCCCTACACGCGTTGTGAAGTCTTGTTCGTGCCCCGGCTGACATTTCTGAGCGTTTACCATTCCCTCTGATTGATACTTCTGTGTTTGACCCCGGACTGCCTTACCTTGGAACTCTGAACCTGTGCTTGTGACCTTGACCCCTGCCTGGTATTGTTTACGTCTCTGCTCTGCCTCTGATATTCCTGTTATTGCCTGCTGACCATTGCCTGTTTGATTCTGCCTCTGTCTAATAAATATTACTGCACTTGGATCCACACGCCTTTGACCAGTCTTTACAGTTGCATGCTCTCCAATAATTATTTTATCCCAAACTGATGCAGAGTGTAGCTTTTCATTTCTTAAACAACCATGTTGCAGGACACTGTACACATTCCAGCATGAAAAAAAAATAATCAGGCTCAATTTGTGAAGTAGTGGTTCAGTGAGCACAAGGAATCGTTTTCATGTAGGAATTAATCACCAGTCCTTAGCTTAACTCTCCTGAATGTCTTGAGGATGTGCCGGAGCTGACTTTATAGAGTGGCTAGACTCTCCCATTGTCAATACAAGATCCAGGCCAAAAATAAATGCAACTCTTGATGGAAATAAATGTTGTGATGTTGCATAATATTGTTTAAACAATGCCACAACACAGCATGTTATGAAAGCTAGAGGTGGTTCAATGAAATATTAAAGTGTGCAACTCCTTTTTGGACAGGCTAGTCGACTCCAGCACATCCTAAAGACTTTCAATAGGGATTGGGTCAGGACTCTGTGGTGGACAATCTTTCACAGTTGAGCCTGAAGAATCTTGCCATCGTTATCCTGGAATATAAACACGAGTACGACTTCCGACCTGGTTGTTTGAGAAACAAAAGGCCACACACTGCATCAAGTTATTCTAATAAATATCCTTAAAAATGAAATTTGAACAACACATTTCCAGAGATAGCATCCTTTCAGAATAATTGAAGATACGGTTGTGCAGCAAACATTCCTATGAGTACAGATAATCCCAAATCTGTGAGCTGAGAACAGTCCTGTTAAAATATTTCATGTGAAGGTTAAAAACACGCTGGCTTTTTCAGAGAATCTCACGCAGGTTCACAGTTATCGTTAGATATGCAAAGGAGACTCCTCATACATAAACAACATTCTGTTCTGTGCAGCGCTCTCTGTATGAAGGCCCGGGACACCCATCACTCGCTCTGCCCTCTGGGGAACTGTAAATCAGGCGCTAATGTGAATGTACGCTGTCAGTTTCCACAGGATATATTTCTTCTCCTAACAAGCCCACCTGGGAAGAATTACACTTCTTTTCCTCTTGTTTTCGCTCCTGCTCTTTTCCTCATTGTTCTTATATTCTCATCTGACCCTCATAAAAGGCATTTCTTCTGTTCCTAATACTTCAGACTTTGTGAAGTGTTGTTTTTGGTTATGTTTGACTAGAACCGGTGAAATTATCCTTAAGACTTACAGTGAAAGAGGGACCAGGGTATATAGAGATTTAAGGGTGGGCTTTTTAATGATACTTTTGACAAAATAAATACAAATAAAACTTACAGCATCTGTGAATAATCAATCAAGTCATCAATGAATAGATCATGTACAGGCGTTTGAGGTTGTGTGTTTCCCGCAGTTATGTTCAGATGAGTGAAATAGACTTATATAATGTGAGTATGTACTTGAGTCTGATTGGTGTCTGCCAGAGGCAGCAGATGTTGGGTGGATGCCGATGCAGAAAGCTCATTACACCAGTGGGGAATGGAGAATATTGTCATTTCTTGACATTCAACCATCTACAATTACTTACCACACGACTTCTGAGTTTTCTGGCTTTTAAATGGCACACCATCAAGCCATGTGTCTTTTCAAAATATTGTCATTTTGACTGGCCAAGCGTCGAGTGTTTTCTGTCACAGTGAATCAAACATCAATCTAATAGCAACCGACCAAAAGCAGAGAAGGTAAAGGGAGTATGGTCAGCACATTAATGCTTGTTTTGTTCAGAATTAAAGATAAGGACCAAGGTGACTTTTTACATCAGTTGTAAGCGCCATTCACAATTTTTTTATGTGCTCAACAAAATGCAAACCATTCTGGAAGTCCCCTACTGACTTGAGCCTGGCTTGAGGAGAGAACAGGCCTCGACTCCTTCAGTACCCTGAGAGTCTGAATCACTGCAGGACATAGAGGCCACGGCACACTCAGACATGATGGATGCTCTCTCATCAGAGTGACAAATGGAGCAAAATACCTAATGATTCCACAGAGATCGCATGAAAAGAAAAACTATTTTGTAAGACATAGAAAAATATGTGTGGTCGGGGTTCATTAGTCAGTTTTTGTTTTCTTTGTCAATGTATTATTTATTAGCTGCTAAACTACTTATAATGAAGTACTTGCAGCATGAAAATGTAAGGTATTTAAAAAGCAAGAGAAAACATTGCCAAACATAATATAATCTTAACATTATTATATATATTATATTATGTTGTATTAGGCTTGACAGATCGTTAGTTAATATGTCACAGCGATGTGATACAAATTACACTCACTGGCCACTTTATTAGGTACACCTTGCTAGTACCGGGTTGGACTCCCTTTTGCCTTCAGAACTGCCTTAATTCTTCATGGCATAGATTCAACAAGGTGTTGGAAACATTCCTCAGAGATTTTGGTTCATATTGACATGATAGCATCACACAGTTGCTGCAGATTTGTCGGCTGCACATCCATGATGCGAATCTCCCGTTCCACCACATCACAAAGGTGCTCTATTGTATTGAGATCTGGTGACTGTGGAGGTCATTTGAGTAAAGTGAACTCATTGTTATGTTCAAGAAACCAGTCTGAGATGATTTGAGCTTTGTGACATGGTGCATTATCCTGCTGGAAGTAGTCATCAGAAGATGGTACACTGTAGTCATAAAGGGATGGACATGGTCAACAACAATACTCAGGTAGACTGTGGTGTTTAAACGATGATCAATTGGTACTAAGGTGCCCAAAGTGTGCCAAGAAAACATCACCCAAACCATTACACCACCACCAGCCTGAACCGTTGAGACAAGGCAGGTTAGATCCATGCTTTCATGTTCTTTACGCCAAATTATGACCCTACCATCTGAATGTCGCAGAAGAAATTGAGACTCATCAGACCAGGCAACGTTTTTACAATCTTCTATTGTCCAATTTTGGTGAGCCTGTGCGGATTGCAGCCTCCGTTTCCTGTTCTTAGCTGACAGGAGCGGCACCCGGTGTGGTCTTCTGCTGCTGTAGCCCATCTGCTTCAGGGTTCGACGTGTTGTGTGTTCAGAGATGGTATTCTGCATACCTTGGTTGTAACATGTGTTTATTTGAGTTACTGTTGCCTTCTATCATCTCTAACCAGTCTGTCCATTCTCCTCTGACCTCTGACATCAACAAGGCATTTTCGTCCACACAACTGCCGCTCACTGGATATTTTCTCTTTTTCGGACCATTCTCTGTAAACCCTAGAGATAGTTGTGTGTGAAAATCCCAGTAGATCAGCAGTATTTGAAATACTCAGACCGGTCCGTCTGACACCAACAACCATTCCACGTTCAAAGTCACTTAAATCCCCTTTCTTCCCCATTCTGATGCTCGGTTTGAACTTCAGCAAGTCGTCTTCACCACATCTAGATGCCTACATGCATTGAGTTGTGCCATGTGATTGGCTGGTTAGCAATTTGTGTTACCAAGCAATTGAACAGGTGTACCTAATAAAGTGGCCGGTGAGTGTATATATTTTGATTATGTTTTTGTAATTTTTCTAATTATACTATTTTCTATAATAAAACCAACATGAGGAAAGACCGATAACATCACATTTCACAACATCCATTTAATAATAATAATATAAATTGGATGCATTTATATATATATTTCTCCCACTCAAAGTTATAAACTAACTAGAGTTTGGGGAGACATTTTTAATTATATTATATTTCATATTTTTATATGTATTATATTATAATTCTATGTTATGTATTTTTAATGACTTATTAAAGTTATACTATTTTATCAAAGAAACAGGCTGGAACTTGTTCGTAAAATTAATTAACCTATTACACTCATGACACATAACTGTTTAATATTATAAATAATTGTTTAATATTATAATTTATATTTAATATCTAAAATACAACCTCTCAAGTGTGTGTATCATTTTTCAAAGTGTGTACGTACATAATAAGCTGCACATAAAAAATCCTGTCCAAAAGCACCATCCTCAGTTCCTCTGCTTTGAATAAAACTGCATCCACTCTAATGAATGGATATGTTCCAAAACCACGAGAGCAAGACCTGCATGGACTAAGAGAGAATACTGCTCTATCAATGTTATATTTCATTAGGAGAGTGAAAAGTAAATGCAACTCTCCCAGGATTAGATCTTCTCTCTCTCTCTCCATTTTCTCCTGTATGGATCTTTATTCCTCCTCTCTGCTTTTGTTCAGAGTCACTTAGTAATGCATCCACATATTTGCTAAATGTTAAGTCTTCTTCGTCCTTCATCATATTTGTATGTTTCTAATGTCCAGACCACCTCCATTTGAGCATCAAAGGTTGAGCCAAATTCATTATAGGCAATGGCATAACCTAATTTACAACTTAAATGGATACAATTAAAATCCTGTCATTGATTAGTATTACTCAACCTTATGTCGTTCCAAACCTATAGTTTATTGTATGACAAAAGCAGCATGAACGTTCTGCTAAATTTCTCCTTTTGTGTTCCACAGAAAGGGGGTCATACAGGTTTGAAACAACATGAATGTGTGTGTAAATGATGACAGAACTGCAATTTCTGATGATCTATTTCTTTGTTCAGCGTCTCACGGATGTATTTGGATTGAGAACATGCTTTCTCTCTCATAACGACAGGCATGAGAGCACAGATTAGGTTGAATGAATCCAAAGTGAATCACTTAACTGTTCTGTCATCAGCCCTGATTTTTGCTTAATATTTATCTTCAAGTGTGTGTGTGTGTGTGTGTGTGTGTGTGTGTGTGTGTGTGTGTGTGTGTGTGTGTGTGTAATTGATCAATATATTTTGTTACTTAGAAATCGGACTGCGGACCCTTTTAAGCAGGCACAATAAAATGTCCAATATGGATCTTAAAAAAAAGAAAGCAAAACCATCTCATTAAAGCACAGTTTAATAATGGTTATCCTCTTGACCACTTTTAAAAGCAATCATTTAGAAATACATCTCAATAAGCTTGACAAATAAATTAGCCCAAAATTACAATTTTAAAGTTTTAAGTACACTACAAGTGCATATTCAAAACAACTGAGCACATTCTGGACAAACTTCCAGAAATGTGCTTGCTCTTGTACTTAAATGTATTTGATTATTATCCTGATTATTTACACAACAATTAACTGATGCTGTCTAACAGGATGAAAATTTAGAACTAAATTTAGCCATAGCTCAATAAGGAGCTGACAGTCATTATTGTTAGCCTTTTAAAAAATAGCAATTTTGATAATATATCAATTTCTATAATGCAATGATTCTATAATGTAATGATGTCATTTCTTAGAAAATAGTGTCATTAATGAACTTGGTTTTGTTATTTAAAGGGATATTACAAAAGACTAACAGAACAATAAAAAAGAACAATAAAACAAATATTTATTTATATAGTGCTTTTTACAATTTGTATGAAAGCAGCTTTACAGAAAATCATGTTGTTCATGTTAAATATCTTCATGTTTTATTGTCGCATTTAATAGATTGGAATTGGGTGATGATGTCGTTTATATTTTGCATTGATAACAGCAATCAAAGAGTTCAGATTTGCTGTAGTATATATCGCCCAAAAAAATAAACGTTCCAAAAAGGGAAAAATAAATACGTTCCAAAACATCTTCTTTAATGTGAAGAACATTTAGAAAAGATAAAGTACACTTTTCTACTAAAGAACCTCCTGTGGCGTGGAAAGATTTCATGAATGTTAAAGGTTCTTCACGGAACCATCAATGCCAATTAAGAACCTTTTTTTTAAGGTTGTTCAGGTACTATATCGGACATACTTGTATATCTAACTTGATTTGTCAAGTGTAATATTTTATCCAATATATTAAAGGTTCAGGATTTGGCAGCTAATGGTTGAAATGGGTGCTTAAGTCCAAATTCAAAATACTGGAAATAATTGTTTCTCCCTCACCTTCCTCTTCAGACTTGATACTCACATGGGTTGCCAGATTGAGGAAACGCAACAGGAACAAGATCAACTGACAATAGAAGCCTTACACTGTACTCTGATTTTATTTATCTATCTTTACTATGCCTCAGGTCATAAAGCTTTTTAGTTGAATGCCGAGGATTTTTAATTATGTTGTTTGCTGTTTTCTGTTGCTGCACTGTGGTTTCCATCAACTGGCAACCCAAGGCGTTGAAATACTGAGTAAACTGGTAGTGGGCAGAATCACACAGACAAAAAAAAACAGACTTTTCTGACATGAAACACACATTTCAAAGTAAAATAACTGGCTGTAGCACTGTTTTTAAGATATACAATATGAGAACATGTTTCCTAAATATCTGCTATCATGATATGGTATTTGTATGCTTTGGTACAGTCAAAAAATGGCATACATCACCTTTAAGCCACATATGATGGAGACATGTGTACAGCTTAGTAAGAAAGACCCACAGAATCAGTTCAGCTCACCTTCCCATCTTCAACTCAGCTGAGGCAAAGTCATTAGTCCCTGACCTCAGAGTTGAACGGGTCACCCCTGCACTCCATTACTTTTTCACAGAAAGGCCTCCAACAACTCACACATTTACCAAGAGCTCATCAGGGGCATTGGGTGGGATGGGCAAAGGACACAACAGCTACAACAAAACACAGTAAACAACAGTGGAGCAAGAACAGCACTGGCCTGAGAAGACGTCATCAGCTATTGACCACATCTTTCCACCAACATGAAAGAAACATAACTCAAATGTTGAACAACTCTTTTGAGTCTTTTAGAAAAGCCTCCGTTCACGCGCCAGGTCCACTGTACACGGCTGAGAAACAGATGCTTTCTTTGCTGTGAGCCAAATTAATAATGACTGGTATTTACCTCTGCCCTACTGTCTACCCTGTCTTTCCTAATATAGTTTCTGAAATGCTCTTTCTGGAAAAGGACCTCAAATCGTTCCACCTGCCCTTAAGTCTAAACCTTTCAGCTGGTGTGGGATAGATCGAGAGAGACTGAAAAGACCTTGGGTGACATGACCTGACTGACAAAACAAAGCCAAAACTGCCAGCGCTGGAAGATTGTGTTGCATAAACATGACAGGAAGCTCATGTCTTATTCAGAAGATCCCACGCACATACTCACACTCTATTCAGTACAGCCACAAAAAGATGACTTGGCCAGTTGAATACAGTCCACATGTATTATGTTTCAATGTTTGTCTTTGTATCTAATCTTCTACTACATCAGTCTATGTTGTGATTTGGATGCTGGTGTCCAAAGTCAACTATCTAAGTATCTAAGTCAACATGAAAATCAAAATTAATTGTAGAGTTTATTGATTTTATTTCATCAGCTAGTTAAGAAGATTAATGTTCTTCTAGACCAAATGTCACTACATTTCAACACATGTATTGTATGAGTATGGTCTTATTAATCTTGACCTTTCATCTCAATATCAGCATTTATTAGATTTATTCCATTTGACATATTTATTCTAATACAAATATTTTTTGTCATAGAGATTTATGTCATATAATGATTTCATTTTATCTTTTACTTTTTGTATTTTTTATTTATTTTATAATTTTTTATGGATATTAAAATTGCATATATACTTTTAAATGGGGGATTTTGATAGATTCATTTAGATTTTCATGACATACGTTTTTTTTTTTAAGAAACAGGGAATAAGGTGTTGTTTTATTTATTATTTAATTTAATAATTTAGTAATTTCAAATGTAATATTTGTATTATTTAGTTAATTTCTCATAACCTATAGACTATGACTAGAATAGTCTGAATTCATAGTTTATTGCCATTATTATATTACTAATATGTTGGATTTTTAATGGTCAAAATTCATATATTGAGAAAATATTTGATTTAGCATTTAACATTTCAACATTAAAAGCATTAAAAATAACAAATATTACTGTAAAGTAAAACTTTTCATTTGACATTAAGACGCAGTTCACTTTTTAAAAGTGCACTTAAGTGTGTTAAGAAATATAGTCATAAAAGTATACTCTCTTTAATTAAATAGTTTTTCATGAATTAATTACTATATTAAGGTTTGAAGTGCACTACAAGTGAACATGCAATACAATTAAGCACATTTCTTTTTCACAAACCAGTGTCAAAACAGCATTAATTAGCATAAACCAGCATGGAAGTCCTTGTCTAATTTAAACTTTTTGCCATGTCTTGTGGGATGCAGGTTGACGATCAGGGTCAGCTATAGGTCAGCTGTATAGGTCCACAACTGAGATATTGATTAAATCCTTTGATAGCATTCCAATTTAATCAGGAGGTTTTCCTGAAGCCCTATCAAAGCTCAATCTTGAAAAAACGAAAAGAGTCTTGGTTCAGAAGTAGCTCTTCCTGCAAGCGGAGACAAGTGGGAAATGGCAATCCACTCCTGTGATACACACAGCCAGTGACTTTGACAAAAATCATTTGTCACGGCACTTTGTGGTCAGCACAACTGTCTCTTCATGACTGATTCAGAAGGGGGAGAAAAAGAGCATAACGTCTTCGATTTATTATTGTGAAGGGCGAGAGTAATGTGTCTCTATGAAAGTGCCCGAGGAGACAGAGTGTTGAGATCTGACAAGCGTTGGTTGTAGTCTTATAGGATTTTTCTCTGTGGCTGAGAATTGATCACGCGGCTGAGCTCGGTGAGAGGCAAAGACAAAATTGCTCTTGTCAGGGTCAGCCAGCTGTCAAGACACCATCCAGACCTGATTAATAGAGTCCAGCGGTAAGCCAGCCCGCATGAGTACTCAGAGAACCAGGACCGAGCGCTGCACTTCTACAGCTGAATTCGATAGCGTCTGAGCCACAGGTAAATTGGATCTGCCAACATTTCTGAGCAGTTAAGACATGCTAAATTTGATGCTTTTCTGTGAGAACAAAATCCATAGCTCCCAGTGAAGTATTTGAACAGACGAGCGACTGTAGGGAACAGGCTAATTCAGTTCAGAGGTGCAAACTCAAGCAGATCAATAGAAATGTTAACGATTTTGAACACACTAAGAGCTGAAGTTAAGGTTATGATGAAGGCCTAGAAGTTCTTTAGATACGGATGTTTACAATGCTGTATACATTATACTGAAAGGCATGGACAATATCTCTTCAAAACAAAATGAATTAGACTATTTTCCAACAAGAATAAAGTGTTTTTTTCAAGCATACTCACAATTACGACATGAGTCGACATGAGTTTGTGAAGCCAATGTGATTGACTGTGTTTGAAGTCATGAAGTGTGAAGTTCTCACAGTGTGATATCAATCTTAAAACAAATGGCTGTGTTGCTGTGATTTTAATTGTGGACAATTAAAAAAAACGTTTCAAATATCTACTGTATGTTAATGTTTTAAACCTTCCTAACAGGATACATGATAACATGTTTCTGTGCTCGCTTGACGCGCGTGCTTGATGAATAAGAACCAATGAGGTTTAGATCACGTTACACGACTAGGTTGGGCTTTTGTTTACCATATGTGATGTATGTGTACTGATCAATGTTTATATGTTGTACTAATCAGTGTTTATATGTGAATAAAAATCCTAAAATAAATCAGCATGTATAATTAATCATATATTCATCATAAAGCAATAGTCTTCTCAGAAGACTTGTATTAACCCACTTGATTCACACGTGACCCTGGAAAACAAAGCCAGTCATAAGGGTCTTTTTTAGATTTATACATCACATGAGCCTGAAAAAATCTGGAATCTGAGGGTGAAAAAAAAAGAAGAGAAAAAAGAAGCTGAGAAAATCACCTTTCAAGTTGTCCAAATTAAGTTCTTAGCAAAGCATATTACTAATCAAAAATTAAGTTTTGATATATTTATGGTATAAAATTTACAAAATATCTTCATGGAGCATGATCGTTACTTAATTACCTAATCATTTTTACATAAAATAAAATCAATAATTTTGACCCAATATATTGTTGGCAATTGATCCAAATATACCCCTGCAAATTAATTTTGTGGTCCAGAGTCACATATGGAGTATTTTTACAATGACTTTATGAAGTTTTGAAGCATCAACGTTTTGGATGTGTGTGCTTTCAATGAAGGGGCAGAAACAATGTTTCTTTAAAAAGTCCTCATTTGTGATTTTAAGACATCATACTGTTTTGTTAATTATTTTTTTCCCCCAAATCTATTCTTAGTTTTATTTTACAAAATGGTTTATACATATATATATATATATATGACCAAAGCATATTCATGTTGCAATTATATGATGAATACGGGCTTTAAATGCACACTCTAAGCTTTAATTTGAGGGTATTCTCATCACATTTGGAGGAAAGGATAAAGAATTTTAATTTGAGCTCTTTAATTTGTAATTTCCCCTTTTTTCAAGGGACCGTAAATAATTGGACAGTTGACTCAAAAGCTGTTTCATGGACAGATTGGGGCTATTTCTTCATTATTTCTACATCAATTAAGCAGATAAAAGGTCTGGAGTTGATTCTAACTGTGTCATTTGCATTTGGAGGCTGTTGCTGTGAACTCACATCATGCAGTCAAAAGAACTCTCCATGCAAGTGAAATTTCATTAACTGAAGACAAAACTAAAGGCAGAAAGAGACAATAACTGAAGTCAGCTGCGGTAAAGGCCTGGCAAAGCATCACAAAGGAGGAAACCCAGTCTCTGGTGATGTCCATGAGTTCCAGACTTAAGGCAGTCATTGCCTGCAAAGGATTCTCAACAAAATAATAAAAATGAATATTTTATTTATAATTATATTTATTTGTCCAATTACATTTGAGCCCTTTGACGGTGTATAAAAAAAGGTTGTAATTTCTAAGCATTTTATGTTATATTTTTGTTCAACCCTTGAATTAAAACTTAAAGTCTGCACTACAATTTAAATTTGATTATTATTGATACTAATACATACTGTATACAGATAATGGCTTTACTCACACCAGTAATTCTAAAACACTTATTAGTAGGACATGAGTCACATAATGGTGTATCTCACTGGATATGTCCCCTATTTGTACAAACAGTACTTTGTAAAGCAACCAAACTGGTAAACAAGGCTTTATTAAGAATTGCAGCTGTATCTTAAGGGTGGATTGTACCTTGCAGTGAGCAGAGATAATGTTGTCATTGATTGGCGTTCTAAGGGAACATTGGGATCCTCAAGTCTCAGAAGATTTTGAAGATATAGGGCCAGAAATATGTATTAAGGGAGTAGTTCTCCCAAAGTGAAAATGTGATGAAAATCATACTCAGGTTATCCGAGATGTAGATGAGTTGTATTATTCATCAGAACAGATTTGGAGAAGAGTAGCATTACATCACTTGCTCACCAATGGATCCTCTGCAGTGAATTTGTGCCAAAATCAAAACAGCTGATAAAAATATCCCATCACAAACTCATTGAATGGTCTGTGAGCAAAATATAATTTTTGGATGAACTATTCCTTTAAAGAAATATTAGGTTCAGCACAAGTTATGGCTATTTAACAGCATTTGTGACATGATAAGTCAAAAGCGCTATATAAATAAACTTAAATTGATAAGGCTCAACAGAAAAACAGATTTTTATATCTCACAAATTTCTTAAAAAAAAGCAAAAAAACTAGATTACTTACTATATTTAAACCCTAGTGCAAAAGACATAACACTTGTGAAATAGAAGTGCACTTAATTCTATTGGATGTGCATGTAATTTACTGCTGTTAATGTGTTGTATTGGACCCAGAATACTCCATGGAGTAAACAGGTTACATTTAACCCATTTAGGTTGAGTTTTAACAACATACTTTTACTGAAAACACTGATTCATACACAAATGCATAATTCAGGGGGGAAGGGGGCAGGCATAAAAAGCACACCATCTGGGATCCTATGGCCGAATATTTAACGCACTGTGATGGGATGGACTAATCAGCACAGACAGTATGTGAATTAGGATGCAACCAGAGAAAACACATTATCTGGATCCTTCCTGACCTCTACCAGACCAACCAGTCGGCATGGAAACCAACCACCTCAGCTGTGCACTAATTAGAGTCATCATGTGCAAATCAGCCACTCCCTTGTACAAGCTTCCGCTCCAGAGAACCCTGCACGACACCGCTCTCCGCTCACACACCTGCTGGACTTATTAGCAAAAGCACAATATTAACTGAGTGAATTACTCATACTCATGTTCACAGCAATAAAACACCAAACACCCTGGAGAGCAAGACTGAGAGACTCGGTGGCTCTGTAAATGCAGTCAGTGAATGTGTGCGCAAAGTCAAATAGTTTTTTTCTCTCTGGAGCAAAGAACGAGCTTTCCATATATGTCCAATTAAAGAGTCATTCAAACTCTGTTCCAGAATTTTGGAACAATGGTTAATGTTATGGACCGACTCACTATGTGATGTATTACTCTGGCATGCAGCTCAAGGGACAGAGCAATGAACCGACAACAATCTGGTAAAGACATTTATCACACGAGGGGTGATGGGGAAGAACAGGGAAAGTCAGCTTTTCCTGGGCTGCATCCCAAGTCGCATACTTCTACAACACAACAACTTCTTACAAGTTTGTAATTGGTGGTGGGAAAGCACATACTTGTAAGTATAGCAGTACAACTATATGGCAGTATTGGTACATATATTTCATATTTGTAATAAAACGGTTGTGGAATCTTTCATTCCTAGATATTTTGAAACATCCCAAACTCTGTGTAGTGGGCAATACTATACCTACCATTGTGAGAAACAAATACAGTTTTGTAATGTTCTGCCTGAGATTCCCTGTGTTAACCACTAGATGGAACAATTTCAGCCCCAGATCACCTTCTTGTTAGAGACTTGTAGCACACCTGTTTTGAATCACTCCTAATGGTCAACCTTATTTAAATGCCTCACTGCTTATTGTTCTTGTTCAGTCCTGATGTCTGCTTGAGTATGATGCTGCCAATGGTTTGTGGTTAGAGATTTTCCTGTCTTCTGTTGTGTTTTTTTAAGGACATTTAAGAACAGCTTTTCTGTTTGGATGACCTTTTTGTATTTTCTATCAAGGAGTATTTTTTGAGTTCCTCTGAGGCAAATTTCTGTTAAACGCCTGTAAGACTTTGTTCTGGATCTTTGGATTTTTCACATCGAGTAAAGAACTTTAAGAGTCAGACACTGAGCCTCTTGGTTATTTCCTCTGCAATTGGGTTTGACCTGCTCCAGTGGAGCAGCAGTAAGTACCAAGGATATACACACCGCAGACCCGAGTTTGATCCCCATCTGGATCATAACCGTAGGACTGAACCATGGATACAAGCCCAGCAGAGGAAACTCAACCTTTATCAAATGCAGAGCACATCCTAGCTGCTGTTTCAAGCCAAGCAGCCACCATGGAACGTGTAGTAAAAATACCAGTTTAATATAGAGCTATTATTTCAGCTCCGAATTAGTTATTAAATATTTAATATTGCTTGGTTAAAAGTAATATTAATATTTAACTTAGTTATACTGTATTAAGTGATCTCACACGAACACTAACCTCAGCATATCAAATTCGAGCTTAGGTAGCTTTCTCTTTATGGCAAATAAGGATAAAACTTCAAATCACATTCCAGAGACAATTCTTTATGAAATGAAAAATGGTTTATTCGTAATACTGCTATTCTAACATAAATGGATTAACTGAAGACACAAAACATACATACACACAGAATGACATGCATAAGGGATTTTGGTAAGTAATTCCTAAAATTAAAGTTAGCCCTTTTAGCTATTTAAACGCTTGACTTGACCGGGAAGATCACGACAGATGCCTTATTGCTCTGTTACTGCATTCAGATCAGATTCTACCAGTTCAATCAGCAATATAGATTTAGTTAGAATGTACTTGCTTGTTGACAAGAAGCAGGTTGGAAGTTGTTTCGTTTCCTTCAAATGGTTGCTCTGGTCTTTGTGCTCGGGAACCACGTGGGTTGGTTCGTGCGTCTCCGGGTGCTCTCGGGTGGAAACACGAGAGATGTCGTTGTTCTTTGATGTTGTGCCTTCTAGCCTTCGAATAGATGGTTGGTTTAGTCGGTGTCGAGACAAAGTTCAGGTAAGAGCGCGAGCAGGCAGAGAAGTTACGAGCGCAGCTCCAGCGATGTTAAAGAGAGATGTTCCAGAGAGCCGAGAGCCGAGAGAGTTCAAGAGCGTCACGCCATGTTTCAGAGAGCGAGTTTTGCAACTGGCGCGTTGTTTAAAACAGTCCAACTTGGCCCTCCCCACGGGCAGCTTGTCGAATCCGATCGTCCGTATGGGGCGGAGCCCCGCCCATGTCCAGGCTTGCTGGGTGGACCAAAAGTTCTGTGATATTTCATGCACTTTAAAGATCGATAAACTTACTGATCTTTATACATGTATAATTATGCAGGGTGCTAAAATTTAACGGTCATCAACACAGTTTGTCACAATTCGAGGCTAGCTTTCTTTAGAGATCAAACACTGCATTTTACAAAACACACATCACAGTTTATGCCGTTTTAACACATGATTAAAAATTACCCACGTTGTTCTAAATAATTGGCATTCAAAATCATCACATCATGCCTATGAGGGAACAAGTACACATTAAATATCCATATATTTATTTTGTGTAGATGGTTATACGTGGAGAAAATGTCAGGAAAAAGGTTTTCCTTTGTCTGTCCGCTGGAGAAAAATCCTGCTTTGTTTTTAAATGGGGGGGTTTTGAACTATGCTCTAGAATAGACTTGACGGTGTCCAGAACCATTCCCGGAGCCGTCCGTACCTTTGCACGAGAGCGTTAGTGATGGAATCAGTTGACCCTCTCCCCTTTTGCATGGAAGGGAGGACTTTTGGGTAATAATTCCTTTCTGTTGCTGGATTGGAATTCTCCGTGTGTGTTTTCAGGTTGACATTGTGTTACACATCCCCCTTTTGTGTGGAGATGTACCCGATGGAACATCTTCAGGCACTGGAACAAGAGGCAGAGAGAATGGACACACACAAGACACCAACGAGATCTCTATCACTGACTGAAAACTGGTGCAGGGTAATTTGGAAAGGAACAGGTGAGAAACTTGAGAAGACATAGGGCTAGTTTGTTTAGCATCGTTGACAATTGGGTCATTTTGACTGGTTTAATTGTCGGGTTTTCACGAGACGGTATAGGCATGATCTCAATCAGGTTGGTCACATTCTCGGGTTCGGATTCTAGGTCGAGATTACCACGTCGAAAAGGCGAGGGATGCCTGACGTGCATTTGTTGAGAGACTCTTGAGAACGACGTTCACTCGCTTGTGTAGGAGGAAGGCCAGTGTCAAAGTCACAACATATCCTACTATAGTAGAGATACAAAGCGCCGTGTCAGCGGCAGACCAGGACCGAATAATTGGCGCGCCAGCGGCGGAAGGCGGCGATAGCTTCTAAAGCTGTGTCAACGGTGTCAGATCAATAAGCTGCGTTCCTTCCTCCTTGATCCTTTCTTCCAATTCTGGATCGAGGACCAAGGAATGCTGCTTGAAAAAGGTGAGATTTCGATTTCGGCCTGATACTCGTCGTCGGTGAGGTGATACAATGCTAGTTCGTCAATATGGAGGATTGAGCCCTTAGGGACTGTGATCCATAACGTTTGGTTAGGCAGACTAATGCGCCGTGGCGGTGTCGTGTTGATCATATGTGAGGGTAGCCGTTCGGGCTGGGGTGTTCACCAACCATCGGTTTCCGACAATTTCGCTTGTGTTACCTCAACCTGAGAACGTGGTGTTGCGTCGGCGGGCAGCTAGCGTCGGGTCTCATGGCTTCTAAGCCACAGATGCCTCTGTATTATCGCACGAAGGGTTTACTCGGGCAGAGGAAGTGGATGTCTTTAGTGAGCGTACACATCTTTAGGTTTGGAGCCAAGTACAACTGTTCGTTGCTATCGTGATACGCGACCTCGGGAGTGTGGATTTTGACATAGGTGTTCCTCTTGCCAAAATCCAACATTCACAACATCTTTAAGCCGATAAATATTATTCGCATCGATAATAGGCAAACTGAGAAGAAACGCCAGATCGCCTGCTTCCGGGTCTACGACAAGGGAATGGCGCCACCCAGGAAAAGGCAGATGGGTTTGAATGGGGCTAGGGGGCCCATGGTGGCCGGTTAAGATGTTCTGGACAAGGCTAAGGGTATCAGATAATGTGGAATCCTACCCATGGCTAGGCTATCGATTGAGGAACTCACTTCGCGTAGCATGTCGGCCATGAGCATAGTTAGGAGTTGCGTTTGGGCTAAATCGCCTTGCACTACTGAGAATAGTTTATTAATAGACTTGATAGTTTGGTTTAGGAGGCTACTATGTGTGTTTAGAACTGTGATCGTGCCATTCAGGGATTTTCCGAAAGTCTGTAGGGCGTGGCTCTGAACTAGGAGCTGTTGTCGTATCCCAGGCATTTCGGCCTGGATTTCACCCACATGTCGCCTGACAGTAGCTAGATTAACGGGCGTTAGCCGTGTTCATGCCAATGTTGAACAGAGTTCCTACAGCCGCAGCAGCCCCCAACAGGGCCCCCAAAAACCGTTTGGGTCGCCGGTTGTACCCGCTGAGGTCAGCCTGGGTTACAGTTAATTTTTGTAATTGGAGCAGCATGTGGTTCACATCTGCTTGGGCATGGGCAAGGACTTCGAGTCCAACGGGCTCCAGCCCAAGAGGTGTGGGTGACTGGGAGGTGTAGTGAACTCTGTAAACATCGCGGGATCTAGTCTAACATACACCTTTTGGGTGTAGGTTTTACAGTTCGTTATTAATAACCCCGGCTGTTGAGTACGATCCCTGAGGCTGGTCCGGCGCTGCCACTTCTGGCTGGGGCATGGCCCCAATCACGCAGAGACACAGGGCGGCGAATCGGAGCATCTTCCTGGTGATTGAACAGAAAGAGGCATAATTAGCGGTGACGATCATACTTTGGCGGATTTTTTTTTTCGATCGGTTAACACCAGTTCTTACGACGACCTTATTGACGGAGGTCGATCTCACTTTCAAGACCTGTATTCAAGGATTGGTTAAGGGGGTTCAAAGTGAGAGAGAGGAAAGGAAAAACACAAAGTGAGACACGAAGGAAAGAAACCAAAAAAAAAAAAAAAAATTTTAAGACAAAAATTCAAAATCAAAATCAAACAAACAAACAAAAAATTTTAAAACAAAATTGAGGGTAACTCCTCGCTACTAGATTGGTCCTAGCAGTGCTGTGGAGGAGAGAATATGGGTTGTGTCTAAGCATGGTTGCTATATGTTTTCCTAACATATCAATACTAATGCTTGTGTGGTGCATATGGTGCGTGTGGTGCATATCGGTCTGTGTCAGTGGGTCTGATCTTCCCCCTTTCCATGTCGGCTAGAGCCCAGGGGCCTCTTTATCTGGTTTCGATGGACCCATCGAAGGACTGGCTCGCTGCGCCCTTGTCTGATTTTGATTCGATAGGCAACAGGTGAGAGCTTGTCTACAATCTCATGGGGTCCCGTCCAGTGAGGTAGGAACTTCTTTGACAGGTGATGGGGAGCATTCGGCCTTGGTCGGGCGAAACTGTAGTACCACACTTGATCTCCGACATTGAGCTCATGGTGAGAGGCCTTTGGTCGTAGTAGGCTTTTCGGCCTTCCGCGCCGTTGTAGCTGCTGTTGCGCCAAGGCGAAAGTTGTTCTCAGGTGCTGATGTAACTCTTCCAGGTACTGGTGAGTGTTGTAGGCGGTGACGAGGTTCAGGTCACCAGGTTGGTACAGCAGGTGTAGTGGTAGCGTCCTGTTTCTCCCTGTCATCATTGTGAACGGGGTATTCCGGTAGATTGATGGGGTGTGGCTCGAGCGCCATCAGTACCAGAGGGAGTTTAATGTCCCAATCCTTTTGATTGGTGGCTACGTATTTTTAACATGCTGACCACTGTTCTGTTAGCCCGTTCCACTTGACCGGAAGAAATTGGGTGATGGCTTATGTGGAGTTTGGCCTGTATGCCCAGGAGTTTCCATCGCCTTGCATAATTTCAGCGGTGAAGTGGGTTCCATGCGGTCAGAGTTGACCCTTAAAGGCAATCCGAATCTTGAGAAGATATGGTTCAATAACAGACAGGCTGTTGTTTCTGCTGTATCGTTGGGAGCTGGGAGGCACTCTATCCATTTTGTGAATTGCAGACCACGGTGAGGAAGTATTTGTTGCCCCGTCGACCGTGGTAGGGTCCTACCCAGTCTATTTGGAGGTCCGACCATGGGAAGGTCATTCCTTTCCTTTGCAGTGGTGCTCGGTGGTTTGGATTTGCGGTTGGAACTGGCAACACACCAGGCATCCTTTAACGTATTCTGCTACGTCTTGCTGCATGCCAGGCCAGTATGCTACTTGCTTGAGTGTTTCATAGGTGGCCTTGACTCCGTGGTGTCCCTGCGTGCATGGTGCATCGTGTGCGTGTCAACATCATCCCCTTGGCCATGAGGGACTACGAGCCTTGGAGCAGTGGATGGCTCAGGGACATACGTGAGGACACCGTCTCGTAGATGCAGCATGTGCTTGATCGAATGGAGTGTGCGGAGGTCGGATGATGTTCGTAGGTCCGAGGTGGAAATGGGATTTTCCAAGGGGTCGGACAGGTGCGTTACAATGGACTGTATGGCTGAGTCCGTATGTTGGAGGGTGAGGAGGTCTTCAGCAGCGAACTGAGGCGACAGGGAGATGTGGGAGGAGGCAGGTGTGTGCCCACTCGCGGCACTTTGGCGGCGGGTCACCGCTGCCACTGTAGGGTTGGGTGGGAGGGCATGAAAGGTCCAGGACTCTTCATGTGATGCACCTGCTGTGGTGAGGGCATCGTTTTGGTCATTTGAGGGGCTGGAGTTTGGGAGGAAACGTTTAGGATGTCAGACCTGATCTGGTGTTCTCCGGAGGGATGGCAGGTGACTGAGACAGCACTTTCAGGAACTTGGAGTTTCATCAGCAGGTGTTTGTTGGACGCTGCTGTGATTTGGAGTATTGGGTGTTGAGTTAGTGTTTAACTCTGTTGCTGGGTTTTCAGGTGGGGTTTCATGTCCATCTGAAGTTAGGGTGTTTACTGTTCTCTGAGAGCAAGGTGAAGCGGTGCTGTTTTCTGGGGCTGATTTGTTCAGCTTGTCACTGCCGTTCCGTCTGACAGCTAGTCAGGCTGACTCTGGTTCGCCTTCCTTTTCCCACTGATTCTCATGAGACCACTTCTCCCAGTGTCGTCCAGGTGAGCGTTGGACGTCCACGCGGTCCATCCCATCGGTCATACCTCTGTTCAGGTCGGGTGTCAGCGTGTGAGTCTCTCGTTCTCTGTTGGACGGGGTGCATTCCATTCTCTGTGTGGTGGCTTAGCGCTGTCTTGGCGTTGGGTGCCCTCTAGAGCCAGTTCATGGTGTTGCGTGTTGAAATCAAGAACTGCTGGGGTTTTTTGTGCTCTTTTCTGAGGCCATCTTTTGTTTGTAGTAGGCCTTTTGCACCAAGTCTCGCAACTGCTGAGTGTTCATCGTTCGTGGACATGCGAACGCCAAGATGGTGGCTTATGCCAGGATGAAGATTCCTGAGGAAGAGAGTTTTAAAGTTCAGTTCATCTTCCATGTCAGAATCATTGCGAGTTCCAAAATATGCTTGTCTGAGTCGACTATAGTAAGCTTGAGGAGTGTCGTGACGCCCTTGTCTCGTCTCCAGGGCAGCCACTAAGCCTTGATCGGACTCAGGGTCGGCGAACTCTTTAATAAGGGCTTTTCGCAGCCGTTGATAATCAGTCTTTGTGTTAACAGGCTGCCGGTCCAGGAAGCTGCGTACTTCAGGGCTGGATGTCGTTAAATAGAGTTTATCTTTGTCCGTAACGTTAGGTCGCATTTCCAGATGGAAATCAATATCTTGCAGATACGCTTGGACCGTTTGGCTGTTTGGCACGCTGGGGTTGAATTTGCCAACGTTTGGGCGAGCTTGTCAAGGTCTTTAGGTCCAAGCTGTGCGACGATCTGCGGCTGGCTGCAGCAGATTCTTCTGGTTCTGTCGTGATATAAAGTTCTTCAGACGGCGCTGGTGACTGTTTTAACACCACCCCTCTGTCTTATGTTCACGTGTCAGTCCAGGCCCAGGTGACTTGGTCCTGCTTGGCAGGGGTGCGGTTGGTGCACGTCCTGTCCTTGACGGCTCATGGCGTAGTTCGTAAGCGTGCTTGAGTTCCTCTTGGAAACTTTCAGACTCCTCTGTGACGTAGTCGAGCTGTTGTGTTAGGCGGCTGATCTCATTCTTGACTCAGCCAAATGAACTTCGAGGGCCTTGATTCTGCTGTTTTTGTCCCTGAAGTCAGTCTTTGCCTTCTCCAGTAGCTTCTCTGCATACTGTAGCTTGTCTGCACAATCAGCGAAGTCCTCTTTGATCTGCTGCATTTCGTGGCTGGTAGCTTCTAGAGTTTCTTTTAGCCTGTTGATTTCCTCCTCGGTGTCCTGCTCCACCTCATCGGTCCCTTCCTGTCGTACCTGAGCTCCACGTTCCAGCTGCTCTGGCGTCGTTGCGCTTGTCAGCTCCTGCTGGCGTTGTGCGCGTGCTTGTCGCTCAGTTTGAGGGTGGCGATGAGTATGTGGCTTAAAGAACCGTGATCTTGGCTAATTCTCTGTGACTGTAGTTTTGACTTGGGTCTTGTCCCATAATGCTTGTGATGTTGTCATCTAGTTGATTCTGTGTCTGATGTTGGAGTGTTTCAGCAGCTTTAGGGAGGATGCTGTTTGTTGTAACACTTAGCCACATTTCCAGTCCTTCCCAGTGACCGACATGTTCTGTTTCGTGAGACATGTTCTGGCGGTGATGGGATCTTGGACCGAACTGACACAGACCTTGAATAGGAAACAAAGCAAAACAAAACACAAACAAAACAAACAGGGGTGTAAATGTGCAGTGTAGTGTATGCTAGTGTTGATTGTGTCTCTGTGTTTGTGGTCCTCTGGCAGGTGCTTCTAATTGTAGTCTCTGCAGATAAATTATTGGGCACACCCAAGGCAGCCCCGCTGTGAAGCAGAGAAAGAAAACACACACACACAGAATGGGTACACAAGGACAATAGCACTAAACAGGTCTCTTTTAATAGCAGATTTTCTTCGTTTTCGCTTTGTTAATTCTGATTTAGAAGGGCGCTTCTAATCAGAGGATTGTAGGCTAGATTTTCTCTTTTGTAATAAGACTGGTATTGCTATTCCAATTTTCTCCTTGGAGGAAAATAACAGCAATGACAGTACTTGTCCCTTAATGGCAGGATTTTATACCGCGACGCTGGTCAGCGTATCAGCAGCGTGTTAAAACTTTTGCCGATGTCTATCTTCTCATTGCACCTGCTTTAACCTGGGGAATAGGATTTCACAATAGAGGGTAAAAGGGTAAACAGTTTTGAATGTTCTCAAGTTTCACATACCTCTGTTCAATTGTGACATTTCGCTCTATTCGTGATTTTCCCCGCCAAGTCTTAAGCAAACAAGTCAAATTGGAAGTTAGTAACAGGGGAAAAGAAAAGAGATTAAGATTTATTCCCAAGATTTAAAACTAATATGTTGGCACAAGGTGGTGCTGTTGAGTCTATATGCTTAGGTTGGTTTGGCTGTTTACAGGATAAACCAACTGACCTAGGTTGAGAAACCTTAACTCCCTTTTGGGGTTTTCTAATTAGAAGGTTACGTTTTATGCTCCAGATTGGTGAAAAGTGACTTTGACTGTGTGGTTTCACTGTCACTTCTCCAACACAACACTAGGGGAGCACTATCTACTCTCAGGCCTAAGTAAGAGGACTAATTTTAATTTAATAAAATTGTTTTAATTAAATTATTATTAACTTTACTTGAGTCAATCAGCTCACCTAAGAAAATGAAGTATGGCCTACAGATAGAGCCAGACTTGTATTTAAGTTTGAAATTTGGAATTAAAATTAGAATTTGGTTTCTAATTAAAATTTATGATGTTATAATTAAAATTAATAGGATTCACTTAGGATTAGAATTTACAAATGCAATCTGCAATTGAGTTGACAAACCAATATTGTTGCAAAATGTAAACAGGAAGTGTAATTAATTATTAAATGTAATTAGAATTTTCAATTCATAATTAATTATTAAATTAATTTACAGCTTCTAAATCACTAGTTTTGGATTCCCATAATAGTAATTCAAATAATTTCCAAACTTAAGCATTCCTCGCCGTCATTAACACCAAAAAAGATTAACAATAAAATAATTAATAACTAATCTGTATCCTACTTGTAAACGAAATTAAAATTTTCCTCTTGATAACTTAAGGCTCTATTGTAGTGGTCAAATTATAAGGCGTTTTATGGTTCATAAATGGATGCTATTGTTGCTGGAAGCAGGAATTGAAAATTCCATTAAATGAAATTAATTCAAAATTAATTTGTAATCAATTGTGACATTCAACTAACAATTAAAAATTCCTAACAATAGCGCTTATCCATTGATGTGTTTTAAAATCATAAAAGCCATTATAATTGAATGAGGTCAAACTCACCATATAATCAACAGTATATTAAACCATTTTCTAATAACCCACCAGTTATTAAGCTGGTCCCACAAAAGGTAAAAAGACTTTAATCAGCTGTTATATTAAACCAACCTGTGAACTTGTTAACACTGATGATTGGGAAACATTAACACAGCCAACTTAAAACGTGTTAGTCTTTTAAATGAGAGACTAGAGAGAGAGAGAGGGAATTAGTGTTAGCTGTGAACCACATTTCCACCAAAACACTGCATTCAAGCTTTAAATGCTATGTGCTAATCACTAGCCGTAATGCTACCGCATTGCATCTGCTACGCTGCTAAACTTCTTTGTTTCAGTTTAGCTTATATGCGGCTCAATCTCCACGTGGCTGAACTGGTCGCTATGACGACTACAGTGCCTGTAGGCAGAAGAAAAATGTGCTTCACGCTTCAGACTTGAATTTTCTATAGCACATATAATCTCACTCATTTAGGACGAGATACATTTATCTACGGGTTACTTATAACCCATCAAAGCCTCGGCGGGCTATTTATGCGAATATTTGTCTGTTTAGACCGCACTCATAAACACAAACACTCGATTGCGCAATCTCCCCCTTTCTCAAAACGACTGGCCACTTCCTTTGAGCGCCGTGCGTTTGAATTCACTGTGAAATCAAATGGCTGAGAATGATTTAAATAGCTTTTTAAACATTCCACACCGATTTGAAAATATAGCGGAGTTTGAAAGTGGGACACGCACTTACAAATCAAACTATACAGGCCTTCACTCAGAGCTCAAACGAGGGACACGCTCATTTGTCTCTTTGATGCGCTTTAGAGCGACTTTTACTTATTTACTGCAGTTTCTTCTCACAACTCGAGTTAAACAAATACCCTTTCTCATTCAAACACACTGTGTTTCACAAACCAACAATGCAATACCACAAATAACCGCTTTTCCTGTATTTACTCAGTTTTCCGGATAAAATTGAGAAATACCCTTTTGTCTCTGGTTTGATTTTCAGATTGATCCTTAATTGCCAGCTTTTTCCTCCACCATTTGTAGTAAAATACCAGTTTAATATAGAGCTATTATTTCAGCTCGAATTAGTTATTAAATATTTAATATTGCTTGGTTAAAAGTAATATTAATATTTAACTTAGTTATACTGTATTAAGTGATCGTCCACGAACACTAACCTCAGCATATCAAATTCGAGCTTAGGTAGCTTTCTCTTTATGGCAAATAAGGATAAAACTTCAAATCACATTCCAGAGACAATTCTTTATGAAATGAAAATGGTTTATTCGTAATACTGCTATTCTAACATAAATGGATTAACTGAGAAGACACAAAACATACATACACAGAATGACATGCATAAGGGATTTTGGTAAGTAATTCCTAAAATTAAAGTTAGCCCTTTTAGCTATTTAAACGCTTGACTTGACCGGAAGATCACGACAGATTATTGCTCTGTTACTGCATTCAGATCAGATTCTACCAGTTCAATCAGCAATATAGATTTAGTTAGAATGTACTTGCTTGTTGACAAGAAGCAGGTTGGAAGTTGTTTCGTTTCCTTCAAATGGTTGCTCTGGTCTTTGTGCTCGGGAACCACGTGGGTTGGTTCGTGCGTCTCCGGGTGCTCTCGGGTGGAAACACGAGAGATGTGGCTGCTTTCGTCCGTAGGCGTTCAGCTCGTTGTTCTTTGATGTTGTGCCTTCTAGCCTTCGAATAGATGGTTGGTTTAGTCGGTGTCGAGACAAAGTTCAGGTAAGAGCGCGAGCAGGCAGAGAAGTTACGGCAGCTCCAGCGATGTTAAAGAGAGATGTTCCAGAGAGCCGAGAGCCGAGAGAGTTCAAGAGCGCCATGTTTCAGAGAGAGTTTTGCAACTGGCGCGTTGTTTAAAACAGTCCAACTTGGCCCTCCCCACGGGCAGCTTGTCGAATCCGATCGTCCGTATGGGGCGGAGCCCCGCCCATGTCCAGGCTTGCTGGGTGGACCAAAAGTTCTGTGATATTTCATGCACTTTAAAGATCGATAAACTTACTGATCTTTATACATGTATAATTATGCAGGGTGCTAAAATTTAACGGTCATCAACACAGTTTGTCACAATTCGAGGCTAGCTTTCTTTAGAGATCAAACACTGCATTTTACAAAACACACATCACAGTTTATGCCGTTTTAACACATGATTAAAAATTACCCACGTTGTTCTAAATAATTGGCATTCAAAATCATCACATCATGCCTATGAGGGAACAAGTACACATTAAATATCCATATATTTATTTTGTGTAGATGGTTATACGTGGAGAAAATGTCAGGAAAAAGGTTTTCCTTTGTCTGTCCGCTGGAGAAAAATCCTGCTTTGTTTTTAAATGGGGGGGTTTTGAACTATGCTCTGAATGTAGGCTTGACGGTGTCCAGAACCATTCCCGGAGCCGTCCACCTTTGCACGAGAGCGTTAGTGATGGAATCAGTTGACCTCTCCCTTTGCATGGAAGGGAGGACTTTTGGGTAATAATTCCTTTCTGTTGCTGGATTGGAATTCTCCGTGTGTGTTTTCAGGTTGACATTGTGTTACAAACGACATGAACAAGTCCTTGCACAACAAGAGGTGGCGGTATCAAAACTGAGTAAGGCAATTACAGAGATCCTACAACATCTTCAGTTTCTTTCAAATCCACAGTGGGAAGCTGAGTCTCAACCCCATGCTCCACCAGTACATTCCATCCCTGCAGTGCAAAGCTCTGAGATCCACCTGCCTCATCCTGAAAGGTATGATGGAAGCCCTGGTAGATGTAAGGGCTTCCTCACCCAGTGCTCATTGAACTTTGAATTGCAGCCGAGTAAATTCACAACACCTCGTAGCAAAGTGGCTTATGTTATTACTCTCTTATCTGGAAAAGCCCTTACCTGGGCAACTGCCTTGTGGGAGCAGTCTCCACAACCAGCAATTTGTTCAGATTACAGTTGCTTTATTGAAGAGATGAGGCAAGTATTTGATCATCCAGTGAGCGGACGTGAAGCAGCTAGCCGTTTACTTCAGTTAAATCAGGGTTCTCTAAGTGTAGCAGAATTAGCTGTGGATTTTCGAACCCTAGCTATGGAGAGTGGCTGGAATCAGGAGGCACTGACTGTTGCTTTTAATCGGGCACTGTCTGATGAAATTAAGGATGAGTTGGCAGCCCAGGACCCTGCGACAGACCTAGAATCCCTGATTGATATATCCATTCGACTAGATAATCGCCTTCGAGAGAGACGTAGAGAGCGCACCAAAACTTCAAGAAAGGCTCCCATTCAACATTCCTTGGCACTCCCCCTGTCTCCTGATCTCCCTGCCCCATATGTAACATGCACTGAGGAACCCAAGCAGCTGGGTTGTTCACGGCTCTCCCAATCTGAAGGAGACTGCAGAATGAAAGAGAGATGCTGCCTGTATTGTGGTGAATCTGGCCACTTTCGAGCCTCCTGCCCAATTCTTTCGGGAAAAGCCAACTCTCGTCCAGGGAAGGGAGGACTGTGACGAGAGAAGCAACCTCTTCCCACTCGGCCTCTTCTGGGGCTCTCTTGAATACTTATATTTTATGGAATGATCAGTCACATCCCCTAAAGGCCTTCATAGACTCTGGGGCAGCTGGTAACTTTATGGATTTGGAAGTCGCCAGACATCTGCCAGAGTGGTGCCACTCACCAAACTTGATGACCCCCTGACTATTACTGCACTAGATGGGAGACCTCTGGGGTCTGGAGAGGTGAGTCTGCGCACTATTCCTTTATATCTCCGGGTTGGGAGTCACCTAGAAACTATACAATTTTATGCAATCAAGTCACCAGAATTCCCTTTAATCCTGGGTTTCCCTTGGCTAGTCCTTCATAATCCCCAGATAGACTGGCCCTCTAGTAACATTCTCAAATGGGGGGCTGACTGTGATAAGTGTTTCTCTGCTTCACCTCTTGGAATTTCTGTTTCTCCCGAGTTACTTCAGGCTACCCCAGGGCTGTTAATGACTACTCTACAGCTACCGAGGACTTATCCAGAGTTTTCTCGTGTTCCCCTAGACTATGCAGACCTGTTAGAGGTGTTCAGTAAAAGGAATGCCGCATCCTTGCCACAGCACAGACCTTATGATTGTGCCATCGACTTGTTGCCTGGAATGTGTCCTCCAAGAGGGAGATTGTTTTCCCTTTCAGCACCAGAGAGAAAGGCTATGGAGGATTATATACAGGAGTCCCAGGCATCTGGCTTTATATGGCCCTCAACATCACCAGCTGGAGCTGGTTTCTTCTTTGTTGCTAAGAAAGACGGTGGGCTCCGACCTTGTATAGATTACAGGGCTCTCAATAAGATCACCATAAAGAATCGTTATCCTCTTCCATTGATGTCTACTGCCTTCGAGTTGCTTCAGGGGGCTACTATATTTACTAAACTGGACCTTAGCAATGCATATCATCTGGTCCGCATCCTTGCTGGTGATGAATGGAAGACCGCCTTTAATACACCCACTGGCCATTATGAGTATCAAGTCATGCCTTTTGGTTTGGTAAATGCTCCTGCAGTATTTCAGGCTTTGATTAATGATGTGCTAAGAGACATGCTGAACAGATTTGTATTTGTATACTTGGATGATATTCTTATCTTTTCCAAGAACCTCCAGGAACACGTGCAGCATGTTCGCTTAGTCCTCAAGCAGCTCCTGAGAAACCATCTTTTCGTCAAACTGGAGAAGAGTGAGTTTCATGTTCAGGAAGTTTCCTTTTTGGGCTTCATTGTATCAAAAGGTCATATCCAGATGGACCCTGCAAAGACCCAAGCAGTTAGAGACTGGCCTCTGCCCACCTCCGCCAAGCAGGTACAACGTTTTCTTGGCTTTTCCAATTTCTATCGAAGGTTCATTCGAAATTTCAGTGCAATTGCTGCTCCACTCACGGCTCTCACTAGGAAGAATGTTAAGGGTAACCATGGTTAGAAAGGCACAGCAGCAGGAGGCTGACCCAGGTAATGGGCCTCTAGGTCGTCTCTTTGTACCTAAAGCAGTGCGTTCTGATGTTTTGCAGTGGGGACATTCCTCATCAATCGCATGCCACCCAGGAGCTAGTAGGACCCTGGAGTTCATTGGCAGACGTTTCTGGTGGCCTAGGATGGCTGAAGACATCAGAGCCTATGTTGCAGCCTGCTCCATTTGTGCTCAGCATAAGGATTCCAGATCCCGCCCACAAGGTCTACTGCTACCCCTCCCTGTTCCTGGTCGGCCGTGGTCACATATTTCTATGGACTTTGTAATTGGCCTACCAACTTCCCAAGGTAACAAGGTGATTTTGGTAGTGGTGGATAGATTTTCAAAGGCTTGCCAGCTTATACCGTTGCCAAAACTTCCTTCAGCTCCACAAACCGCTGAGATTGTACTGCAGCATGTCTTTAGGTTGCATGGTTTTCCCCAAGATGTTGTGTCCGACCGTGGCCCTCAGTTTGCATCCAGGTTCTGGAAGGCCTTCTGCCAGCTGATTGGGGCTACAGCCAGTCTATCATCTGGGTTTCATCCCCAGTCTAATGGACAGATGGAACGAACTAACCAAGAGATTGAGACAACCTTGAGATGCCTGGTCTCATCCAACCCAACACACTGGAGCAAACACCTGATTTGGGCAGAGTTTGCGCACAACACTCTTCGCCATTCCTCAATAGGTATGTCACCTTTTGAGTGTCAATATGGGTTTCAACCTCCTTTGTTTTCTGAGCAGGAGTCTGAGGTGGGAGTCTCAGCTGCCCAACATCTGGTTCAACGGTGCCGCAGGGTATGGAGGAAGGCCCGGCTGCGCCTCAAGTCTTCACAGCTACAACAGCAACGGGCCAACCGTACCAACTCTACATCCAGGGCAGAAAATCTGGCTTTCAAGCAAGGACCTTCCCCTCAAAGTTGAGTCACACAAATTGGCTCCCAGGTTCATAGGACCATTCAAGGTTATAAGGAAAGTAAATCCTGTTTCCTACCGTCTTCTGCTACCCAAGTCTTTGCGTATTCACCCCACCTTTCATGTCTCACGCTTAAAGCCTGTCAAATACAGCCCTCTGTCTCCTGCCACCAGGCCACCCCCAGCACCGCGAATAATTGATGGTCAGCCGGCATACACAGTCCGGCGGCTACTGGACACTCGACTGGTTTGGGGAAAACGACAATTCCTTGTGGACTGGGAGGGATTTGGGCTGGAGGAATGGACTTGGGTCCCTGCTCGCCACATCCTGGACAAGAGTCTTATCAGGGACTTTAATCATCTCCACTCGACTTAAGCTTTTGGGAACGTCAGGAGCCGTTCCTAAAATAAGGGGTTCTGTAATGTTCTGCCTGAGATTCCCTGTGTTAACCACTAGATGGAACAATTTCAGCCCCAGATCACCTTCTTGTTAGAGACTTGTAGCACACCTGTTTTGAATCACTCCTAATGGTCAACCTTATTTAAATGCCTCACTGCTTATTGTTCTTGTTCTGTCCTGATGTCTGCTTGAGTATGATGCTGCCAATGATTTGTGGTTAGAGATTTTCCTGTCTTCTGTTGTGTTTTTTTAAGGACATTTAAGAACAGCTTTTCTGTTTGGATGACCTTTTTGTATTTTCTATCAAGGAGTATTTTTTGAGTTCCTCTGAGGCAAATTTCTGTTAAATGCCTGTAAGACTTTGTTCTGGATCTTTTGGATTTTTTTCACATTGAGTAAAGAACTTTAAGAGTCAGACTCTGAGCCTCTTGGTTATTTCCTCTGCAATTGGGTTTGACCTGCTCCAGTGGAGCAGCAGTAAGTACCAAGGATATACACACCACAGACCCGAGTTTGATCCCCATCTGGATCGTAACACAGTTTAGCATACTTTAAAAAAAGAGCATTTATTATGGAATAATGTAAATTAAAGAAAATACCATTACATACGTGTGAACTGAATGTAAAGTTCTGGACACTTAATTGCATGTTAATTGCAATTGAAAGAAGATTTATTATAGTTCAAATTGATATTAAATGCAATTAGCTGAACTTAACTTGACCTACTTAAGTATGACTTATCATTTTTTATATAATAGGACATCTTTATATTTTCATAATTACTCCTATTGACTTCGAAATGTGGTTAACTTGTACTGTTGAATGAACTTACAAGTATTTATGATCAACTAAAATTAAACTTCTATTAAACTTGCATATCATGTATTTAAATATATTTATATATTTATTTGCATATTTGCAATGATGAAGTTGCAATTTAGTATATTTCAAATATTCTAACTTTAAATGTAATATTGAATAACACACTAGAGTTGAAATGATATCCTAGATACCAGACCAGTACTGATTCAACATTGAATTAATGCTGAAATCAACACAGAATCAATGTTGAAATTTAACATAGATTTATTTCACCACGTTTGCACCCTGAAATAATGTTATTTCAACAATGAAAAATAAATCAAGATGGACATAAAATCAATCTTCGTTCATCTTAAATGACATAGATGGTCTCTGATTAAAAGAAGTCAAAACAGGCATGACTTGCTGTTATAGAATTTTGCAGTATAAAGCTAAATTGATTTGATACTGTTTCAATGTTCACTGGTGGTGGTTGAGGAGAGACACCCCCACATGATTGTAAAGTGCTTTGGTGTAAAGCAATACACAATAAAGCACTATATAAGTGCATCATTCATTCATTCAGTCATTCAATGTTGATTCAATACAAAAAAATGGGTTAATTTAAGGTTTAATTTCTCACCGTTTAAATAATATTATTTTATGGTGCAAACATTATGAAAAATCTATGTTAAATTTCAAAATTGAATCAGTGTTCAATTTAGATAGCAGTCTGCTATCTAATCAAGTACTTTACATGTGCTTTAGTATGATAGTCAACACAACAAAATAACTGCACTTCTTTGAAGCATGACAAAAGATTATTAAAACAATGATTTAACATGTACTCTAAAGAAACACTTTTAACATTATAATGAAGTGCACTTAAAAAATTGTGTTTAGAAACATAGTCATAAAAGTGTGCTCTCTTTAAATACACTCAAGTGGCCTTTTATTTCATTAATAATATTATATTATTTGCAAGTTCTTTTAGTTTAAATAGCACGTTCTGTGTTTTTTATTTTATAAAAAAAAATGTGCCGTTTTGTCTTTATTACAATAGAACAGTGCAGTGTAGACAGGAAGTGAAGTGGGAGAGAAAGAGGGGGGCGGGATCAGGAAAAATCCTCGAGCTGGGATGCTGTAACACAACAGCATTACTTGTCGGCGCACTACCCACTAGGCCAGTGGTTGGAAACAGATGACCCGTGGGCCAAAACTGGCCCACCAGCAATCATTTCTGGCCCGTGCCCATAGCCAGATTATTTTGATAGAGGCTGGTTCTGAAATAGATCTGTCATGACAGCAACAGTTACTCACAATCAGAGTATGAGCGGTGTGTGATTCTGAATGGAGTAAGGAGCGGATTTTTTAAAAGTCGGAATGTCGTGGTTTTCACTCGCTCCAAGACGAGTACAATTCAAGGCCAACGACCCGTAATATAACTGCATATTTAGACAGAATTCACGTGTTACACATATTTAGCTGGCTTGATAGAGAAGGATCACTCAAATTAGAAAGAATGTGAATGTCACAATGAAGACGGAGGATTCAGTTATGAAAGAGAGTTTATTACAGGAAGTAATACACAGCGAGAAACTAAACGGAGCTCCGTGAGGGCAGAGGCGGAGCTTCCGTGAGGCAGAAGCGGAGCTTTCCGTGGGCAGAGGCGGAGCTTCCGTAGGCAGAAACGGAGCTTTCCGTGAGGCAGATGCGGAGCTCGAGGGCTGAGGCGGTAGCGAGGAAGCAATGGGCAGCCAAGGTCCGCGATCGGAGTCCAGGAAGCAGCAGGGCTCAGGAATCGCGGAACCAGAACGGACCGTGGCGACGACCGCAAACACTGCAAGGATCTGACAAAGGAGAGAGCGTGACAGGAACAGATATAGCCCAACGGTGATGACTCTCAGCTGGAGCGAATCAGCCTCAATCACACACACCCACAGACACCTGCTCACACATACGCCCCACGCACACAGACAAGACACGGTGAGGATGGGACCGGGAACCCATGAACCGTGACAGTACCCTCTCTAGGGCGCCTCTCGGCGCTCCCAGCCGACCTTACCTGTTGATTGTAATCATCAATAAGGGAGTGATCCAATATGTCCCTGGCCGGAACCCAACTTCTCTCCTCCGGACCGTAACCTTCCCAGTCCACCAAGTATTGAAATCCTCGTCCCCTCCGCCTCGAGTCCAGAATGCGATTGACCGAATAGGTGGGTTCCCCATCTACGAGTCGCGGCGGGGGAGGAACCGGAGTAGGCGGATTAAGGGGAGACCGAAAAACGGGTTTAATTTTGGATACATGGAAGGCGGGATGAATTCTCCTGTACGCAGGAGGGAGTTTGAGGCGGACTGTCACCGGACTAATAATTTTAGTGACAGGAAACGGGCCAATAAATTTGGGAGCCAACTTATTACACACGGATCGGAGCGGAATGTTCTGGGTGAAAGCCACACTTTTGACCAACGACGTGACGGGAGGCTTCGACCGGTGGCGATCAGCCTTAGCCTTGGTGCACGCCCCCACCCGGAGGAGAGTCTCTCGGCTCTCGTCCAGGTACGGTGACACCTCTGGACGAAGGCGTGAGCAGAGGGACCGCGACTTGGATTCCATACTAGGAAAAGAGGTGGCTGGTAACCTAAACTACACTCAAACGGCGAAAGGCCCGTGGACGACACCTGTAACGAGTTGTGAGCGTACTCAACCCATGAAAGTTGCTGACACCAGGAAGTGGGATTCTGAGTGACCAAACATCGCAACACCCTCTCGAGATCCTGGTTGGCCCGCTCAGTCTGACCGTTGGTCTGAGGGTGAAACCCAGAAGACAAACTCACAGTCGCCCCCAGTAGTCGACAAAACTCTCTCCAAAATTTGGACACGAATTGGGGACCCCTGTCGGAAACCACGTCTGCCGGGAGGCCATGAATGCGAAAGACGTGATCAACTACTGTAGCCGCTGTCTCCTTGGCTGAGGGCAATTTGGGCAAGGGAATAAAATGGGCCGCCTTCGAGAACCGGTCCACTACGGTTAAAACAACCGTATTACCCAGGGAGGGTGGGAGGGCAGTAACGAAATCTAGCGCGATATGGGACCAGGGTCTCGAAGGGACTGACAGCGGCTGAAGTAACCCCTCTGGAGGTCGATTGGAAGTCTTACCCCGAGCACAGACTGAGCAGGCCAAAACAAACTCTCGGATATCGCGAGCCATGGCCCGCCACCAGAATCGTTGTTTAATCAAAAACATGGTGCGACCGATTCCTGGATGACAAGCTACGTTGGAACAGTGACCCCATTGGATGACGTTGGACCGTAACCCTCCGGCACAAACAACCGCCCGTTGGGCAACCAGGCGGAGGCGTTACCCCTTCCAGGCCGTCACGGACCTTCGATTCGATCTCCCAAGTGACTGCAGAGACAACCAATCTCTCAGGTATAATGCACTCGGGAGACACCGGGCGGTCCGAAATGTCAAAAATGCGTGACAAGGCATCGGGCTTGATGTTCTTAGAACCCGGCCGATAGGAGATGGAAAAATCAAAACGTCCGAAAAATAGTGCCCAACGAGCCTGCCTGGAGTTAAGACGTTTGGCGGACTGAATATATTCAAGATTCTTATGGTCGGTCCAAACTATGAAAGGAACCCCCGAACCCTCTAACCAGTGGCCATTCTTCCAACGCTAGCTTGACGGCCAGCAACTCTCTGTTACCGATGTCGTAATTGCGTTCGCAGGAGACAGTCGATGGGAAAAAGCAGCGCAGGGATGCACTTTGTCGTCCGAGGTGGCCCGTTGGGATAGCACTGCACCTACCCCCACCTCTGACGCCGACCTCCACCACGAACTGACGCGTGTGGGATCAGGGGCCCGGAGAATGGGTGCCGAAGCGGCCTCTGAGTTTGGCGACCACCTGAACGTCATCTTGGTGGAGGTCAAGGCAGTCAGAGGAGCGGCTAGTTGGCTGAAATTGCGAATAAACGCCGGTAAAATTAGCGAACCCCAGAAACCTCAGCAGGGCCTTGCGGGAATCAGGTTGGCCAATCAACCACAGCCTTAACCCTGTCAGGATCCATGCGAACTCCTCCGGCGACACTATGAAACCCAAGAAAGGAACCGACTGTGCATGGAACGCGCACTTCTCCGCCTTGACAAAAAGCCCATTCTCCAACAACCTCTGGAGCACTCGCCTGACGTGTTGAACATGTTCCTGGAGAGAAGAAGAAAAAATCAATATGTCATCCAGGTAGACATATATGAACTGATCGACCATATCTCTCAACACGTCATTGACGAGTGCCTGGAAGACCGCTGGGAGTTAGAGAGCCCGAAGGCATAACCAAATACTCAAAATGCCCTCTGGGGGTATTAAACGCGGTCTTCCACTCATCCCCCTCTCTTATGCGAACCAAATGATAGGCGTTTCTAAGATCTAACTTGGTGAAGATGGATGCTCCCTGCAACCTCTCGAAGGCTGAAGACATCAACGGCAAAGGATAGGTATTCTTTACCGTGATGTTGTTCAAGCCCCGTAGTCAATACAAGGTCGCAGAGAACCATCCTTCTTCGCAACGAAAAAATCCTGCCCCGCTGGAGAAGAAGAGGCGGATGAACCCGGCTGTCAGAGAATCAGAAATATATTTCTCCATGGCCTCCCTTTCCGGAACCGAAGCGAGTATAATCTGCCCTTAGGCGGAGACATACCTGGTACTAAGTCTATAGCACAGTCGTAGGGACGATGAGGAGGGAGAGAAGCGGCCCTGGACTTACTGAACACCTCCTTCAGGTCGAGATACTCCTCGGGCACGTTAGACAGGCTCCCCATCTCATCCTGCAACACAGAACCAGACACAGAAAACCAGCAGACACAAGACAAGAGGCATAGCAGGCTCGACTCCACTCCGACACGGTGTTACGACCCCAATCCACCCGAGGATTGTGCTGAGCAGCCAGGGTGACCCAACACCACCGGGGCCAGGGGTGAGTGGGTGACGAGGAACGTGATGGTCTCTGAGTGGTTGCCTGAGGTGACGAGGGTGATGGGTACCGTGGAGAGACTGATCGAGGAAGTGACTGTCCATTAAGGGCGCTGACAGAGATCTTGTGACGGAGGGGAATCAAGGGAATGTGAAGGAGTTGGGCCAGGAAATGTCCAGCAGGTTACCCTCGGCTCTGGAGTCTAGCAGCGCCGTCCCTCATGTCGCCGGCCGCCCATTGCAACCTCACCGGGAGGAGGGTGGTGGATGAGGCTTTGTTGAGAGATACCCCACCCGACAGTAGCCTCAGACCTACTGTCGGGCCTGGTCTTTTACGGGGCACTTCACCAAGAAATGGCCAGCCACGCCACAGTACAAACATAACCCCCTCGTCCTCCGACGATCTCTCTCCTCCCGGGAGAGCCGAGCTCTACCCACCTGCATGGGTTCGTCAACCGACGAGTGACCGACCGTATCGCCGGTGTCGAAGAAAGGATATCTCGGTGTTAACTTGCGTCGACCACGAAGATCACGTTGCTGAAGCCGTGCATCCAGCGTGAGCCAGATCCACAAGTTCGTCCAACCCGAGAGGTAACTCCACCACGTCGATCTCTTGGTGGATACGGTCGGCCAGCCCATGCAGGAACATGTCCCACTGCGCCTTCTCGTTCCACTCACACTCTGCCGCCAGGGTCCTGAACTGGATGGAATAATCAGAAACGGACTGCTCCCCCTGGCGGAGGTCGGCCAGCATGCGCGCTGCCTCGCGCCCGACCAGCGCGCGATCGAACACCCTCCTCATCTCCTGAGAGAGTGAGTGGAACGAGGAACAACAGGGATGGCGATTCTCCCACACCGCCGTTCCCCACAATGCTGCCCTTCCTGACAGCAACGTAAGCACTAGTGCCACTCTGGAAACTTCTGTGGCAAACGTCAGTGGCTGGAGCGAAAAAAACAGAGAACACTTCGTCAGAAACGCTCTACAGAGGTTAGGATCTCCGGCATACATCTCCGGCGCCGGGAGTCTCGGTTCGTGCTGAGGGCTGTGGTTCCCGGGGATGGAAAAGCTAGCGGTGTGGGTGGCGCAGCGGTGATCTTAATAACTGTACCTGGGTAGTGAGCTCGGACACCTGCGCTACTAACGCCTGCACAGCTCGTCCGGTGTTCAGCATATTCTCCTCCTGGAGATCCATACGAACGTTGTTACCGGCTAGCAGTTCCTGCAAACCACGAGTCTCCGCTGAATCCATGAAGATTGGTCAGATCCTTCTGTCACAATGAAGACGGGAGGATTCAGTTGCGGAAAGAGAGTTTATTACAGGAAGTAATACACAGCGAGAAACTAAACGGAGCTTTCCGTAGGGCAGAGGCGGAGCTTCCGTAGGCAGAAGCGGAGCTTTCCGTAGGGCAGAGGCGGAGCTTCCGTAGGCAGAAACGGAGCTTTCCGTAGGCAGATGCGGAGCTTTCCGTAGGGCTGAGGCGGGTAGCGCAGGGAAGCAATGGGCAGCCAAGGTCCGGCGATCGGAGTCCAGGAAGCAGCAGGGCTCAGGAATCGCGGAACCAGAACGGACCGTAAACGACGACCGCAAACACTGCAAGGATCTGACAAAGGAGAGCGTGACAGGAACAGATATAGCCCAACGGTGATGACTCTCAGCTGGAGCGAATCAGCCTCAATCACACACACCCACAGACACCTGCTCACACATACGCCCACGCACACAGACAAGACACGGTGAGGATGGGACCGGGAACCCATGAACCGTGACAGTGAAGGCTATGATGACTGCAGTGGACTGGAGCGGGAAGTTATAGTTCTCAGATAATTTATTTGTTCCTTCTGAATATTTTCAGCTGAAAGCATGATTTACTACAACACTTATTCACACGCAATCGCTCTCTCAATAATGCATTCAAACAAATGTAATCTTACAGTGCTACTTCATCTGTATCCGATTTCGAATGAGCAGAAATCTGCAAGAAATGCATCGATCTGTAGGTAAAATAACTGATGAAAATGTAGGCTACTGTTATTTTCATCACAAACAAATTGGGCACCGCAAAAAGCAGCAGTTGTCAAGCTTGTCCTGTGGTAGGAAACAGTTTTGCACATTAGTGTTCCAATAAGTCACTTTGAAACGCTCCTGTTATTTATTTAGTTTTTTGGTATGTTATGAACAGAACTGAGATATTTCAAACATACTGAAATACTTTAGACACGGAGCGGTGTTTCTGATATCAGTGAGCGTGGAGGGGATATTGTTGGTGCTCCACTCCGCTCACATACTCTGATCGCACACCGCCACACCAATGTGGCTTTTTGTTAATGACTATCGCAGGATTTTACACGGAGTAACAGCTCACTAACAGTTACAAAATATACTGTAACAGTCAGTTAGAGGCGATTCTAGTTGCATTTTTCATCAAATAATATCTTAAATTATCCTTTGACTATGTTCTGGCCCACCGTCCAGTGGCGAAATATGTTTTTGGCCCGATGCCAAACTTGCATGCCGACCCTTGCATTAGGCTATCAGCGCCGACTTTAAATCACACTTTTAAAATTTGAAGTACACTACAAGTGCACATTCAATCAGTAGACCCTCACTGCAGAACACACAATCCAGGGGGCGAGGTTGGATCCACATCTAGAGGGTGCGACAGGTAGGTTTAGGGATATGTAAGTTGGGAGGAGTTGGATTTGGATCCAACCTTGCCCCCTAGATCTTGTGTTCTGCAGAGAGGACCATCTCCATTCAATATGATTAAACACTTATTTTTCACAAGAAAAGAGGGTCTACCAGAGGTAGGCAATGTTGGTCCTGGAGTGCCGCTGTCCTGTAGAGTTTAGCTCCAATCCTAATCAAACACACCTGAACAAGCCAATCGAGGTCTTCGGAATTACTAGGGCAATAGGCAGGTGAGTTTTTTTCAGGGTTGGATCTAAACTCAGGACATCGGCACCCCAGGACAGACGTTGCCTACCCCTGGGACTCTAGACAGATGGATAATTAACTTTCAGAAACAGCATACCATCTGGCCACTTTTGACTTTTTAAAGAGTTATGATATCAACAATTATGTCGATAACCCAAAGCACAGGACTTAAATTTTGTATTGCACAAAATGTGTCCAAATATAAAGTCTGGCAGGCACACTGATGGATGTAATTGCTGTGGAAATCTATTAGTGCACCTGCCGTTATGTAACAAGTTTGTTCCTTAATCACTTCCTATAAAGTGCCCTTGGGAAATCCTGTGAAAGCCAGAAGCAGACATAATATACACAGCAATGTCTTGAGCAAATCTGTATCAAGACGACATTGATCCAGTGCCAGTCAGTTTAATTAAATATTCCGCCGGAGACAGCAGCCATGACACTCATATCAAGTATGTACTACAGCCGCTTTCTGACATGTACTATAGTTTATGTCACAGCAAGGGGAGAATCGGTTTTGACATTTGCAACCTCCATGATCTGGCTAAATGAAAATGAATGTATCATTCTGAAAGAAAATTGACAAGTGAGATGATTTCAATATCAAAGCCATGAGTTTAAATACAGAGAAACCCAATAATATCACGTGTGTCTGCTGTATAGTTTCAGAAAGATGTCAACAATGTCTCACACTGCGCTCAGATTTGCCAAGACAATATAATGAAAAGTCAGAAATCTCAATATAACCTGACAAATCTTGCATGCAGTTCTTACAAGACAAAATTATCTAAGAAATTCTAACCATTCATTGTATAGCTCTACATTGTAAAAAATGAGAACGTATTAGAAGACAATTTCAGACAATACTACTTTCTTTTATGTATATATATATATATATATATATATATATATACACTGTAAGAAACTGACTGTGAAATTCACAGTAATTAACTGGCAGCAAGTTATAAGTAACAACCATGTAACTGTAAAGAAAAACTCACCAATTTGCAAGTGCAACTTTTTTATATATATATAATTTGTGTTGCCTTTTTGTGCCTATTACACAGGACAGTGTAGTGATTGGTGTGGGGTGGAGAGAGGGGAATGTGATTGGCAAAGGCCCTTATGCCAATAATCGAACACTGGTCGCCAGAGACAGTTGCACTATTTGTCAGCGCGCTAACCACTAGACTATCAGTACCAACGGATTCCATTGCTGTTTGGTTATATTGATTTAGAAAAAAGAAAAAGAAAAGATTAATAATGCATGTTGTATGTTGCATGATTTAAATATAAATATAAATTTATCAACAGTCACAGTTAACTGCTCATCATTATAACAAGCTTCATTAATCGTTATTCACGTATTGCTAGATGTGTTGAAAACAATAAAATCTTGATGGCCTTCTGGTAGGGGTGTGAACCTACACTGATCTTATGGTACGGTTCGATTATGATTATCATGTCATTGATTCGGTTTCGATATCACGATACCTCACGGTGAATTGACGATGCACTGCATCCTCAATTTTCAACTTTACTTCACATGTGTACAATTTTGTCAATAAATACAAGCAGTCAGATAAATGAACTGAACCTTTAATTTTACCTGCTCAAAGAAAACACGCTTCTTGAATGTATCAAACATCAAACAAAACTGAGTCTGGGCATAGAAGACAACAGAAGCATTTAGAACAAATACACCAATTGAAATACTAAATACTTGGCACTGACAGGGTTAGCAGCACAGGGTGAAAACGGCTGATGTGGTTTCTCAAGTTAGGTGTTTTACCCCCCTGCATATTTTATTTGTGCGTGACATGACTTACACCAGCGGCTCTCGATTCCAGTCCCCCCACCTCGATTATAACCCCCCCCCCGCATATTTTGCATGTCTGTCTTTCTTTGTTAACACACCGGATTCAGATAATCGATTGACATGCTCCCTATACACAGTGTCCATTGCTCCCTACTCCGTGAGCATGGGAAATATGTTGTAGTTTACTTCACTATGGAACATTCATTCATGGTTAGTTGTTGTGTTTTCTACAATACATTGTTAATTACTGTGATTTTCTACAGTAAATCATTAGTTATTGTGTTTTGTACAATACATCGGTAATTACTGTGATTTTCTACAGTAAATCATTAGTTATTGTGTTTTGGACAATACATCGATAATTACTGTGATTTTCTACAGTACATCATTAGTTATTGTGTTTTCTTCAATACATTGGTAATTACTGTGATTTTCTACAGTACATCATTAGTTATTGTGTTTTCTACAATACATTGGTAATTACTGTGATTTTCTACAGTACATAATTAGTTATTGTGTTTTCTACAATACATCGGTAATTAATGTGATTTTCTACAGTACATCATTAGTTATTGTGTTTTGTACAATACATCGATAATTACTGTGATTTTCTACAGTACATCATTAGTTATTGTGTTTCTACAATACATTTATATCGATCGATATATCGATATTATATACCAATTTTAAACAACCATCTAAATTTTTATTAACTCACAAATGCAACCAAAAATATATAACATGAACATAAATCTGGAAATGCTACTATGGGCTCAGTGCTAAACATCTTTTCTACAAATAACCAAATTACAAGCAATAGCAGAAAATAAATACAATAGAAGAAAGACACAAGTTCAATAAACAGTGCTTTTGAGGTTTTTCAGCTCAGTCTAAAATAAATGTTCAGGTTTGTTACAGAAATGTAATAATCAAATGTAAATAACTGCATAGTCTTAACTGTATAAACTAAATAGCCTGTAAATGAATACTTTTTGATGTTACAAAGGTTATTTAGTCAGGAGCAGTGAAAACTGTGAGCATTTTTCTTTGACAGCATTAGATTCATTATTGTTTGCATTCACTTTAAGAATGAAAGCACAGATTTAATATACTGATACACATGCCTTTTCTTTCTCCACTGTTTACATTAAGACATATGCTATGCTTAACCGACTGTTTACAAGGATATTAGCCAAAACATGCATTTCGATGTAGTTTTGTCTGAACATAATTAGATTTTCTACAGAACATAATTAGTTATTGTGTTTTCTACAATACATTGGAAGTTGCTGTGATTCCCCTACATGGGAACTTCGAACTGCGTCCCCTAGGGGTCGCTATTGGGGAACGCCATCAGCGTGACCCGTGCTTGAAGCATACATATATAAAAACACCACCTGTTGGCCGGCGACAGCCTATGACATCACTATCGGCACGACCCCGATATAAGGGGCGCCGGGAGAATACGTCATTCTCTTCTTCGTCTTGACTGACTGTTTTGTTTGAAGCGTGCATTCTGGTAAGAGTACAGTTTTCTCTCTATCATGGCGAGCACTAGCAAGGCGTTTCAGATGTGTGTGGATCCGTGTCCTCGTTATTTGACACCCGATGACACACACAATCTTTGCGTCTTTTGTTTGGGCAAGGAGCACGCACGTGATGTCCTTGAGGGGAAAATCTGCGTGCACTGTGAGCTTTTTCTGTGAAAAAGGGGGGGTTTGGGGTTGGATATGGCCGATGAGTTAGAGAGGGACCGCCCCTTTTCGCACGCGTCGGCCGAGAACGAGAGTGAGCTGCTGGATTGTGACGATGCGATCTTTCTGACATCATCAGATTCAGCGGCTAGTGCTCTGCTGGGTTATGCCCAGTAAGAGCAGGAGATGTTTGAGGGCGAGGAAGTTGAGACTGAACCCTCTCAATCCTCCTGCACTGCATATGATGAGTTATTGGAGGTTATGGAATAGAAAAGTACCAGAAAATAATCTCTCTTAAGACTCCCTCCTTGCCATCTAAGCCCTGAATCTTGCTTAAAAGGCAGGGCATATGCAGCAGCAGGTCAGACCGTCGCTTCGTTGCACACTAAGGCGTACCAGACTGATCTGCTGAAAGACCTGGATAAGGTTCTATAAAGTCCAGGTCTGAGCCCAAACAACCAGGGGTCCTAGCCCATCTCGGTGTCGGAGGATCAGAGATGGGCTCAGAAGGCTAGTCTCGCGACTCATGCCCCTCCCCCGCCTGCGGCTAGGGTGAGAGAGAGGCGTGGGTCAGAGAGAGGCAAGCCCTCTTATTCCTCTCTAATTCCCCTGTAACCACCGTAAACTCCACCTGACCGAGGTTAGGTGGAAATGTCCTGCTAAGCCAGGACTAAAAAAAAATAAAGTCTCCAGAGCTCGCTGTCGGTAGAGTCAGCATTGCTCCCCTCACCTAGAGGGTAACCTATGAGCTTGCCACTCCCTTCTGAGCATCTGAGTTCCCTATCATTCTGAGGAATGATTTCTCCGCTCTCCAGAGCTCATTGTCGGTAGAGCTAGCAGTGCTCCCCTCACCTAGAGGGTCACCTATGAGCATGCTGCTCCCTTCTGAGCGTCTGAGTTCCCTCTCATTCTGAGGAATGAGTTCTCCACTCTCCAGAGCTCATTGTCGGTAGAGCTAGCATTGCTCCCCTCACCTAGAGGGTCACCTATGAGCATGCCACTCCCTTCTGAGCGTCTGAGTTCCCTCTCAATCTGAGGAATGAGTTCTCCGCTCTCCAGAGCTCGTTGTCGGTAGAGCTAGCAGTGCTCCCCTCACCTAGAGGGTCACCTATGAGCATGCCGCTCCCTTCTGAGCGCTAAAGGATGAGTCCTCCGCTCCCCAGAGCTCGCTGTCGGTAGAGCTAGCATTGCTCCCCTCACCTAGAGGGTCACCTATGAGCATGCCGCTCCCTTCTGAGCGTCTGAGTTCCCTCTCATTCTGAGGAATGAGTTCTCCGCTCCCCAGAGCTCTGTGATAGGTCGCTCTCCTTGTTGGTCGAGCTAGCATTGCTCCCCTCACCATAGAGGGTCACCTATGAGCATGCCGCTCCCTTCGGGGCATCTGAGTTTCCTCTCACTCTGAGGAATGAGTTCTCCGCTCTCTAGAGCTCCTCATTGGTAGCTGAGTTCCCTCTCATTCTGAGGAATGAGTTCTCCGCTCTCCAGAGCTCGCTGTCGGTAGAGCTAGCATTGCTCCCTTCACTTAGCGGGTCACCTATGAGCATGCCGCTCCCTTCTGAGCGTCTGAGTTTCTCTGCCCCCTAGAGCTCTGTGATAGGACGCTCGCCTTGTTGGTCGAGCTAGCATTGCTCCCCTCACCATAGAGGGACATCTATGAGCATGCCGCTCCCTTCTGAGCGTCTGAGTTTCTCCGCCCCCTAGAGCTCTGTGATAGGACGCTCACCTTGTTGGTCGAGCTAGCATTGCTCCCCTCACCATAGAGGGACATCTATGAGCATGCCGCTCCCTTCTGAGCGTCTGAGTTCCCTCTCACTCCGAGGAATGAGTAGTTCTCCGCTCCAGAGCCATAGAACGTTACCAAAATATATATAAGTGCACATGCTAAAGCTCTGGGCACTTTCTAAAATCCACTCAGTGGTAAGTTCGCACATCGAAGGTTCTGCGTTCTTTCTAAAATCCATGTTATGGTAAGTGCACCCGCGAGACTTTGGGCATTTTTCTAAAATCCACCCAGTGGTAAGTTCGCACATCGAAGGTTCTTCGTTCTTTCTAAAATCCCGCAAGAGTAGGGTTACGCGCGCAGCTTCGTGCCCTTATTTGAGCTGGTCAAGCCCCGGTTTGTGCCTTGGGCCCCACTCCCTTTGCCCCAATATTTTGGGTCAAAAAAAAAAGGAAAAAAAAAGGAAACGCTACCAGAGGGTCTGTTGAGACAGTTCCCTCAGCAAAGGAACTAGTTACTACCACTAGGTTCTTGGTTACCACTAGGTTACCACTAATATCCCCTTAAAGGAATCTTTTACTGATTCCAAGCCTTTGAGCTCTACCCTGGGTCCAGGTAATCCCAGCACCTAGCAGGTAAGTGCTTAGGGTATGCAGCTCGGGTTTTTGGCCGAAGGGGATAATGTCACTGACAGCCGTCAACCATCCCAGTGGCAACTCCCTTAGCCTGGTAGAGTTGGCTTAGTGCTCACCTTTTTCGCAAAATTGGCTTGCACTCCCCTTAGCATGGTGGCATGGGTATTAACGTTCCCCAATAGCGAACCCTAGGGGACGCAGTTCGAAGTTCCCATGAAGGGGAACGTCTCATGTTACGTATGTAACCATGTTTCCCCGAGGGGAACGAGACACTGCGTCCCCTAGGCTGTGGGCCATGCTTCGGATGCAAGCTTCAGACGAAGAAGTGAATGACGTATTCTCCCGGCACCCCTTATATCGGGGTCGCACCGGTAGTGACGTCATAGGCTGTCGCCGGCCAACAGGTGGTGTTTTTATATATGTATGCTTCAAGCACGGGTCCCGCTGACGGCGTTCCCCAATAGCGACCCCTAGGGGACGCAGTGTCTCGTTACCCCTCGGGGAAACATGGTTACATACATAACCTGAGACATTTTCTACAGTACATAATTAGTTATTGTGTTTTCTACAATACATTGGAAGTTGCTGGGATTTTCTACAAGACATTGCTGGTTACTGTGACACTCACAGTACTTCTTACATTACTGCAATTTTGACTGAAACTGCAGTATTCTACTGTGAACTAGTATACAGTAATTTCATGTGCACAAACTCAGTAAATTACTGTAGATTCCACATTATTATTTACAGTGTATATATATATATATATATATATATATATATATATATATATATGTATATTCACCCAGAAACTGTATTTACTACTTCAATCTTACTACTTTCACTTCTTTCTTTCTTTCTTTCTTTCTTTCTTTCTTTCTTTCTTTCTTTCTTTCTTTCTTTCTTTCTTTCCTTCAATGTATATTCTTGCATGTAAGCATTTGTTTAATTTGTGTCTCTATTTCTGATGAGGATTTTTAGGGCAAAGCTGATACTTAAATGAGACACAACTAAGAAATGCATTTTTCAATTTCCAATTTACCTGCATTGTAAAAAATATTGTTCAAGTTGTTAATTTAACAAAAATTGCTGGAGTAATACTATTTCACTCTACTTTATAAGTAAAAAAAATGAAATTCAATGTATTATTTGACAACAACAACAATTCTGAGTGAAAATTGTTTCAAAGGAATTTATTTTTTAGTGTAAAGACTACAACATTTGGTACAATGTATTTATGAAGTAAGACAAAAAAGAAGACCTATGATGTACAGTAAGTAGCCAATGCACAATGAACATAAATGAACAGCTTCTGGATTTCCACATCCTTTGTTTGCTTGACTAAAGTCAAGATTCTAAAATGTATTTTACATTTAGTGCTTTTTGAATGGATAAGCAATGCTGTCTCTTTTAAGGAACTGTGATACAGAACTATGTTGGACCCTTGACTGTCTGCATCTCGATCTCTTGCTGCCCTATAACAGACAGTGACGTAACTGCATCTTATCTGCATCACTGCCCCGGCCAAGAGGTCCTGAGACACTAATTGAAGGAGACAGGATTCACCCAGAAGTCCCACTCCACTGAACTGCACATGTACACAACCAAGCAACGCAAATACAGTTGTTCTGCAAAATAATTTATATCGGTACTGTGACAGGAGTTTATCAAATACAAGTAAACATAAAAAACAGTGCAGATTAATGGAATATTTTTCAGCAAGATACACTAAATGGCTTTTCTATATTTTGATTTCAATGGAATTTTGAAAAAAATTATGAATATGCCTATTTTCACAAAAACTTAAACAATAATACTCGAAATAAATTAAATGTAAAGGGATATCTCAGTTTCATTTAGTTTAACTTGGTGTACTATAACATTTTAAATAAATTGATAATAATTAAAATAAATTATTAAAATAAATGAATAAAAACAGACAAACTATTACAAACTATATAACAAAAACTAATAAAAATGGCAAACACACAAAGACTATATGGCTGAGATTAAAATAAACACGAAAATATAAACTGCAAAATATTACTAAAAACTAGTCTCTCAATTATACTAAAATGGTTCCCATAACCAGGCTTCATAACAAGTATTACCAGTTAAGGCTTTCTTAACCAACCAGCTTCACAAGTATTTTATGATGAACAGAATAGTCCACCATCTAGACCCACATCAATCAGTCTGGACAAGCACAGAAATCAATACTGGTCTAAGTTGGTCAATAGAAAGGTGATGCATCTATTTTGTATTACCTAAAAGTGCCCAAAAGGAAGATTTGTGATAAACACCACTTAAAAAAACATTATGCATACTAATCAAGCTGATATGAGAGGTGCTGTGAGGGCCAAGAGCGACAACAAATCAACTTTTGCATATTCAAATCATTTGCTGCCACGATTAGCAATGAATAATTAGCATGTGAAAGCTGTTTAGCATATTGAACTAGAGTGACATGCACTACGTGCTCGAGTCTCCTGGTACAGCTAAACCCGCTCGCAAGATGCATCATCGTGTTTTATGAACCTCGCTGTACGGTCTCCACGGGCAAAGCTAATTCAATGAACTGTCAGGTCATTAGCAAAGAGCAGAATAGCATGCTTATCTTAGTAAAAACTCATTACAGAATGTACCGTCTTTGTGCAATATGTTGGCATCGTTTCCATTTAAAAAGGGTCATTTGACAGATAGAGATGTATGAAATGATTGCATTTTGCAGGTGGTTTGCAATTGTTTGCTGTCATTGGTAATGAAAACAATAGTCATGCTCCACTTACTAATCTGTGTCCCCCGGTAAACGCCTCATATATTACACCACACCAGAGCAGGTTTATGAAATGCAGATAAGCTTTTTGTGAAAGTGGGGATGTTTAAAGATGATTAAAAGCCTAATTAGACAAGACATCCTACATGCTAGCTGAATGCTTTGTGCCAAAACACTTGCATTTGACAGACTAGTAGCCCTGAATATTTTAAGTTAGCACAGGGTGTTTTTAAAATGAGAACATTAAACAAAAAACACGTTTGAAGCTCTGTGTGTGTGTGTGTGTGTGTGTGTGTGTGTGTGTGTGTGTGTGTGTGTGTGTGTGTGTGTGTGTGGGCATGTTTATGTGGTTTATGAGGACACAAATTTGTATAATGACATGGGTATGACATAGGTATTACAAGGAGAAGGTGATTTATGAGGACATTTTCAGTGTCCCCATAATTTAAAATGCTTATAAATCATACAGTGAGCGTTTTTTGGGGGGAAAGTAGAAATGCACCGTCTCCTGTGAGGGCCCAGTTTAGGTGTAGGGTAGGTGTAGGGCAATAGCACATACAGCTTGTACAGTATAAAAACCATTACGCCTATGGAAAGTCCCCGTAAACCATAAAAAACCAACATGTGTGTGTGTGTGTGTGTGTGTGTGTGTGTGTGTGTGTGTGTGTGTGTGTGTGTGTGTGTGTGTGTGTGTGCCGTGTGTATGATTCTAGCACAGAGATCTCCTGAGACTAAATCCTGCCTTAGCTTAGAATTAAGCTTACACAGGAATAAATAAAGAGTTAGATTGTCAGTGTGAACAAATTACATAAATATACTGTTGTTTGTGTTATGCGCTTATATTCTGTGGATGTACAGGCAGATATGTGTGATTACAGATTTCACTGGCCTTGCATTTGGCCTCTGTGTTTAATTCTTATTGATTTCAAACCTATGACAAGTGGACATATATGTGATTACAAATGACCCGGCTGGGGGTTTGGGAGATATGAGCAGCACGCTCCATTAGATGTGAGATGGCAAAATCACTGAGAGAAAGCAATTCACTGAATAATAACATCAGCTGCTTGCTTGAAAGGCTTGTCAAAACGGTGCAAGTTCACAGTAAAAAGATGTTCTGGAGTTATAAATAAAGACGACTGGAGTATGTTTTACAGGGAAATACTATTTCAGTCTTTCTGCTTCAAAATGTCACATTAGATTCAGTATTTGTGAAATTTACCGAATTTACAATGTCTGAATATAAATAGTTTCAAAGCAAATCTCACACCAAATTTCTTTTTTCAGTGTATGATACAAGAAAGCAGAACAAGATTTCACTTGACAACTCTTTTTCTGTTATTTGACCGGACCCGTTCCAGGAAAACAGAAGTGTTTGAAAATCCTGGCTGGCTGTTCATTGGAAGGTCAAAATAAATTAATTTATTAATTTATCACTGGGGCATTGCCTTTTTGAAAGTACTACTTTTAAGTACTAAATAGTACCTTTAAGGTACTAAAATGCACTATTTTGGGGTAAACAGTGTACGGTGTAACTTCTGAAAGCGTACCTCCCCAGCGACAGCTTTGTAACTTTTTTCTGTAAGTGTACACATTATTTTCTGTATAATGTGTTTATTATTTTATTAAAATGTTGGAATATAAATCGAAAAGCAGCGAGGGTAGCTTTCCATGTTCGTTTATTGCAGTCCAATACAATCTCTATAAAGCATTTATCAGCATACCTGTTGTAAGTGTGTTCATTCAATATTATTGATAAATGATATCCAGAATATGAGGTTTTCATGTTTGGACGGAGTGCTGATGGTGTAGCAGGGGGGGCAGACATAAGAGGCTAAAAACATCTTGCTTGTCCTGAGATGCTCTCAGAAATAGAGCTCTAGCGTCCTCTGCTGGTCATGAGAGATGAATGCGCCATTTATGAGATGCTGACCTCTGTTGGGCTCTTTACACTAAACTAAAGTGACAGATATATATGTACACTAAACTACTAGTTACTAAACTAAACTACTAAACTTTACTAAAACTACTAAACTACTACTACTAACTACTAAACTACTAAACTTTACTAAACTACTAAACTTTAGTACACTAAACTACTAGTTACACTAAACTAAACTAACAGATATATATGTATTCACAGCTGGGTAAATTACTTAGAAATTGTAATCCGTTACTGATTCCAAATTACATGACAAAAAATGTTGTCATGTAATGTAATGCGTTACATTACACTTTTTAGGTAATATAATCAGATTACTTTTAGATTACTTTTGACCTAACTCCTTTATCACATTGATAATCGTGTACCATAATGATGTAAAAATACAAAGAGTGAGAAAATATAAAAATCTATATACAATATATGATTTAATTTAATGGTTAATTGCATGATTTAATTAATAAAATAGTTATAAAACTGAAACAGAAGTGAAGCAAGTAGTGTATGTATTAGAGGTGGGCATAGATTAATTTTTTTAATCTAGATTAATCTAGATTAATTTGGAATTAATCTAGATTAATCTAGATTAAAATGGCTCATTTGAATTCTGTCAAGGCATTCAGAATATGTGTGCTACCCAAATAAGGACTAAGTAAGTCTTTGAGAAAGGGTTTCTCAAGCCAGGTGGTGAATTAGACCAGGGCTCATCTACTGTTTCCAAAATGCATCACAAACTTTAATCTCTTCCCGTCCCAATCCCACGAAAAAACTGGAGGAAAATCCTGTTCCACTCCCGGAAGAATGACTCCCATTCCTCCCACTCCCGTGTTGTTGTTTTTTTGTTTTTGCCGATAACTGTCAATTACAGTACAAATATAGTACAGATCACAGTGCCCACCTTATTAGTTGAATAAAACCCAAAATGTCGTTTTTTGTTATTATATTGAACTGAAAGCCATCTTATGCACAGTGTTGCACAGATTCAATTTCATGTAAATCATCCATGCTAACACACACGTCTTCTATTTTTATTTTTTTAGACATTTCACTCTCTATAGATATATTTTTCTATGTACTGTATTTTTAGATATATTCGAGTTTCTAAGTTTCTCGCTCAAGTTCACATGAGACCTAAAGCGCATCCTGTTTGCTTAAAAGCGCAACGTTTCGTTGTTATTCTGAGTGCACACAAATAAACGTAGAGTCTTTACAGATTCGAAAGATGTATTAGGCTACTTTTATCTGTATGACCAAAAATGACGGAGATTTTAAGAGCAAGTGAGCGCACCGGAGCCTGTCTATCAGCAAACGCACTTCCACACAAACACTTCAATAGCGCACATTTCTCTAGGTTAACATCATATTGAGCGGCCATGTAAAGTTGCTACTACATACATCTTTCAGATGAAAAGCCATATTTGAGGTTGATGAATGATAGATGAGCGTTTGGATGTCCTGCCCGATTGTATTACCACACAGACCAGCCGTTAACAATCTGTCCATCACGGACTGCGAGCCTCTAGTTCGAAGACTCGTTCTCGCCCCCTACAGTGCAATTCGGCTAGGTATACATCCGCGCTAAAATATCAGGGTGAAAGTCATCATAGCTTGCGTAGTATAGACCCAGCTCCCAACCCAACTTTGAGAATAGATTAACGGCGATATTTTTTATCGCCGATAAGAGTCTCACGTTAACGCAATGCTAACGCCGATAACGCCCACCACTAGTATGTATATATATTATATATATAATTGAAATTTCCATTTACACAGCAAAGCTGTTCAAATAAAAGTACTTTGTTCACGTGTGGACAAAGTAGTAAATATGTTAATATGTGTTCTACAACTAGTTTATAATTAATATGATAATATATAATATGCCTATAATATGATAGTAACTGAATACATGTAATCTGGATTACATAATCAGATGAAGTACTTGTTCTAAGAGTATATTACATTTCAAAATGTTCATAATCAGATTACAGTTACTTATTTTTGGATTACATGCTTACATATTATTCACACACAATGGCAGTAAATTATTCATAATTTATTGAGTCTCCCTAATTCTTCTTTTTTTTACATGTTTCAAGGAATATATAAATATCTTTATTTTTACTTTTTTATATCAATATGGTACTTTAAATGGTAAATTGACAACAAGTTTCATAAAAAAGTAATCTAAAAGTAATCTAAAAAGTACTTTGAATACATTACCTAAAATGAGTAACATTAACAAATTGCATTAACTACAATTTTCATCGACTACAATTTGTAAGTAATCTACCCTCTGCCAATAATATATAATATAATATAATATAATATCAGTTAGCATCAAGCAGCATAACAGACTGCAGTGAAGTGGTGCTCCGGTGCTTTTCATTTGACAGTAGCTGCTGCTGTCATTTGTTTTGCTCTGTACCGGAAGTGCTGCTGTGACATCACGGGGAAACTCAGAAAAACGATCAGAAAACAAAACACCGAAACATCTTTGTCATAATCATCATCATTACCACAGAGTAACTGTTGTCGTCAGACTGCAACGGGCTTCTTTAAACCCTCCGGTTATTTCTGGTAAGTGCAGCGACAGCTGAAGTGTTGTGATATCACACTGCCTCGTGCACAAACTCATAACATCTACTGTACTGTAAGTTTCTACAACGACCACACACTGCTGTCAGCTGAATAAATCACACCTTTTATGCGCATCGTTTTTATTATCGTGTTGTTTATTTGCACGTTCTATTAATATATTTTTATTTGAAGAATAAACATAGGCCACTACAGCTAAATTATGTTAACATTATACAAATATAAAGGCAACAGACATGGTGTCAATCATAGTTTGTCTGCTTATTTTGAGTACGAACTTAACATTGCCCTTCAAATTTTATTCGGTCTTATTTAACTTATAGTCAAGTCACCTTTATTTATATAGCGCTTTTAACAATACAAATTGTAACAAAGCACTGCACAATATAAAAATAGGCAAATTGTGTCAATAATGTAAAATGACAGGATTTAACACTCAATTATCAGCTGAATGCATTTCATTATTGAATTTAGTGATGGCATTGTCCAGCTTAGTTCAGTTTAAATAATATCTGCGCAATCAAGTCGATGATTGTGCTGGAAATGAAGTGTCCCCAACTAAGCAAGCCAGAGGCGACAGCGGCAAGGAACCAAAACTCCATCGGTGACAGAATGGAGAAAAAACCTTGGGAGAAACCAGGCTTAGTCGGGGGGCAGTTCCCCTCTGGCCAGACGAATCAGTAGTTTGTTCCAACTGCAGCAAACTCAGAGTGTAAGTGGTCCACTGGTTCCAGGGGTCTTTCCCCGATGGATGTCTAGGTGACGAGGTCCTCACTGGAGATCTGTCTCTGGGGCTCATCTATGTGTACTAGACTCCGCTGACGGTCAGGGCTGTAGGGGCTGTAGAGGTTGTCTCCAGGTGCTGATCCTCCATTTATGGCAGACTTTGGTTAAGTCAGTATAATCGCTGATGGTTGGCTTCCTCTGAGGTCCTCGGAGGGGTTGTCATCGTCTCTTCTCAGGTGTTCGTTCATCTCAATCGTTTAAGGGTTGGATCCAGACTGAAGCTTGTAGCAGTTGTTCCATCCAGGAATAACCCTGGATGAAATTATCAGTATAACCCAAGCTAAAGCATAATAATGTGCATTTGTTCAGATAGACTGGCAGTACAAGATTATGAGATGCATTATATGAATGCTTGGCTAAAGAGATGCGTCTTTAATCTAGATTTAAACAGAGAAAGTGTGTCTGAACCCCGAACGTTATCAGGAAGGTTATTCCAGAGTTTAGGAGCCAGATATGAAAAAGTTCTACCTCCTTTAGTGGACTTTGCTATCCTAGGTACTACCAAGAGTCCAGAGTTTTCACCTTAGGGAGCGGGTTGGATTGTATCGTGATAGAAGATTAGTTAGGTACGCAGGAGCTAAATCATTTAGGGCCTTATAGGCAAGTAATAATATTTTGTAACTGATACGAAACTTAATAGGTAGCCAGTGCAGAGACTGTAAAATTGGAGTAATATGGTCATATTTTCTTGACCTGGTAAGGACTCTAGCAGCAGCATTTTGTACTATCTGTAGCTTGTTTATTGAAGATGCAGGACAACCACCTAGCAGTGCATTACAATAGTCCAGTCTAGAGGTCATGAATGCATGAACTAACTTTTCTGCATCAGAAACACTTAACATGTTCCGTAGCTTGGAAATGTTTCTAAGATGGAAGAATGCTGTTTTTGTAACATTGGAAATATGATTTTCAAAAGATAGGTTGCTGTCTAATATAACACCCAGATTTTAACTGTAGAGGAAGTAACATTACATCCGTCTAGTTGCAAATTGTAATCCAAGAGATTCTGTGTAATGTTTTTAGGTCCAATAAGTAATATCTCGGTCTTATCTGAATTTAATAGGAGAAAATTACTGGTCATCCAATCTTTTATATTTTTAACACACTCTGTTAGCTTAGATAGTTTAGAAGTTTCATCTGGTTTTGTTGAGATATATAGTTGAGTGTCATCAGCATAACAATGGAAACTAATCCCGTATTTTCTAATAATATTACCAAGGGGCAACATGTATAATGAAAATAATAGAGGACCTAGGACAGATCCTTGTGGTACTCCATACTTTACTATAGATGTTAACTATAGTAGTTAACATATCATTTTGATCTAGTTCTTGTTTCTCTTTGTGACACAGGACTTTGTTTCCTGTATCAAAATAAGTCTTCTTCCTGTTGTCGTTGTGTTGTGATGTATATGCTTGTCATATTTACTGTCCATGATTAATAGCAGTTGATGACTCACACAGGGTGGGGAAAGCTGTCAGGTTTTGTGTGTATTTACTCATTTCTCTCCCTGTTCTTTCATTTAGCATCAGTGTGGAGCTTCGCACAAAAATGTGAGCAGGTTCACTTTCTGTTTGCATTTTCATATCAAGATGGCTGATGATTTGGTTTCCTGCGCGGCTGAAGCCGTTCACTCCGCTCAGCCCTGTGCCAAGCAGAAGTACCGCAGTAATGCCCATTCACAGGGACTGTTAGACGGGCTTCTGATGCTGCGACAAGGAGGATTCTGTTTGATGTGGTGCTCTTGGTAGAAGGAAAGGCCATTCAGGCCCATCGCATTCTCCTGGCGGCCTCGTGTGACTATTTCAGGTATGTCTGGCACTTCTGAAGTGTTTAGGGATGATAAGACTTTTTAAATGTCTCTAATGCTCACCAAGGCTGCAATTATTTCTTCAAAAATACAGTTAATACAGTAATATTGTGAATTATTATTATTATTATTATTACAACTCTTTTGTATTTGAATGTATTTTGAAATGTAAGTTATTCCTGTGACGCAAAGCTGAATTTTCAGCATCATTAATCAAGTCTTCAGTGTCAGAAATTATTATAATATGCCGATTTGCTGCTCGAGAAACATTTCTAATTATTATTAATGTTGAAAACAGTTGTGCTGCTTAATGTTTTTGCAGGTACTGTGATAAATATTTAGATTTGCATAATTTGATGAATATAATGTTCAAAAGAACAGCATTTATTTAAAAAATATTTTGTAATATTATTAGTTATTATTATTATGTTTAATATTATTACTGTCACTTTTACTGAATAAAATTATACATTTCTTAAAATAAAATAAAAGGCTTGAAGCTTACTGACTTCTAAATTGTTAACGGTAGCGTATATATGTAAAATAAAGTATATTTTAGGTACTGGATACTATTTTAGTTTTTAATATTACATATTAAATGTTTTTTCCGCTCACTTAAAAAACTTTTTAAATATAGCACTTCTGTCACTCCTTGAAATGTATCTTAAACTACCCAATTAATACAGAGAATGCACACATCAATTAGTTACCAAACATGTCAGAGATGAATACCCAGTTTATGTCTCCCCGTTTGTGTGTGCGTGTGCACGCGTGTGTGTGTGCGTGCGTGTGTTTGTGTGTGCGTACGTGCGTTTATTTTCAAATTCAGATTCATAAGTTAATTTAAAACCAGATTTAGATCAATATTTACAGGTTTTACCATTTTTACACATGTGGTCAGAATTGTTGGTAAATATGATCAAAGAAGGCTGTGGAAATAAATCTGCATTATTAAACCTTTTGATCTATTATTTAAAAAAATCACAAGAATCTAACCTTCAATTGGATATAAAAAATGTAAAATGGGCAGAAATATCATTTTAAAAATAACAGTTTTTCTCTAATAAACATGTGTCAATAGACACAATTGCACAATTAACTAACGGCACCCTTTTATTCAATACTTTTGAACCTCCATTTACCAAAATAGTATAGTAGTTTTCTCCTATAATGCCTAATGAGGTTAGAGAACATCAGACAAGAGACCAGAGACCATTCTTTCATCCAGAATCACTCCAGACCCTTTAGATTGCCAGATCCATGACAGTGCTTCTTCTCTTCAGTTCACCTCACTCATTTTCTACAGGCTTCAGGTCAGAGGACTGGAATGGCCAGAGCAGAAGCTTGGTTTTGTGCTCAGTGACACATTTTTGTGTTGTTTTTGAGGTTTGTGTTTGGATTATTTTCCGGTTGGAAGATCCAAACATAGCCCATTATAAGATTTCTAACAGAGTCAGTCTCTTATTGATTTTTTATCTGTTGGTATTTGATAGAATCCATGAAGCCATGTGTCTAAACAAGATGTCCAGGACCTCCAGCAGAAATATAGGCCCACGACATCAAAAATACAGCAGCATATTTAATTGTACACATGGGGTACTTTTTATCCCTGTGTTCACCAAACCCATCTTGAGTTGCTAAAAAGCTAATTATTTTAGTTTAATCTGACAATAGAAGACAGTCCCATTTGAAGTTCCAGTCGTGTCTGACAACTGAATATGCTGGAGATTGTTGTTTTGGTGAAAGTATTTTCTTTTCTTGATTTTTTTTTCTTGAAGCCCTCCCAAACAACATGTGGTGATGTAGGTGCGGTTAGATTTTTTTTGTAAAGGTTTTCTGACCCCGAATCGCAACCTTTTTCTGCAATTCTCCAGCTGTTATCCTTGGAGTGTCTTTAGTCACTCAAACTCTCCTCCTCACCATGCATTAGGACGATAAAGACACACGTCCTCTTCCAGGCAGTTTCGTGACATTTTTGTTGATTGGAAATTCTTAATTATTCCCCTGATGGTGGAAATAGAAATTCATAATCATGCTGGTGTGCTCAAAATTGTGAATATGAATGGCAATATATTTTCCTCATACAAATTTCTAGGGGCACCTGTAATTCAGTCCAACATGTATTTGAGAAAAAACATTTATTTCATAATGAGATTTCATTTTAATTCTTATTCTCAAATGAAAGCTTAGATTGTAGTGATTTAAAACTGCTTGTTATAGAAGTGATGTATTCAAATCATTGTATGTGTGTGAATAGCATTTGTGGATAAATTAATAATGAATTAATAGTAATGACCTATGGTTACTGAGAAGAGTATATTTAAAGAATATTCTAAAACAATTGATTAAAGAAATCGTCTTTATTGAACCTGACTCTGTAACACAAAGCACATTGTTTTGTGACAGTGATTTATTATATATACATTTCAAAAGTTTGTGCTACATGATTATTGTTCCCCTGTACAGTCCTACTTTTCTCTGTGTTTAGGGGTATGTTTGCCGGAGGTTTGCGGGAGATGCAGCAAACTGAGATCCCTGTCCATGGAGTCACATACACAGCGATGACCAAACTGCTGGACTTCATCTACACCTCTGAGCTGGAGCTGGACCTGGACACGGTGCAAGAAGTGCTGTGTGCGGCCACTCTGCTGCAGGTCCAAGATGTGATCAGCTTCTGCTGCGACTTCCTGTTCTCCTGGCTGGATGTTGACAACATCCTGGAGGTGGAAAAGCTAGCTGATATCTATGGGCTGAACCAGCTCGGTGAAAAAATTCGCTCATATCTACTCAAGAACATCCAGACCTTCTCACGTACGGCAGTGTATCGAAAGCTTCCTCCGGAAAAGATCCTGAGTGTCCTTTCCAGCAACGATCTTGAGGTGAACTCCGAGAACGAGGTGTTCGAAGCAGCCCTGCACTACCATTACACTCCTGAACAGATGGAGAAGGATGATGTTTGCTTACAGGTGATGATCCTGAGTTCACAAATAGCAATAAAAACTTTCCCACATGTCAGCACAATTAATTTTTTTATAAAATAAAAACAGATATTTGTTACATTATATATACTACTGTATGTATCGTTGTTTTAGTATCCTTGAGATACTATTAAAGTTTTTATAAATATTTTCAATCCGTTTTTAGTTTTAATTTTAGTTAAAGTTGTAGTTTTTGTCATTTTTTGTAGGTTTTTATAAATGTCTGTATGTGTGTGTGTGTGTGTGTATATATATAGATATATATTAGTACATCAAATTAAACTAAATTGAAATAAGAATCAAGTCAAATTTCTAAACGTAAACAGGAGATATCAACAACCATCATTGTGGCATCATTTATATGTATTTATGTGGGTCAATGATAAATACAAGTGTCCATGACAAAGCAGAAATATATTAGATGAATTTCAAGTAAATCCACAATTAGATTTAGATTGGTTATGTCATATATATATATATATCAGCTTTAATACATTAAAATAAGAATAGCAGTCAAATGTTAAAAGTTTGGGTTTTAATTACCAAATTTTACTTACATTTTTCAAACGAGTGGAACAGTATGTTCAAACGATCCATTCGATATCCAAAAACTTTACTTAAAAACAGTTATTTATCTTTTTTTGCTGATTTAATGAAACACTCACAGATGTAGTAGAACACATCTGGCTCATGTTTGCATTTTGTTCCATAATTCTAACCTTGAAATCAGGATTAGGCATAAAATTATGTCATACATGTGAAAATCATCTGAGTAATGAGCATGTAGTTGTAACCGGCTCAGAGGAAGATATGAACCATGTCTTTTTGGGAGTTTTCTGGTGATTAAATATAAAAGTATTCTTCACCTTCCAAATGGTTGTCATAAGTTGTCATAAGCAAATGCTACAAAATGCACATCATATTTTATGAGAATATGTGTGACATAGCATAGCAAAACGGACATTATTTCTGGACTCGAATCCCCAAAATTAGTAAGAAACGAGTATTAGATTTGATTCAGCAAATGTTTGGATATGTGATTTTATGACAAATCTACTTTTCCTTCAGGATCCGTTGCGGATGTTGGAAGCGGTGCGGTTCTGTCTGATGGAGAAGCACGTGTTGCAGCGCTTGCACAGCCGGTTAAAGCAGTGTCCGCTGCGGGACTCAGTGGCCGGTGCTCTGCGTTACCACAGTCAGGAGCTGTGGCAGCCGGTGATGCAAACCCCACTCACTCAGCCTCGCTGCAGCTCCCAGTGCATTGTGGGATTCGGTGGCATGTGTTCATCCAGCGCACTGGTGGACAATGAAGAGCGCTTCCAGGTGTTCCACCCCTCCTGGGGCGAGTGGCGTAGTCTGGCTGCAGATCGCGTTCCTCGCATGTCCAATATGGGCATCGCAGTGCTCAATAACTTTGTATACTTGATTGGTGGAGACAAAAACACCAGCGGCTTCCGTGCTGAAGCTCGATGCTGGAGGTAAGTGATGCTGAATATTAATATCCATTGTGTTTTTACTTATGGTCTAGCGCAACTATGAAGCTCGAACAATTGTTAGAAGAACATTGCTTGTGTAATCTTGTTAAAACTGTTTTATATGTTACATTGTAGAAGAGAATGAAAAATGTTGCTCTTGCTTTATTTTTACCAAATTTCTAATTTTATTGAATTACGATTCCTAGTTTTCAAAATTATTACATACTTTTATTTTGTTTAATTTTTAATACATTCTAATGCATTTCATTTTTGTTTGTTTAATTATAAATAAATTGGTAACACTTTATTTTAAGATGTCCTTGTTACACATGTATGTATACTTACTAATATAATAACAATTAATTATGCATAATTGATATAACTCAGCAATAATATTTCTCGCCATGAAAATAGCCACAGAAGCTGGAATGGCGTTAAACACAAACAAACAATTATGCATAATTAAATGCAAGTAACCCTAAACCAAACCCTAATCCTAACCATATAGTAAGTAGTACATTTAGTTAATTAATATTACTCAGTAATTATACTAAATGTATAATTACACTGTAACAATGACACCTTAAAATAAAGTGTAACCAATACATTTATATTAGTGGTGGGAGACTCTTATCGGGCGATAAAAACAATATCGCCGTTAATCTATTCTCAAAGTTGGGTTGGGAGCTGGGTCTATACTACGCAAGCTATGATGACTTTCACCCTGATGTTTTAGCGGATGTATACCTAGCGAATTGCACTGTAGGGGGGCGAGTCTTGAACTAGAGGCTCGCAGTCCGTGATGGACAGATTGTTAACGGCTGGTCTGTGTGGTAATACAATCGGGCAGGACATCCAAACACTCACCTATCATTCATCAACCTCAAATATGGCTTTTCATCTGAAAGATGTATGTAGTAGCAACTTTACATGGCCGCTCAATATGATGTTAACCTAGAGAAATGTGCGCTATTGAAGTGTTTGTGTGGAAGCGCGTTTGCTGCAGGACAGGCTCCGGTGCGCTCACTTGCTCTTAAAATCTCCGTCATTTTTGGTCATACAGATAAAAGTAGCCTAATACATCTTTCGAATCTGTAAAGACTCTACGTTTATTTGTGTGCACACACACAGAATAACAACGAAACGTTGCGCTTTTAAGCAAACAGGATGCGCTTTAGGTCTCATGTGGACTTGAGCGAGAAACTTAGAAACTCCGTCTTTGAAAAATATATCTATAGAGAGTGAAATGTCTAAAAAAATAAAAATAGAAGACGTGTGTGTTAGCATGGATGATTTACATGAAATTTAATCTGTGCAACACTGTGCATAATAAAATGGCTTTCAGTTCAATATAATAACAAAAAACGACATTTTGGGGTTTTTATTCAACTAATAAGGTGGGCACGCTGTGATCTGTACTATATTTTTACTGTAATTGACAGTTATCGCAAAAAAACAACAACACGGGAGTGGAGGGAATGGGTGTCATTCTTCCGGGAGTGGAATGGGATTTTCCTCCAGTTTTTCGTGGGATTGGGACGGAAGAGATTAAAGTTTGTGATGCATTTTGGAAACAGGAGATGAGCCCTGGTCTAATCGCGCCACCTGGCTTGAGAAACCCGTTCTCAAAGACTTACTTTTAGTCATTATTTGGGTAGCACACATATTCTGAATGCCTTCGGCAGAATTCAAATGAGCCATTTTAATCTAGATTAATCTAGATTAATTCCAAGATTAATCTAGATTAATCTAGATTTAAAAAAATAATCTATGCCCACCTCTAATTTATATACACCATGGTTCAATCATTTTTTATGTTTTTGAAAGAAGACATTTATTTGATTAAACATACAGTAAAAAAAGTATTGTGAAATATTATATTAAAAATATTTTATATTTGTAAAAATGTAATTTATTTCTGTGATGCAAAGCTGAATTTTCAGCATAATTTCTCCAGTCTTCAGTGTCACACCATCCTTCAGAAATCATTCTAATACGCAGATTTGCTGCTCGAAAAACATTTCTTATTATTACAGTATGAGGTTTTAACTTGGCCATTGTAGGACTTTAGATCCTCCCATATGGCCTTGTGTTTAGGATTATTGGATTTGTATTATACCCAAATCATAGAGCAATATAATCCAATAAGTGCTGATTGGATTATTGAACTTGTTGTTTATCCACATCTTAAATCAATATGATTGCAAGGCCACTCAGAGTTTGCATGCATTGAATGAATGCATTTCTAAGTTTATCAAATTAAATAAAAGTCAAAAGATTTAGTTTTCACAGAGAAACAGCGAAAATAGAATTCAAATCCATTATAAACATGAAGAAATTAAGATGCACATCATCAGTAATATTACAAATAATGGGCTAAAGGTTAAAAACAGTCGAGAAACTTTACTAAATCTGGCCCTCTTGTTTGCATATGTATGCTCAACTATATATCAAAATTGTTTTACTTTAGTTATTTAACAGCTGCTTTTATCAATAACTGTACAAGTAAGTTTGGCACACAGGAGCCGAAATATACTCACAATATCGCAAAGTTTTAAAAGTTACTCTGAGTAGATGAGGGAAGTGAAACAGAACAGTTTTTTTAAGAACGTCCCTTTTATTGTTGTTGTGGTTTTAGTTACATCGTAGTAATGAAAACTGCTGATGTAGTTTTTTTTGTCACTTTACCACAAACTATTTGCTCATCACTATCATTATTTTTGAGTATTTATATATATTCACAGTGGTATGCATAGCTCTTGATCAGTGTTGTTACTGCTCACAAACTAAAACCAATATAAAATCGTGTCCGTTACTTGAAAAGCTGAAATAAAAAAGAAATATTAGGTGAAAGACTTAAACTTAAAAAAACGTATACTAAAATTAGAAATGTTGCATTGGCAACTAAATTAAATAAAGCAAGTGAAAATTAAGTTCACATACTAAAGTTACTAAAATTGAAATAATAATGAAATTGTATTACTAAAACTTAAACTAAGACTAAAAATAAAAGGTCAGTCGGAAAATCAATAAACATAAAAAAGTGTATAAATAATACAAAACAACACTGATCTTGATGTGGTTCATTTCACTGCATCCTTGCCTAATGAAAGTGATCTTCTCTATGGCTTGTTTCACAAGAGTTTGACCTGTACACCAAGTAGCGTCTCTTTGATTTGGTTTCCACTTCCTGTTAATTGTGCCAACAGTATTGAGTAGAGTACCCTGGTTAGAGAAGCTGCTTTCATTAGTATACAAATGTAACAGATGCTCAATGCTTAGAAGTAAATAATTAATAAATGACATATATAAATCATGCATTTAAAAAGTATAAATACAAATGTATTTTATTATAATACATTTTATTAATTTCATTATTACTTTGAATTTTAAAGTTTCTAACAATATGTATACGTGAAGTGTTTGTATGTATGTATATTGTATATTTAATTAAGTAACTTTTATTAAACACCATACTCGGAGCAACACACTTTAAAATGAAGAACCTTTCATATGCATAGCTATGCAGAACTATTAAGAACTGAAGATATGTTGTTGTTTGTGTTGTAAACAAAGGTCTGGTCATAAAATGCTAAATAAGTTATGTCAGTTAGGTTGAGACAGAGCAGCATTACAATAAAGGTATTCGATATTCTGTGCAGCTAAACTTCTATGTTGAAGTATAACAGTTTAAAAATCGGACAGTGTATAATGTATTTATATAATATAAGTAGTGACGTTTTTTTAATAATATATTGCTAAAAACAGGGCAGAAAATATATAAAAGCTATTAATATAACATTAAACAAATGATATACAACAATATTTACATTCATGCCATTGTCTTCTCATCAAGGTACGATCCCCGCCACAACACCTGGTGTACTATCGAGCCTTTACGGCAGCAGCACGCGGATCATTGCGTCTGTGTGGTTGATAAATATATCTACACCATTGGAGGACGAGACTACACCAACGAACTGGACTGTGTGGAGCGCTACAACCCACAAACCAACACCTGGGAATATGTGGCGCCGCTGAAACGAGAGGTAGACTGTTATCAATCAACCATTATAGACCTTTACACTGAAATTGAAATCATTGTGACTGAGTGTGAACTACATTGGTTCCCTTTCAGTCGGTCACTCCGAGTCACGTCGGATGACCGACGAATTGGGATCTCGCCAGAGAGACCTATCCACTTCGAGTGTAACTAAACGAGCCAATGGACATTGGCATGCGATCATTGCATCCAGCTGCCGCTGATCACAGCGTGAGTATAAAAGGCAGCCGGTGCACCGCATTAATCATCCTTTCGCTTCGGAGCCGAGCGGTGGTGCATCACTACTGCTCTCCTACCCTGTGAGTGAAGAGACTAGCGAGCGAGTGCAGGCGTTATAGCGCAGCAGCGGTGGTCACGGTCTCACGGGAGAAAAGAGCGGTTCCCGTGAAGGCAGTCACACTAGGAGTGTGCAGTGGCCAGCTCCCCTGCGCGCTTCAGCACTGAAAGAGCATATTTCTCTGAAAGAGTAACACGGGGGATCGCGTCTTTTTAAAGATGTCTTATCACCCGTGCGTTTCTGGGTGCGGTCGGTCTCTGGCGCCTCAGGACGGTCACGATCGCTGCCTCACGTGTCTGGGCATTCAGCACGCTGAGGAGGCTTTCGTGGATGGTTCATGTTCTTCTTGTGGGGACATGACCATCTCGGAGTTGCGAAGTAGACTCCGCTGTGTCAAACATGGCGGGGTCCCTCTGCCTCTTCCGCAATCTGGCTTTCGCTCTGGCACCCGGGGCGACACAGCATCCGGTGGGGTCAGAGGTGATTTGAGGATTATGGTGAGGGCTTCCCCAAGTGGAGTTCCTCACCCCTCAAGCACTCCGCAGCCGGCGGGGGTACCGTTGGTTCGGACTGGGGCCTCCGCACAGTCTCTGGGTCGTGGCCCACAGGCCAGGCCGTCACAGGCCCCGGGCCGGGTTCCTGTGTTCCACATCGCTGCCCCACCACGGGATAGTCGGTGACCCCGTTGGTGCCGCTGGCACGGTCTCTCGGAGCCTGGCTAGCGCTCCCCAGTCCGTCTCAGTGGCTCCTACGGACCATCAGACTCGGCTATGCGATTCAGTTTGCCCGGCGTCCCCCCAAGTTCAAGGGCATCCGGTTCACTTCAGTCAAGGCCGCCGATGCTCCTGTCTTGCGTGCGGAAATCGCAGTCCTACTGGCGAAGGACGCGATAGAGCCGGTCCCTCCAGCCGATCTTGGATCTGCAAGTTTTGAACCGTGCACTTCACAAGCTGCCGTTCAAGATGTTGACGCAGAAACGCATTTTTGGGTGCGTCCGTCCCCTAGATTGGTTTGCAGCGATCGACCTGAAGGACATGTACTTTCATGTCTCAATCCTCCCGCGACACAGGCCATTCCTGCGATTCGCGTTCGAGGGTCGGGCATATCAGTACAAGGTCCTGCCCTTCGGGCTGTCCCTGTCGCCTCGCGTCTTCACCAATGTCGTGGAGGCGGCCCTTGTCCCCCTGAGAGAACGGGGTGTGCGCATTCTCAACTGCCTCGACGAATGGCTCATACTTGCACAATCTCGCAGGCAGTTGTCTGCACACAGGGACCTGGTGCTCAAGCACCTCAGCCTGCTGGGCCTTCGGGTCAACTGGGAAAAGAGCAAACTCGTGCCAACGCAGAGGATCTCTTTTCTCGGCATGGAGTTGGATTCGGTCAACCAAACAGCACGCCTCACCCAGGAACGTGCTCAGTCGGTGCTGAACTGCTTCAAGACCTTATCAGGCAGGACGGCGGTTCCACTGAAACTCTTTCAGAGGCTCCTGGGGCATATGACTGCAGCTGCGGTGACAGTCCCGCTCGGTCTGCTCCATATGAGACCGCTTCAGCACTGGCTCTATGGCCGAATCCCGAGGTGGGCGTGGAAACGCGGCACTCACTGGGTTCAGATTACACCGGCCTGCCGCAAGACCTTCAGGCCGTAGTCAGATCCCTCGTTCCTTCGGGCAGGAGTGCCCCTGGAGCAGGTATCCAGACATGCTGTGGTATTCACGGATGCCTCGGCCACAGGCTGGGGAGCCACGTAAAACGGGCACGCAGTATCAGGGGTTTGGACGGGTCCCCAACTGCATTGGCATATCAATTGCCTCGAGTTGCTGGCAGTACGCCTTGCCTTGAGCCGTCTCAGAGGGCGCCTTCAGTGCAAGGACGTTCTGGTCCGTACGGACAACACTGCGACCGTTGCGTATATCAACCGTCAAGGCGGTTTACGCTCCCGTCGCAACCCGCCCGCCACCTCCTCCTCTGGAGTTGGAAGCATCTGAGGTCCCTTCGTGCCATCCACATCCCAGGAGTGTTCAATTGGGCAGCCGACGAGCTGTCTCGAGCAGCACTTCCAAGCGAGTGGAGACTCCATCCCCAGGCGGTTCAGCTGATTTGGGGACGGTTCGGAGCTGCTTAGGTCAACCTGTTTGCATCTCCAGAAACCACACACTGCCAGGAGTTCTACTCCCTAACCGAGGCAACGCTCGGCACGGATGCACTGGCACACAGCTGGCCCCGGGGCCTGCGCAAATATGCGGTCCCCCCAGTGAGCCTACTAGCACAGACACTGTGCAAGATCAGGGAGGACGAGGAGCAGGTCTTATTAGTGGCTCCATATTGGCCCAACAGGACCTGGTTCCCGGAACTCATGCTCCTCGTGACAGCCCCTCCCTGGCCAATTCCTCTGAGGAAGGATCTGCTTTCTCAGAGACGGGGCACCCTATGGCACCCGCGTCCGGACCTGTAGAAACTCCACGTATGGTCCCTGGATGGGACGCGGAGGTTCTAGGTGACCTACCCCAGGAGGTAGCAATCACTATCGCTTCAGCACGGGCACCATTCACGAGACGGGCCTATACTCTCAAGTGGAACCTGTTCGTCAAATGGTGTTCCTCCCACCAGGAGGACCCCCGGAGATGTTCGATCAGAGCTGTGCTTTCCTTTTTGCAGCAAGGGTTGGAGCGTAGGCTGTCCCCTTCCACCCTTAAGATTTATGTGGCCGTTATTTCCACTCACCACGATCCCGTAGAGGGGAAGTCGGTGGGGAAGCACAATCTGGTTGTCAGGTTTCTTAGGGGGGGCAGGAGGTTGAACCCTCCTAGGCCCCCCTCTCTACCCTCTTGGGATTTGGCATTGGTTCTAATAGCCCTACTAACTGCCCCCTTTGAGCCTTTGCAGTCAGTCGAGTTGAAGTTTCTGTCTATGAAAACCCTACTCCTGACTGCGTTGGCCTCGATCAAGAGGGTGGGGGACCAGCAGGCATTTTCGGTTGATGATTCGTGCCTTGAGTTTGGGCCGGCTGACTCCAGTGCAACACTGAGGCCCCGGCCCGGCTATGTGCCCAAGGTTCCTACCACTCCCTTCAGGGACCAGGTAGTGAACCTGCAAGCGCTGCCCCTGGAGGAGGCAGACCCAGCCCTAGCTTTGCTCTGTCCGGTACGCGCACTGCAACAGTACACGGATAGAACTCGGAGCTTTAGGACCTCAGAGCAGCTCTTTGTCTGTTACGGAGGACAGCAGAAGGGGAAGGCTGTTTCCAAGCAGAGGATGGCCCACTGGATAGTGGATGCTATCACCTTGGCCTATGAAGCACAAGGTGTGCCCTGCCCGCTCAGGTTGCGTGCTCACTCCTAGGGATGGGTACCGAAACTCGGTATTTAATCGGTCTCGGGGCTAAATTATAAAAGACCGGAGTATCGATAAGCTCTGACGCTAACGGTTCTGCTATCGGTACTGGAGAAATTAAGAAAACACACATACATTTATTATTGCTATATATATACACATTATCTTGCAAATTCTATCCCGCCAGAGTCACCAGCTGTTTTATATGCAATAATATTCAAACTCTTGTCTATGATGCATTTTTGCTATTCCCAAATCAGAAGCGATCGCTCACGTGGATGAGTTCAGCACGCCGCAACATAAGCCCTGTTTATGATAGAAGAGAGAACTAACCATTAAAACATGCTTACACTTTAGGCCTGTGGCTGTTATATTAAACTGAGTTTATTTAATGTTTTGTTTTAGCTTCTAAAGATTATAGCCGTGTTTCTTCTAACACAACTTCCTTCTTCACAGCGGCGCATTCGCTCCTCCTGACCAAAACTTAACATCAGAATCAGATCAATCGTCTGTCGATTGTTGTAAAATGCCGCCTTTACAGTTACTAAATTGCTGGACATGTTTGATAATGAAATGTTGAAGTACAATCCACACGAGAGATGCTGTTCCTCAGGCTGAAGTGTGTATGCGTGTGTGTGTGTGTGTGTGTGTGCAGGCGCGGGAAGGTGTTTTATGTAGGGGTGCTGTGGGTAGTCAATTTCTGCATATAAATATTACGCCAAATAGAAACAGAAAATCGTGCTATAGCCTACGCACTTTCATGAGATCGTGTTAGACAACAATTAGCTATTTTACAAATGGGAATAGGCTACAATGAATTCATAACAATGTTTTACATTCAAGTTACATTCAAGCTTAAAACCCTTAAAATGTATAGTGAAAAGTTTTTTAAAAGCATCTGGAATGCAATAAAGTAATGTTAAAGCTGTTTTTAAAGCATTTGCTGCATGGATTAAAACGATAGGCCAATAAATAATTCACATCAGTCAGACAAAAGTGCATTGCAACAAATCCTTTAAATTTCAAGGACAAAGATTTACATACTTTTTTTTATTGAATACAATTATAAAATAAAGCAAATTATAATCGGGCCTGTTTTAGGCTTTCCCTTATTTGTATATTTTAGATGGTGAGGTGACGGAAAATGACTCGCCATCTCCTCATTGGAGAAATATATGCATCTTAACGGATTACATAGGCTAATGAAGAGTTTTTGCTTTGCTTTGAATTATTTCGTTTTAAAGTAGTATTTTAAAGCTTTCTAGATATATTTATCATATCTCTGAGCCAGTTTCGAGTTGCCGAGTTTCGGTTCATCATTGAAGCCTCTTGTTCAAAACCGGAAGAAAGTGCATTCTCTGTTTTCCCATTTTATAAAAGCACAATGTTGATATTGTGAATGCACACAAATAAAAGTAGACCCTTTACAGTTCAAAATGATATATTACTCTTACCTTTATGAGAAAAAAAATCACACGGCGTATTTTAAGTTGTTTTTACTGTAAGAAAAAAATCCTCCATGTCCTGTAAAGCTCGCTTCAGCTCTCCACACAAAGTGTCGGATATTGCACATTTATATAGGTTAAACATTTAAACTAACACTGTGATATGCTTGAACTGTTTATAGGCCTATCTATCGATTTTATTTTAGTCAAGTCTTGATGATTTGATAAGGCTAAATTAATCAAACATAGGCGATCAACTCTGATGCTGGCCGCTTGGTCGTTGCTTAAAAGAAAAAACATTTAACGAACAAAAATGCTCCCAAGGTTTTTCTAAATTAACTTTATGAAGAAAAAAACGAAACATCGCTAATCACTTTTCCATTACATACAAAACTGAACTATTTTAGCTATAAGCTGTTTTGGGAGAAGGAAAGACTCATATCGCTGAGAACAAAAAAAAAAAGTACATCCATGATATTTCCATGTTCCGCTTTTAAGCCACAACCTACAAATTCTTGAACACAAACATAGCATTCACAAACATAAAAGCAAGCATTGGCAGTGCTGCGTGCGTGATTTGGCAGGATGCGACGCGTGCATCAAATAGCCCTGCATCAGTTTAATAACTTTGATAACTTTAATTCTTACAACTGTTAAATTAATGGGCAAATGGTAAATATGTCGAAGATCACATAGAAATAGATAGCAAAATAGCCAATGTAAACTAAATGTTATAAACATCGGAGCAACCATATACATTTTTAAATTAATCTTTATTATAACAAATTTAGCCTATATATTTTTTTTATTCACAACAGTTTACAGTTGCCCACAGAAAAAAACAGGGTGCTGCAGCACCTCAGCACCCCTGTTCCCGCGCCTGTGTGTGTGTGTGTGTGTTTGCGCGTGTGTGTGTGTGTGTGAGTGCGTGTGTGAGTGTGCGCTTGTGTGCGTGTGTGTGTTTGCGCGTGTGTGTGTGTGTGTGCGCGTGCTGCGTGTGTGTGTGCGGCGCCGCGCCTCCAAGCTTCGACGCCCATACGATCAAATACACACACAATAAATGGTATATTTGTCAGTTTGTTTAACTTTGTTTCTTTGTTCATGTTCTTACTCTATCTTATCTTATGTATATAAAACACAAAAAATGCCTGCACACTGCTGCATTTACAAATTGATGTTTTATATTTATTTAATGAAATATTTATTTAACATCTCAGAATATAAAGCCATGTTAATTAAGCTGCTAATCTATCATAGAAATATATATTTCATACATATGTGTGTATGTATGTATGTATGTATATATGTATATATATATATATATATAAATAACAAAAAGTACCGATAAGAATACCGTTAAAGCACCGGACCGATAAGCAGTATCGATAAGAGTAGTAGTACCGTTAAAACCTTAACGATACCCATCCCTACTCACTCCACTAGGGGTGTTGCATCGTCCTGGGCGCTGGCTCGTGCCGCCTCGCTAGCAGACATCTGTAGAGCTGGGGGTTGGGTGACTCCCAATGCGTTCGCTAGGTTCTATAGCCTACGTGTCGAACCGGTTTCCTCCTGTGTTCTCACCTCAAACGGGTAGTGGCACTGAGAGGCCCTGTTCAGAGTCGGCTTGCGGCGTCCTTAAACGCCTTATTCTCCAGATAGTTCCCTAACTGGGCAAACCCTGTCGAGTCCTCCAGCACTCGGGCTTCCAGACGTGGCAGAGCATACGGCGCCAGGCCTTTCAGCCAATGAATTCTTGAAATCTGGTGTGAGGCTAGTGCCCATATGAGTGACCCTGTTGGGATCCCATATGTGTTTTCCACGGTTTTCTTATTAGAGCCGTGTTTCCCCAGGTAGACCATGTTCTGCTGTCTCTAATGATGCAGCCTGAGCCATCACAGAGACTTCTATGTGCATTTGGGCCCTACGGGGTTACTTAACCCCCTCTGGGAGGAGGTGACTCCGCAGTGTGCCTCTTCCAAGTGGAAGGGTACACTTTCCCAGTGTTATTCAAGTCCTACTGTTTGGGTTGCTCTAGGGACAGCAGTAGTTGACCCTCTCTGTGTAGCCCGGTCCTATCGTCTGCCTTATAGGAAGGATCAGGAGGCCTACACAGGGCGCTGGAAGGGGCAGCTCCTGTGGCGCTTTGGTAGGGATCCCAATTCGTCGGTCACCCGTCGCCACAGTTGCTGTACCACCGCTGAGCGGCCGGGTCACCAGCTCGGCTCCTCAGCGAAAGCATGATTAATGCGGTGCACCGGCTGCCTCTTATACTCCCGCTGTGATCAGCGGCAGCTGGATGCAATGATCGCATGCCAATGTCCATTGGCTCGTTTAGTTACACTCGAAGTGGATAGGTCTCTCTGGCGAGATCCCAATTCGTCGGTCATCCGACGTGATGTCTCCATTCCCTCCTTCAGGGAACGAGGGTTACATACGTAACCGAGACGTTATCTGTAGATAGAGTATTGTATCTCATATAATCAAGCAGTCACATGAGTCAGAGGCAGTCAGCTGATTCATGATGCTTATCAGTGCACTTCAGACACTTCAGAATTCACTTTCCTGTTAATGTACAACATAAGATACACACAATCATTCCTGAAAGAGGAACCTTGACAGTATTGTCTGCTTAAACATTGTATACTATTGCTGGTCAAATGATTGGAATAATTCAGATTTATTCATATTTTTGAAATAATTTATTTGAAGTAATATTAAATCATTAATACATATTAATTATATTAATATTGATTCGTATTTAAATTTAAAATAACATTTTATTTGAATATATTTTTAAAATGTAATTTATTTCTGTGATGTAAAGCTGAATTTTCAGCATCATTACTCCAGTCTTCAGTGTCACATGATCCTTCAGAAATCATTCTTTTTGCTGCTCAGTTTTTATCGGTGCTCAATTATTAATAATGGTTCTTATTATCAGTGTTGAAAACAGCTGCTTAATGTTTTTTGTAAAAACCGTGATACAATTTTTTCAGAATTCTTTTAATGAATAGAAAGTTCAAAAGTATAGCATTTATTTGAAATCATTTGTAAGATTATCAATGTCTTTACTGTAATTATTGATGAATTTAATGCATCCTTTTTATTTTTATTTTATTATACTTACCCTATACATTTGAATGGGAGTTTATCATAGTTTCTTGAAGGATCATGTGAGACTGGAGTAATGATGCTGAAAATTAAAACTTTGCATCACAGGTATAAAATACATTTAAACCAAACTCAGTTGTAGTAATATTTCACAGTGTTACTGTTTTTATTGTATTTTTGATCTAATGCAGCTTTGTTGAGCAGAAGAAATATCAATTATTCCAAACTTTAGGCCAGTAGTGTAAGTTGGTAACTGTATTTACAGAAGGGCTGTAACTACCACAAGAACATGACAGGAGTTTATGAACTTTCAATTTAATGCACACAACATATGTTTACACTCTGACATGCCTGTGTCTGCAGGTATATGCCCACGCTGGTGCAGTGATTGATGGGAAGATCTACATAGCATGTGGCCGGCGGGGAATGGCTTATCTGAAGGAGACCTACTGTTACGATCCCAGCGGAAATCACTGGAGCATTTGTGCCGAGGGCCCGGTGGAGCGCGCCTGGCACGGCATGGCAGCACTTAACGGCCGAGCTTATGTCATTGGAGGCAGCAACGATGGTTGCGGTTACCGGCGAGACGTCCTCAAGGTACTGAACTTGTGTAGTGTCAAAAATGTGTCAATTCATGAGTCATTCATTAATAAAGTGAATGCAAGACCAGCAAGCTGCCAGCCTAGACAGCATAATCAGCTTCACTCCTGAAGTGAAGGCTGTTCCAAAAGCCAACATGTGTCAAGGTCCGTAACTCTTTCAAAAAAAAATAATAATAATTAAGCTCAGATGAGCTTTATTTGTCACATACATATTTATACAGAGTATAACCAGCAGTGAAATGTGTTCTTAGTCGTGGACAATTCCAGCCGGAGCCGAGATTCAAACCCACAACCTCAGGTTACAAGTCCAACACTCTATCCACTAGGCCACGACACTCGTTTCATTAGTAATTCATGATATTTGTGCTGATACATTTTTCTTTTATGGCAAAAATCATTAGGATATTAAGTAAAGATCATGTCCCATAAATATATTTAGTAAATTTCCTAATTTAAATATATAAAAACTGAATTTTTGATCAGTAATATACATTGCTAAGAACTTCATTTGGACAGTTTTAAAGGCGATTTTCTCAATATTTGGACTTTTGTTGCACCCTCAGATTTCAGATTTTCACATAGTTGTATCTCAGCTAAAAGTATTTTTTATTTATTGTTTGTTGGTTTTAAATACAAAACTTGGTGAAATGATTTATGTTTCAGTACTTTTTGAACATTTCCAGTACATTTTAACAATACCATGATAATACTTATATAACCGTTATAATTTAGGTCAGAATAATTGTGAAAATAAATTTTCATACCGTTACATCCCTACTCGAATGTATTCAATATGTATTCAAAATAAGTTATTACTTTTACTTGATGTTACACCATACGACATTACATTCTTATTTTTCAAAACCATGTGAAACCATGAATACAAACAGTACATAGAAAAAAATGGTAAATGTTATAAAGTAGTTTTTAATTTTTCTTACCTGGCACACTCTTATATTCATGTTCACCTTTATTTGTTTAATTATTTAATATTTACCAGTAATTACCAGTATATGCTACTGTTCCTAGGTTTGGGGTTGGTACACATTTTTGAAAAAAATCTGTTATGCTGAGCAAGACTGCATTTATTTGATCAAAAATGCAATAAAAACTCTAAACTTGTGAAATATTATTACAATTTAAAAAATAACTCTCTTTCTATTTTAATATATTTAAAAATTTTATTGAACTTGAAATATTTGTACGTTTCAAGTTAGTTTTATTTATGTAGCACATTTAAAAACAGCAAGCATGGCTGACCAACGTGCTGAACAAACAGAGACCTAAAACACAAGACAACCCACAGATTTATACCATAAACTCACAGTGAATTAAAAGCCAAAGAAAAGAAATAGATTTTAAGAGATGATTTAAAAACAGTTAAAGACTGTGCCGATCTGATATAGGCTGGAAGCTGTTCCACAGCCTAGGTCTAGCAACCACAAAGGCTCTATCCCCACGCTTTAACCGTGATCTGGGGACAGAGAGAAGTCTTTGATCATCAGACCTCAGATTTCGAGTGGGATTGTATGGATAAAGTTGATCAGATAGATTGGAGCCAGATTATTTATAGATTTAAAAACATAGAGAATAATTTTGAACTCAATCCTAAAATGCACAGGTAACAATTTCAGAATTGGAGTAACGCGATCAAATTTACGTTGTCCTTTGAGGAATTTAGCAGCGGCGTTTTGTACTAATTGGAGACGAGCGATGGAAGATTTAGAAATGCTGAGATAAAGAGAGTTGCAGTAATCCAAGCGAGTTGTTATGCACATGTATAGCAATCTCTAAAGCTTTCACAGAGAGAAAATATTTAATTTTGGAGAGAATGCGTAGCTGAAAAAAAACAGGAACTAAAAACCACATTTATTTGTTTATCAAATTTAAGATTCTGATCCCAGAAAACACTAGGGGTGGGGGAAAAAATCGATCCATCAATGCGTCGCGATTCTCTCTCCAACGATTCTGGATCGAGTCTGAGAATTTCAGAATCGATTCTGAGCTTAGTTTTTAACCAGATGTGCGATGACGCTGTGTTTGCTTTAGAAACACCCGTATTCTGCTTGCTTCCAATTCCTCACACAAACACTCGAACCTTCCGTAAAATAATCTTTCATAAAGTTCGGAAATGTTGAAGCGAATTACAAGGACATTCACGAGCGTCATTGAACAGGATGTGCTGTGACACACGCACTTTGTTTGATGTTACACTTGAAGTGTGCGGTCTCGCCCATCAGTATTTTCCTTACAAATGCTCTATGAAGTTATCATTTATGTGGTTTGGAATGCAGTTGACATATATTTAAAATATGAACCTCACTAACAGAAGGCTGCTTTCAATTTCAAATGCTGACGTGCACTTTATTTGTGTAGACTGCTCGCGCATGCGGCTGTGCGCGACTCTGTATTAGTGGTTTAATGTACTTGCGTCTCAAAATGTTTTTATGATGCAAAATTAATGTAAACACAGCCAGTTATCTCTTAAGGGATTAAGCAAACAGGACAAACCACATTACTTTTTATATTTCAAAAGAGATCCATGAGTGAATGCATAGATCTCCCGCTGTCTCTGATGTAGTAAAAAACAACAGTATAAATATGAAGAAAAATCACTCTCAGTTCTTGAATGGAAAACGTTCAGATAATCTTAAATACTGAAAGCACTCTTTGTTTGTTATACGTTTCTATGCTGTTCTTTATTATTTTCTACTTGCTTGTATATTTTGAAGTTATATTAGTTTAAAATTCTTAACATAATTTTTTAATTTTGTAATTATTTCAAAAAGTATTTAATTACTTATGTAAGGACATGTAAATGTAAGGATTTTAAGATTCTCAAGTCAGTAAACTAATGAATTAATAAGGGGGGCAAAAGTAGATCAAGAATCGTTCTGGAATCGGATCTTGACCCCCAGAATCAGATCGGATCGGATCGGATCGTGATGTGACTAAAGATTCCCAAACCCTAGAAAACACAGAGGTTCTTCATACAGGAAGAATGAAAAGCGAGCAAGGTAGTCCAGATCAATATTTCTGCTCCTTGAATTTTCACTAGGGCCAAAGACTAAAACCTCTGTCTTTGATTCATTCAGAAAAAACATTGAGAAGCAAGTTTTCACTTCATCCAGACATGCAAAAAGAGATTCCAGAGCAGCAGGTTTATTTTGTTTTCGAGGTAGATGAATTTGGGTATCATCTGCATAGCAGTGAAATTATACACCATGCGTTCTGAAAATAGAGCCCAAAAAATAATGGGTGCGAGAATAGAACCCTGCGGCACTCGTCAAGAAAGTTTATCAGGCAATGAAGAAAAATGACCCAATCTGACAGAGAAACTTCTATTTGTTAGATATGATTTGAACCAGCTAAGAACAGTTCCCTGGATGCCCACAAAATATTCTAGAATCATATGCTTCATGTGAGGTTGGATCATTCTTTGTGTGGCCCTATTAAAGAGTATTTTATGAGGTTTCATTGTTGACAGCATGCTGCCTTTAAAGACAGCTGTCCGTGTAGAGCATAGACAACAAAGCAGCTCAATGTGTTTTGATCCAGAGCCAGCGACTGAACTAAAGGTGTGTCTGTCTCTATAGGTGGCGTGCTACAACCCAACAGCAGATGTGTGGTCTGTGGTGAGCCCGCTGCCTGCTGGACATGGAGAGCCAGGTGTGGCCGTCCTGGAGGGGTGCATCTACATCCTGGGCGGAAGGTCGCATGATAAGGGCAGTCGAATGAAGTACGTTCACATTTATACAGAGGAGGACCGATGGGGGAGCGGGACAGCCCTCGAGGACCGCGTATCTGGGCTTTCAGCATGTCTCCTGCTTTTGCCACGAGCAGCCATGGCTCATGCGCGCAGCAGGGAGCAAAGGGCTAAAGCATCATGGGAAGATGTGGACTGGGATGACTCGGACAACTCAAGCGAGGACTGAAGGTGTTAGCGCTGCTCAGGTGGGGCATACAATTGCAAAAGTGAGGGATTTGAACTTTATTAAATTGAGCACTTGTACGAAATTCCATAATTCTTTACTAGATTGAGTTTTGGGAGTGTCCTTTTTATGCCTGTCTTTAAGTAACTGAAGGTAAGATGGAAGTGTTCTGGTTTAGAAGATTTTCCAAATTATGCTTGTGGGTTAATTTTGCTGACTCTTTTAGGTTGATGTGCCATTTTATATTGTTTTACGTCCAAAACTTCATTCAGAACTATGAGAAACTGTTTGAGATGCACTGTACATGCACTTTACAAACACAGTTTGATTTTGTTTATAATGACGGTGCCTTTATTTTACAAATGTGTTTTGGTAAGTCCAATGCATTTTTACTAATAGATTTGAATTAAGTGCAATAACAATTTCAAAAGAGTAAGGAAAGGGTGAGGAACTTGGTAAACAAGATGCTCTAGTGCAGGGGTTGGCAACCTTACACATGTGCTACCATTAGCAAAGTAAATATTGGCACAAATGTGTATATATTTTACACATTTGTGTTTTTACAAATACACTTTTTGAATATATTTTAGAATGTAATTTATTCTTGTGATCAAAGCTGAATTTTCAGCATTATTACTCCAGTCTTCGGTGTAATATGATCCTTCAGAAATCAATATATTATACTGATTTGCTGCAAGAAACATTTCTTATCAATGTTGAATACAGTTGTGTTGCTTAATTTTTTGGGGTAAATAATATTTAAAGAAAATAAATAATACTTTTATTAATCAGGCACACATTAAATTGATAAAACCTGACAGTAAAGGCATTTATAATGTTACAAAATATTTATATTTAAAATAAATACTGTTCTTTTGAACTTTTTATTCATCAAGATTCCTGAAAAAAATATTGATGTTTTAAGCAGCACAGTTTTTTCAAGAACCACAATTAACAGGTGAGCATCAACAATAACTGGCAATAACAGACGTCAGAAAGTGCTTTATTACCAAGTATGTTTACACGTGAGGAATTTAACTTGGTGACAGGAGCTTCCAGTGCAGAAGAAAATACAGACAAAGTGCAGACATACATAGGAATTGCACTGAATTGCACATGGAATATAACACTAATATAGGAAAAACTGAAATTTAATAATGCACCATATACAGAAGTATAAATATAGAGGACAAAAATTCCTATAAACATAAATGAATGTACAGATATGTTATTTACAAATGTACAGTTTATGCAATCTACAAATGTGCAATTTCCAGATGCTATGTATAAATGTGTCACTTATGATGGACAATGTATGGTTATGAAAGTGTTTTTAATTGTTCAGGCTGAATATAGCCTGCGGTCTGGCTGTTCTGGTGGTCAGTTCTCCGTGGCGTCGACCAGTAGGTAACAGTTGGAAGAGAGAGTGTGAGGGGTCCAGAGGGATTTTCTTAGACCTTTTCCTCACTCTGGAGGTGTAAAGTTCTTGGAGGCTGGGCAGAAGGGCACCAATAATCCTTTCAGCAGTCCTGCCTGTCCGCTGTAGTCTCTTGATGTGTGATTTGGTAGCTGAACCAAACCAGACAGTTATGGATGAACACAGGACAAACTCAATGATGGCAGAGTAGAACGGTTTCAGCAGCTCCTGTCCTGTGGCAGACTGAACTTCCTCAGCTGGCGAAGGAAATACAGCCACTGCTGGGCCTTTTTAGCCCAGTCGATGTGATTGTCCTGAGAGATGGTGATGCCCAGGAACTGGAACAGCTCTAGTCACTGCAGTCACAGTGCTGTTCATGATGGTGAGTGAGGGGAGTGCAGGAGGCTTTCTCCTGAAGTCCATGGTCATCTCCACTGTTTTGAGCGTGTTCAGTTCCAGATTGTTATAGCTGCACCAGACAGCCAGCTCTTTAAAGGGGTAGTTCACCCAAAAATGAAAATCCGTCCACGATCAGGGTCCAGAAACATAGCAAGGACATCGGTAAAATAGGATAACATGGCTTATTTTAACGATGTCCTTGCTATGTTTCTGGACCCTGATCGTGGAAGGACCCTTGCTGTCTTTGGGAGGTCAGAGAGCTCTCGGAATTCATCAAAAATATCTTAATTTGTGTTCTGAAGATGAACAAAGATCTTACAGGTTTGGAACGACATTTGAGGGTGTGTAATTAATGACAGGATTTGAATTTGTTTGTGAATTACCCCTTTAACCTCCTGTCTGTAAGCAGACTCGTCTCAACTGTGTATGAGGCTGATGATGGTAGTCATCTTCATATCTCAGGAGTTTGACAGAGGGGTCTTTTGCAGTGCATCCGTTCATAACTGAGCAGCAAATCAGCATATTAGAATGATTTCTGAAGGATCATGTGACACAGGAGTAATGATGCTGAAAATTCAGCTTTAACATCACAGGATTCAATAGCATTTTCTTATATATTAAAATATAAAACAGTTATTTTAGATTTTAATGATATTTCACATGAATATTGTTTTAACTGTGTTTTTTATCCTTGGTGAGCAGAAGAGACTAATTTAAAAATGATTCCAAAATCTTAACATGTCAGCTTTTAAAAGCTAGTGTTATGCGTATAGAAATGGGGAATGAGTCACAGTGATTGCTATTATCAATTAAACATTGCACTTCATCTCAGACAGGTTGCCAACTGCTGCTCTAATGAATGCTGATGTACTAGTATGCTGACAGTCAAGTCACTCCAAAGAGAAATCATCAAAACATTGTAAGTGTTATATGAGCTAGTTTAACGTGAACTATTATTCAAGAGTTCGTCTGGTGTCTTTTGCAATGAATTTTTTTTTAATATATATTATGCACTCCTTTTTACTGTTTGCTTTGCTTTTTTTTTGCTTTTTTTTTGGTCTTCAGTATATCAGACGTATCGCCTCTTCTAAACATTTCTGATTTGTTTGACCCTTTGAATGTCATAAGGATCACATGAAATCTAAAAATAACCGATTTTCTTATTTTTAATAAATGATTTGTGTAATATTTGATTTTTGTATCAAATTTCCATTATATTTGACATGAAATGGTATAAATATACATTCACTCTGACTGTAATTGCTAAGACTAATATTTTGGAAATACATTACACATTTAAACTGCATTGTTTCCAGTTTGCAATGTCAAATTTATGAATCATCACATTTACAATAAATCAAATCAACTGATTGTACTGTAGTTGTTTGGGTGGCTTTAAAGGTTTCGAACAAGGCGGATCAATACAATGAGTCTGAATAGGAACTAAGAAGATGAGGGAAATAATTTGATATAAGCAGAAAACTTTGTAACTGGTATTTGTAAAATGTGACGATTGATTTGGTGGCAGATGCAGATGCTAGTATCCAGTGTGATGGTTTTTAACTGCCTCTACGGCATTAACACGTGCTTGTCTATTAAAGTCACCCAGAGGAGCTCTTACTGCCTCACTTCAGAGGTAAATGGTGTTTAAAGGGTTTTACACCGCGGACGTTTGTGTTCTTTCACTCGTGCATTCACTTCACTCAGTCATAAAAACCCTTTCAGCATCTGGTTTCATTTCCCCTTCTCTGACAACAATCTCAAGTCTTTCCAGCACACAGCAGTCAAGTTTATAGGACATCATGCAACAGCTCCTTTTTCAGCTTTTTGCCTCCAACTTGTATTAGCTAGCATTAATACAGCTTGATTACCTGACAATTAAATGTGTTTGATACAATTAAACAGAAGTACTTTAAACCTTGTGTATAATTCATAACACTGTGCATGTTGCATGTGATAAACAGTGAAATTATAAAGCAAATTGTTCTCATGACAAAAACAAGGAAATGTTTTATAGTCATAACAATGGTGAAACAATATGACAAAAAAATATTATTTGATTGGTCTTTATAGATGGCCTAAACAAACAGCAAACTTCCAAGCAGATGTGATAATATACACACTTAAATGCTAATTTAATTGCATGTTCTTTACAATTAAATGAAAATGTATTTCAATTGTGATATACATTTATATGAAGCCACATATTTATTTCAAAATAAAATTTTTCAATCAAATAATTAATTTAAAATTTCTACATGAAAATTGTATTATATTCAACGTGAAATATGTGAGCTAATAAATCAATATACAAATCATCATAAATTCTATAACATCTTACATTTATGATATTTGTGGGCAAACACGATCTAACAGAAATACTGAGTGAATGTGAAAGTTTTCTTAGAAACAGAGTAAAAGCATAACTTTCCTTTCCAGCCCATGCATTCTGCTTACATAGTTTAATTAAAAATGATTTTGTAATACGCTTCAATAATCTTTCTCTTTGCACATTGTGCTATTTTGGCTCTTTTGAGGCCTAAGACATTTTGTTTTCATACTTACATTACAAACATGTGTTTATTTACCCTGTTCCTTCCACAAAATGAAATAAAAACAGTCAATATTTTTACATGGCCAATATATTTATTTTAATAACTCTCAAAGCTTAAAAAGAGCCAACTGTATAAGTAGAAATAGACTAGAATATAAATAACACATTCTCATCAGTTTTGTCACTGTATCAAGAAAATGCTATTTCAGATATTGAGGTAAATGATTGTTTGTGCCACAGAAGTAGCTTAGTAAATATAAACAAATAAGTATCGAATGACTGCTAAGCTTGTCTAAAAGATGCTAAAGAGCTCTGTGATGAATTGAGCTTGGCTAATTCTCTCACTCAGGACATACAAACACGCAAATACACCTCCTCCCCCCTTTACGACAGTCATTAGTGCCTGACATCCGTGACGGGCCGTCTGCATTTTGGAGTGGTGTAAAGAGCTCTGAAATACCCCCATTTTCACGCCTCTTAAGACTCTTTCATAGGCACAGAGGGCCTATATGAGATGCTTTGTTATGTAAGGCGGTACCTTAAGTGTCCTGAGGATGCAACATCAAATAATGTATGTGTAGATAGACAGAGATGGGTGGGGTTCCAATTAGAGCAAACAAAGGGGTGAAAAGGGGAAAGAAAAACAAAAATAGGGCACCGAAAGTGTTTTTTTAAGCTGTTAAGCACAAAGTTGACAGAAAGGAACAAACAAAAAGCAAATGTTGTCATTCTGAATGTAAAAATACTTGCATTTATTAGTAATTAGTTACACTTTTGTTTTACATCAAATACCTTGCTTGTTATTTGTTGAACTGATTTTCATATGATTTTAAGGATTTAGCAACATTGTGTGCAATCATGCTAATAAACTGTTTGAAAAAGATATTTCTATAAACTTGAGCTTCGTATATTAGTGATATTTATATATGAATGTTTATATACATCAATATATCACGAGTCACCATGAGCCAAATTACTATTAGGATCTCACACAGACTTTCAAAGTGCTCTCATTAACTCTTATAGCAGACTCTTATAGTCTACTTCACTTCCTCTTGAACTGAACTTCTTTATCACCCATTGGATTTATTCATATAAGCTTATTAGATGCTTATTTATTTCTTTGAAAAGAAAAAGACCATGACCACAGCATCTTTGAAGATATTTACTGATCATTCTGAATTTCAGACATACATTGTAATTTCCAAACAGCATTTTACACTACACATTTTACATTTACCAGACACTTTTTATCCAAAGCGACTTACTTCAGTGTATTCAGACTATACATTTTTTGTCAGTATGTGTTCCTGGGAATTGAACCCACAACCTTTGCGCTGCTAACGCAATGCTCTACCACTGAGCCACAGGAACACGATTATCTCTTTTTAATAAAATAAAGTAGCAGCAAACGCAAACACAGAATAAATAGACATTCTAACAACAAAGCCAAGAAAACCAGTCCGTTCTTGGTCCTCGGTATGCAGGCATGAGTTTTCAAGTCGAAAGGTATCAAAAGTCAATTTTCAAATAAGTTTAATGCAGCACAATTGACAAGCACACTGTCTTTTCTCACAGAAGACACTCAGATCAGCAGACGGACTTTTATATTTAAACTGAAGCAGATACTTTATTTTCTATATGCATTCAAGTTGACTCGTGAACAACATTCTAGTTAGTGCCACTTCCTCATTACATTCGTTCAGGGTTTATCTGGCGATCGCAGGTACCGGGCGACGTACCCCATCGTCTGAACATCCAGACCTCAATGTGCAAGACTTTAGAGAGTGTCCCATCTCTCGCTCACCGGCACGAATAAGAGAACAGTGGGTATTGGCTCCAGTCTCCTACATTTCCGTGGTGATAGCCGTGATGGATGGCCTGGGTGCTGTATTCGGTGGGCAGGTGGTGATGGGGAGGTGGAGGAGGGGGGTATTGAGTGGATGCTGCCCCGCTCCACTGTCCCAGAGACTGTTCTGTGCTGTAGGGCGTGTAGAGAGGATGGGGGCCCAGCACACCTGGCTTGGCCTGGGCTATGGCCATGTTCAACACCCCTGTGTAGTCCTGGTGCCCCGCGGAGGGATGTGGCAGGCAGGGAGGCAGGCCGAACTCAGGGGTGGAGGGCTTGCTGGAGATTTCTTGATCGGGCACGGTGGCAACATCCGGCAATCGGGATTTAAAGGTGGAGCGGCTTCCACATACACTGCTGCTGCCAACACTGGAGGAGGACGGCGAGGGGGACTTGCCATACTCCTGAAATCTGTGAAAACACGAGAATTTAACATTGAGATACTGACAAGCAGAAAAAATAGCTTTAAGTCTTTTTTGAGGCCATCAGCCTGTACCTGTAAGGCTGGCATGCGTTTTGTCCAGGTACGAGCTGCTCAGAGCTGTACATTTCCCGAGGGTCCGAGGCTAGAGGGGACTCTGTACGGAGAGCGTGGCCGCTGTCCCGGTCACACCCACCTCCCCATGTGGAGTACCGCTCGGGCTTCACCTCCGACTCCTTACGGCCCGCGTGGTCATCAAGACCCTCACATGAGGACTGCTGGCTATCTGAAGAGATAAATATCAAGGAAGCTTTAATAAATTACAAATAAAACAACAACTATTTGATAATTTTTTATTAAAATATATATATATATATAAAACATATGTACTCGTCAGCTAGGACAACTGAGCCCAGGTTGCTAGTTAAAAGCCTACAAATCCTGTATGTACATGGAGATATGCATTTAAATGTAAAGACCATTACCTCGTGGGCTTCCATGTTCTGAATCGTTTGACATGTTCATCTTCTTTGCAACTCTTTCAGGATCAGCCAGATTTCTATTTGTTCGTCTGTCAAAGGAAAAGGAAAATAGTGAACAATGTAAAACTGTAAAGCCCCGTTCACACCAAGGATGATAACTATAAAGATATAGTTCCAAAAATCTTCTCAATTTTAAAGAATAGCAGCGTCCACAACAAAACTATAACAAAAAGGCACAGAGAAACAATATAGTTGGAATAATTTTCATAATATTTTCTTTTCCAGCTGATGAACAATACAAACATTGACAGCCAATCAGAATCCATCCTGCTATAAGGAGCTCGAGAACTTATAGCGGCAGATGAGCGTGCGCTTAGAATTAACAGACGATATAGTTTGTGGTGTGGACGCTAATGTCATTATCATCCTTGGTGTGAACAGGGCTTAAACAAATGTATTGAACTTTATTAGAATTTCAAAATATGAAATAAATTTTTATCATAAATTTAAAACATTAAAAAATAAATCAAAATTTGTACATTTCATATTTTGTCCATTTTGTCAAATTTTAGAGCAGTGGGTCATGAAATTATTTCATTAATTATTCATTAACATTAAGATAAGCTTACCTTTTAGAGTTTGTGCCCTCGTCTCTGAATCCTTTGGCAAAGGGGTTGTGGTCGATTTTCAACTTTGTAATCTGTGAGAGAAAAACGTAACCACCAATCTCAGTTCTAATTAATGCTAATAAAAAATTACTATGTTCTAGTCAACTTTAAAATGTATGCATAAGAACATGTATATGCTTCACATAACATAACAAGAATTGGTGCTTTAACAACCATATATGACAATGGGGTGTGTCCCCACCCCAGTTTTCAAAATAGTGGACAATCAGTGTTGCTGATAATTACATTTTTATAAAACTCTTACCTTTGTGTTCTGGTATGCAGTGACAGCAGTGAAGGATGTCTCAGGGAAGGTAAAGGTTTGGAAGACGCTCCAGCGTACGCTGTACAGATCATCAGCCTGGACGATATGGAAACGCGGATGGTAGCGGTGCATGGAGTGAAGGATAATCTGAATCGAGAAGAGACTGGTTAAAATTAAAGTCAAATTACTATTAAACTAATGTAGGAATCAGAACAGGCTCTTACATGTCCATGTTGGTCCAGGGCATTGTTGGTAAGCTTGAGCTTGAGGAAGAACACGGGCTGTTTCATCCAGTGGCTGCCGGGCGCTGGAGAATCAGGGTGTAGATACGTCCTGTAGGGCGGCTGAGGCTCAGACTTACCAGCGACCTCCCACTTGTCCTTGTTCCACTAAGGAAAAATAAGCATTTCATTAAATAACTGAAGATGGAATAGTGAACTAGAGCTTCTAGAGTGGCCATGACATAAGGTGCAGAGGTGTTGGGGTGTGAGAGTATGTGTGAACGAGCGTGTGTGTCAGGGCAAAACCCCCCAGTGGGCTCTGTAAAACAGGAAGAGTTGGGGCTCTTTGAAGTTGAGGAGCGCAATCAGTGGTGAGAACGTTCTGGGGAGACACATGGGACAACGTCCCCAATGCTCCAGCCGTTCACAACTGATTCCCAATTCAACAGCTCTTCATTTCAATAGGACTCTAGATTAGCCTGCGACCAGAGCATTCAAATGGATAAGACTTTAATGTTTGTAATCTATGAACTTTCTTAGAATAGGGTTGTTAATTGCATTAGAGAAAGATTAGGTTTTGGTTCAAACCTTATATCTCAGACCATCTTCAGGCACCATGTCCACCAGTAAGATGTACTTTGCATATGGCACCAATCCAGACAAGCTGATTTTGCAGTGTGGAAACGTCCTCCTGTAATATAAGCACACAAAAGCAAGTTTAGGTCCAAGAATTGAGGTCTCAGGCATACATTACGGTTTAAGAGTTTATCTGATCCAAAACTTGAGTCAACAGATTAAGTTGTTGTTGGTTCTGAGACAGACCTGCCAGGTTTGGTGATGATCATCTCAGTGCCGATCTCATGGAAGGATCTCCACAGCTCAGAATCTTCCAGAGTCATTCGGATGTTGCCCTGGTGATAAGAATCACCGGCTCCAGCCATGGAAGGAGGGGGAGGGAGACTGAAATTATGCTTGAGGTCTGAGGAAATATGGAATATTTGAGATTTTCTGTCAATGGCATTCAATGGGAGCCTCTTTTGGAATTTAGTTCAGTGCAAAACAAGTTAACAATGAAGCCAAGTCTGTAAATAAATGGTGCACACCAAGAGTGAGTGCCCTCAAGTTGCATTAGAGTTAAAACAAGTACTCACCTCTGATAGCCTGCATTATTTAGGCTTCTCAAAAGATGTCCTCCAGAAGAAAATGAGACGGACCAAAGAGAAGATCTGAATGAGCAATATCTAGATGATTCAATTAAAAATACAAGTTCTCCATAATAACTCAAAGGGCTTGAGTTAATTCCAACGTTAAGTCCAAGGATGAAGAGGTCCAGTGTGTTGTATCTGTCTGTTGCTTCTGCCACCGATGCAGAGGGGGTGTCCCACACCTTTAAGTGGGATCTGGATGTGGGCGGGGTTTGGACCCCCATTCCCAGCCTTTGAAGTGACACAGTGATGAGTCAATGTCATGATCTCATTGGCTGATGGACAGAATCAAAGAGACTTAGCAGAGCCTTGATAGAGTCCTAACAGGAAGGGGACAAGCAGAGGAAACATGTCTTTATGAACTGCTAAAGGACTTTTAAGCAAATACGTACAGGCCCAAAGCATACAAGATGGAAAATCAAGCACAAAATTCCCTTCATTAATCAGCTAATGTGAGGAAGAGCAAAGACTTCACCTTCTAATTGACAGCATTGACCCCTTCACACAAACATAATCTGAGACACTCAGTGCTCGTGTTTGCTAATTCACACACACATATCCACTAATTCTCACTGATGCTACACACCAGGTCCTGAGTTTTATAACCAGGTCAGACCATGGCAAATAATTTGAAATGCAATTGAAGTCGTCACTAGAGCATGAGGTTCTTGTGAACTTTTTTATTTTGATATGTTCCAATCTTGGCCTTCACATTTAATTTTATTGGAAATTATTTTACAACTTTAGGCCATGGGTTAAACACATCAGTGTTAAAATATATCTTAAATCATGAAGAAACTACAAAAGACCACACAGAAATATCTTAACCTTTATTACCTTTAGGTTTGGTTACAGTTGTCTTTTCTCAACGGTTGTTTAACAGCAGTTTTGAGACAAATATTGACACACAGTCTTAAAGCTAAAGCTTCTTAATGGTTCTCTGAAGCCCAGAGCAACACTCTTCTTATCAATTAGTATTTGCGATTCGGAGTGGCTATATGGTTCTTTTGAGATTCAAATATTCTTGATATTGTATTGAAAATATCAGTTTAGACTTTTGGTTCTTTTAAACAAGAGCAAATAAATAGGTTCTTTAGAACTCAAGTACAGATGTTTTTAGAGAATTATGAAACTTTAAACATTCTGCTATGGCATGCTGTAGAATCCTTTTTGGTATTTATTTGAACCTTTGTTTTCAGGGGATTGATTTTACACCCTTAAAGTTCCAAAGGTTTTTGCAGCAGCAATGCCATTGAAGAAAATATTTTGGTTCCCCAAATAACCTTTTAGTGAACAATTCTTAAAAGAAGCATTTTCTCGGTGTGAAGAAAATTCTAAAGTACCTTCAGTGGAGTGGAAATGTTCCATGGATGTTAAAGGTTCTTTTTGAAATCATAGATGCCAATAAGGAACCTTAATAGAGAATGTTTGAAGACTTTTTGTATGCTTTAATGTTTAAAAAAAAAAAAACTGGTTTGAGGGATATTCCAAAATAAATGATGGACTATCAAGCACTAAATGTCTCAGTGAAAGTGCACCACATAAAGTCATTAAAGAGTTATTGCAGAAAGCAAACCCTGGGGCAAATTTATAGGTGAGGTTTACCTGTGAAGGAGCCTGTGGATGTGTGTGTGATGGGGGAGAGAGGGGGTTGTGTATTCAAGGTGTCTAGACATGGCCGTTTCTTGATGGTTAATCTCATTAGGAAGAAATGCTCTCTGGAGGCAGCATGCTTTCTATTCATGCAGAGAGATACATAAAGAGGGACAGATAGATAGAGAACAGAAAAAAAGAAATATGGATCCAAAAGAAATGGGAATGTTTTAGTGGTTCACGGTCTGTTAGCAGCACTCACTGCAGGTTTCTTGTCTTTTTTTAAGAGTAAACATGAATAGGGAGAGTTTACCTGTGTGGATATCAGGCATTGTTATACCTGTGACTGAGCTGAAAGGAGTGCTCGACTGACTGTTCACAAATTGCTCTGCAAGCAGATGTGTCTTTATTGCTCTGTCTTCCTTGGTAAGTTGAAGATTGGAAGGCTTGATTTATATTTTTGATTTGTAGAATCGAGATAGTAGAGAGTTGAAAGTTTAAAGATGATACAATGGGTTCAAATAGAGAGACAATCTGGGATTCTTTCCAATTTAAAAATAGGGTTTTATTTAAGTAAAGTTACGACAAATAATAACATTCATGACTTAAAATGAATTAGAAATATTAAAGATTCTGAAGTATTTCTTGGTTCATTTGTGATATTGGTCTTGTGAACTCTAAAAATCTAAAATTATTTTACATTTAAAAATTAAAAGGAAAGAAAACATTTGACAAAATGTTTTAAAAATTTGAAAAATTATGCAATATTTCTGTAGCTAAATTTGTGACTGATCATGTGACTTGATCAAGTATCTGACATCCTGCTGCCTTTACAGTGAAAGGGGGACAAACCAAATAAAGATATTTGGAATATTAATGTTTTAAAATTAATCTATGGAAATAAATATAAATTCTTGGAAATTAATAGCTTTTTTCCCAAGGCAGGGCCTTACATAATTCTTAGTTATTTCAATCCAAACTGGACCAAGATGGAACACTTTAGGACTGATTCAAAAGAAGCTCCATATGCAGCTGATTTAAGGTGTTTTTAAAACAGGAGTTGAAAGAGACAGAGACAGAACCGATGGCTATTGACTGGTTCTGATGTTTTAGTCATCAGAAAACAATCCACAGTTCGTTCCATTTCTCCACCCTGGCATAGAGCACTGTTAGCACAGCTCTTTCTTATGCTAAATACTAACTCCAGCAAGACAGACTCTTAATCACCACCATTTCCTACATTTGAAAGAACTCTCAAAGGACTGAAGCACTTGAGAACAAATACTGCCATGTACAAAAGACCCCAAAAATGATTGCAAACACCATTCGCATGAAGACATAATGTTGTATCGCTGATACACACAATGAACATACTGGAAGAGATGATGTCAGTTGACACATTTTTCACATATGTAAAGTCAATTTATTATTTATTATACATTATATGGCATATAAAGCTAGACACATTATAGTAATGTTCTTCCTGGTCATGGAAACATTAATAAATGAGCTATTAATGTGTAATAAGACATTTAGCAGCACTCTTAACACAAATGCAGTCTTGAGTGCATTTCTCCGTATTGATCAATGGCAAATCAACCTAAAGCTTGTTTTAACTGTTATTGTTTAGTGGCTGCAATCAAGACAATTAAAACACTTGTTCTTAAAGCAGCCGTTAAATCAGAGATGCATTTTTACGAGCTAAAAGCACTCATAAGCTGTGATAGTATTGATTGGGAATATAAGATAGCCTAGAAGATCTATGTTAGTCTTATACTCTAATTCATCTATACAAGTAAAGAAGAGCATTGAAAATCTCTCACACCTCAGGGTCGCTCTGGAGATTAACACTGAGAGGCCTAAACCTGGAGAAAACGGCAGAAGACATTAGTCAAGCACACGTTCAGCCATCTTTCCATCATGAAGGTGTGATGGCCAGGTTTCATTTCCTTCACCTGATACTGGTCAGTATGATTCACACATGGCGCGTGGCGCGTGGCTCTCCTCACTCCTCTGATGCAAGACTAACGTATAGCTTTCCTGAACTTAATCCACCGGGAGCACACTTGTATTAGCACTCATGCTAATTATCAGAGTGATTTTCAGACACATTTCAGACATTTTACACTAGATTATGTTTGTGGTTGGTGTAAATTACTTGTGTAGCTTCACTACTAACTACAGTATTCTGTAATTAAATGAAATTACATTTCTGTGAATTTGTATTTTACTCAAGTACTGTTGAAACCGAATCATGCTCTTTCATTTCAAAGTCAATATCATACGTTTACCTCTTACAATGATTTAGACTTCCAAAGTAAAAAGTCCTTTTTGTAGATCATAACTTAAAACTTTCCTTTTTACAAGACCGTCAAATTACACTCGTTGAGTTTTAATAGCCATTTCAGTTTAAACTGTTTGGCTACGGTAGGCATTTGTACTTGTGAGAACACAAGAACAAATCTGTCACCACAACATACTTGATCTAAAGTAATGTGTTTTAATCATAGACATGGTTAAGATGGACAAACTTGACTCAAAGTGATCATGGTTGACAATCAGTTCATGAACAACTACAGTATATTCCACTGTCGAGTTTACGATGTAAAAGTTTAGCGTAGGAAAGCCAATCTCGAGTTTAATTAGCAGAGAACACACGGGAATTAAATGTAATTTAATAATAACGTAATACATGTCACTTTGGATAAAACTGCATCCCAAATGCATAAATAGGCTATAAAATCCCTTCAGCAGAATTGTTTCTGCCGGTTTGCCCTCATAGTCTCATAATGAATGACTGAATGACACGGGGAAAAATTATTCTGACAAAGTGTAACATATTTTTGATGTGGACAATTAATGCATACCCAACCCAAGATGAGGTTTAGGGTCAGATCCATGTTTTTTCCCCCTAAAAACATGTTTTTTGTATAAATTATATGAATTCATACAATAATTTCACCTCCTAAAATAGTTATGTTTTATCCTGTAATCAGGTTGGAAGAAATGATCTTAGCATAAGCTAGCGTGTGAAGAGCTAATGCTGTCATTTGAAACAAGTCAGTCGTTGAAACGGACACCAGCCTCCATTTTAAATTCAGGCATGTGAGACATGAACTCGCTGGCTCATTAACACCTGCGAGGTGCTTGTACGCTTGGAAATCAGACACATTAGACAGGTTTAATTATTGTATCATTCCCTAAAGGTATTTCTCAAAGCTTACACTATGAGTCACATCTGTTTCTTTTTTATTATTCTTAGGACAATCAATACAGCCCTGTGAGGCTAAATATTCTTTAGTTTCAAGAAACCAATGCCATGGTATAGTGACACCGCAAACGTGAGCTGCAAAAGGTCAAATTTGACTTGACCCTCAAAATCTGCGAAGCGCATCATCAAATGATCCATATCCCCTTTGATCAGGTTAAAACATCATTACTGTGTAACTGAAAACACATGGCTGCTCTTTAGAGGAAATGTATGGTGAAGTGAAGTGTCGTATCTAAACGTTACAGGAGGTTTCCTACTGTAGACCCCACAGGGATCAAGAGAGTCCCGCTGGGACACGGCACACTCACGCTGGGCTCCCTGTGTTTGCTTTGGGACTCCGGCAGCTGATCTCAAACCAGTTCTGCTGCTGGTTTTTAGGACGGGTGACAGTTTGGGTGAGAGAGAGAGAGAAAAGGGCAGAAAGGTCAGAAGGACAAACTGGAGGAAGTGACAATGTCATGGCCAAGACCACGACACATGCTTGCTTTCTGCTCTTCCCTGCATTTTGGCTCACAAGAACAATGACATTGTGTTTTCTTATTACACCAAGTTAATCGTTATATCCCAGAGATGTTTCTTTATCTGAGAGTCGAATTTGCAGGATATTCAAATACAGGAAATGCTGGAAAGAATCTAACACTGTCACTCGGTCGGATACTCAGCATGTCTTAAATCTCTTCTTCCTCCTCCAGCTCAGCATCCATCCCGTATCGCAGACGCTACAGTCAGGAGGTGTTAGCCGCCTCTGCCATTTGCTGTGCCCCGTGTGGATGTACTGTCACTCAATAGCTTAACAGCTGCCAATACACAGGCGCTCCGGGCTGGGATCAGACGGCTGTGGGGTCTATAAAGAGCCCCCCCGCTATGGGGCAACGAGAACTCTCACACCTTTCCCTGCATTAGCCATGCAATCTACCCTTTTGATGCTCTAACTGGCCACTTTAAGTGCTCAGGTACGGCCATCAGGGGGGACGACGAGGACGTTAAACTGGATGATTTTTGGATGATAAGTGGGCTTTCTTAAAGGGTTTCAAGAAGTGCAGAAATGCAATAAGGCTAGAGTAAATGAATGCCACAATCATACTGAACTGGCAGTGGATACCAAGCTTTTACAGGATTCCCACATGGTTTGTTCCATGATTTTTTCCCAGTCATTCATGATCACTGGAGAAGGTTCTTCGTTTACACAATAACGGCGTTTTGGGGATTGAAAACGCATAATTTTGAAAACGCCACCGTTATCGTTTCCGTGTAAACACCGTATTGGGAATCTTTTAAATCGGGGACGTCCTGCATGTGCGTAGCATGTGTCAGGTATGTAGACATGCACAGTACGTGTCGATAGGCAAGCACGAACAAACATACACAACAATGCCGGAGTACATGCTAGTGTTGTTGCTGCTAAAGAGATTGCTAACGCTTCTTCAGCAAAGAGTGGATTTACTTCATCAATATTACAACCAACAGTGGATACGCATCATATAGAGCTAATCGTCACAAAGAGCTAATCATCACCTCCCTACAGGTACTGTTTACGAACAAGGTGACAGCGCCAACTGCTGGTCTGGCATACAGCGTTTTTAGCAGTTTTCAATGATTTGCGTAAACGCGAATCGTTTCGAAAACGTTGTCGTGTCTACGTGAAACCTTTTAAAAAATGCAAGGGAAAAACATTTCAGTTTTTGACTACATCGTTGTCGTGTAATCATAGCCTCAAAAATATTACATTTTAAAGAATTAAATATGATTAGAAAAGTGTTTAAGGGTTTAACTTCCTATTTTTTATATTTCATTTTATTATACATTTTTTTGAGAAAATTACCATTTCAAAATCCCCTGGTATTTCTATGGGTTCCATGATGGTGGCAACACAATATTAAAATGTTTTAAAAATTGTATTGTAGCTAAAAAAAGCTTAAGCACCAAGGTCATAGGTTCAATTCTCAGGAAAACCAGGATAAAACATGCTACTTGCATGCAATGCAAGTAGCTTTGGATAAAAACATCTGCCAAATGCATAAATGTAAATAGAAATTTACAGGACTTATTGTTTTATAAAAAATATTCTTTAAAATGTCCATGTCGTTTTACTTCCTAAGGAAACACTATTTTAATATTTGTAGTTCCAAAGGTCTATATATCTGACCAAGTCCAAATACCTACTGTAGTGAAACTCACTTTAAAACCTAGTGTTATTATAGTGTTATTTATATACTATTGTATGTATGTTCAATATTCATTTATAATTTTTTTCAGTAAAATTGTCATGTGCTTTTGTCATTTTATTATTTGTTTTACACATTCAGATTTATTTTTATTAGTACTTAAACTTATATTTAAGTTGAAATTTTGATCCAATATTTACATTTTATTTTAGTTCAGCTTTATTTCAATTAAGACATATTTTTGTAGTTTTAGATTTTGTTCACAATATCACTGACCAACAAATTAGATTTTTTCCTTAATATTTTCTTTAGATTATGTTTTTATTCTTGTACAATTAGCATATTCAAATGCCATCAACATGTCAAGACATGTCATTGAGTACATTTGAGCATTTACTACAAGTAGCCCAAGGCCACTTATGATTGGCTCATTCACCTGAACTAAAGGCCAGTTCCCTTACAGCGCTCCTCTAAACTGTCCCAACCGATGACACAACACAAATACATATTGGCCCTTAATTTAGATCAAAGTCCAAATATACATTATGACTCATAAGCATTCAGTCAGATGGAGGCCAGTAAAAGCACACAGGAGGCAAACAATCACCACCTTCCCCCACATCCCCTAAAAAAGATCTGACACACATTTGGTCCCGTATGTAAGAAAACAAACCCAGAGTGTAGCGTGCCTGACAAAGGGACTAAATGACACATTGGCAGCACTTCATAAGAAACCTCTGGGAGCTGCTAATGGCCTTCCTCGAGTCTGAGGGCTTCACACCAGCCTGGACTCGGCCTTTGACATGGCCTGGCTAAAAGACGGGTGGTCTTCAGCCCTCGAGGATCACAAGACGACTTTGAGGAGATGATGTCATCAATTCTCATAACTCCCTTTATGGAATAATGTTCAAAAAGAGGACATATTTGATAGAAACAGCATGCATGTGTATAAACACAATCATCTATGAATGGGTAACTTGTGGTAAGGCACTGAAAAATAATTGTATTGTGTGCATATAAATGTGTGTGTGTGTGTGCGCGTGTGTATGCGTATATATATATATATATATATATATATACATACACACACATATATATAACATTTAATCTCAACATTTAATGTTGTTTTTACATTTTTTCCTAACTAAATGTAGTATATAGATGTATGTATGAAAGTTACTGACAAATCATGTTTATTTTATTAAAAATACATTTGTACACTGATTTTATGCACAAATTGTTGAAATTCACACTCCTAGAAAGCATCCGGGGCCAGTTGCATAAAACTGTTCGACTGAACTAGACTGACCATAGGGTAATCAGTCTTATTTTATGGATTCAGAGAAGGCCAGTATAGTTTACGTAACTGAATATAAAAAGTTATGAGCAACTCTAGACTAAGTCTAGTCTAGTTTAAGAGGTTTATGCAATGATTATACAAATCAGTGTAGTGCAAGATGAGTCGTTAAGTCATTTTGCTCCATCTTTCTTTTGGAAGAGAAAGATTGTTCATTTTAAATGTTTATATCTGCTAAAAGTTTAAAGTCACTGTTATAGAAGTATCGCAAGTAGATTGTGACGTACTCGCAAAACGGATCATAAAAAAGAACTGCAGTTGCAGTTGAAAAGGATGAAGTTTAAACTGATTAAATGACTGGATAAGTCCTGCATAAGTCACCAATGAGAAGTCTTGTCATTACAATTACATTTTGATTAAACTGTTTTTTTAAATGACGAGAATAGTTTAGAATATCAATATCATGCATTCAAAAAATAGGGTGAATGGTCATTTTATGCTGACTTTAAGTGTACACTAGCATATAGCTCAATTCTGATTTCATAAGGTCTTTGTAATCTCAAAAAATAACCACAACAAAGATCAGGTAAAAATATTGTAAGTGTATTTTTGGTTTTGTGATATCATCAATGCAGCAAGTCAGAAACATCAACCTTCTCAGAAAAAAAGCCTGAGGACAGCAATACCCCATAAATCTCCACAGAGCTCAGAAAACCTCCCATCTCTAGAGACAAGAGGATATATCCACCGCCGTCTTACATTCTTAACACAAGCATAGAGTCAGCATACAAAAGACAACAACAAACTAAATATTATTTTACAAAGAGGAAAAAATAGAAACATCTCTTTATCGGTTTACAGGTAGTTTGGTCACACATGCCCATTGCATCGAAACATTTCATCCCTTCAGCCTTTTCTTCTTATATTGAAAAATTCTGCACTCAAAAAAATACTGGTAGCTATTTATCCGTCTACAAGTAGAAAACGTTCGGTAAAAAACATTCCTCCATCTAAATTTTTCTTTATAACAACTGGAAATGATCTGGTGGGGAAACACGACCAGCACCACCCATGAGCGACGTCCACATACAGACACATCAGAAAAAATCATTCACGTGAACAGAAAATCACCAAGTCCAGTCAGACATGCTCTTAATGCTCCAAGAGACAGCAGTGCTACTCCAAATCCAAACAAAACCCCACAAGGCAAGAACATAACCTCTATACAACTAACATGTGGGCACTTTTCTTTGGTTAAAGGGAAAGTTCACCCAAAAAGTAAGTTTCTGTCTTCATTTTCTTCCCATCTTGTCAATATAAACTCCAAAAGGAGATGTTTGGTAGGATGCTCATGCTGCTCTTTCCCATACAATGAAAGTGAATGGTGACCAAAGGCTCCAATGAAAGCACCATAAACACAGTCCATATGGCTTGTGTGCAATATTTCAAGACTTGAAAGGCATTTAATAGTCTTAATCGAAGAACAGTTCAAATTTTATTTTAATTATCTGGAGTTTACATGTATTGATGTACCATATTAGAATATACACAACCGCCAATGAGATTTGAGAGCTGCAGCAGAGGAGAAGAAATTCAATTACTTGCATTTCAGTCTGTTCCTCGTGCAAAAGTATCAAATGCCTAGGAATATAATGCAAAAGATATGACTATTTTTTATGCTTTTTGTAATTTTTGGACCCTGACACCCTCTGGTCTCCATCCACTTTCATTATATGATACAAAAAAAAGAGCAGCGTGAACGTTCTATACAATTTCTCCTTTTGTGTTCCACAGAAAAAAAGTCATATGGGTCTGCAACAATATGAATATAGTAAATGATAAACAAACTGCCATTTTTGGGTGAACTTTCCATTTATAAAGATTATTTTAAAAAGCCAAAAATAAGGGATTAGCACTATTTTGGGGCCTTTTCATCTTATTTAAAAATAATTTATACACCATGGCATAATCTTGAAAAAATGTAAAATAAAACTAAGTCAGTCCTGTAGCTAGTTAGATCACATTCATATTTCAATTGTTATATGAATAAAAGTCACATATTCTCAGTGCTGGTGACGAGACTGACATGCTTTGCCCTTTCAGCCGCTCTTGTTCATGAAATGTAATAAAACTACAAATGAAAACATGAAATCGGGTCAAAAATGTGAGGTACATACAGTAATACGACTCAAATGGAACTTGTGGTGGCTTAAATACTCCAAAATGTGATATCTTTTACAACCAGTAGATCACCAATACAGTCATCTATAATAATAAAAAATATCCCAATTGAAATCTTGTGGTGCTGTGAAGAATCATACATTTGTAGAATTCCCCGTTAAAAAGTCAGAAGGTAAAGCGTGGACAACCGATCAAACATGATGCTCCATGCACGCTGTTTGTGTAGGCAGCAGAGCTCTGAAAAAGAAGCCAAAGCACACGCACAAACACTTACACAGGAAAACAGAGATACACGTCCACACGGCTGTAAAAACAACGTCATGTTTGCATGCTGACGTCTCGAAGGGATATTCCACGTTTGTTACAATGCCATTGAAACTTGGTAGAATCATGTTTTTTGCTGAGCTGACCAAACGTCAAGCAGAATGTATTTCCTCTTAAATCTGTAAACAACGTTGTGATGGATTTAATGCCCAGGAAACTCTGAGTGAGTAAATTGCATTACACAAACTGTCAATATTACATAATCCATCTTTAGGAAATGATTTTGAACTGACTTTTCACGAAGTATAATATGCTGATTTGCTGCTCAAAAACATTTCATATTATTATCAATGTTGATAACAGTTGTGCTGCTTCATATTTTTGTGGAAACTGAAACATTTTTCAGGACCCTTCAATGAACAAAGTTCACAAGAGCAGCATTTTGTAATGCTATAAAAGTCTTTACTGTAACTCTTGATTATGCTGATGCATCCTTATCTACTTTAAAAACCTCAGAAAACCTGTCAATCGTGAGCAGACGTTACCCGTGCAGGACTCCTGTGTGCTGTGAATCTGAGAGACGCTGGCCATCTTCATCTGCTGGCACAGATGGGACTCCTGCTGGCGGTACAGCAGACCCTCAGTAACCGGCTCCGCTCTGTCCTCTGCAGACACAAACACATTCAGACCCAAACATCTGATCAGATGGCCCACGCTTCGTGAGTGAGTTCTGTATTAATACATCAAATACATAATGACATTAGATTTATTTATATACTATGACAGCATGCATTAGTGTTTTGAATTAACATTTATTTGAACATTTTCAGTTCAATTTGATTAAATTAGCTTTTAATTTTGTTTTTTATTTCTATTTAGCTTAATTTTATTTATCTGAGGTTTTCACTTACATTTCTTTCAGGTAGTTGCAAAATCAACATTTCCTGTTTTAATGTTTATCCATTTTTTTATAATTTTAAAATGTGTCTTAGTGTGTTGTCAAAGATTGAGGTTACTATGGTTTTGAGAGTGAAAACATTGTTTAATGGACTTAATAACCACTGACCGTAAACAATAATACAGTGCCAGTGTCTGTGTGCATCCAAGTATGTCTATGATCACTATGTATGTTAATTTCACTGGGCATATCTGCTAATGAGGTAAATTAATTTTTGATGAGGTTTAATAATGGTACAACTCTGACTGCATTTCAAAGACTGAGCTGACCGACACACATGTGATTATGTAGTAGTGCATGCACTTTCATTTAGCCTCAGACACACACAGGGCCTTTCTGCTGTATACATGCACACTTAACACAATCATGTACTTGTGCACTTCATCCTTGTTTCCTTAGCAACAGAGTATGAAGCACAGAACACATCAGCCTAAACGAGACACGGCAAACTCTGCATGTGTGTGTATCTTAGAAGGAATGAGACCGACTCAACTTGCTCTATGAGTAATGAGAGTTTTGTTGAAGTTATGAGCTGCATGTTGATCTCTAGCATGCAGTGGTTACATAAAGTGTAAATCATAAACAGAATGTATGGACACTGTGTCCCTCTGCTGGACACATGCGGAAACAGGCTAAGTGTTATATATAGTAGATTTATTTATGTGCCACTTTCAAAAATGATTTCAATAATTTAAAAGCAAACAAGAAAGCCTATACGCCGTACCAATGTGAGGCAAGAAGGCCATGCTTGCTATTGGCTGGCTAGGTGTCTTCCTCTGTTGTGATTGGTCGTGTTGGCTGGAGGGCAGGCAGTAGATCTGTGTTGAAGTGCTGTGTGTCGGTGGCTGTATGAGAAGGGGTCGAGGGCTCTTGCTCAGCTTGGCCTCCCCGTCCTGCGTTGGTGCTGGGTATGTGTGCGAGTGGAGGCACGGCGTGGAGAACGATGCTGGGAAGAAGAAGTCTCGCTGGTCTTTACTAAACTTGGGAGTGCTGGGTGCATCACTGGAGCTCTGAGAGACAGATGGGACAGAAAAACAGTGCCATGATCATCTCTTTCCACACTTAAATGGAGGCAAAGAAAAAGTGACTGAAAGAAACAGTAAGAGAAACAACGTTTAAAACAAGTCGATGGCCTTCTTGCACAACTTATTTTAAATAACCATTGTAACAAATACAAATATATTTCTGTTTGAATGTATGTTAAAATGTCATTTATTTCAGTGATGCAAAGCTGCATTTTCAGTAGGGCTGTGCAATTAATGGAAATTCAGTTTTGATTTAGATTTCGACCTCCAACGATTATGAAAATATAATAATCGTGATAAAACGCTTATTGCACCCCATTCTGCCCCTTTCCAGAGGTGCGCTTTCACCCCTACATAAAAGCCCATTTTCACATGCAAATCAGTAAAATAGTGTAATGTGACTTTTGCAAAATGGGACGTGCTTGAGTTATTAAAGTTGATTAGATTTATTAACATTTTTAAAAGCGTGAAAGAGAACTTGCACTGTTCCTCAGGAGACTTGCGCTCAGAGACAGAGCAAAGCACGGATTATAAAGTCATCTATTAGTTGAACGTATGCACCCAAATGCTTAAATACACGCAAAATGCGGCGCTTAATAATTATTCTCATAAACCCTCGGTTATGTAATAAATTAATGTAGACAGATGAGACTGAAAATACACATGTAACAGTGAATTGGATCTGCGCGGCTCTTAAAGTGACAGTGCACTATATTGACTGTGTGCTTTATATTAATCAAACAACAAAAGACAAAGACAAAATCACTCTCTGCTCTTCACAGAAGGACTTTAGTAGCTTTAAGAAACAAAGGAAGTTTAATTCTTACAGTGAAGACTATGCTGTTTTATTTTACATTTGATTATTCAATTTCTATAGTAGGCTGATAACTGAATACTTTAGACTTGCATTCATTATTATAATTTTTTTTGTTATATGGCCCACTAATAATCATGTTAAATAACCGTGATTACAATATTTACCAAAATAATCGTGATTGTGATTTTTGTCAATCGAGCAGCCTTAATTTTCAGTGTCACATGATCCTTCAGAAATCATTGCAATATGCTGATTTGATGCTCAGGAAACATTTCAGATTATTATCAGTGTTGCTTCATATTTTTGTGGAACTGTGATAAATTTTTTTCAGGATTCTTTGACTTATAAAAAAGCATTTATTTGAAATAAAAATCTTCTGAAACATTATAAAAATCTTTAAAGTCACCTTTAAATGCATTTACCGTCACAAATGAATGTATCCTTGCTGATTAATGAAAACATTTTTTTACTGCCCCTAATTCCTGAGATAACTCACTAAATTAAAAACATGTAATGAGGTCATTCTGTTCCATACTACGGTTTTAAAATAAACCAAATATTATTCAACAAGCAGCATTTTAACTCTTAGAATTAGTATAACAGCAATACAGCCACTAAAACAACCAATCAACGAGCAGGAAACACACTTGTTGAGCAAATATCCAATCAAAAGCTCACGCTACAAACTCGAACATCCAATCAGCTGTATCTGGGAGGCCTACCTGTAATCTAGTGTTTCGTATTGCCCTGCCAAGGTCCCTCTATCAAGATGGACGATTCAGTAGATGCTCAGCAGAAAAAGCAAGCGACCAGGCAAACAAACCAAACAGCTCTGGGTCCTGTGTGTGTCTCGAGAGAAGCACGGCTCCACAAACAAACTACACCACAACAGAACCAGCTGTTGCCATAGCAACAAAGCCAAACCGCAGCCAATAGCGGACCAAACAACCTCTTTCTGGAGAGCTTCGCTCCGTCTCTCTGGAGTGTTGGACCGGTGCCGATCACATCTTCTAGGTTTTGTGCACTAATGTTCAGTAAAAGCTTCCAGTAGGAAGGATGGGATCTTTTATGAAGCTGCACTGAAGCATATGATAAAAGAACCAACTAAACTTTTCTTCAGAAGAAAATATGAGTGGTGCTTGTATGTGTGAAACGAGAACAACAAAAAAGTTGCTAAGATGATCTGGGTGGTTGCTAGGGCGCTATAAGAAGTTTGCTTACTGGGCCAAGTCAAAAGACATCACAGATGACCAGAGAGATTTGTTTTGCACATTTTATCATGCAACGGGTAAATTCATGATTTGTAAAAAAAATGCAATAGAATTTTTTTAAACATTCTGTAGTTATAGTAGTTTCAAGTTATAGTTGATTCAGAATGCAGCAGCACGATTGGTCTTCAGCGAACCCAAAAGGGTCCATGTCACACCTCTCTTTATCTCCTTGCACTGGCTCCCGGTTGCAGCTCGCATCCAGTTCAAGACACTGATGCTTGTATATGAACAAGTAAAAACTATTTTTAAATAAATATTGTATAATATGAATATATAAATAAAAATATAAAAACATTGTTTTACTAATAATTCATTATATCAATGAATATCTTATTTACTTTTTTTTTTTACAATATTTATTTTATATTAATAATAATAATAATAATAATATTATTAAATATTATTTGTTTTCTACAGCTTTCATTTTAGTGGAAAACTGCTGTGAGAGCTTAAAGCTTCTTTTTTGACAGCAGATTTAACAGTGATTGTCATTACCAGTATTTTTACTCACATTTGCTGCTTTGCGGTTGTTCATTTTGGACCCTGGCTGAGAGGTGTAGCTCGCGGTAAATCGTTACATCCCTAGCTATCAGTGTTTTTCTTGTTCATCAGCAGGAAAAAACATTCTGAAAGTGATTCCAATTATATTGTTCCTCCGAGTCGTTATTGTTACTGCCATGGTTTGGACTTTTAATGAATTATAATGGTAATTAAATGTTTATAAGTACAGTCATTGCCCTTTGTGTGAATGTGCCTTAACTCCAAGGTATAACAACACTCAGAGTAGTTTACTCCATTGTTAGTTATCTAAATGAATAGTAATACGACAAAAATAAGCAGCCATAAACTTACAGTCTTGAAGTCTGACTTGGAAAAGGGAAAAGAACTGGGACACGATGTTTCCCATCGGAGATATCTGGTCAAGCCCACAACTCTGACATTATTTATTCAAAATAAACAAAGATTTTACTCAGCCACAATAACTGATCCAATGTCAACACAGAGACAAGCATCTATTCTTAACAGCACATTTTGACCACAAGGGGACCGAATGGTCAAACTAAAGCAGAGGCTAGGTCTCACAACAGTGTTAATGGAGAGAGGTGTAGAAATGAAGGAGTTGATTTTCATTTAATGGTAGGCTTCAGTTACACGTGTGTAGAGTTCTGCTGCATGGAGCGCAGGAGGTGCGTTGGCACAATCCTGTTACTATGGAAACGTTCCCGCTAGGTACAGCGTGCTTTAACATACAAGCAGCACAAACCCACGTGTTCGGCCATCTGTATATACATGAGTGTGTGTGCTTAAATATGGATTAACATACTGTACACAAAAGCGTATTGGACAACAAAGTGGTATGCCATTGATTTGTGTACATTTATATTTTAGTATACACAAATGTGACTGTGACCTGCTATTTGCATAAGAGGCTGATTTTTGTAATGACAAGTAAACAGACTGTTGGTAAGCGGCTGATCATCTGATACAGTAATTATGTAATTTTATAAATGCATAGCCAAATATTAAGTGAATTGCCCTGAGAATATTTATTTATCGTGGTATCCAACATTTCTTTCTAACCATAATTGTTCCCATAATAAAACCTGAAGTAACAATTTAAACAAAACAGCAGAATGACTCAGAAGTGTTTGATCCCACACTATTGTGATGTTTACAGTAGTAACAATAACTGTAGCGACTAGCTTTTCAGTGGTGTTTGTTCGACACAATGCTAGGGTGTTGGGGCTGGTTTCCAGAGCATTAATATTTCATTGCTAAGATCCTCAATGTTCTTAACTCACATTTCTATGTGGTTGCTATGATATTCTAGGCCTCGGACCTTCAGTATGAGCAATTTTAATAGCAAGCATGTGGTCAGCTTAGGACAAAAATGACCATACAATAATATTAATAATAATACTTAAAAACAATATTTTGTTATATAAATAAAACATTTAATATTTATATTATTATTAAAGTAAAAACTATTTTAAAATAAATATTGTATAATATAAATATATAAATAAAAAATAGAAAAACATTGTTTTAATAATAATAATTCATTATATCAATAAATATCTTATTTAAAAATGTTACAATATTTTATAATAATAATAATATTAAATATGATTTGTTTTCTACAGCTTTCATTTTAGTGGAAAACTGCTGTGAGAGCTTAAAGCTTCTTTTTTGACAGCAGATTTAACAGTGATTGTCATTACCAGTATTTTTACTCACATTTGCTGCTTTGCGGTAGTTCATTTTGGACCCTGGCTGAGAGGTGTCCCGCACACAGTCACTAGATGGCGCTGCTTACGCTGTGCTGTTGGAAGCACTGGTATCCATGTATGAAATGCATTTTAAATCTATTCGGAAATGCAGCATTTTTCCTTTCGATTGCACAGTTCACATGGGTAATGCTTCAGATTGGCAAATGTTTGTAACATTCATATGCTGTTGTTTACAGTGCGTTTTCATTTCCCCATGCACAGGACAAAACACATTCACCTGTACATTATGAAACAAAGTGACACATGAGGGTTGCAACAGTGAAATATATCTGCTCTCTATTTGAGCTTTCTCCTGCACTCTAAAAGCCACATGAGGACTCAAATTACAACAAACAAAACCATTCATAACCTCTCAAAACAACAGCAGCTCTTCCTGTAGCCTTTAATGACGACTCTAATTTCACAGAACCTGCAGACGGAGAGTGAGCGAGCGACTTTATAGTCAGTAAGCAGCAGACAACAAAGAGACAGCAACCCACTGACAGCAAGTTAATGAATCCAAACACGTTAATGGACCTTCAGCAATTACAGCAATTGAGGAATTACAGAGGTTTAAATGCGGCTGGATGCTGCACGTGTAGTTCAGGAGCGACAGGCTTTATAACGAGGGGTTTTTAATATGGAGCCTAGAGGCTAACAACTAACCAGAGGTTAAACACTGACTTTACTCACCCTCGTGTCATTTCAAACCTGTATGAGGCTCCGCATCAAAACATGTCTCCATATTTTAATGCAGTTATGGTTAGATACAGACAAACATTGTCTATCCCTGCAGTAGATACAATTTCTAACCTCATCCATTGTTTTTTTACTGATTTATAAAGAAACCAGTTACACTGTGAGAAAACACGATTCAGACTGTCCAAATGAATCAAATAGAATCGTGAACAAATTCAGACCTTTTTGCAAACTTGATTAAACGATTGGATCAAAAGAGAGATTTGTTTGCCAAACTGGCATCGCCATTTCCGCACAATATGACTGCTGAAATATTGTCAAGCAGAATGATTCTCAGGTTTATATTCATCTCTAATATCAGACAAGCATTTATCAGTAATATTTTACTGGGGCACAGCAGTATTTCAATGCGACTCATTCCTCAGTAAAAACAAGGGTCTAGTGACACCCCTGGTTCACACTGTTCTCTTCCATACAATGAAAGTGACTGAAACTATGGAAGCAAGTTTCTACCACTGAATATAAAATCAAAAAAGGGAAAAGCTCACAATTTTGACTTTTGTTTCTCAGAATGGAAAGATATAAACTCGCGTTTACATATTATAAAGTCACAAATCTAACTTTATAACTCGCACTTGCGAGTTTATGTCTCACAATTCGGAGGAAAAAAGTCAGAACTGCGACATAAAAAGTAGTAATTACTTTTCAATGTTTTATTCGGTGACGGGAATGGGCTTCCATGGAGGATGGATGTCACAGAAGTGCCACAGAAAGAGTCTACACAAGCGAATTAAACTACAAGCTGACTGGCAATTCCATACAACAACACAAATGTATGATGTTTAGTAATGATGTGACATGCCATATTTGAATAACTCTGCCTACAATTTTCACGTTTAAAGTACTTTTTTTTAAAGAAATGTATACTTTTATTCAGCAAGGATGCATTAAATAGATAAAAAATGACAGTGAAGACACAATGTTACAAAATATTTCTAGTCAGTTTTACAAAAATATTAAGCAGCACAACTGTTTTAACATTGATAATAATAAGAAATGTTATTAGAATACTTTCTGAAGCATCATGCGACACTGAAGACTGAAATTTAACAAACTTACCAACCACAAACTTTTGAATGGAAGTGAATGGTAATGAGATTTTCAGCTAATAATGGCTCATGCACATTTTCAATATAGTGCATGAGTTATACAGACAACTATTATTGTGCTTTTTGTCATTTTTGGAGCTCGATCGGCTTTCATTATATAGATCATTGTGCCTGAAATCTTTTCCAGAAAAAAGACGACAAGAGTGAGTAAATGATGACAGATTCTTGCACTCTGGGGGAATATGCTTGTAATAAATGTACCGCTAAGCCACTTAAGATAAAAATGTCAGTCACATGACTAATGAGTAATAATCAGTAAAGAAAAAAGCGTACACGGCCTCAAATCGGATATCTCAGGGGAAACCTCTGAAGTGGCACAAGTGTGTTATGATTGTGCAGAGACTGATTTCAGTTAGTGCTCTGCAGTATATCACATACACTGAAGCATTTGTGATGAGCACCCCCCACCCACTCACTCTCTCTCTCAAACCAGTGTTTGAACCCACGCTTCCCACCGACCGGCGCATTTCCTGTTTGACTGCTTGCTTCAGAGCAAGATGATTTCTGAGGTAAACAACAAAGCCGAGAGACCTGTAGAAGAATCAAACCGCCTCAAACAGTGAGTCTTTGCTAACGCTGTGAGCAGGTCAGGGAGTAACCGTCCTGGTCTTAGTTTGAGTCAGTGCTGCAGTGAGTGACTGAGAAACCAGAGGCAACTCACACTGAGAATCACGAGAGTCATCTTCATGATTCAGACTGATGATTCATTCGGGCTAATTTGCCAAACTGAGACTTAGGTTCGTGAGACTTGAATTGATCGGCTCGGTGGCATATGACAACCGTATAATTGTGACCTAAAAGAGTTTTGTTATAATGAATGCTAAAAAAAACATTTCACAAAATAAAAATGCAATAGAAATTGTATTAAATATTCAAACATATAAAAATATTTAATTAAAATAAACATATTTCATACTTTTTAAACTGACGTGGGTGTCATTATACAGTAAAATAATTAATAATGTTGCAAAATATTTATAATTTCAAAAGAATGCTGTTCATTTGAAGATTCTAGTCATCACCGAGTCTTGAAAAAAAGTATTACAGGTTTTCACAAATGAAAATTACAACATTTTCAACATTAAATAATAATAATAAATAATAATAATAAAGGTTTCTAAAATTAAAATAAAAAACTTCCAAATCAAATTTTTAAATGATTTATGGATATAAAGGATCAGCTTACATTTTCAATATAGTCATGTCAGAAAATATTATTGTTTTTTGCATTTTGGAACAATATTATATACTCATTATTTTATATTGATGCAGATGAAAAATAGCAGCGTTATACAGCGCATCCCCAGCTGCGGTGGTGTTTTACACACTAATGTGTCGGTTATCAGACAGAAAACATTGTAGTAACGGTGCATTAGAGTAAAGTAAGCAGCAGAGACGAACAGATAGCATGAGTGATCGAGATGTGAAATGAAAGCGATTGAATCAGGGAAAAGGTGGAGGGGGTGCTTGAGTGGGTGAGAGATGCAGAGAGTAAAAGAGAGAGATGACACACAGCAGGGCCTCTTATATGTTTTGCTCAGGCTAGTTTCAGCACACTAATGAATGGCTAATGAAGAGCGAACGCTCTCATACAGGAGCGAATGAGAGCTGAACATCAGGCAGACCTGTATGTGTGTCTCTCTGAAGAAAACCCAGTCAACATCACTCGTGTCACACACTCTGGGGATGTTTGGAATGCCATACATGTAATAATGTATCCTGATAACCTCAGTTTTCACCGAAATACTACAGTTACATCTATTGTTACCACAGTCAAACTGTGCTAATGTGACATACAAAAGTTTAGTTTTTTAAAGTCTCTTATGCTCACCAAGGATGCATCTATTTGATCAAAAATAAATGTTAAAACTGCATTATTGTGAAATATTATTACAATTTAAAATAACTGGTTTCTATTTGAATATGTTGTTAAATGTAATTTATTAATATGATACAAAGCTGAATTTTCAGCATCATTACTCCAGTCTTCAGTGTGACACGATGCTTCAGAAATCACTCTAATATGATTTTCCACTCAAGAAACAATTATCACAAATGGTAATTTTTACTGCAAAAATCCTGTTTTTCTATTGACGAATAGAAAGTAAAAAATAACATAACAGCATTATTTGAAAAATTAAATCTTTTGTAACATTATAAAATAAGATAAGTTTAAAAATGTGATAAGTTTAATGTGCCCTAAAAGGACATCCATAAAAGTATTAATTTAAATAATTGTTTTTATATACATTTGAATTTGTATTGATTAATAAACTCATATAAACTTGGATTATTATGCATCAATATAAATTCGGGTTTACTGTCATTATTATACACGTCAGTGCAATGACTAAAATTTTATTTAGTAAACACATGATCTTCAATGTGATGAATAAACTGGAGGCATTACTTACCAATATTTTAAAATCTTTTTGTGACTAGGTTAGAAAATTAATGTCATAAAAGACAAGGATAAAATTTTTTTAAAATAAACAGAAATTTGGATGTGAGGCAACATTTATATGATATCCACATATTTTAAAATTATACAAATAGATTAATATATTAAAATGATAATACTAAATACTACCAGAAAGTAAATATTCATAAAATAATATTCTAATATAAATTTCCATTCATCACAACAAACCAAGTGTTTTAATATTGGAATGTTTAATTTGCATACAGTATACAGTTGTGTAAGCCCTTTTTATAGTAGTTAGTATTTGGCATGTGTATGTGGTGAGTATGCAGTAACTATTCTTACCAAACACAGCCTCGGTTTCTCTCTTTGAGCTGCTCAACAAACGTTTGAATCGTTTGAACAGTGAGAGGGAAGGAGGGATACTAGCAAAATGTGCATAATTAATGCATCTCATAAAAGGCTCAGAAAAGACAGAGCGTGTGTGTGTGTGTGTGGGGGGTAGCAGAGGAGGTAGCACCACCGCCAAATGTGAAAACATCCAGTGAGTCCGCTGTGTTTCCAATGGAGTGAGCAGAGGAGAGAATATTGGATTTGCATTCCAGAGGGAAAAGCAGCTGGTGTTATTACCTGGTGTGAGACAGAGAGAGTCTGTGCATCCTACCTGTCTTTGTGCCGATGTTGCCATCTGAATCTGGCAGAACTTAACAGCTTGATCCAATGCTACATCCTCATCCACCTACAGAGAGACAGAAAGTATGAGAAATAACATTAGTGGTTATAATCAGACACAACAACACAAACATAGCCACTAGAATTGACTTGCTTTTTCACACATTAGAAGTTTCAATGCCGTCTCATGTCATGTTTACAATCATTTCGAGTTTATAACCAGAAAAACCCTTCACACGATTATTTGGAAACTCTGAATCACATAAAAGGCCTGATGTAGCATCAGGCCTTTTTTTAGCATTGTAAGCTTTGGCATAGGAATAAATCATTTCTGAGTTTGATGATGTAGTTCAGAGCAGAATCATCTTGTCATCTCATAATTATGGTAATTCAAAAGCAAAATGAACAAGATAAGACATTTTTTTTTTAGAGCGAAAATACAATAAAAAGAGCTTGATGTAGACATACTCGTCCACAATCACAAACCTAGACACTCGAGCACTTTAACACGTGACTGCCCATGTTTATATAAATTAAAGTCCATTCAGTAACATGACAGAGACGCTGTTACGCATTTAATGTGCGAAGAGGTCAGTGAATCATTCAGAGAGGTCATGGACTTATAAAAGGTGACGTTCGCATTCAACTAAATTACCACCAATTTAGTGCAAGTAACATTCAATTATAAGTTGTCAAAAAGAGACCGTTATTTTTCAGGATTCATTGATGAATAGAAAGTTCAAAAGATCAGTATTATTCATCTGTATTTGAAGAGAACAAACCTCATTGGTTCTCAAATGTCAAGCAAGCCCTTTGAGCTTCCTTTTACCGAACTGGATGAGTTTCAATAATGAACTAAAGTCTTATGGGTTAGAAAAAACGAATTTATCACACAAATCTATTATATAGTTTCAAAAGACTTTTAATAGCAAACAGTCATATGGACCACTTTTATTAATTTAGGGCTCTATCCCTTTTATTTATTCCCCATTCCGTTTTTCGAATATTCGTCGAATTTAGAATACAAATCCACATTCGAAAGCAAAACGCTGCATTTTAATTGTAGGTGTGCGTCAGGCAGCTTGGCACACAAGATGTGATGATGAGGCGTCGTTACATTTTCATGCTTTTTTTTGGTCTGTCCAGTTGAACCCACTTGATGCGGTGCTGCACATTCAAAATATTGTGGAAAAAGAGAACATCAATGTGGACAAGATTTTCTTTACCTCAAAGCTGAAACCAAGCCATTTACACAGAACTCATATTTATTGCATTTTCTAGAGGGACATCTATCATCGTTGCACTCGCTTCTCACACAAGAGAGCCCAAAGCCATGTAAAATTAATGTCAGTTCAACTTAAAAAAAAAAACATGTAATTATTAGATTAAGAAACTAGCTTGATAGCTTTAAAGTGCATATTAACATGAACCTTGCGATCATGTGATTAAATGATAATAAATTACCTGTCTCAGCAATGATGCATCTTTGAGTTTAAAGCGGCTCTGACAGAAAGGCTGCGTGTGTCGCTGACAGAGACGTGCTGTTTTGAGCTATGTGCTCTCTTCCTAAATGCATAACTTACATTTCACATGTATATTCTCCATCTGTAAATGTTAGAAAGCCATAGAAATATTTCCATTTTGCTGTCAGACGTGCACAAGCTTCTGCGATTCACCGCTAAACTCACAGACTTGGTTCTGAACGCCAAATATGTTTGAAACGACATGACGATGACTAAACTGTATAATTCCCATTTTTAGGTGAACAACCACTTAACAGTTCTTTTATCCAGTTAAAACTAATACTTGGTACCTAAAGCACTAAAAAAGACCTTGACTTTACAAAGGGTGATCTGACTGAATTGTGAAGGCAAACATTAAGTCCACTCCTGAAAACAACCCCCAGAAACAGTCCTATCACTCATTAGCCAGTGCCTGTGTGAAAGCCAAGTAAGCTGCCAGAAAAGCTCTCAGAAACCAGTTGATGATGATTTCTGGAAGAAGAGACCCACGCTAATGAAGGACCATAATCAGATCATCTACAAATATGGAATAAAAAGCAGCATGCACACACATACAGAACCCCAGGGAGAGGTCCCGAGAGGATGCAGTAGGAGAAAAGAATCTCTACCAGCGCTATGATATGCCAAAATGTGCAGATGGCGTTATGGAGTCCTGAAAATGAACAAGCCAAACAAAGTTCTGTCTGTACAAAACACCAAGAAATAAAATATGCTAGTTTAGAGTAGTATAAACAAAAGCAACCATCAGATTGCTTCAGAAATCATATGTACTATTTTTAGCAGTTTTTTTTTTCACCAATCTGGACCCAGTCGTTTTCACAGAAAACGGCAGACAAGGTTTTTTCTTTTTCAGAATTTCTTATTTTTGTCTTCCACTGAGTCATACAAGCGGAGTAGATGACTCAATGATGCCATGCGTTCATTTTCAGGTGAACTAACCCTTTAAAATATGTCTATTAGACCAGATCTGAAGCTCTTATTGATTTTTTAGATCCTCCTAAATTTGACACACAGAGGCAGACAGGCTATAGAACAAAATAACCTAAATAGACTTCTACTGGTGTGCTTTAGAGGCTGACATTTTTCCGGGAATCCCGCGGGATGGGAAACAAAATCGCTACGAATCACATGATTGGGACGGGAGAGGAAAATATTTAATCGGGAGTGGGCGGGACCGGGAATAGTAATGATATCCAACTTTACACACAGATATACCTTTTATATAAATAAACTATATATTTTAATTCTGAACTCAATTCTAGTTGCCCTGTCTCTTTATGGTCTCCTCCTGTTTGCTTTGGTGTGGCTGGTTAAGTGAATGACGCAGTCCGTGATGGACAGATTGTTAACGGCTGGTCTGTGTGGTAATACACTCGGGCAGGACATCCAAACGCTCACCTATCATTCATCAACCTCAAATATGGCTTTTCATCTGAAAGATGTATGTAGTAACAACTTTACATGGCGCTCAATATGATGTTAACCTAGAGAAATGTGCGCTATTGAAGTGTTTGTGGAAGCGCGTTTGCTGCAGGACAGGCTCCGGTCGCTCACTTGCTCTTAAAATCTCCATCATTTTGGTCATACAGATAAAAGTAGCCTAATACATCTTTCGAATCTGTAAAGACTCTACGTTATTTGTGTGCACTCAGAATAACAACGAAACGTTGCGCTTTAGGTCTCATGTGAACTTGAGCGAGAAACTTCGAAACTCCGTCTTTGAAAAATATATCTATATGTAACACCCCCTCCCGGGTCCACACTGCCACAACTCGTTCTTGCTCCGAGCGGGTCGCGAACCCGGGATTCCGGCGCGGGAGGCGGCCGCTCTAACAAGGAACGCCAAAGATTACAGCTGTTAGAGCACCTCATTTTGAGGTCAGGCGAGTGAGGTTTACACACAGCCCTTACTGGCATACATCCGTTACATATAGAGAGTGAAATGTATAAAAAAAAAAATAGAAGACGTGTGTGTTAGCATGGATGATTTACATGAAATTTTATCTGTGCAACACTGTGCATAATAAGATAGCTTTCAGTTCAATATAATAACAAAAACTACATTTTGGGTTTTATTCAACTAATAAGGTGGGCACGCTGTGATCTGTACTATATTTTTACTGTAATTGACAGTTATCGGCAAAAAAAAAAAACAACAACACGGGAGTGGGAGGGAATGGGAGTCATTCTTCCGGGAGTGGAACGGGACGGGATTTTCCCCCAGTTTTTTCGTGGGATTGGGATGGGAAGAGATTAATTTTTGTGGGAGTGGGACGGGAGAGGTTTGAGAATTCACTCCCGTGTCACCCTCTAGTGTGCTTGTGGTCATGGCAACCGGAGGAGCCGGCTGATATTGGGCATCCCTGGTGTCTGTTTTATGTCAGACAGTTAGAGTATGGTGCTCTCTTTTTTTAATAGCATGTGCGAGATAGAAAGATGATAACACCTTCACTAATACATAATACACATTTTAAGACTGAAAACAACCGAATTCCTTTAAATAAAGTATCGGGAAATTATACTAAAGCTATACAGTGTATGCATTTAGCATGCTTGCTAATGCTGATCCACCTTCAGTTCTCCTAAACTTAATCTAGCACAGTAGAGTAGTAAAGTTCATAGATGCATTTTTGTTTTGCTGGTGTGCATGTTCATGAAAGCTAACAGCAAGGACTTGTTCCTCCGGTTGGTGTGGTGTGAGATTTCAGACGAATGACTCAAAACACCGCACACCACTCAAATGCACAAGACAGCGCTCAGCACCAGCACACACACGTCATTCAGATCTTTGAGTGGTTAAAAACAACAACCATCGGCGAAGAAGCCTGACGCGTTCAGTGTAACTGTATAAACAACTTTACCAATCAAAGAATGGGACACATACTCATTCTACATTATGTATACATTTTAAAATAAGAATACTAATAAATCATATGTAAGCACAATTTCAACAAATCTTAAATAAACAGGTTGAGCAGATTTTTAGGTTCATGAAACGTGTTAGTGAAGTGTGTGTGTGGGATTAGGGGATTTTTATGGTACTAATTTATAGTGCTCCATTTATTTGCTGTTAATTGCCTTTGGCCTGTAACCTTTGGCTGAACTGGATGATGACATCACTGAATCAATGAACTGACTCTAGCTGGAAAATGACTCGTTTTATCCTCTTGCATTAATGACACTATTTTCCAAAACTATTTTGACACAATCCGTATTGTACAAAGCGCTATATAAATAAAGGTAAAGGTGACTGACCACTTTTTGAGCATTGACCTGAAAATGCAATTTCCAATTTAAACTCATAAACCGATTATTGCTGAAGTGAAACATTTTAAAAAAGTGAAACTTAAAAAAAAATGTGGGGTATCTCCTCATCCACCACCAGCGTGCAGCATCCACCTGATGATGCGACGGCAGCCATATTGCGCCAGAACGCCCACCACACACCAGCTTATTGGTGGAGGGGAGACCGAGTGATGAAGTCAATCAGTGTATGGGGATGATTAGGAGGCCATGATGGTCAAAGAATGGGCATATTTAGCCAGGATGCCGGGGTTACACCCCTACTCTTTTTCAAAGGACATCCTGGGATTTTTAAAGACCACAGAGAGTCAGGACCTCGGTTTAACGTCTCATCCGAAGGACAGTGCTTTTTACAGTATAGTAAATTCTCTGTAAGTGTCCCCATCACTATACTGGGGCATTAGGACCCACACAGACCACAGGGTGAGCACCCCCTGCTGGTCTCACTAAGTCTCGCGTAGCCAGGCCTTCAGACTGATGGCTGTAGGTCTGGAATCTATGGTAGCTTTCATTGGCCAAGGCCTGCGAACATGAGGCCGTTTGACCGACATGTCAAACAACCAATAATAGTTTCGTTCAGCATCACGTTTTAGGGAATGGAAATGTCGCCACAAGTGTGTGAAACTCTCGGACGTATTTTAAAGATTCTATGCCGCAAACTTTAAATATTTCACATACTTTTGAAAATCCAGCATTTAGTTGCTCCTGATAAGCACTCGTCATCACAGTTGTAAACACGACGGCTTCTTTCGTGAGGGGGTTTGGTGCCACGGCATCTTTGTTTCCAGGCGGAAAGTTAAAGAAAACGACACACGTCTAACGGAAATCCTGTATAATTCAACCAATCCGACAACGACTTTGACACTCTTGAAGTGTTTCCAGATAAGTGTACCATATGCATAAGACGTTTAGCCAACGGTCTGTGAGCGTGACGTCTGAGTCTGAGATTAGTCTCACTAGCACCTCTTCCAGCAGCAACCTAGTTTTCCAGGAGGTCTCCCTTCCAGACACTGATCAGGCTCAACCCTGCTTCGCTTCAGTGGGCAGCCAGTCTTGGGCAACATGGTGATATGGCTATGTCATGACTATAAATATCAAAAGCGGCTTCACCGAGCTCAAGTGTCTCGTGAGGTACCCTGAGAGTCCCACCCCTACAAGTCACTGGTTGGTGTGAAACGCAATCTCTTTTTGAATTAATAAATCTTGAAAAAAAAGTTTATTCCAATAGTATGTACTATGTAATTGTGCCATGTTCTGTCGTAAATTAAATCAACATGAAATGTTTACCAAAAGTAAAGTCATTTGCAGTTTTTATGTGGTAGAACTGAATCCTCACTGAAGCTAAATAAGTGCGATATCACTAATGAGCACAACACCATTCATAAATGCTAAGGACTGTTGAAAGCCAGTGATAAAACATCTGTCCACATGATTGCATGAATAAAGTGTGAGAATGTAATTTCTTTTTTAATTACTGCCAAGTTGGACTGAGTTCACTGTTTGCATTTCCTGTGCATTTATAATGGTGGTTACCATTATTTACGAGACTGATTATAACTGCTTTATTACAAAACCTAGTGTGTAGTCTATGGAGGAGCACTTCATCACAGGCCCTCAAAACGCTTTCAATGTGAAACCTGTTCAAAATGTAGTCAACTTAATTACGCTGCCAACTAAGATACCACATTTTAGCCAAATTCTAAAGCAGTGCCACACATATCTTTTGCAGGGAAGGTAAATTCAAGAACGCACTGCAACAAGTTAATGAAAAAAACTAATCCAATTCAATGCATCTTGATAATTCATTATGCATGCAGGCCCCAAATAAAGCGGATCATTAAATTCTTCACGTACAATATTTCCTCAATCAGCGAGGTAAAGATGGGCCAATTTTACCAGTGAGTCAGTGACCAGGGGCCACATTAAAATCTCTCTCCTTTCCAATGTCATCTCAATCAGAGATTTGCTCTTCACCAGGTGAATTAGATGGTGCTTCATAACAAACAACCACAGGATACAAACACACACAAGCCATGCATAAACACACACGCAGAGACAAGCACTACAATTAGACTCAGGTCCTGAGACAAACACACACTCACTCAAGAGCAGATGCAATTACACAGGCAGGGGAAATGAGAGGTGATACACTGTTAGAGAGGTAGAGGCTGATAATGGACTAGATGAGTTCTGTGTGTGTGTGTGTGTGTGCTGCCAGCTAGAGCCATTAACCTCTCATACTAATAACATACTTTAATGGCAACTTTGCTAGTTTGTTTTTTCCCTTGACATAATTAAATAGAGAGCTCAACACTTGATGATGGTATTGGAGGAAAAGGCATAATGAGACATAACTTGGCTTATGTTATTCAAAACAAAAGACACATTTCTACAGAAACCTATCGGGCTTCCACTTAAAAAAACACTATGAACTGAACTAGGTGGTACAGAATATTTTTCAGCACGCTGGTATATGGTTCATAGGGTCTTTTCGATGAGTACTAGACAGTTACTTACTGGCCCATGTCAAAAGAGTCCATGTTCATTGAATTGTATTAATCATTTAATTTAATTTAAAGATGAATGATTATTAAGTGATTAAACTGTAAAAGCGTTTACACTTTAAACTGAATTTTTGTAACAATGCAAAATGTTGTATATTGCCGTGTTATAACTAATTTTAAATATATAAATAATGTAATAAAATATATTTACATTTAAAATATTATTTACATAAAATATTTATTTTAAAGGTTAAACTAAATTAATAGTTGGTCACTTTCATTTGACAAAACTATTTACAATGTTACAAAACAACCTGTCACACGAAAGTATCTGATTCTTGATATATACAAATTTGTAAGAGAGTTTTTACTGTCACTTTTGATCCAATTAATCCATAAAGTATTAATTTCTAACTGTAAAATCTCTCTCTCCACACACACACACACACACACACACTAGGGTTGGGTCGATATACGATGTTGTGCTGGCATTGTGATTACCCCCCCTCCCTCATTTTTTTAGCCTATGTTTTTTTTTATATACTTTCTCTGGCAATTATATCGCTGGGAAATTATACAGTGTATAAATTGCGGGCATCAGGGAACCGCTACTAATATGCTGGGCACTAAAACCGCTTTCGAATGTGCGCTCTTATTCTACTTTCAGTTTCACTTTAGAGATTGGCGATCACATGGACTCTACAGAGCAGCAGTACATAGATGTTTGTCAGTGGTGCGCAGAATCGGCAAATCATTCGCCATTGTCCTATCAGTCACCTCTCCTTACTCTGTGTGTGGTAAGTGAACTTTCATGTACTGTAACAGGCTGCTAGCATGCGCCATATGTCCATTTAGTGCAGCGGTTCTCAATTTCAGTCCTCGCATCCCCCCGCTCTGCACATTGTGTACATTTCTCTTATCGCTTCAGATGTTTGTACTATTCGACTTTAAGTGCCCTGCGAAGTAGACATCACATCACAGGATATTCCGCCAAGATTTCAGTTCGATGCAAACGTATATGTTTCATTCAAAGGGCATTGAAGTGTGCGAGACGTGAATATAAATTGTATTTATGTAAAGAGGTATATTATGTCACACTTCTCTAGTAAGTTTCGTCTGTGTGTGAAGACGCTGTGCAGTGCAAATCCGTGAATGGATGTTCCGAAGTGATGTAAACTTCAACGGATTTCCCCTGCTCAGGGAGTAGGGAGCAATGGACACGGTGTAGGGACCATGTAATAACTTGAGGAGGCATGAGATCTGTTCAAGCATTTATCTACAACACACCATGTCAATCGGAACACAGTTCATGCACGGAGCTCACTGCTAACGAGCTGGTGTGTTAACAAAGAGAGACATGCAAAATATGCAGAGCAAGGGATACGCGAGGACTGGAATTGAGAACCGCTGATTTAGTAGCTCCTTAGAACTAATTTTTTTTGTCTTTCTGCATACGGATTCATGCTTGAGGGACACCCCTAACACCCCCCCTCCCGATGTCATCGTCCATCACGATGTTTCACTGTAGACATCACCCGATGCCAATTTGGTAGACATCGCCTAAACCTAATATACACACACACACACACACACACATTTAGGGAAGGGGAGATTCCCCGATTCGCTCGTTGCATCGACAAAAAAAGTTAACGATGCGATGCATCGGTTTAAAAAGTGTGCATCGGATACAAGTTGGCATTTGTATCGCGATGCATCGTTCCTAACATATTTGCATCGGTAAAAACTATTTATTTATATATAATTACTAGTGGATGCGCAACAACTTTTATTGTTTAGAAATCGACCAATAATCTGTGACCAGTATAATTGGCTATGCATCGAGATGCGTATCGCATCGGCCTCAGTTATGGAGATGCACATCCCTAACATATATACACACACAAACAATTAAACCCAGGTTCGTGGGTTTATTGAAAAGATAACTGATAATTGAAATCATAAAAAATATCAAATTAAAATAAATAATTTATAAATAAGTCGTATTATTGTTAAATAAACCAACTGAGTGATAATTCAAATACAATTAATATGTTCATCAGTAGTTGATGCAATGTTGAAATGTAGAGAAAGCACTTGAAATTGAAAAAAGTATATGATTTTTATAAATCCAGTGGTCAAATGCTGTGATAATTATTTTTATTCTAACTGCTATGATTATTTCTTGACTAGTAATTGGTCATTGTGTGTGTGTCCACAAAACTGAAATACTTTCTGAAATGTAACGAGGTGGCATTTCATTTTAGAAAGGAACATTTAAACAATGAAAAATAAGAATGAGGGAGAATCTATAAATTCTAAATTATTTATTGCTATTTGCTATTGTACAAATAATATGTAATAATGCAATCAATAAAAAGTAACTTTAGCCTGATTCAGAGTATTTTGAAATGCAAAAATCTAATTACAAGTACTTGGCATTTGAGGTTCAGTGTGTAATAAAAAGCCAGAAACCGGTCTTTTAGACCTCACTGGTTCTGAATTCTTATACAATAGCGTACTTGACTCAGCACTATGATGACAAATGTTATGGAGCTCGTGTGCTACACTATCATTAGCTACACCAGTAATTTGCCACAGTTCCATTTGTATTCAATTGGCTCTCGCTTGCTCTCACCAGGGATGCCTTAATATCTGTATAATATAACATAGTATAGCTCTATCGCACTCAATACGCATCCCACTTTACAGCCTGCTTCGTGACTAAAATAATTACTTTTACTAGTTGTTTTTGCTAAGGCAAGCATTAATATTACTATTGCTCACATTGTTCAAATCCTTGTACTAAACGGCAGGTAATTCATCCCGCACCATTTATGCTACTGAAGATTTACACCGAAGGAGGACTCGAGTCATATCTAAAGACCAGAATATCATAAAGTTGGACGTGGGCTATACACACACACACAATTACCCAAAACACTTTAGTAACACTTCAGACTGGAAAAGCACTAGCGCTACCCTAGCATCGCAGTGGCACGTTTCACATGTACAAACACCACTTACGTTTTATTTTCTTGGTTATCTTCCTAGAGTCTGACACCAAGTAAATATTGCCCGAGATGTTTCACTGACAACAACAAAGCCAACAAGTTTCGCTCTATGCCGTATCAGACTTTTCGGACTTTCCCTCGTAAATCTTCTCAGTGTTTTATCTCTGTTTTGTTCAACAAAACTTGTGGGATTTCCCCGTCACAGTGATTGTACGTTTACCTTCTGTCATGACTGTCAAGCCACGTCATGTTTGAATGAGAACTGACAATGCAGCAATCAGTCCTATAGGGAACTGCGATAGGCTGATAATATTGTAATTGTTGGTTTAGAAATGTGGTACATCAGTTATTTTGCAAAACAACATGCACATCTTGAGAGTCCACGCATTTGCTGTGTGATGTAGCCCCATAACCCAGTTAGAAGGACACCAAAATTCAATATGTGACCATCTCTGTGAAATCCAGGCTAAAGTCTCCAAATCTAATTATGAGATAACAGGAACAAGTTTGATTCCAACCGTTAATTTAAATCTTTCACACGGCCTTACTCAGTCAATATTTAAGATATTATACAGTGATAATTTCCAGAAAAAGTGAGGTTTCATTTAGTCAATATCACACACCCCCAAGCCCTACTTGCATCTTTTCTTACCTGTTTAATCAGCATGTAGGTCTCGGACATGATCTTCTCGATGCGCCGCTGGTCGTAGGTCATACCCTTCTGACCTTGCTGCCACACCCTGTACGCATCCAAAAGCAGCGTCTTTCCCGACTCCACGTCATCCAGCAGCTTCCTCTTCCTGTTGGGTCTCTGCTGTTGTCCCACCTCAGGGGTGCTGGGTAGAGGTGTGGGGTTGCTGGCTGTTGGTGTTGTGACCATAGTAAGTGCTCCTTTAGCTGCGTTCACCTGATTCTGTAGCTGCTGCTGTTTTGAGCTAATGCTCAACTCCTCCAGTGATAGCTCAGACGCACGACTGCTCTCTGGAGCCTCCTCTGTTGCTGATTTAGCCACCCCTGCTCCTGTGGTCTGGTTTCAACAGGTGTTTGAGGGTCTCTGAATTTTAAGGCACCCGGCCATGATCCGGGGCCAAGCTCCATAGGCTCTACAAGTGCTGAAGTACCTTCTCTGGGGTGGCGGCCGTCTCTGTCGCCTGATTTAAAGGCTCCAGGGAGAGCTGAAGAGTGGCTGAAGATTGCTCAGGCATGCCAGGAGGTCCGGTCTCACTTCCTGTGGCCTTAGGGGTGTCGGGGAGTCCTGCTTTAGGCTGGGTGGCGTGGGAGCATTTGGGGTCCTCCACAGCAGGGGGCCGGTTGGACACATCCGCAGTGGTCATTTCACCCATAGAGGTGGTAGACGGTTTAGGGGGATCACTTACCTGAAAAAGAGAATGATATCTTCACACAACGAATATGACAAAGAAACCACATTTAAGGTGGCGCATGTAAGTAAGGCTGATTTTGCTGACAGAAAGCAAGATGTATACTAATATATTATGATTAGAGCAAACTTTAAAAAGGTTGTGACACAAGGAGTGAGGAAGGAACATTTTTGCATTACTGGATCGGATTTAACTCAATGTAAAATGTCTAGAGAAAGAAGCTATCATTCTGTTCTTTGAGCAGCCGGGATGGCATTAACTAATGTGTTAGCACAAACATAAGCGTATCCTTGGCTGTTAGATCTGGCTTAAGTCTCAGTTCTCAAACAGAGGAATCTCGCCATAGGAAACAAATGCTAGAAAGGCCGCTATTCAGCTTCTATTTCTAAAACAAAACCACACACAAAATAAAAAGTGCAATTCTCTTAAAACAAACAAACACAAGAAACACACAAAAAAACAAAACGGAAAACAAAAATAAAACCTAAAACCAAAACTAAAAACGTTAAAATAAAAAGTAGCAGACACAAAAATAAAAACAAACATTAAACCTTAAAAAACACACTAAAACAAAATAAAAAACAAGAAAAACAACAATAAAAACACAACTAAATCATTCTTAAACAAAACCTAAATATATATACATTTAAACAATTTAAAAAACACACACACAAAACAAAATGAAATAAAACCTTCAAAAAACAAACCAAAACAAATGATAATTTAGCTTTCATACCCCTGTGAGTTTATCCAGATTGTCTTCCAGCACTTTTACAGTGAAGAAAAACGCTCGCTTGGCCAAAACTTGTCGGTCCACATCTCTTAAGTACTTCCTATAACACAGCAGATATGTCCTTGCAATTAAATGTTTCAGGCCATACACTTCAACAAAATAGAAAAACAAACATACAAGTTAACTATATGAAATGCAATACATTTTCAAAGAAGATTTAAAAAATGTCAAACAACATTCACAACAAATATGCAAGACAAGATTAATTGAATAGTTCACAAGCATGTGGAAACACTACATTTCAAGAGGATACTTCACTCCATTTCCTGTTATAAATATGCACATTTAATTAAATGAGTAAAACAAAATAAACAAAGCAAATATTTGCAATGTCTTACTTTCCCTGATCAGGGGTTCTCTGAAGCATGAGGGAGATTTTAAGTAAAGTGTGGTGATCTTTCAGTTGAGACAGAATATCCAGCAAGAGCACGATGGATCTGTTCATATGAGATGCAAAACTGCCAGGACGATCGATCTCATCTACTGGAATACGCCAGATGCCCTGAGGAAGAGAAGGAGAGAGCCATTAGCAGAGAGAAGAGGAGTTCGTCTGCATGAACTGAGGCATCAGGACAGCTTTAAGCCCGGCGCTGGCTGTCAGGTCTGGCACCAGTCTCGTTTGCCAAACAAGCCAGCATCTCCACAGGAAAACTGATGTTACCAACGCCACTGCTGAGCTTCTCTTTACAGCACAGTCCAAAACATACATAAGGGCCAATTATAAACACAATTCAGTGCTTCACGGACATCTCCGATTGCGCCAAACAAACCTCCAGGCAAGTCCATTAACATTCACAAGAGGTAAACATACGGAGAGAATGAGTGGACGACTTCAGACAATGCAGCGCTCATAGGAGAAGGTAAAAATGAGAGAGAAGAGAAAATGGAGAGAAGTGGAAAAATTGTATTGTTGTAAGGCCATCTGCGGTTGGCTCTTGATGCGTTGGTCTCCGGCCATGAAGAAAATCTGCCCACTGATGAGAAATCTGCCTCAACCCACTCTCTCTCTCTCTCTTTCTCGATCCATCTCTCTAGCCCTATGCTTCATCTCGAGCTGTTCATCTTTCCCTCCAGTCGTGCTGGTCTAGTGTGCGAAGTCTATCTGGCTGGAAAACAGCAGACTAAACGGAGCTATTGACAATGACCAGAGAAGGCAAACTAATGAAGACGCCAAGAGAACAGACTCTACGCAGACACTTCTAGTTATGCAAGCTTGATTTCACGTATGGCATTGCATTGTGAAAGAACTCATAGCACAGTACGATGCATTCTCAGGATGACTGCAAGCGTGCAATAGCAGACATTAGCATATGTCTTCCTTTTGCCGTTTTCTCTTTTAGATCAACTACCGTACTGTCATGGTGGAGCAACAGTCTGAAGAGAATCTAGCTGTCTTATAGGAAAATACGACACTATATCACAGTAATGTGTTAAAGCCAATGTGAAACAGCATTTGAAACACATTTTACTTCTATAATCAAAATATTTAGCAAGAGAAATGTTGGACACGGCTTGATTTTATTTATTGAGAATTGATTCAATTATGCAAAAGTGAGCGATGCATATAAGCAGGGGCGCATTAGTGCACGGGCTTCAAGGGGCCCAGGGAACTACACTGGAAAGGGAGCCCACTGGCTGCAGGGAAATTATATTTTTCGAATAATTATATATTATTATAATATATAATTATTATATATGGGAGTTTGCAGCAGTGACAACAGCATTCTGTAAACAAACTCACAATATTCTGTGAGTATATATATTCTGCTGCTCTTAAGCGCCACCTTGTGGCAAAAAGTGAATTTGCATATTCTCTTATATTCACATTTTACGCAGAACAGTGTGGTGAAGGTTAACAGGCAGATTAACAAGGAAAAAACGACATTTGACAAATAATTGTCAGGAAGCTTCAAAAAAAAAAAAAGTGTTCTTGGGTAGGGGGGCCTACAGTAATGCTGTAGCCCAGAGGCCTCTGGTTATCTTAATGTTTCATGCCTGCATATCAGAATAAAGTCAGGGGATTTGAGAGGAGAAATTAATCAGCCGAACAAGAAAATCTTTCTTTATACACTGCTCAAAACTATTAGGATTTGTTTGAAATACAGGTTCTATGCTCACCAAGGCTGCATTTATTTAATAAAGAGTAAAAACTGTAAATATTATTACAATATTATTAAATACAATTTAGAATAACTGTTTTCTATTTAAATACACTTTAAATGTCATTTATTCCAGTGATGCAAAGCAGATTTGCTGCTCAGATAGTATTCATTATTATTTACTCTAAAGCGCGACGGAATGCCACGGAATTTGTCCATTTTTGGATGAATAAAAGGTCTGTCACTTGGAATCGCGATATGAACTAGTGTGTCAATATTAAAATTCAAAAGACGGTTTAAATATGGATCCTGCATGTTTCGTAAGCCTCGGTATGTAGGAATGGCAGAGATGTGGTTTTGTTTACCACACAAATACTGATGCACGCGTGAACTCTGGTGATTCTCGGCCTCTGCAACACTACATGAACACAAACTTACAGGTGTAAGAGTCCCTTAATGAGAATTTGACCATTTCATTTGAGAAAACTAGCATCGTATCTAGTGATCGACCATATTGATTTTTTATAACCGATACGATACAGATTATTTGTATGTTTATGTACCCGATAACCGATATTCAGAACCGATATTTATTTACTGTTATAAAGTAAATAAATAACAGAGTGAAGTAAGTCCATTCTTCAATTTGGTTTTTCCTCCTTTCAGTCATCTTAACAACAACAAAAAACTGTTGAAAATTAACATTTTCATGTAAAAATGTATCTTATAATTACAACAATAAAAACATTGTATTTATAAAAAGCATCATCAACACTGATATTAACAATAAGCAAAAGAATGTCTAATGTTTTCAAATGGAGAAAATAAAGGACAGGAGTCATCTCACCTTCATTTTAAACTACAGTTTTAGGTTTATAAGCTGTTTAATAGACTAAAGAGTGGAAAATAATTCACTGGATAATATTCTCTGGAATATTGAAATAAGCTATAACAAACAAAACATCGTATTTTATTGCATTTCTCAACTGGCATGTTTTATCAGAATTATTCAAATGTTTTTGTCTAAATTATGAAAACTGCAGACAGCGCGGTTTATCTATGCATTTACACAGAACTATACTCAAACTGCGATCGCTTGCGGAGATAATAAATAATTGATTTCGATAGAGATGTATTTATTTAGATGTTTATTGGTGAAATAATGGTTCTATAGTAAATGTTAATATAATTCAGCGTGTTTCAAACAAGTGAATCTTGTATAAAGTTACATGCGGTGGTCGTGCTGGAGCTTCTCCTGAGTGAACAGTGCTCCAGGTGTGTGTGTGTGCCCACTGCTCCAAGTGTGTGTGTACTTGGATGGGTCAAATACAGAGAACATTTCACTGCTGGTTATACTCTGTATAATTGTGTATGTGACAAAAAAAAAGAAAAAAAAGAAATATATATATATATTTTTTTTTTACCGATAACCGATTATGGTAAAATGCTTAAATATCGGGAAAAATATCGGTGAACCGATATATCGGTTAATCTCTAATCGTATCATACTGTATACACAGAAACTTCATGGCAACCTGTCAAAATACATTTAACAGAACGAGAATACAATTATTATTACACATTTTTTAAAGGTATATATTCACACAATTTGTCTACCGTGCATTAATTTTAACAGTAAACCTCTGTTTGTTTGCAAAAAAATAGAAGGGTTTCATTTTCATTTGATTAAATATAAATAAATGTTTCATGTCTTCATTTCTTTATCAGAAAATAGAACATTTCTGGAAGAAAAAAAGAAAACAAATTTATTATTCAAAATCTTGAAATTGAGAGCTTTGGATTTTTTTTTTGGCACTTAAATAAATGTTTTTGTTATTGTAAAGTACCGTTTGGGTACCGGTACCGAATTACAGGTACCGATACCGGTTCAAATGTGTACGGTACCCAACCCTATCAAAGAGGCTCAATATTTTATTTATGGAATAACCAATGCAATACATTGGAAATGGATGCAGTTGCATCTGTGCTCTGGTCACGACAGCTTCATCATTCAGTAGTGTGAGCGTGTCTCCAGCAAGCAGAGAACTTCTGAGTCAACATAAGAGCAAACAGTCTGTTTTCAAACAGAAAGCTATAGCAATGCAGAGATGTACATCTGTGCAGTCTTGAGTTCAATGATGAAATGGTGTACTCCAGTTTTCTGCTGCCAATCTTTCAGTTTGAATCTTTCTAATTGCCCTAAAAAAAGACACTGCTTCGGTCTGGCCTGGCAGACACCCATGCATGGACATTTGGACATTCCAGAAACTGTAGATAATGGCATTGGAGCATGTGGAAACTGAGAGAGGATGTAAGCGAGAACTAAAAAATATGCAGGATCGAGAAAAGAGAGAATGCGAAAAAGAATGAAATGCTAATCAGAATGTTGGATGTTTCCGGAGACCTGGATGTTTATTTGCATGCGGAATGATCTGCAGCTGCTAGTCATCAAATTAAGAGCAGAGTGAACGAACCCATCCAGAAGACACATGAGAAGAAGGCAGGGGAATGGGGGGGGGGGGGATATAGCTGGAGGATGGATTAAAAGAAATGAAGAAACTTCATATCTTGGTAATAAACTGAAATTCTTTCTATTCAGCAGTCATGTTTTCTACCTTATAGTGCATCTATATTTTTCATCCTTTAGGGGAATTTTATATGTTTGTTGTTTTAATTTTTATTGAGTTGTTTTTGATGCTGCAACGGTCTGGCTTATGTTTTCAAAACAATAAGCACTATATTCGGAGAAATCGAGTCCGACTCTTTTAAACTCTGTTGTTACAGTGTTTGGTTGCTCTCCGTGTTATTTCCGGCTGTTTAAGATTGGAAAAATAGGCTCTGTGATGGTCCCATGGAGCATCTTGAACTGGATGATCTTACTTACAATATTTCAGCCTGCTGTGTCGGTACTTCAATACAGTGCCGTAGAACTTCTACGGTTTCATTTCAATCGCTATCCATCTCCTCCGGATCTTCATTTCTACACTGACATTTCTAAGCCTTGTCGAAAATATATTCATCGCGGATCGAGACGGAATTACAATTATGATGACTCCAACTCTATAAAGTCTTTCTGGTCATCATCTTCGCGTTCGACAAGGAAATTGGACCGCACTGCGGATCACTCTGTGCTAGCCCATCTAGGCAAATCAACAATCACTGAATCTACAACGAATGTTTTTACATTTGGATTACTTAACATTCGTTCAATTAACAACAAAGCGCTTTTGGTTTGGGATCTACTGAAGGATTGTAAGTTTGATTTCTTCTGTTTGACTGAGACATGGCAGCAACACAATGATTTTTCTCAGCTGAATCAGTCCATTCCTCCAGGTTTTGCTTACGCTTGTCAACCCTGAGTCTCGGGTCGAGGTGGTGGCCTAGCAATGCTTTACAATAAGAAATGGAAGGCCTCTACTATAGCTGCACCTTCCTATGCTACTTTTGAATCTATGGTGCTACAAGTTAATGGACCGGTACCCACTATCAGAACAACTGTTTACCGTCCACCTAAATGTAATACAAATTTTTTAACTGAACTTTCTGCTTTTTTAACTTTATTATGTTCTGTTTCTCCAAATGTGATTATGGTTGGTGATTTTAATATTCATATTGATAAAGCTACTGTCACTTATACAAAAGACTTTCTATCATGTTTGGATAGTTTTGGACTGAAACAGTTTATTGATTTTCCAACTCATTCAAAAGGTCACACACTTGATCTTCTTTGTTGTACTGGAATAACACCTTTTGATTGTAGTTCACGTGACTTGTCTATATCTGATCATAAACTTGTGTCTTTCAGTGCCAAATTAACTGTATCAAAAATTGCTCTAAGATGTACTATCACATTTCGCAATATTACGAATATTGAACTGTCTGTGTTTTCTAATGAAGTTGATAAATTGTTGAACAATGATGGATTACTTAGCCTGGATGAGTTGACTTCTTACTACAATGACCAGTTGCAGAATGTCTTAGATGTTGTCGCACCTGTTAGAACTCGGATTGTCTCATTTGCTCATACTGCTCCATGGTATACTTCTGAGTTACGTCTGTTAAAAGCTAAGGGGCGTCAATTAGAGCGTTTATATATGAGATCTGGTTTAACTGTGCACAAGGAAATGTATGATCACCACTTTAGAGACTACAAAGATGCCCTTTCTACTGCTAAAACAAATTATTATGCCAATTTGATAAACTCTGGTGGTGGAAACACAAAAGTACTGTTCTCTACAATGAATAATATTTTGCGACCACCAGATGCTTTCTCATTACATTCGCATTCTAATACTACATGTGATGCATTCATGAATTGTTTAATGATAAAATTGAAACAATTCATAAGAATTTAATACCCAATATTGGGGCATGTGGTTCATTCTTCTCTCTTTATGATGCTTCTACTCTAACTGCTTTTTCTAGTTTGTATTTGCCTACGGCGAATGAAATAGCTGAATGTGTTCAAAAATCTAAATCTACCACCTGTCAGTTAGATCCTATTCTTGTCAAGTTTTGTTTACCCTCTTTATTACCCTTGATAACTCAAATTATACATTCTTCTCGTATTACTGGTACTATTCCTTCATCCTTCAAAGTAGCGGCCATTACGCCCATACTTAAGAAACCCGGTGCGGATTGTAATGACCCTGAAAACTTTCGACTCATATCTAATTTACCATTTCTTTCTAAACTATTGGAAAAAAATGTTGCTCAGCAGGTACATACTCATTTAATGGAGAATAACTTGTTTGAGCAATTTCAGTCTGCTTATCGTCCATATCATAGCACGGAGACAGCGCTTATTAAAGTCACAAATGATTTGTTAATGGCTGCAGATTCGGGACTTTTAACAATACTAATTCTTCTCGATTTAACTGCAGCTTTCGACACTATCTCACATAGTATTTTATTGGAGAGATTGATTTCTATTGGGATCACTGGTATATCCCATGATTGGTTTAAATCATATTTATCTGGTCGGACTCAGTTCGTTCAAATAAAAACATTTAAATCGCGGATATCTCAGATAACCAGTGGTGTGCCTCAAGGCTCAGTCTTGGGCCCTCTTCTGTTTATTGTGTATTTATTGCCTCTAGGACAGATTTTCCGTAAATGTAATATACATTTTCACTGCTACGCAGATGACACCCAGCTCTATATATCTTCGAAGCCTAGTTCAGTATTGCCGTCTTCCTCTCTTTTGCTTTGTCTTTCTGAAATTAAATCATGGTTTACATGCAATTTTCTCAAAGTTAATAGTGCGAAGACTGAAATGTTATTAGTAGGTACTAAATCAAAGCTGCGTAATTGTGGAAGTTTTACACTTACTATCGACAACTCTGTTATCTCTCCTTTTTCTCAGGTCAAGAGTCTGGGTGTCATCCTTGACAGTACTCTGTCTTCGAGGCACATATAAATAATATTACACGGTCCGCATATTACTATCTGAAATATTAATCGTCTTGACCATCTCTTTCTGTTAATGGTACTGCTGTCCTCGTGCATGCATTAGTTACCTCTCGAATTGACTACTGTAACTCTCTGCTCAGTGGTGTTTCACAGAAACTTATTCATAAACTTCAGATGGTTGAAAATTCAGCAGCTCGGATCATTACACGAACACCGTTGAATGAGCATATTACTCCAGTTTTAGGGCACCTTCATTGGCTTCCAATCAGATATCGTATTCAATTTAAGATTTTACTTTTTACTTATAAGGCTCTTCATAATTTAGCACCTTCATATCTGAGTGAACTTCTTCATGTGCATGTACTACCCGATCCCTCAGGTCTTCTGCTTCTGTGACTCTTGTTGTACCATCTGTACGTTTGACTACCGTGGGAAGTAGAGCCTTTAGTTGTATTGCTCCGACGATTTGGAATACTTTACCTCAAGATATACGTAATAGTCTTAGTCTTTCAATTTTTAAATCACGTCTTAAAACTCATTTTTTTAGATTAGCCTATCCTGAGTAATTTTAGTTATGTTAATTGGGTATTGAATTTTTGTAGTATTGTTTATCGTGTTATTGTATTTTCCTTCTGTTTAATTATGTATTTTATTCTTGTAAGGTGTCCTTGAGTGTCTTGAAAGGCGCCCACAAATAAAATGAATTATTATTTATTATTATTATATACATGCCGATATTTAAAAAAAAATTTTCTATCAGAGCAATTTTGACGAACATTGTAGCCAGTTAGACTCAAAATGTTTATTAATATTATGATTTATTTAATAATATTATCATTTTGATTTATTCAATCACTTATAAATATAATACAATTATACTATTATAAATATAGTTAAACATAATCAAGACATGTTTTCCAGAATACGATTAACTAAAATAACACAATATTTAACTATTTTCATTTATATCTACTACCATAAGAACAAACAGCAATATTTAACTATACAGTAAAAACAAAAAAAGATGTTTCAAAGTTGTAAATAAAAGATTAGATTTACAAGTACGTCTTTGGAGTATGTTTTACAAGAAAATACCCTTTAGTACTTCAGATTTTATTTTAATTCAGTGCATTACTTACAGATTCTTTGTCATTATTTGTGAAATTTGCACATATATTTGAACTAAAACAATGAACATGGAATGTTTTTGAGGGTTTGAAAATTAAATCTGTAAAATCTGAATTTCACATAAATTAATCAAACTTAACGTCGTTTTGAATAAAACTATTTAACGAGATTCATGTTATTAATACTATCAACACCACCATACACCAAACTGTGAGAAAATAAAAAGCTCACCAAAACCATCTTAACAAAAAAAAAAGTGTCTTTAAATATACCATAAATATTAAACATATATCACGCAACTTTACCTTTGAATAACAAAACACTAGACTCAAACAGACCAGCAACAGTGACTAATGCCATAACACATACACTCACTGGCCACTTTATTAGGTACACCTTGCTAATACCGGGTTAGACCCTGTTTTTTCTTCAGAACTACCTTAATTCTTCGTGGCATAGATTCAACAAGGTGTTGGAAATATTCCTCAGTGATTTTGGTCCATATTGACACGATAGCATCACACAGTTGCTGCAGATTTGTCGGCTGCTCATCCATGATGTGAATCTCCCGTTCCACCAAATCCCAAAGGTGCTCTATTGGATTGAGATCTGGTGACTGTGGAGGCCATTTGAGTCATTTGAGTAAAGTTTTCTCATTCTCATGTTCAAGAAACCAGTCTGAGATGATTTGAGCTTTGTGACATGGTGCATTATCCTGCTGGAAGTAGCATCAGAAGACACTGTAGTCATAAAGGGATGGACATGGTCAGCAACAATATTCAGGTAGACTGTGGCGTTTAAACGATGATCAATTGGTACTAAGGGGCTCAAAGTCTGCCAAGAAAATATCCCCCACACCATTACACCACCACCACCACCAGCCTGAACCGTTGAGACAAGGCAGGATGAATCCATGTTTTCATGTTCTTTACACCAAATTCTGACCCTACCATCTGAATGTCGCAGCAGAAATCGAGACTCATCAGACCAGGCAACGTTTTTCCAATCTTCTATTGTCCAATTTTGGTGATCCTGGGCGAATTGTAGCCTCCGTTTCCTGTTCTTAGCCGACAGGAGCGGCACCCGGTGTGGTCTTCTGCTGCTGGAGTCCATCTGCTTCAGGGTTCGATGTGTTGTGTGTTCAGAGATGGTATTCTGTATACCTTGGTTGTAACGTGTTTATTTGAGTTACTGTTGTCTTTCTATCATCTCTAACCAGTCTGCCCATTCTCCTCTGACCTCTGATATCAACAAGGCATTTTCGTCCACACAACTGCCACTCACTGGATATTTTCTCTTTTTTGGACCATTCTCTGTAAACCCTAGAGATGGTTGTGTGTGAAAATCCCAGTAGATCAGCAGTTTGTGAAATACTCAGACCAGTCCGTCTGGCACCAACAACCATTCCACGTTCAAAGTCACTTAAATCCCCTTTCTTCCCCGTTCTGATGCTCGGTTTGAACTTCAGCAAGTCGTCTTCACCACATCTAGATGCCTAAATGCATTGAGTTGCTGACATGTGATTGGCTGATTAGCAATTTGTGTTACCAAGCAATTGAACAGGTGTACCAAATAAAGTGGCCGGTGAGTGTACTTTTAGCTGTGAAACAGCACTCAAAAGAGAGAAGCTGCCAAGAATGAGTCTCTGTGTGTGTGTGTGTGTGTGTGTGTGTGTGTGTGTGTGTGAGAAAGCGTTTTGCCCTTTCACTGCAGGGATTACCCAAAGCCCCTCCAGCAGGACACAGTAGATGGATGGACACGGGAAAGAGAGAGGAGTGTATCCTGATGGACGGATATGGGAAAGAGGCGTGTCCAGATGGATCAGAGGATGGAATGCTATTAGACGGGTCTCTGGCACCGGACCTCAAACCACTGTGTTACAGTCCAAATAACACCGCTTTACAGTCAGATTACACACATGAGCTCAGTCATTCCTGCACTGCAGCAGCTGTACTTCTCATCAGCATGTTTACAAAATGTGGGGTTCCCCATAACTGTGGGGTGTGCAAGAATAATACTATTACATCATTTCCAGTCAATGTTTACTTTAATGTTTATAACAAAGTTTGTTTACCTAAATAACTATAGTTGTTTTATAGATAAAAAAAATAGATTACAAATCAAATCTCATGACTTCTCTGTAAATAAAAACCTAGACTTTAAATAACTTAGTTTTATAAGAAAACATGTAACAATGTGCTCCTCTGGTGAACTACTTGTTGGGCTTAAATGCTGACTAACATCCTCCAAACAAAGACAACAAATAGCTTAACTTTTGTTCAGTTACAAATATTCAGTTAAATATATATTGTCTTGAAGAGCAAACTTTAGCCTTAATTATACCACTGAAGCTCGTAAATGAGTTTTAAATGCAAAATTATGCTACAGTCATTTCATCAACTTGTTTTGGCTTTGCTGTTATGATAACTACACCAGCATTTGATACCAGTGTGGCTTTTTGTGTCAGCGAGAACTTGCATCACAGACAACTTTGTTTACTAAAAGAAGAGACATAATGGGAGTGAACGGTATGTCCCTTTCAAAAGGTTAAGTATGAGAGGCAAGTGCTCTGGAATTTGACACACTAAGAAACCTGTTTATTCTACATTTCTTATTGTCTGGGAATCCCCACCCCTCCAGAGGTGAACAAATACATAATAGCCATGTTTATATGAGTTCTGTCATAAAAAAGTGAGGGAAAAACAAAAACAATGCTTTCACAGCAACCAAAACTTCCTGATGATGATGACTAACAATAATTAATCTAGCCAATCATCTGCTTCTGATTAGCATGTTTCCTTTATTATAAGGAAAACTTTTGACTACAACTAAAAGATATAAGATGACAACAACAAACAATTGAACGAATACTCATAAAAGCTACCAACCCATACAAATTCCCTTTTGCAGACTTTAAAAGACTAAACTCGACTGACCAGCGAAAGAAGAGCGAGCTGTCATGTCTGTTTCAGGCCTACAGCTACTACTAATGCGATCAATATAATCTGACAGCAAAATCATTGAATTGAGCCCAGCAGACGCAGGACTTCCCTAACCATGTGAGACCAGTCCTCCAGCACGAGCTGCAAAAAGAGTTTAAATTTCCTCCACCAGTTAAAAAAAAGAAAAACACTCTCTCGAGAGAGAGCCTTCAATATGAGCAGCGCAAACCAGCCAATGTGGACATTTCAAGAACGCTGCAAGATGTTTCTGATAAGCAGTTCCGATTCAACACGTTTGACTAATTTAAGCAAAACAAGATGTGTGACACTTTGTGAATTTGACCTCAGGGATTCCCCCTAGACACCCAACCCCACCTTCTTTAAAAGTGTCAAGAATTATAGTATCTTAAGAAGCATCCCCCTCCAGAACTGAGGAACACAGCAGGAACGCGGGAACAAGGAGGAACGAGGTTCCCAGTTTTCTGACTCATCCAGCGCACTTCATCACTCCATTTCTGGTCATTACTGCCACTGGTATTGATGAAACACAGGACTCCGGCGAGAGCACTAGCTAACTATTATCTGCGTCACGCGTGACTGAGTCAATGCTCTCAAACGCTCACTTTCTTTCTCTTGCTCTACTCCTTGAACTCTCACACACTGCTCTCCCAACCTTCAAGCAGCTCTTTCCACCAAATCCCAACGAAACAATCTCAAATTCGAGCAAGCTGTCACTTTTCCTTTCCACCTTTTATTCCAGGAGCAAAACCAGAAAGAAAAGGAAACCAAGCAGGAAAAGCAAAAGGAAGAAACTCACCATCACCGAGGAGAGCTGCTCCACGCTCTGCCTGTATGAAGTGTGTGAGTAAATGGGATGTTTTGATTTTTTTTTTTAAACGTTCCAGCGAGAGAAGGCGAGCTGAAGTCCAGGCTCGAGGGAGTGGGCTGCACGCGTGCGGAGGGAGGAGAACAGGAGAGATGGCTGAACGAGTGTGCCTCAAACAGATGAGCGCTTGCTCTCTCTTTCCAGCCCTGCCATCGCAAAACAAAACGCCCACGCTTCTCTTTCTCTGCTCTGACCCCAGCGCACTCGCTCGTGCTCTTGCTCCCTCCCTCCCCGTGCTCTCGCTCCTTCTCTGAACACAGGCGAAGAGACGGCCCCTTCAGAACGCAGCCAGCCAATCAGAGACGGACTCTGTTTCTCAGCTCAGCAGGGCACACCCACACAAACATACAGAGAGAGAGAGAGAGAGAGATAGAGAAAACATGCAACAGGATGTTAGTGTGGGTCAGAGGGAAAAGGGTGTATATGAACACAAACACAGATACGAGGAGACAAGGTGAAGGATTGGAATAAAATAGAGTAGAGACAAGAACACAACAGACAAGGAAAGAAAGGAGACAAGAAGAGGAGATGCTATAAGAGACTAAGAAAGAGAAAAGAGAGGAGGTGAGAGAAGAACACTAGAAACATCAACAAAAGTAAAAAGGAGAGCAAAATAACAGGAGATGAAAATAGAAGAGATAAGACCAAAAACAGAAGAGATAGGATGAGACAAGAGAAGAAGGTGAGAAGAAAAGGAGGAATAAGAAAAAGTAAAATGAGGGGAAAAAAGAACTATGGAGAAGAGAAGACAAGAGATACGACAAAAAAAGAGAAAACAGAATAGACAAGAAAAGAGAAGAGGTGAAACAAAAAGAGGCGATATGAGACAGCTTGAGAGTAAAAGAGAAAATAAGACAAAGAAGAGATGGGACAATAAGAGACAAAAACAGAGATGAGAGGAAAAGAGACTAGATGAGAACAGAAACAAAGACCAAGTATATAGAAGTTTGTTTGTTTTTTAAATAAGAGAAGATAGATGAGAATACAGGAGAAAACAAAAGAGACAAGGTGAGATGAGAAGCTAGCCAGGCTGAAAGAAGAAGAAGAAAGCAGAAGAGAACAGAACAGAGATGAGAGACTAGGACAGGCGAGAGGAGATGATAAGAAAAGATGAGATTAGCTGAGACAAGAAAAGGAGGAAGAGAGACAAAGAAAAGAAAGAAAAAAGTGAGGCAAGAACAAGAGACAGGCCGAGAATAGAGAATAAGACAAGACGATGATGTGAGAAAAGAAGAAGACACGGTGAGACATGAGAAGAGACAAGAAAATAGGAAAAGGAAAGAGATGAAACAAGATGAGACAAGAAGTGAGAGGAGTTTGGAGAAAAGAAGAGACCAGGAGATGAAAAGAGAAAGGAAAAGAGGTGAATAGAGACAAGAGACATGAAGTGAAGAAAGTAGGTGGGGAGACAAGAAGTGAGGAGAACAAAAGAGAAAATTCGAGACGAGACAAGAAGAGACAAGCTGGGGAAATGTTTATGTTGCAGTCACTAAGGCACAGAGAGTGCAGAGGTGTATCTCTGCCATACAGCTCTCATTTCCCCTTCTCCCTCTGTTAATGTTTGTGTTTCCACTGTGACAACAACACACACACACACACACACACACACACACACACACACACACACACACACACACACCTGGCATTTCCAACATCCTGCTGCTAACAGGAAAGTCAAGATGCAAATCGTGCTGACCGTATCTCTACATGTGAACCTCAGGTGTTTGCTACGACTGAACTTTCACATACCAGCACTTCACACACACAGAATGAAGCACAGCATATACATGTCATTCAGCCTGCTGTCAAACACACTTTCACTCGTTACACTCTGAAGACATGCTGATACAGGTAGAGACAGCTAAAGAAAACTGGAACGTGATGCTTTTATAAAATAAAACCCAACCCAGGCAGCTATTCTGTGGCTCGGGCCAGTGGTCCATTGAGAGCAGGAGAGTGGGCGGCTACATATGCGAGCGCATATGCCTGAGTGTGTGTGGACATGGAAGAGAAACTGTGTGTGTGTTTTTGTGATGCGTTTAAGACTTAGGCCAACAAATACTGCCAGAGCCTAGGGCAAACTAGAGCAGCCTGACCCATATCATTCTCTATTCTAATTCTATTCTTAAAAACAAAACAAAAAACTTGCCCCTTTTAGACTTGAACTCTGTTCATTTACTAACTACACTAGTAGCTTCTTTATTCCTTTTCTATTCTATCTGTTTTTATTTTATTTATTATATTATTTACAAAAAAAGTCTAACTGGGACTTGTCATAGCACTTGCATGTTGTTGCTCTTTTGTTGGTTTTGATGGCTTCCATTGTCCTCATTTGTAAGTCGCTTTGGATAAAAGTGTCTGCTAAATGCATAACTGTAAATGTAAATGTAAATATCACTCACTCACATATACAAAGGCAACGATTCCCCTTCTCCTGTTCTGTAGAAACAGGAAATGAAAATGTGATTCATGACAACAAAATATACAGTATGTCCTGTGTCTTCTCTCCATTTCACAAGCCTTCTACAACGGTGCAAATACAAGGTTACATACATGAAATAATTGATCAACATGGAAAATTGTTAATTAACTGGATGAATGTTTTGAGTGATGGCAGTCCACACACTGACTTGTGTTGCAGCCTCGAATTAAACTACATCATGTTGTTTTGTCTGGCCAGAGGAGAACGGCCCCCCCGACTGAGCCTGGTTTCTCCTAGAGGTTTTCTCCAAAGAGTTTGCTTCATCTTTGTCTTGCTTATTTGGGGACAGTTAATATTTGGCAATATTATCGACTTGGTAGCGCAGACACTACTGGATGAGAACTGAACTGAGCTGGACGATGACATTACTGAACTGACTTTAAATGAAACATTGACTGAATTTTGTTTGCATTATTGAAACATTGTTTTTCTGTTTAAAACTATACTATACTTCTATGTAAACAAAATTACATTTGAAAGTGGTCAAAGAATGGGGGGGATAAGCGTACAATGAAAGAAACACAGGGTCATTTTATATCAAATCCTTCATAAAAATATAGTTTTATGAGTCCAGATATGGCTGTCATAAGCACTTTGACTGTGATTGTGCGGCTAAACACAGTTGAGAGGTTTTTCAGCAGGGCATCATTTACATTCGACTGTTATATTCGTAGAATTCAAGCTCTCTCATTTACCAACGCAGCTTGTCATAACAGTGAAATGTCGCTGTTTTCTTTAAACTTCAATAGCTTCATACAGCATGTGCATAAATGTCAATCAAACGGAGAAAACGACAGCAATATTTTTCATTTAAACAATACAATGTTTGGACTTAGGATTAAAGTTAACCGAACCTAATTGATTAAAACATAGAAATACTTAAAAGGAGGTTATTGCAGCTTTGTTTCTTCAATCTGAAACGTTAACACACAATATAGCTTAATCTTGCAATTGTAAGTTTATATAAACTTTATTTTTGTTAATTAAATTTATAATTATGTTTTTCTTATAAACTATTATTATTTATCTTACTACTCTCACCGTTTTTAATTTATAAAATTAGTGATATATTAATAATATATATTAATATATTAAATTAGTTTATAATAAAATAAAATATTTTTTTATTATTAATTTTACGTAAAACATTTTCCTTGTGTAAATTATTACAATAAAAAGTAGTTAAAAGTAGGGCTGGGAAAACAAAATCGAGAAATGATTCAGCTTTGATTCTGAGATTTTCCGAATGCATCGCGATTCTCTCTCGAATTCTGAGATGGCACTGTATGCTTTAGAAACAGCCGTACTCTGCTTGCTTCCTGTTCCTTACACAAACTTGAACCCAGGGGCGGCGTTTACGTTGCCATACTCTATCCCAGTCAGGTGTGCCATGTAAAATTATCCAAACTTTATATCTCTATTATTTAAATCAGTGCTATTGGTCTGCCGTATGTGTATTTGAGGGTTTTACAAATATTTAACCAATGAAAAGCATTCAAAAGAACTTGTCAGTAAAACTTCGTAATGCCAATGGATCCTCAAACTGCCAGCGAAACCTCGTAACTTCTCCACGCCTCAATTCAGATTTACGTGCCGCGCACAGCCAGATCTCCGCTTGCTCACAATGCAAAGCTAAATAAATAACTGATGTTTGAATAAGTTCAGTATTTTCTTTACTCAAACACTATGTACAGTGCTCAGCGTAAATGAGTACACCCCCTTTGAAAAGTAACATTTTAAACAATATCTCAATGAACACAAAAACATTTTCCAAAATGTTGACAAGACTAAGTTTTATTTAACATCTGTTTAACTTATAACATGAAAGTAAGGTTAATAATATAACTTAGAGAACAACATTTTCAGTTTTACTCAAATTAGGGTGATGCAAAAATGAGTACACCCCACTGAAAGTCTCTGGAGCAAAGCTACATTTTAGACTACAAATGTCTAATTTAACAAGAATTCAACCACAGGTGAGTCTAATTATTCATTACACAGGTGACAGTTGACTATAAAAGGGTGTTACTTAAAGAAAACCCCTTCCCATTTCATGCTGTCAGCAATGGCACTACATGGAAGAGAAATGTCCTGAGACAGACCTAAGACCTGAGAAAGAAAATAATAATAACAAGGTGAAGGCTACAAGAAGATCAGCAAAGCTTTACTTATCAGTCAGAATACTGTAGCAAAAGTGGTACAAACATTTAAAAAAGATGGAACTGCAACCATGTCACAGAGACGTCCAGGTCGTCCACGGAAGTTAACACCTCGTCAGGACCGTCTTCTGATGAGAAGGGTTGAAGAAAATCGACATGCAAGTTCACTGCAGTTATCTAAAGAAGTAGAAAGCCAAACTGGGGTGACTATTTCCCGTGACACTGTCCGTACACTGCAGAGGAATGGCATGCATGGGTGCCGCCCACGAAAGAAGCCTCTCCTAAAGCCCAGGCACAAAAAGCCAGTCTAGAGTTTGCCAGGGCCCATGCTGACAAAGATGAAGACTACTGGGACTCTATACTCTGGAGTGATGAGACCAAGATAAATGTTTTGGAACTGATGGCTTCAAAACTGTATGGCGTCGCAAAGGTGAGGAATACAAAGAAAATGCATGGTGCCTACAGTGAAACATGGTGGTGGCAGTGTCCTTATGTGGGGCTGCATGAGTGCTGCTGGTGTCGGGAGCTGCATTTCATTGATGGCATCATGAATTCACAAATGTACTGCTCTATACTGAAAGAGAAGATGCTACCATCACTCCGTGCCCTTGGTCGTCGTGCACTTTTCCAACATGACAATGATCCTAAACACACATCTAAGGCCACTGTTGGATTTCTGAAGAAGAACAGGGTGAAAGTGATTCAGTGGCCAAGTATGTCTCCTGATCTGAACCCAATCGAACACCTATGGGGAATTCTGAAGAGACAAGTTGAGCATCACTCTCCATCCAGCATCCAATCTCTAAAAGAGGTCATTCTTGAAGAATGGAAAAAGATAGATCTGGCAAAATGTCGCCAACTTGTTCATTCCATGCCTAGAAGACTTGGTGCTGTCATTAAAAATCATGGAGGCCATACAAAGAACTAGATTTAGTAGTTTTTGTTGTGGGGTGTACTCATTTTTGCATCACCCTAATTTGAGTAAAACTAAGTTATATTATTAACCTTAATTTCATGTTATAAGTTAAACAGATGTTATATAAAACTTAGTCTTGTCAACATTTTGGAAAATGTTTTTGTGTTCATTGAGATATTGTTTAAAATGTTACTTTTCAAAGGGGGTGTACTCATTTACGCTAAACACTGTATGTAAAGGCTATTTTTTGTTTTTTGTGTGTTTGAAGAGCGGGGAAAGAGTTTAAGCATTTGCCGTCTAGTTGTAGCCAATATAATTTTGTACGTTTCAAATATCCTGTGCATATAATTTAATTGTTAATATCATGAGATTTTGGCCAAGTGTATTAAACAACAAGAAAAACTAAGCGCCCATATAGCTACAATGCACGTCATAACCTGTAAGTTGATGAAAGTGTAAGCAATGCACTTACTGCCTCATTCTAATGACAGAAAAAACACTCGCTGATCAAAAATATTGTTGACTTGATTTTCATAAAATGTTAAGTGCAAGTGTCTGATAAAGCCACAATACCAACTCTGACCATGCAATGTTTAATTATTGTAAAAAAATCCCTTTCTATCTTTCCCCCTTTATTTCAGTGCTTCAGTGTGCCGTGGGATTTTTTTTTTTATTTACATCCCAAACAAGACTCCGCGCCACACCCTATGGTTTTGTGAAACGCCACCACTGGTTGCACCTAAAATAATCATTCATAAAATTTGAAAAGGTTGAAACGAATTACAAGGATATTCACAGTGGGCTGTCTTTACATTAATCTCGCGTCATATCGCATTCTGAGCCGAGGTGAAATTACATGACTCAGCCGGACGCACAAGTGCTCTTCAGCGCTCTTCTTCATGAGCGGATGTGTGCGGATAAAAACTAGATTAGAGCGCCATCTACTGTTAAAATATAAGCTCAGAATAGATTCCAGAGAAAATCGCGATGCATTCGGTAGATTTCAGAATCGATCCACGAATCGATTCTGCATCGTTTTATCATCGCAGCCCTAGATAAAAGGTACACGTGTGTTCTGACAGAGTAACCTCTTATTAGCTGTTAAACACTGTTTTTTTCAATCTGCATTTTATTTTATAACATTAATAATGCACTTAAAGGGATAGATGACATTCTGTCATAATTTACAAACTCTCAATTTGTTCTAAACCTGTAGCTATTTTGAAGAATGTTAGTAACAAACAGTTGATGGTAGCTGTTCACTTACATAGTATGGGAATAAATACTATGGAAGCCTATCGTTACCATCAACTTTTTATTTATCCGCATTCTTCAAAAACAAATTCTTCTTTCATGTTCAATTGAAGACCACTCAACAAAAGGTTTAAAATAACTTGAGATAGAGTAAATGATATAATTTTATTTTTTGGTATAACTATTCATTTAAATCTGCACATTGTTTAAAGGATACAACTAGGCAAGATGGAATATCCGTTAGATTAAAAACATAACCATTAAAACAGCTCTAAATTACCACCATAATAAAATGCAAACGCTCTTGAAGTTTCCATGAGCCCTGGACTGGATGCTGCTTGTGTATGTGAGGATTTTCCCATAAGTTGAGAACAGGTGGGCACGAGGTTGATGTATCCTAGTGGGCAGAGCTCTGAAGCCCAGCGAGACGTGACGCCCGAGTGTTTTTATACCGCCGTGTGCCAAAACTGACAAAGCCACAGGCTGCTTCCTCACAGCGACCGCACCCACAGCCAAAGGTAGACACACTAACACTAACACAACACTAATGTTACGGCCTCTGCTCTGTGAGGACTGTACCAATGTGCCAAAAGGCCAATGGGCAAAACAGCAACAACACATGTACACACGCCATAGTGATGCCATCTGTCTGCCTCATGGTGAGCAGTGAGTAAATCCTGCCAGTTTAGGGCATTTTCAGTGAGGAGTCGTAATCTCTCTGGATTTATGTCTCTGTGTGTGTGTGTGTGGATGTGTGAAGGGATTTTATTGCACGGAATCGCAGGAACTCATGATGGCATACATCACACATGTGTATGAACAGCAGACTCGCTCTGCCAGATACACACACATCACTAATATCTCCAGACTGGATCACGCTGTAGCTGTGATACGGTGAACTTTGACATTTAAGCACAGCTGCATGCATATGTGACTTACGTTGAACAGATTGGTCTTATTCCTCTCGCAGAATAGTCCTTGTGCTGGCATGTGCTTCAGCTGTTGCCATGGGACACTGCTCCCTAGCAACACATCTCGTGCCCATTGCAGGTTCTGTGAAAACACAAATATATTCAGTCAGCTGTGTATGCAAGAGGGCGAGAGAGCGTGTGATGACTTGAACTGAGCGAAGTCGGAGGAAAGCCTGACCACTTCACTCGCACACACACTCCTGATGGAATCCTAGAGTCCTGCTTAACAGTGCAGATATACTTATTAAATAAATAGTAGGCAGTATGTGAACGAGTATACAGTAGGTAAGGATAGACATCTCAATTAAACACATTATGGTAGATGGTCACATGACTTCATTGCAGCATGCAGTTATCGTATATACTGTATACCACCCACGAATTTTGAAAAACAGTATGCAATAGTTAGCAATAAGCATTTCAAACTGTATAAAACTACAGTGTCATGTGACTTTAATGCAGTATGCAGTGATAGTACATAGTGTATATTGCATACTATTTTTGAGAAAATAATGAGACGGTATGGAATAGGTAGCAATAAATATTTCATACTATATGAGTTTAGTATGATGTAGGTAGTGATAAGCATTTCTAATTGTATTAAACTAACGTGTCATGTGACTTGAATGCAGTATGCAGTGATAGTACATACTGCATATTACATATTAGTTTTGAGAAAGTAGTATGTGATGATAGTATGGAGTAGAAAACATTTCCAACTACATTGTCACGTGACCAGTGCTATAGCATATACAGTATATTGCCTACTACTTTTGAGGATACAGTGTGCAACACAGTATGCAGTAGGTAGAAATAAACATTTCAAAGGTTATTAAACTACAGTGTAACGTGATTTTAATGAAGCAGTTAAATACTGCATACTGCCTACTATGTAGTGGTAAACATTTCATATCCTACACCGTAAAGCTTGCTGTGATAGTACAGACTGTACATTGCCTACTGTTTCTCAAAAAGGAATGTATTAGGTAGTAATCATTTCAAATTGCAATATGCTACATTACGGACACATGAAATCTAGTATTTATACTGCCTGTTGGCTTTTAATGTGTGTGAAAGCGCATGCAGTAGGCTGTAGTGTATACTTGCGTATACTGCCTACTGATTGTTTTTGAACATGTCAGAGTTTGCAGTAAGTAATAATAAATGTTTGAAGTGTACTAAAGACAAGTGAACATAGCATGTGAACTACTAGTAAGCTGCAGGTAACAATATTTTGTTTTTCAATAACGTTTCTTTCAAAGAGTTTCAAATCATATTTTGCTATACTATTGTCACATAACATAATTATTAACAAAATAATAAATATTATTATTTTGCAATCTTAGTCCAATTTTGAGTAAAAATGTATTCTTGTAGTCAGGGTTGCCAGGTCCGTTTAGTAAAACAAACCCAATTGCTACTCAAAACTATCACAATCATGGCCAAAACATGCCTAATACTGTTCCAGGGCAAACTGGCAAACAACATTGGGTTCTGGGGGGCGAGAGGTTTTGCTTTAACCTGCGGACAAAAATAAAAATAACCTGCCGCAACAGTATGAAAGTAGCCCAATTTCACAGGAAGACTGGGGACTTGGCATCACTTTGTGTTAATTTGTCACACTGGAAATCGGTTAAGTCATATTGCATTGTGGAACTGCAAATACAGTACTGTACATTTTAATCTGACCTAGCATGCCATCCAATTATTCTATACATAAAAACTTTAAATTAATTGATTTACTGAACCCAGGAAAACAGAAACAACTTTAAAATAGACACAAACATCTCCTGTTAGATGGCTAAAGACTGAAAGCTAATCAAAACTCTTGTGACACTCCAATGTAATTACACTGTATCATCCCATCAAATCCATTTGCACACCACTAATTCATCGTTAATGAACACATAACATCAGGGCGCTGCTGTCTGACTTCTTTATTAGGATACAGACACGCACATATCTCTCACTGTATGTCACACACCGTACAAATGAGAGCTCAAACACTGTTTGGGGCCATTCATTAAATCCGAGCTACATTTCCATGCTTTCGCCTTGGGAACGAGTCGGGTGCGATTAAACGTGTTGTGGTGGTTATGAAATCTCGGCTTGTATTTCAGAGCTGAACAATCTCTGCTCAAAGATCAGACAGATTTCTCAGTGTGAAGGGATGGAGATGACATAGGTGAGTCCGTTTGGTAAGAAAGTGTCTGAAAGGAGCACAAACACACATGCAATGGAGAGAGAGATACAAATCTGACATGTAATATGCACAACTTCTTGTCCAGGCCCTTGTCATTTCTAGACTGGACTACTGCAATGCTCTTCTAGCTGGACTTCCTGCACAATCAAACCTTTACAGATGATTAAGTATGCAGCAGCACGATTGGTCTTCAGCAAACCCAAAAGGGCCCATGTCACACCTCTCTTTTTCTCCCTGCACTGGCTCCTGGTTGCAGCTTGCATCAAGTTCAAGACACTGATGCTTGCATATAGAACAGCCACAGGCTCAGCACCTGCCTACTTCCACTCACTTATAACAATCTACGTCCCCTCAAGAGGTCTGAGATCTGCTAGTGAGCTTCAAAAAATGATGCAAAAGCACCATAACAATAGTTCATCTGCTTTATTTAAAGTATTCTCATATAACAGAATGAAATTTTAAGTCATTATTCAGGAATAATCATCCCTGCTAGGGCTCTGGACTACGACTAAACATTTTTCCTTCCTGAGCGACTGGTTTTTGTTAGAGGTTACACTGGTGCCACTACCAGTTTGATTAACCTATAAACACTGCCATTTGTGTTGTGTATGAGAAACATTAAACAGCAAACGGGCCAGAAGAGAAACAAAACCACGTCTGGAGCCCTGTAGATTGAATTTAAGCCATTATTCAATGATGATCCTCCTCTCCTATGAGCTGTTAAACACTGTGATTTGTGAATGAATCATTGGGATGGGTATTGTGAACTGGATCAAACAATTCATTGAAAACATCGGACTCATTTTGTTAAAGAACCAGGCTATTTCTACTTTTCTCATATGAACTCAGGATCTTCAGTGAATTCCATTAAGTCAGTTTTTCCACACAGAGCTATCATACATCTTCAAAAGGATTGAAATATAGTGCATAAGTCATATGACATATGATACTTTAGTTTAGTCATTTTCAGTAATTCACTGTTTGTTTCAAAGAAGTCAGGAAGATGCAAAGACATGAGGGTGAGTAAATGATAACAAAACTGTCATATTGGAGTGAAGCATTCCTTTAGTTATTATCATAATTCAAGAAATGACATTGAGAGAAAGAACTAAATGCAAAAGAGAGCAAAAGGCTGGATATGTAAAGTTAAGCCAGCAGTCATTATCACAGAGAACAGGCTTCAGTCGGCCCTACTGTGAAAGAAACACCACCAATAATGCTTTGCTTTCTTTTCAAGTGTCCTCTTCCATTAAGCAGTCACTGATATTATTACACATGGCTATGAATATATCAATCTTCAGTAAAAAAAAACACTAACATGTTCTTTCTTGCTACAAAGGAATCTGCTATTGTTCAGCAGAAAGAGAAACTAAAAGCTTTCATAGAAAATTCAACGGGAAGAAAGAGATAATCACATGCAGTATGACAATTATTTTTATGTTGGTTTCTATTACGAACAAATGCTGTAATATGCTTCCAGGCAGAGCCCAAAATTACCACCATGTCACACTGGCCAATGGAGAAATAATTGAAAAGATTTACCAACCACATATTTCATGCTGGCCATGAAACTGAATTTTGCATTATTGTAAAAAAAAAAAAAAATTGTCATTACGACAATTCCATTTTGTTTGCATATCAGTGAAAAAAATGCAGGATGGCATGTCATTTGCAGCATCATACGCAAGATGAGTCAGTCTGAAATGCTCCGTCACAAAAACATCAATACAAATCGTGATTTTGTTCCTATATTTGCATCTGCGTGGCTCAAAAAACAACAACTATACTAATAGATATTCCAGGTTCATTCATGGTGAATAGCCATAAATAAAAGCTGAAGATGACGAGCCACAGCAGATGTTTCCTTTAGTAGATGTTTTGATGTAAATCATTCAGTGATAGCGTCACTCTTAGCAGTAGAAAGTAGATGAGCATCATACAACATTTCAACTTCTTATGCTAAAGAGTTTATAGTCAGAGTTCATTGTTACTGTTCTGAGGGAATTTATTAGGAATAATCAATTTTAAAATTATATTATGCTGATTATTATCAATGTTTAAAACAGTCGCACTGCTTAGTATATGCGTTTATGGAAACTGTAATATATATTTTTAAAGTTAAAAAGAACAGCATTCATTTGAACAAAAATATTTTGAAAAATAAACTGCAACATTATGAAAGTCAACTTTCATAAATTAAAAACCTTTGCTGGAATTTTTTTCATTATTTTGTTAAAAGAAATTATAATAATAACTTACTGCCCTGATCTCAAAGTTTTGAATGGCAGTGCATTTAAAATGTTATATAAACTTGTGAATTTGTTCCTTATAAAATCAATATGGCTATTTATGAAATATATCATATGCCGATATCTTTATAATAGTTTAAATTAATAGTTACACAATGAATAGTTATGATACTGGGTGCTGATTGGTTAAAACAGCCATCCAAAACACACAATATAGTAACAGCTACGGCACAGATAATAAATGAATCAAAAATTGTAAATGTTTTTCATATTAATTTGATTAAGTACTTTTATAATAGCAATACAGTACTTCATTTCCACCTATTCTGCATTAATAATATCACATCTGAAGGGCTTACGTGCATGCCACTGCTGTGCCTATCAAAGGCCTTCAGCCCATTTGAGCAGGAAGTTGATTTATTTAGCACGGGGTTTTACATGACTTGACCACATATGTAAAGTAAGTATGGGGAATCCCCACTGACCCCATGTGCACACCTATCAACTTCACATATCAACCACAAGTCAACAACAAACTGCAGCGGATACATTAGGCTTCAGGCAAGTGTAAGTGGTTTGTTTAGCGGTCAGGGGTGTTACACAACATTCTGGCACAGCATTAAACCTGGCACTACTGCTCTTTTGCAGCCATGAGGCAAGTGGGCACAGTTTTTAATGCCCAGTCTTAATATCTGTAGGTAGTGGCATCGACTGTGCATAGGCTTCAAACACACACTGGTGAAAATGATATCATCCTCTTGGCTCAGTTAGCATTAGAGATAGACACATATCTGCTGACGCTGATGTTCTTGTGTGGTAAATGGTTGTTATAAAGCATATGCGTATCTTTTTTTGAGTCAAAACACTTTCCAGTGTTATGTACAGAGACAACCACAAGCCATTTGCAGTATGATTTCCTATAATGATAAATACAGTGGAGATTACAAAACATTGTTTGAGCGGCCCAACGCTGACAAGTGTAGGGTGAGACTAAATAAAGTGAATCTCATTAACACTGTCAAGAAATGTCATGGTTATACTTCATCAATGGCCATGTACACACCGCAGCTGAATTCGGTTGTCAGTTCACCTACTCCTTAACCGTGTTCTGTAGACACATAATTCACTAAAATACGGAAGTGACAACCGCATTCGAAATCCGCATTAACTCATGAAAAATACAGGTAGTGACAACTGTATTTACAGAAATTCAATGCCGTATGTACGTAACTGAACAACTAGTTGTTAAAGGGGTCATATAAGATTTCACGTTTTCCTTACTCTTTGGAGTGTTACAAGCTGATTGTGCATGGATAAGATTACAGGTTACAAAGACTAATGTCTCAAAACCAATGTCAGGGATAAACTGTGTGTCTCTAGGTGAAAGCAAAAGCACTTTATTTGGCCTTCAGACAGTAGATGCATTTAGGAATCATTATGATTACCAGAGGTGGAAAGAGTACAAAATATTCTACTCAAGTAAAAGTACCATTACATTACTGAAATTTTACTTAAGTACAAGTAAAAGTACCAGTCTAAAAATATACTCAAGTAAAAGTAAAAGTAGCTCATTTAAAATTTACTCTGAGTAAAAAGTACTTAGTTACATTTTAACAATGGGAGGGAGGAAAAATGGGATAGACCAAAGGTGTCAAACTCAGTACCTGGAGGGCCACAGCCCTACAGTGTAGATATTACCCTAATTAAACACATCTGATACAGCTAAACTAATCATTTAGGCTTATTTGAAAACTACATGGTGTGTGTGTGGAGCAGGGTTGGAACTAAACTCTTTAGGGCTGTGGCCCTTTAGTAACACCCTCCAGAGTTTGACACACCTGGGATATGGGCCTATAAATCTCAAACTAGGTGTTTTTAATTAAAGGAATCAGTTAATTAGAATTGTAAGACATTTGGGCTGTTACCAGGCAAATTAAATCAGTATCAACAAAATTAATCTTTGCAATGCAGAGGAAACGCAGAAGCTTCATCTGAAGTGGCATATATGTATTTACACTGACATGAATGCATTCAGCCTGCAGTTACAAATGCAGAAATAATGTTTAGATATAAATAAGACATAAAATGTGACCCTGAACCACAAAACCATAAGGGTCCATTTTCCTAAATTGCGATTTATACATCATCTGAAAGCTGAATAAATAATATTTCCATTGATGTATGGTTTGTTATGATCGGACAATATTTGATAATCTGGAATCTGAGGGTGCAAAAAATCCAAGTATTGAGAAAATCTCCTTTAAAGTTGTTCAAATTAAGCTCTTAGTTTTGATATATTTACAGTAGGAAATTTACAAAATATATTAATGGAACATGATCTTTACTTAATATGCTAATGATTTTTGGCATAAAATAAATATTTATAATTTTAACCCATACAATGTATTGTTGGCTATTGCTACAAATATACCCCAGCGACTTAAGTCTGGTTTTGTGGTCCAGGGTCACAAATGTTAAATAGTCATTAGAAATAAAAAAATAATAATAATCAAAAGATACTTTAAATGTTAAATTAGAACCACCAGTAGGTGTCAGCAAGTCACTGATAAGTGAGTCATTGCGATTGAACAGAATCATTTAAACGGTTAATTCATTCAGGATCAAAACACCGTCATTGCTCAGAGGCAGAGACGCAAAACTGTGTTTGGAATTATTTTTGTTGTCGAAATAAAGCAAAAACAGGCAATATGGTGTCTAAAATGCAAGTCTCTTAATTAACTAATTGTTTTTTGAACTGTGTAAAAAGAAAAACTACATGCCTGTGTAATCATGGTGATTTTTTTGAGAAAAACGGCATTCTTCGTGTGATGTTAAATTATATAAATATATAAATTTTCTTATATCTTCAATTTTGTGATGATTCTAAACGCATTTTAACAGACTGAATCACGCAGTGAAAGAAAGCACTCCATATGCACGCGGATTAGTCTAATCTAACGTTACTAGATTTCACGGCACACTGTTTAGAGTGATTTGTTTGGTTTTTGGCAAAATACTGATAATGTCAAATCGCACATCGTTAAAACAACAAGTACTATATTATCTCAGATGATATTGCACACCCTGCACCACTGTCTTTTTGGTCATTTGTGCAAAACCTTTTGCTAAACCGCCAAAGCTTCGTTTTAACCACCAATGCAATGATGTAAGTATTTACGTTACCTCTACATGTTTGCGAAGGGCGATGTCGAGATGTTATAAGCTGCTAGTTCGGTCTCCCGAGGCAAACAGTTTACACTGCATAATAGAGCATGAATATATGGCCAGGGGTTCACTTCATTTCCTTCGAATTCAACTTCAGCAGAATATGACAGGGTTTGTTTTTCAGCTGGGTCTGCACCATTAGGGGCCGTTCACATATCGCGCCTAAAACGCATGGAAAACGCCAGGCGCGCTGCTTTCTCCTTTTTCCAAAGCGCCGGGCGGTTGCGCTCCTGAGGCGTTTGTCGTTGCTAAGCAACCATCAGCCGCGCTCTCCGTTACAAGAAGGAAATTTCGTCACATGACCTGCGGTGCGCTTGCGGCATTCTGAAAAGTTGAGATGTTTTATCTCGGCGCGGCGCGACGCGCCTGGAAAACGAGCGCGTCGCACCGCGACCGCGCCGCCATTATGAGCGTGCATACCGCGCGCGTCTACATTTGAAATAACGAACTTAAGCGCGCAAAAGACGCGATATGTGAGCCCCTTAAAACGCCTGTCTTGTCCGTCTGCATCGTTCTTGTGATTTTTAGCGCCAGTTTCTTCTTCTGCCCATTATTTGCTGCAGTTTTTCCACGGTGCGATTTTTTTTTACTCAGTAACGAATGTGTTTTAAAATGTAGCGAAGTACAATACTTCCCACAAAATATACTTAAGTAAAAGTAAAATTACAGATAAAAAAAATTACTTAAAAAAGTACAAGTACACAAAAAAGCTACTCAATTACAGTAACGCGAGTAAATGTAATTGCTACTTTCCACCTCTGATGATTACTTAGGGTCACAGAACAGTAGGGATGCACCGGTTGACCGGCCAAAGATCGGAACCGGCCGGTTTTTGCTTATAATGCGCGATCGGCAACCGGCCGGTTTTTGTCTTTTTTTCGGCCGATTTTTCCGAAAGTGCGAACATGTCATTTGTGTGGAAGACATTCGGCAGAAGCACAACACACACAGAAAAACAGATACAATGAAGCGAACTGCCGTTGGTGTAACATTACTGGCACACAAATAAGAGCCGCTTTCATTTGCTGCTCTAGCTGAAGTTGCTAGTGATGGGTCGGTCTTGAACGATTCATTCATTTTGAACGGATCTTTAATGAGACTCGAGAAGAACGAGTCGCCGGGAGTGATTCGTTCAGTCGCATGCGCACCATCCTAAAGGTTCTGTACTGGAATTAGTTCACCTGTTTCGAGTCTTCGGGTTTTTCGAGTCGTTCGTTCATCGCGTGACTAATGCAGTATGAGCCGGAAAGATAATTGATTAGTTCACTTTTTGAGTCTTCGGGTTTTTCGAGTCGTTCGTTCATCTTGAACGAGACTCAAAGGTCCGAGTCGGTAAAATGATCCGAACTTCCCATCACTAGAATTTGCGGCGTATCTGTCCACGCCCTGCACAAGAATAGACTGTGAACAGTTGTTCAGCGCAGCTTCTCACGTGTTGGATGAGAAAAGAAACAGACCAACTTGTGACAAAGCTGAAATGCTACTTTTGTAAAGAATAAAACGCGTTCAAACGTATAACGTCAGTTCTGTACAAGATTATTATTTTTATTTTACCTTAAAATTACATTGACTTAATTCGATTTAACAAGCACGAGCTGTAGCATCTTTTGTTTGCTCGTTGCACTAAACATTGATTTAACATTTTGGAATAATTTATTTATATAGCCTACTTTGGTTTTATTTAGTTTCACTGGTAAATACCTTTTTCTTTTACACCAATTTTAAAAATGACAACAAATGTTGATTAAGTAACATCTTTGTTTGGACTGTTGAATGTGTGTTGGTTGTGTTGTTTAGATTGTAACTATGCAAAGCGTTGCCTTTAATTTCAAATGGTTACTGTTAATGTTTTCATTTAAGGCCAGTTTTATGTAGTTTCAACCCAATTTAAAACCATCTTGGTCCATCTTCAACTGGGGTGGCAAATGAGAGGCAGAATTTGTAAAGATGCTTGTTTGTTTTTTCTAATAAAATATATTGATAGGCATTTCAAATTTGTTTAATATGCTATATCCATTAAAATAAAAGCTTAAGAACATTTTGAGTTTTAAATAATTTTAATCAAAAACTTGTGACACAGCCACTTATGTCTGTCATATTGAAGTAACACCACAGACGTAATTATAACACCACAGACCTTATAATGCAAGTTACTAAAGGCTCTGTGTTACCAGAAAATACATTAACACCAGAGACAGTAACACCACATACAAATCAGCTTAGACTTTTCTAAAATGGAGGCTACCATCATGATGATTTCAAGATCAGGGGACATTTTGGAAATATCAACAAGTATGTATTTATATATTTTTTTATTAAAATATGCCAGATCTGCAAGTTATCAACATAACACCACATACACTAATGACAACACATGAAATTGTCAGAGATTTAGCTAGCTTCAAGATGTATAAGAAAGAATGTACTCCCCATGCACCCCTCAGATCAACCAGCACCTGCAGTGACCGTTACACATAGGAAGTAGTCCAAATAGAATTCTCCCTTTTCTTAAAGGGGTGACATCCATTGTTGAAACACCACAGACATGAATTTGGGGGGCAAATTTTTTCTTAAATATATATATTTTTTAAACAATTAAATATTATACATGTTAAATAAAATCTATATTCACTATATAACCACTTTATTTGTGTTAGAATCTTTCATTATTTCTTGTTGGTTGCTTAAAGGAAAATAAATCGGTATCGAAATCGGAATCGGCCAGTTTGCTCCAAAAAAATCGGTATCGGAATCGGCCACGAAAAATCATGATCGGTGCATCACTACAGAACAGCAATGCATTTTATGGATGACCGTTTCGTGAACCTAGGAGAAGAGGTAATTCTGACTTTGCTATGACAACCTGGAGCTTCTGAATCAGTGACTGTATGTTTTGTTATTAGTTTAAGTATTTGCTATTGACTGTTCAATGCTGAGTTTTGCGCGCCGTGCGTGCGTGTGTGTGAGATTGCAAGAGATAGAGTGAGAGAGAGAGAGAGAGAGAGAGAGAGAGAGAGGGTCACAGCGCAGCATCATGTGTGTGTGTGCTCACATGTGTGTGTGAGAGAGAGAGAGTGAGAGGGTAAAAGTGCAGCGTCGTGTGTGTGTGTGTGTGTGTGTGTGTAGAAAACTAAGCATTTGAGATAGGCGGGGGCATAGAAGACCTACAATAATGTCGAGTTTTTGAAAAATAATGTGTTTTTTGAACATTAAATCATGTCAACATATTCTGTTACACCAAATAATGATCTTTAAAAAAAGCATCATATGACCCCTTTAATGATTCATATAAACGTGCATTAGAAATGTGTCTTCATCTGTATGTGAGATGCAAGAAAATAACAGTAAAAGAAATAACCTTAGCACTAAATTCTTATTCATTCCCAAGACAGCAAAAGTGTTGCTATGGTTACAAATGCGAGAGTGACAGCAGTTCTATACACACAAGGAGTGATAATTTACGTGTCTCGCTCCCACATTTAAATCCTATTGTCTTTCCTGAAAGTTTGTACATGGCCAATGAGAAATAATCTGCATGAAGAAAATGAAGCCTGTTTCAAAGCCTTAGTGATCTACTGTAAATTGAGAAAATATAATTCTGGTTAGTATAATGTGAAAGTTTATTAAATTGTTTCTATACTGCATATTAAACAATAAAGTACATCTGTAAATAGTAATTAAGTGTGTTTTTCATGCAAAAAAAAATTTGCGCTACAATAATGAGACTAAGGCCCTGTCCACACAGAGACACGTTTGGCTGTATACGCAAAAATGTTGTATCGGTTTGGCGTTTCGTCCAGATGGATCCAGCGTTTTGGGAGCGTGAAACCAGGTCCCAGAGTGGATAAATCTGAAAACGGCACCCTTGTGTTTTCGTGTGTTCAGCCAATCCGTATATTTTGTGAAATGAAGATGTCATCAGCCCACGTCTCAACCCTAGTCAGACACCGCTACACCATGTAACAGCAACAACAACAACATGAACAAACACTGAGCGATTATGTGGCAAGCATACCACACAGTTTTGTGTCGGTTTCGTGTGTGTACGCAGATATTTCTTAAGACGAGGAAATAAAAAGATTGGATAGGGAAAGCTCTGGCTTCGTGTGGATGTAGCCTGAGAGTAACAGGTTTTATTTGTATTCTTAAGACTCATTGGCCGCTTCAACCAATAGCAAAAGTTAGAAAGCAGCATTATTCATTATATCATTGATCTACTATTATAGTTTTTGTTAATATTTAGAACGCAATTGTTTTAATTTGTCTAGTTTTATTTTGTTTAGTTTCAGTAATTTTTATGTTTTTCAGTAAAAAAAAAAAAAATAGTTTTAAGTTTTACTTTTAGCTTCGGTTTATTTAGTTTCAGTTATATTAGTGCTTCAACAAACTAAACGGGAAAGAAATATTGACTTGGCAATTAACGAAAATAATATTAACCTTGTTAAATTTTATTTTATTTGAGTTAACCATAACTGATAGGAAGTGTTAGAAAAACCTGTATAAAATATTTTTATAACAGGCATAAAGATTCTAGCATATTATAACAAATATGTTAATGTTATACTATGAAATATCATATATTACTTGAAATAATAAATAATAAAATTGTTGTGTGACATTATGCATTCGGTTACACGACACTTGACATAGTGGTCGACCAATATATTGCCAAGGCCGATATATCGTCCGATATCTGACATATCAGGCATGTGATCAGCTAGAAACAAAAAAGAAGGAAAATCTGACCACGCCAACAAGCCACGCCAGAACTTATTATTAAAAATACATCTTTTAGCACATTAAAAATTATTATATTGTAAACATACATATTGTCCTGTAAAAAAAATCAAAGCAGCATTTAAATCATGATAACAATATAATATATTATAATAAAGTACTATAATATATTATAGTACAGTATATGTATTTATTATTATTATTAAAGTACCTGCCAAAAGTTTGGAAACATTACAATTATTAATGATTTTGAAATAACTATCTTCTGCTCATCAAGGCTGAATTAATTTGATCAAAATAAATTAAAACAAATAATATTAAATAATATTAAAAATAAAAAAAGTTTTAAATTTTAATATATTATAAAATGTAATGTTATTTATGTGATGCAAAGTAGAATTTTCTTCATTACTCCAGTTTTCAGTGTCACGTGATCTTTTAGAAATCATTATAATTTATTTTACTCAAGAAATATTTCTGATTATCATCAAACTGAAAAAAACCTGCCTCATGTTGTGTGGAACTGGTGATGCACTTTATTTTTCAGGATTTTTAATAAATATAAAGTTTAATGAACTGCATTTATTTGCATTCATCAAATATATTAATTAAATTAGTTAATGCATTTATTAAATAGATATCATTTTAAATGTCTTCACTCACTTGTTATCACTTTCATGCATGAATAAAATTATTAATTTCTTTTATAAATCTTATACAAATGTTTTAGTGGTATCATTGTTTCTACAAAAATATTAAGCAGCAAAACTGTTTGTTCCTTCAGTCTCTTATATTTTGGAGACAAAATTGCGAATTTCACCAAAATTTTAGTAGAACAGGGTTGCAAACTCATCATAATAGTGAAAAAGATGCAATCCTTGGGAAGAAAAATTCAACTATACTTTAAAATATATTTGTTCAAATCTCTACTTCTGTTGTCTTGGGCCACATGCAAGTTTGCATTCCTGTATTTCAATGGCACAGAAATGATTCACTGTGTGGTGTGTGTGTGTGTGTTTGCGCACCTTGTGTGTCCTGCTGTAGGCGTACAGGTGGGCCAGACGATAGAGACTCTTGTAGTGTTGCGGGAAGCGACTCAGACACAGGAAGAGAGACCTCACACACACATCCACTAGTGTTTTCCTCTGCTCTCTCTGTCCCGGCGGCAGACACTTAGGCAGCTCTATCACCTCCAGCGGAGGCGGCAGCTCAGGCCTGCGCTTGCCCTCACTGAAGGAGCTGGTCTGGGGGTGGGGTCTGTGTGGTTGGGCGGTGTGCAGTGGATGAGGTGGTGCTTGGGTCGGGGTGTCTGTGGTTGAGTTTTGGGGACGGAGGCCTCAGGGGACATGATGTATAAGGTGGTGTCCGAAGACTCTTGTGTGACTGAAGATTCTTGAGAGTGTGTGGCGGAGCTGATATCCATGTTCTTGTCCTCCAAGGGGCCTGTGGGATTTCAAGAGGGCAGAGGTGAACACCAGCTGCAGATACTGATTGTAAAAAGCAGCAGAATAGGAGAAGATAATCTACTGTGTTTTGTGCCCTTGGCAAGACAGGTATTGGCCGAATTTCATGAACTGTCAAGTTTTGCCAGACATGGTCGACGCCAATGGTTTCAGGGTCAGCTCGCCGACATGTAGCGCCTTTGCGCTTCGGGCGTCCCGAGTCACGGCTCGCGGAACTTTCTGGATCTCATCACCCCTCTCACACCCACAATTGCTACACTATTCGCGCTCAGAATCGCAGATGAATCGCATGCGATTGCGTAGCTTGTCAGTGAACTACGGCTCTGTGTATTGCCATTCCATCTGAAAACAGGTGATGGAGATTTACGGCTAATCACAGAACCATCTTTACTGACGAGATGCGCATAACTATCACATGCAATATATCGTGCAGCCCTATTTTGATTGGTAGTGTATTATCATAAAATAGAACCATGTAAAATACTAAATGTTAAATATTAATACTAAATGCAACATTAAATATCAAATAAATGTTCCACTATGTAATGAGACTTTGCACTGCGTACATGTTTAGAAGAACTGGGATCAGTACCTGCATCCTCTATTGTGGCCGGTTTCTCTTTTCCAGTGGCATTTGATTCTTCCAGAAAAATACTACACTTCTCCGGCTCGACCTTGTGGCTGCTGTCCTGTGAGCTGGTGGCATCCATGAAGACATCCTGCAAGGAGCTGGAGTCTGACAAGCCAGCAACGCTGTCCTGACTTTGCTCTGATTTAGGGAAAAAATATACCACACAATTACACTCATTCAACAAGACCTTCCTCATCTGTCCTTTGTCAATATTCATATAATTAAAAAGACCCTTTATTAAGATTGTTTCAGATTCACCCAAATTGCACAATCCACAAAGCAACAGAGATCCCAAGATGAATGGTGTAAAATCCTCCAATGAACACAAGGCTGGAAACATTTGCTGGATCGACAGATTTACAAATGGCAGCTATACCTGAAGCAGGCAGGCTTATGTTGGGATACGGTTTTGGATTTTAACAGAGAAAGGGAAATTAGGATTCTGTACCTGAGAGCATTTACTATCATTCAAATGAAAGGAATAGTAATAGAGTGCTGCAAGAATGAGCAATAAAACCCAGAAACCAGTTGAATGGGTAATTTCATTTTTGAATGGGTTTTTGGTTAAATGCCTGAAATAAGGTCAAGCCCAAGAAACGTCCATGTTTTTTTCTGGACATAAAATGCATCAGTAATATCCCACCCGTAATTTTTTAAAGATATTACATGTCTTGAAACAGGTAGTTACAAGTGGCTAAATGGGACTACAAAGGTTCTCTTCAACATTGAATCAAACAGGTAAACTCATTTATTGCTTCAGTCTACTTTTACTGCCTTGTTCTGTTCATAATTGCAATCTTGCAAACAATTTTGACTCAAATTTTCCAACTTCCAGATTTGAACTCTTTCCCCACCATTGATAGAATTTCCCATCATTTATGAGACGACACTTGACCAAATCTCTATCAAAGAGATCTCTATCAAAACAAGGTAAAGTAGCAGCAGAAATAGGTGATCGCATATGTAAAACAGCATGATCTACAAGCATTCAACAGCATATAAATCAACACTGGCTAATGTTACAGAATTAAATGGCATCCCAGGAGGTTTACGCCTGTGCAAGTGAAGCGATCAACTCCATCTATGTTCTGATTTTTGTTCTGAATCTGATCCGGATGTAGTCTTTGACAAAATAAATTTTCTTAGCTTTGATGAGAGGAAAAGCATTTGCAAGCTAACTTTAAAGTTGAACTTCTAGCAATTGCATTTAAGCTTTAAAGTAATTTAAAGAACTTATTTTCTGTGATAATCCAAAGCACAATTCTTATATTGAAAAATCTTATTTTGTTTTTGTGGAGAGAACCAGGGTGATGGTAACTTCTGGGTTGGCATTAAAAAAAATGCATCACTGCAGCACTCAATTGAACACCAATATGAAAATTCTGTCATTATTTACTCACCCTCACACTCATCCAAACCAATATGCTCTAAAATATTAATATAAAATATGCTCAGAATACAAAATGTTGTTGTAATGTTTGGCTTCTACCTGCTTGAAATTCAATGAGGACAAACACTGTCAAGAAGAGGGAAGGGGGGTACTAAAAAAGTCATCTATGACTTATATTCCAAGTCTTCCGATGCAATTAATGTGCAGAAAAGACTTAAACTTAAGTAGTTAATTCACTGTTAATATTTCCTTTCACAGTAATTCTCATATTTAATTTGTACTTTTGCTTATTCAATCAGCTGCATGGGTTTCTCCTTTAAGTCATACAGGTCTGGAGGGAAATTAAGGTGAGTAATTGATGAAAGAAGAACTATTCCTTTAACAGGTACAGTGGTTTTGATCCAGGTCTGAGGTCAGAGGTTACAGGGCAAGACCACAGGGTGCACATTTCAATGCCGTGTTGAACCAGCCTGCTCCTGAGGTAGAGCAAAGCGCTTGAAAATGTTGTGCTTCTCAGCAAGCCCAGAAAATAAAGTTAATGTAATTCCTCTTGTGATGCCCCCAAACAAGCAGAAAAAAGCCCCCGAGCATGCTGGGAGTCTCAGCCTTTGGCACAGAGGGTAGAAATTCATTAGCACACACCATCGCCTCCATGACACAACAGAGTGCGGTGGCAACACCCCCCCTCCCCTCCTTCACAGAACGCCAACGCACCCACACACTCAGCGTAAAGGGAAAAATGGTGCTGTGTCAGTGCAAAATTGCAGCTTCCTGCAGAGCGCATTGGCAGCTTTAGGCCAACACTGCCAGGAGGCCCATTAGTTGGTCAACTAAAGTTTACAACAGGAGCTCAAGAGCATGTTAAAGACACAATGAAGGTCTAGATGCGACCCGGTTATGTGATGGGAAGCGCTGGACAGGAAAAAATGACAGGAATTTCAGTGCAGAAAAGATTGATCTGATTGAGCATGAAAATCACCAATAGAGTACAAGTGTTGTCATATTAATTGCACAGAAGAAAGGGATATTTGTTTTGAAAAGGACAAGTGTTACTGCATAATAATCTCTGATGTGACCCACAGTAAATATTAGAATGGTGTTGGGGTCACTTTCCTCAAAAGCAGAGCACACAATCAAACTACAGTTCATGACTACATAACTACATGATAGAGCTTAACAGTCACTTAACTAAAAAAAAACTAATCTAAATCTTCATTGATACAATCTTCAGATTTTAAGCAATAAGAAAAAAGTTCCTTTCAGTGCAGACTTACACAAAAATATAAAGTGTTTAAATGCACAATCTTAGTGAAATTTGTCAAAAAATGCCATATTTTGGACAGGTGCTACATAATTCTATTTATTAGCAAAATAAATGGTTTTTTAGAAACATAATGTTTTTTATTGGTCTTATGAAGTATTCAATTTTTTTGAGATAGTGAATTGGTGGGTTTTTGTTAAATGTGAGCCAAAATCATCACAATTAAAATAACCAAAGACTTAAACTACTCCAGTCTGTGTGCACTGAATTTATTTAATACACGAGTTTCACAATTTGAGTTGAATTACTGAAATAAATTAACTTTTCCATGACATTCTAATTTATTGAGATGCACCTGTACTTTTGATGCTTCTAATAAAATGTTGCAATGGGGTTTATCCCTAAGCTGTCTGGGTAGCTTGAAGGCTTAAAAATCAGTATTAAACAATATCCTGAATTTCCAAATGGGAAAATGGAAACCAAGCCCTCTGTAAAACAATGCATAGTCACTGTTGAGCCCTATAGTGCTCAGGGTGCTTGACCACTGGAGTTCATTGGGAAACTAAAGCCCTGCTTTTGAGGAATGATAGGCGAGCCAGCAGTTTTGTGCTATTGGTTGTGCGAAAGGCGTCTGTACCATACACAGATCCTGGCCGCAAAGCAGAGAGACACAGGCAGTAGTCATGGTCATGTGAGTAGTCAGCTGTAGAGAAAATTCAGTTTAGAACACATTTCATAATCTGCCATACAAAGTCATTCAGTTGTATATTTTGGGTACCACTGTAGCGTAAATGGAGGAGATCTTTTATTTCCTGTTGTGATGAGAAATGGGCAGCTTTTAGGTTATTAGAGTGAATCTCACAAAAACCTAGCCATGTCTGACTCCTATTTCACCATGTTTTGGAGGGAAATTGAGCTTAATTGTGTTGAAAATGATGCCTCAAAGCAAAAACAGGCATAATCTTATTCATTCAGAATATCTTTTCTTTTGATTTTGAGGTGAAATAAGACTTGCATGTGTTATGACAATCTCCCATTAAGGCCCCGATATACTTCAAGCAAAATCCAAGACTGAAGTGGTGTGACAGAATTTCGAACTAAATTAAGCCAAAGCGTATTTCATTTTGGAGTTAATTTTGGGAGATCAGGAGCTCTGTCTTCACTGATATGCAGATATCCAATTATTGTCTATTTTGTTACTGATAGGAAAACACGCAGAAAACATTTACATATTCATCTAAATGAAAGAACTTCACTGAGTATATCAGGGCCTTTAAAATCAAGAATCATACAATAATAGAGTGAATTCATCAAGTCTAGAATTCTTGTATCAGCTGATAAGAAGCTAAACTCATCCACACACCAACATTTGCAGAAAAAGCAATTGAAACTTCCCACTGTCTTTACCGAACCACATTATTCAGAACAACCCACAAGAACAATCACCCTTGCACATGTGAGCCACAGCAGACAAGAGCAGTGCGGAGTGCATTGTGGGAAGTCTTTGTTGAATCAGGGTGCTGACCCATCATGCATCCATTAAGAAGCAGCAAGTGGGAAGCAGGTCAGAGGCAGGCAGAGAGGGAGCAGGCAGGAGGCAGCAGGGAGACAGGGAGACTAAAGCAGGCCATGGGAACGACTGAGGAATATGGGCAACATGTCACAATGCTCACCTTTATTACAAAAGAAATCACACTTCAAATCTGCAGCAAGCCGTTGTGAAGGTTTCAGTGAGGCAATGAGATGAAGCCAGCCACAAAAAAATAAATAATTAAACAATGAAAACAATCAGAGCTGCACTACATAATAATATATTGTTTTATGGGATATGTTATTCACAGATATCTGGAACAATTAAAATAATTAACAATATAGAAAAGTAAATAACAGCCAATGAAAAACAGCACACCTCTTAGCGGTCACTCACACATGAAGGTTTTCAGCAACTTTTGTCATGAGTACTCAAATTTAAAATAAAAGAAGCATCCGTTACAATTGCATTCCATTAGCAAGCTATATGCTGCTCTTCACAGATAATTGGGAAAATAAAAATGATTGTTGATACAGAGAGTAAACAACCAATAAATGAATTAAATAAAGCAAACACAGAAAACAGCACACCTCTTCGGGGTTACTCACACATGAAGTGTGTTCTTGCTGTTTTTTCAGCACCTTACGAGCTAAGAGTTGGTCATACTATATGGAATGTAAAGTTTCAAAGCAAACAATTTTGTTTCAACTCCTGTATAATTGTGTGTGTCATATGTCTCATTAAATGTTGTTCTGATTTGTCATATGTATGTTGCCATTAGTTTTTTTTTTTGCTTCTTGATTGATAATCCTGCTTACAGCGAAACCTCAAATGGTCCAAAATCAATAGCTGATTAGCTGTACATTACAATCAAACAATTCCTCATTGGCTTGGTTTGTGTTGTGATGCCTAGCATAAAAAAGGGAGAATAGGGAACATGAAAATACTACAATGTAGCAAATACTAATATGTAGCAAATAGAGCTGCACGATTAATAGAAATAAAACTGGAAATGTGATTCGGCAAAGGCTATGATTTATTCATGAGCAGCTTGTCCAGTTACAGGCGATAGCAATGCCTTTTTGTTTTTCCATATTTAGGGATTTGCTGTAGCGTCATGAGTTCTGTTACTTGTGTGATATATAATGTGGAGTTTCTGAGTGAGGGCGCCCTCCGGCGTCCAGTATGAATTAAAAGACATTACATGTGTTTATAGAGCTAATATCCAATCCATCCTATTTTGGATCATTTTATTCATTTTTTTTTAGTATCGTTTCAGGCACCGTTAATAATAATAATAATACATTTATTTTTATATAGCGCCTTTAAAACAGTTTCTCAAAGCGCTTTACATAATAAAACAAACAAGTGAAAACCCAACACACACAAGACAACTAATTAAAACTTAAAATCAAACAGTCAAGAGAAAGCTAACCCAAAAAAAATAGTTTTTAAGTAAGACTTAAAAATGCTTAAATTATGTGCCTCTCTAATGTGAAGAGGGAGTGCATTCCAAAGCCTGGGAGCATAGGAAGAGAAAGCCCTGTCCCCTACAGAGCGCAACTGTGTCTGAGGAACTACCAATAAACCAGCTTGTGAGGATCGTAAAAGACGCTTGGGTGTATATAAAGTTAAAAGAGCAGACAAATATTGAGGGGCCAGACCATGCAGTGCCTTATATGTGAGCATAAGAATTTTAAAATCAACTCTGAACCTAACCGGGAGCCAATGCAAAGACTTTAGAATTGGTGTAATATGCTCATTTTTCCTGACCGGTGCCAGGAAAAAGAGCGAGACAAAACGAGAGTGTTAATAAGCCTTTCAGTCACAGGGAGGGATAGCATAGAACGAAGTCTAGCAATATGTCTGAGATGAAAAAAAGAGTTTTTGACAGTATACTGCACATGATAGTCAAAAGACAGACTCGAGTCAAATATTACTCCTACATTTTTTTTTTTGATTTTGACTGTGACTCCAAAACAGAACCATCAAGGTTTAAAATTATTGAGCCAGCTTTACAAAGCTGATTGGAGGAGCCAATGAACAAGACCTCAGTCTTATCATTATTAAGACACAGGAAATTTTTGGACATCCATATTTTTATCTCAGAAATACAATGTGTTAAGAAAGGAACATCCAAGTTTTGACCAGGCCTAGAATGCATATAAATCTGAGTGTCGTCTGCATAAAAATGATAATTAAGCCCAAGTGATCTTAAAAGCAGACCAAGTGGAAATATGTAAATGCTAAAAAGTAAGGGCCTAGAATCGAACCTTGAGGAAGACACTGTCGTTTCACTGTCGTTAAATTAAGTTAAGGCACTGGCAGCATTTTAAAAGTATCGAACGATACCCAACCCTAGAAATAATATGTTGCGTGCCTCATTCTGTGTAAGAAGCCACATCATCTCACAGAAGGATTTTATTTCAAACACTCGACTGATGTTATGTAGTGAGTTTGGAGTAAAACATAATAATAATGAATTACATTTATATAGAGCTTTTCTGGGTACTCAAAGCCCTTTACATAGAATCTCCTCAACCACCACCAATGTGCAGCATTCACCTGGATGATCAATGCTTCTCATGTTGGTGGAGAGAGAAAGCCAATCAGAATATGATTAGGAGGCCATGATGGTCAGAGGTCAAAGGCTTCTTTCAGGATGCCAAGGTTTCATCCCTACTCTTTCAGCAGCTCATGGGATTTTTAATGACCACAGAGAGTCAGGACCATTGCTACCGAATTCACAGAGCCATATCTCAGTGGAAAGATGCGCTGCGTTATACAGCTTTGCGATTTACTAATCAAATTGCTACTGAAACCAAACTATTTAATCACGATTTCGTTTCGGTTTCCATAAATTGTGCAGCTCTAGTAGCAAAATGTCAAAATGAGAAATACTCATAGGTTTTAACAGAAAAAAAACACATTATGAAATATTCCACACATATTTGATTTATATAGCTACATCATATCTCAAAAATATTGTCCATTCACAGTCTTGCAGGCCACATGCTATTTAGCGTTGATGAACACAACAAGAGCTGAGCAGATTGGCCCCTGACAATCCAGCTAAAGATCGAAGTGACTAAATCTAAGAACTGTATTTCACAAAATGAGCACACCAAGCTGAAATTTACTTCAGCAACTAGGTCAACGCCACCATCTGACACCGTTTCAAAAATACTGACTCCATTTCATCAAAACAGGCCACAGGCAATATTTAATCAAGAGTCCTATGCAATGCCCCCTTTCAAACTACTACAAAAAACAAACATCTCAAACTCAAATATTCAAACTATGTGAATTTGAAATGAGATAAGAATTTATTTTCATATTAGTTTTGTACCTCTCAAAAGCATGGCTAAACCTGAAAACTGATACAAATTACCACAGTATAGAAATGCTACATTTCTACATTAAGAGACCAAATATTGAGAGACCAAATTTAGCTTGTTTGATATTATAAAAAACCAAACCAGATTTAAAATTGAAAAAGTCACCTTGAATAAAAGTATCTGATAAATACATAAATGTAAATGTACTGGCACTATCTATAATCAATATTCAATAAACATGTCACAAAATGATCAATATAGGGTTGTTTTGCTGGAAACCTGTGTTGTGTGTTGAAATAATGAAATAATGAAATATTACATTCAAATATGAAGTAGACATCTTTTTTGTTATTACAACCCTTGTCAAAATAAGTAAATGATAAAAAGTCACTATGTTGACTTATTACATTGACATGACATAAAATACTCAAAATAAGACACAGAGTTGACTTACTAAGCTGAAACAACAAAATATGAAGTCAGACTACTAACTTGCCATTCATGCTTAGCACTCCATAATACTTAGCCAGCTGTCTAATATTACGTTGAAATAAAACATCAAGTCAACTTACCATACTGACAAAAAGAAAAGTCAAAATAACTAGAAACAAAGTCAACTTTCTAAGTTGACAATGAAAAAACTACTTTTGTCAAAAAACAAGATACTAAATTAAAATTACAAACCTCTACTCGATTTGAAATGACTTCGCACTTAGTAAAGATACATAAATATATGAAGTCACTTCAATAAGTTGCCATAAAACACGTTAAAGATACAAAGTTGACTCACTAAGATTAAAATAATATACAACATTAAAAATAAGATACTAAGTTGACTTACATTTATGTAATTAAATACTAAGTTGAAATGACAAGATGTTAAGTTCTCTTGCTGAGCTGAAATAATTTTGTCAAAATAAGACAGTTTGAAAAGTTGAGACAGCAATTTACTAAGAGTGAATCCCAATTCTCTGTCTTACCCCTTCCCTTAGTTTTAGTTTTGCGTTTACGTGAGATTGATTTAAAGATTTTGACTGTCTTGTTTTGTGCTTTACACAGTCCTGTCCATATATATTTGCAACCATGTTCTTAATTGAAACGTAAAAAAAAAAAAAACGCTAGTTTTCTAAGCTAACGTTACATTGCTGATTTGCACAACAGTCCCGCATTTCTCTGACTAGAGAAAAACATCACTAAAACCCACGCAATCGACACTTGCAGATGGCATCTTGGAAGTTTGTGATCAACACTTGTCGCCTCTGGTGATGTAGCAGCCAGCTAGCGACGATGTATGATGACGTAACCGATTATCAAGCGCCGATATTAAGCATTTTTACGATTATCGATATCGGTTTCAAAACAGATTTGGCGATTATTTATTATGCAAACAAACATATATTTACAGGTGACATTATTTATTGGTGAATAAATAATACAGGTGAAAAGTATTTAATGTTTAAAGGGGTGCACTATGTTGCTAAAAGAACATTATTTTGTGTTCTGAGCTCAACACTCTGTGCAAGTTACATTTTTACTGTATATTATTGCAATCTATCCGCCCACCGCTCATCTGATATTAAGTCAAGTCCGATTGGCCAATCAGCGGAACCATGTGCTTGCTCACTGGAGCTGCGTCAGTGATCACGCATCAGTTGTCTCTCAAAGGTACAATGCGATTGCAATAAATCACAATCCACTACACTGAAGTTGCAAAACACCTAAATATAACCTATGATGTCCATGTTCGAAAATGCGGGCATAATGAGATACAGTCATATAATGGTTTACGTATAACAGTAACACTTAAATCGACTCGCATTTGGACTAGTATCATAAATATTAAACGCCAACAAACACTATTTAAATATGAATCCGGCATTTCTGCAAATCTCTGTTAATGAAACACAGGCGTCGGTTTCATTTACACACATACATACTCGGCGTGTTGATGCCACATTGTGTTCAGCATCTGCCGTCTCACTAAAGGATCAGGACATACAATCCTCCATAAAACATCCCCAGAACTGCAAATCACTTGCATGAGCATTTGAGTTTCATGAGTAAACGTTGTAAATATATACATAGGCTACAGAAACTTAGGTCCTCATTTGGCAACCTCAAAATATAAGTTCGGTTTGAATATATTAAACATCGTAATACAACTACAACAATTATTACAACTTTTTAGTGAGAATAATCACACAATACGCTAAATACATTTTACTTTAAGTTTTACTAAATGTTTACAGAATGCTTCTGGGTGATCCATGGCACTTATGTTATTATTAATATTATTAATATTACTTTTTATTTAATGTTGTTGTTATTAACAGTTTTCAGAATTAAAGACATGTTTAAAAGCATTTAAGACATTATTTTTGCCATCAGACATCTTGTTATTATTAATTTTGGCCAAAAGGAATTCATTTTCATTTTACACCAGACACCGTATGCTCGGTTCAAAATATGATTGTCTACTTGATCTGTAATAATTATCGGCCCTGAAAAACACATATTCAGCTAATGTATGATGGCTAACAGTAACCAAGTGGATACAACCAATCAAATAAAAAATAGATAAAATGATTTTCACCCCTACAGCTTACCACTTTCATAATTTGGAGGAAAGGCTGGGATAAAACAGCAGAAAACATAAAATGATGGTGGACTGTGTGCGAAGCAGGTAAGACAAAAAAATGATTTACCCTAAGTCTACAAAAATATAAAGTTGTCTTACTAAGTTGAATTAATGAGACAAAGTCAATTTGCATTAACACAGAGTATTGCGAAACTTTAAAGGGGTCATATGATGTTGCTAAAAAGAACATTATTTTGTGTTTTTGGTGTAATGCAATGTGTTTGTGCAGTTCGAGGTTACACATTATTTTCCACATACTGTATATTATTATTGCTCATCTATGCCCCGCCTTTCTGAAACTATTTTTACAAAGCTCATCGTTCTGAGAAGCAAGGTGTGCTCTGATTGGCCAGCTATCCGGTGTGTTGTGCTTGGCCAAATACCTTAAGCGTGTGACGGAAATTATATGCCCCTTCCCATGTTGTGATGCCGTGTCCTGGCCTTTTTACAGTCTATGGTCCCAGTGCGACGAGACTAAAACAATTAAACCTGCAATAAACGAGGCATTTGTTGCATTCAGTGAGGACATAATGACTCATACGGTCTTTTCACGTGTTGTGCCGCGCTAACATAACACCATGTCTGCATTTGTGATCATAGAAACGCCAAACAAGCACTACTCTACACTGCTCAAAACTCACGTTTGAATAGTCAGTAGCAAATTCTTTAAATCTCGAAACGTACTTACAGGCTAAGAGTCAGAAGCACCAGACTTTATAGTGTTCACAGCCATTCATAGTGTTCACATTGTAGGCTACTTTCTCCCAGGATCAGGAAACACTCCTCCATACAATTTGCTGCACACACTCAAATATTTGCATTAAACTGTTCTGAAACAGTGTTGTAAATATAACTTAACCACTGATTTCTAGTTGTGTACTCATTTGGAAGCCCAAACAAAGTACTTTCGCTTTAACAACGAAACACAGCGTCTCCACAACATGGTGCCGGCAGCAGCAACAATACTATAGTGAGAATAAAAGTCAACCTCTCTTTCAAACTACACTTGGGCGGTGTTTTCAAAAAATCTGACCATGAATGGTCTACATACATGTGTAAATGGGGCGTGTTTGAATGAGCCATTTTAGGGGGGGCATGGCAGAGTCTTAACTTTTATAAAGAATATCTCTTTGGTTTTGCGACTTTAGTCTTTGCAACTTTAGGGATCTTATCTATGCACAAACAGCTTGTGACACTCCAAAGAGAAAAGACAACTTGAAATCGCATCATATGACCCCTTTAAGCCATCATGACATCCCAAAAATGAATGTATAACCTACTACTCCCATAAGGCCAAAAGGAACTGCATTGCTCAGAAGCTTCCACACACCATTGCTACACTTCTACAAAATTATTTTAAAATTTAATAAATGGCCAACCATGATGAAATGTAGGTTACCTACAGCACAAGAGTTAGCTAGCATCTGCTGCCTTAAATTGTGGATACAACCAATCAAATAAAAAAAATAGATAAAAACATGATTTACCGAGTGAACAACTGCGAAACACATTCATAATTCGAGCAGGAAAGGCTGGACGCAAATAAAACAGCAGAAAACATAAAATGATGGTGGACTGTGCGTATAAGCAATTCAGCAGCGTAAACAACAAAAAATGAATGTAAACCATTCAGACTGAAAATCTGATTTCATTACCTGAAAGCTAGAAATGACAAAGTGGAACTGAAACAAAGCGAATAAAAGAATAAAAAAACGCTGAGACACTGTTAGCAATGTTGCCCATTTTCCCATGATCCTCTATGGCCTGATGCAGATGGTAAGAGGAGGGGTGGGAGGAGATCTTATTGTACACCAGAGCCCATAATTAAATTTCATAGTGGTGAATAACCTTCATCATCCTCATTCCCCCGTGCATGAGTGAGTGAGTGAGTTATACTCTGGCCCTTGTACTGTACCGTCCTGCTGCTGCTGCGGCTGCTGGAGCTCCTGCCCCTGCCTGTGCCTCTGCTGCAGGCTTTTGCGTTTGATGTAATCGTGGTCGACCGGAGTGACCACGTATGGAGGAGAACTCGCACCTGCCGCACCGTTGCCAGGCAAAGAAGTTGTTGGAGCCACCACAGATGTGACAGATGAGGTGGTCAATGCTACCGGACGGGTATTCACGCCAACCGAGGAGCGAGAGTCCTCGTCGTTAATGGATGGAAGCTTTTCCCTGTTGGGAGAAGAAGAAGAAAAGCTTAACAAAACAACAACACAGAAAGATTCAATAAAATGCAGGGTTGTTTTAACACCATTAAAGAACGTCTTAAAGTCTCTTAAACGTTTTTGGTATGCAACTGTAATCCATTGAAATCTTAGAATTTTAAAATGAAAACAATCCTGGTCTACACTACATAACCGAAAACGCATGTCACATGATCATTTATATTTTATTTAGATGGCGGACGTGTCTGCATGCTTTGAGCGGTCGAATTGGGAATCTACCTATACATGAGCATGATGTTATTATTTACACTGTCATCAACGATACGCAGAGAATGTGGGCAGCCACGCCATTGTTTTCAAAAGTCTCCGTTTTGCTCCGTTTACACTGAAAGGCAACCCCAGAGTTTTCAAACTAAAACGGGGTCTGCAGCGTTTTCAAAAGTCCTGCATGAATGGTCTTGTGACATGCGATATTTTGAACCGATATCGTGTCTGGTGTAAAATGAAAATTAATGCCAAAATTAATAATAACAAGAGCTCTGACAAAAAGCGTTCTTTAAATGCTTTTAAACATGTTTTAATTCTGAAAACTGTTAATAACAACAACATTTCCGTTGATTTTAATTTACAGTACAGTGCAAACGAAGGCATAAAACATTAATTTAATTTATCTTTTAATCAAATGAGAGTTAGACTTTATTTTAAACAAATGAGTTTACTATTAAAATTAAAACATGGAAGAAATAGCGTATTGTGTTATTATTCTCAACAAAAGTTGTAATAATTGTTGTAGTTGTATTACGTATACAGTAATATATTCGGCTAAACCGAACTTATATTTTGACAGGTTGCCATGAGGACCTTTTAAGTTTCTGTAGCCTATGTATATATGATATGACGATCATTTTACTCAAATGAAACGGTCAAATGCTCGTGACGTGACTGTCCGAGCAGTTCTGGGGATGTTGTTCGTGTATTTATGTCCTCATTTAGTAGACGGCAGACGCTGAAGTCACTGCTCACGTGCGCTTCAGTATGTGTGTGTGCAGTAAATGAAATCGTCTGTGTCATTCATTAACAGAGATGCAGAACATGCAGGATTCATATTTAAAGTGTTTTTTGCTTAATATTTATAGATACTAGTCCATAGCGAGTCGATTTAAGTGTACTGACCTACTTTTGCTTTTGATTAATTCATCCAAACTTGACATTCCGCGTTATACGGTAAATTCCATTATATGACTGCATTCCGCGATTCCGCCCGCATTTTCGCATCGCGACATCATAGTGGATTGTGATTTATTGCAACTTCAGCAACGTCTGCTGCTGCCTTACCTTTGAGAGACAACTGATGCGTGATCACTGAGGCAGCTCCAGTTAGCATGTGCTCGATTGGTGAGACTGCCTTCAGTTTTCCGTTGATTGGTCGGACTCGTGACTCTCTACATATCAGATGAGCGGTGGGCGGAGATTGCTCTCAGAGATTGAGAGATCGCCTCACTCTCACAGAGTGTTGAGCTCAGACAGGCTGCATCGAGCCAAATAGTGCATTTAAACATTAAATAATTCCACCTGTATTATTTATTCACCAATAAATAATGTCACATGTAAATAGTATGTTTGTTTGCATTATAAAAAAAAAAAAAAAAAAATTATAAAAAAAAATTATCTGCAAATATGTTTTGAAAATGGCCGATATCGATAATCGGTAAAATGCTTAATATCGGCGCCGATAATCGGCCAGGCCGATAATCGGTCGACCCCTACTCAATGCTGCGTAGCTTTACACAGTGGGAACGATATACCACACACGCCAAGCTAACTCACTGCCAGACCTGGCCCATTACAGACCAGAACACCAAAAACACAACTGGCTCAAGCAAAAAGAACCTGGGAACCAGGAGCTGTGCTCATATCAAGGTTATAGAACCTTACAAAAGTATGGGGAGAGGACTAACCTGCCGCCGTACAGATGTCCTCCAGGGGTACCCCTCTAAACAATGCTTGGGAGGAGGCCACCCCTCTGGTGGAATGAGCTCTGATGTCTAGAGGTGAAGGCAGACTGCGCACCTCATAGGCCAACGAAATAGCATCCCTAATCCAGTGGGATATTGTGTGTTTAGACGCGGGTAGCCCTTTGCAGTCTGCACCAAAGCACAACAACAGTTGTAGGGACTAACGCCATTGACTGGAACGGTCCACATACATCTTCAGGGCTCTAACAGGGCAGAGCAGATTATCACCCTCACTCAAAGAGAAAGCCTGCAGCACTACCACCTGTGAACGAAAAGATGTAGAGAGAACTTTGGGGACATAACCAGGCCTAGGTCTTAAAAATGCCTTGACCAGACCAGGAGCAAACTCGGTGCAGGACTCACTGACAGACAAAGCCTGCAAATCTCCCACACGCTTAAACGAGGCCAATGCCAACAAAAGTGTAACCTTTAGTGTCAGAATCCTCATGGGAGGTGACTCAAGAGGTTCAAAAGGAGGCTCTAGCAACCCCTTCAGGACAACAGAAAGGTCCCAAGAAATGAAACTAGGAGGACGAACCGGCCTCAAGCGCTTAGCCCCACGCATAAAGGAGGACACTAAACGATGTCTAGCCAGCGGGACATCGTCAGAGTCCCTTCGAGCAGCGATAGCCGCAACGTAGGCTCTCAGGGTGGTTGCGGCTGCTCCAGCCAAAAACTTTTGTAGGAACTCCAGCACTTAACCAACCGGGCAGTTAACTGGGTGCACAGCATGAACCAAACACCAGGATTCGAAAACTCTCCATTAGGAAAAGTAATAATTAAGCTCAGATGAGCTTTATGACCTATGATCGGCCATACCCACAACTTCCAGATCTCTGGACATGGGTGCCCTGAAGCTGACATAGCAGGTCTTTCCTGAACGGAATATCCCATGGATCGTCCTCCAGAAGGGAGACCGACTCCAAGAACCATGTCTGGGAAGGCCAGAATGGGGCTACTAGGAGAAGGGCGGACTCCGCTTGTCTTCACCCTGCACAATACAGCTGGGATGAGCTTGACCGGTGGGAAAGCATACAGCTTCATGTCCGGCCAGGGGTGCGCTAGCGCATCTATCTCCAGAGAGTTTGGGTGAGAGAGGAGAACCAAAGGGGCACTGGGTCGACTCCTGAGACGCAAAGAGGTCCACCTCTGCCGCGCCGAATCATTCCCAAATCTGATCCACCATCCGGCAGTTCAGAATCCATTCCCCTGACCTGAGTTTCTGTCTCGATAGAAAGTCTGCCACTAGGTTCAGGAGTCCTGGGACATGGACCGCTCTCAGGGACAAAAATTTGCCCTGTGCCCAAAGAAGAAGCTGGCGCGCATGCCGCAAGCCGGTCTTCGAAGACCAGAAAACACGCGAAGCGAACGCTTCTGAAGAGAGGAAATTCTGAGTGATAAGATGGCACGAGCGTGGGTCTATGTCAAATACGTATGACGTAGGGGCGGTATCTCACGCAATCAGCCAATGAATTGGCGTGATTCTATATGGGCTTCAGACAATCGTCACACCTGGGGGTGTTCCCACTGCGTTAAGCTATGCAGCGTTGAGTTACCTATGAAAGAGAACAGCAAATTAGAATGATTTCTGAAGGATTATGTGACACTGAATATTGGAGTAATGATTCAGCTTTGATCACGGGAATACATTTCAATAGAAAACATGAATAGAACATTCAAATTTCCAATTGTAACTATATTTGACAATATTACTGTTTATTTTTGATCAAATAAATGCAACCTCGGTGAGCAAAAATTATTCTTACAAAACCATCAAAATGGTCCCAACTCCAAACTTTTGAACAGTAGTGTACAAATAAGCTCTATTTAACTACATACCTCTAAGGCCTCCATTGCGAGGTCAGGCGGGTTATGGTAGTGGATTTTGCGTGGGTACCTGGCTGCTTCTTCATGCAGGTAGTGTGCAGACTGGAGAGAGATGGCACAAGGGCTGTAATGAGATGCATGTCTGACAGTTGGGCGGTCAGCAGCCACTTTCACACATAAAACCCAAGCAACAGCCTTGCATGTTTTATACATTTTTATACACCAGTAACCAACAAAAAATTGGGTATTTCATTCCAGAACAGAGTCAGACCTGAAGTTGAGTTTGCAATCATGTGACAAAAGGTAGATTTTGTTCAGAGTGTCATAATCATTCTCAAACTGTATCACTGAACTGTTAATGTGTTTTCACATCCTACTGGTTTAGAGCATTTGATTAGGAACCTGGCAAGTTTTTTTCTTTAGTTCAGATCATTTAGGCCTATAAACACTTTATGCAATATGCCCGGATCCACGCCAAAACAATCAATTTGAGATTGCCTGAATAAACCCAGCTGAAAGCCCAATCTGAGATTGCCTCTCAGCCCAGCTGAAAAAGAACTGTGGAGCGGCTCGGTTGTGGTAAGAAATCAATACCGATCCAACAGACCAACAAACCAAGCAACATCACAGTTAATGGGAAATGCATTATATATTTCTATATCTATTTAATCAGGTGAAGCAGGAATAAAGGCTTATATACATTCATATAAGTGTGTGTGTGTGTGTGTGTGTGTGTGTGTGTGTGTGTGTGTAAACAACAGTTACAGATAAAGCCACAACGGAGTCTATGGAGTTAACTTGTCAATTTTGAAGGATGATGCTACAATTGAAATCCCAGAACATAAACAGATGCACTCTGACCAATGAGACAATAGTTTTACTCTAGGTACATTTATGCAACAACAATGAATGAACTAAAAATGAAAAAGCTTTTTCGTAGCATTTTTTGAAAAAGTTTGCATACACATTAGGGATGGGATGATTCCCCAATTCGCTCTGTGCATCGCAAAAAAAAAGTTAACGATGCGATGCATCGGTTTAAAAAGTATGCATCGGATACAAGTTGGCATTTGTATCACGATTAGGGATGGGTATCGTTAAGGTTTTAACGGTACTACTACTCTTATCGATACTGCTTATCGATCCGGTGCTTTAACAGTATTCTTATCGGTACTTTTTGTTATTTATATATATATATATATATATACATACATACATACATACATACATACACATGTATGTATGAAATATATATTTCTATGATAGATTAGCAGCTTAATTAACATGGCTTTATATTCTGAGATGTTAAATAAATATTTCATTAAATAAATATAAAACATCAATTTGTAAATGCAGCAGTGTGCAGGCATTTTTGTGTTTTATATACATAAGATAAGATAGAGTAAGAACATGAACAAAAGAAACAAAGTTAACAAACTGACAAATATACCATTTATTGTGTGTGTATTTGATCGTTTGGGCGCCTGCTTGAGCGAGCGCGCCTGCACACACACACACACACACTGCAGCAAACACACACACACACACACACGCACACACACACACACACACACGCACGCACGCACACGCACACTCACACACACGCACTCACACACACACACACACACACAGGGCGCGGGAACTGAGGGTGCTGCAGCACCCTGTTTTTCTGTGGGCAACTGTAAACTGTTGTGAATAAAAAATATATAGGCTAAATTTGTTATAATAAAGATTAATTTAAAAATGTATATGGTTGCTCCGATGTTTATAACATTTAGTTTACATTGGCTATTTTGCTATCTATTTCTATGTGATCTTGACATATTTACCATTTGCCCATTAATTTAACAGTTGTAAGAATTAAAGTTATCAAAGTTATTAAACTGATGCAGGGCTATTTGATGCACGCGTTGCGCACATCCTGTCAAATCACGCACGCAGCACTGCCAATGCTTGCTTTTATGTTTGTGAATGCTATGATTGTGTTGAAGAAGTTGTAGGTTGTGGCTTAAAAGCGGAACATGGAAATATCATGGATGTACTTTTTTTTTTTGTTCTCAGCGATATGAGTCTTTCCCTTCTCCCAAAACAGCTTATAGCTAAAATAGTTCAGTTTTGTATGTAATGGAAAAGTGATTAGATGATGTTTCGTTTTTTTTTCTTCATAAAGTTAATTTAGAAAAACCTTGGGAGCATTTTTTGTTCGTTAAATGTTTTTTTTCTTTTAAGCAACGACCAAGCGGCCAGCATCAGAGTTGATCGCCTATGTTTGATTAATTTAGCCTTATCAAATCATCAAGACTTGAAATAAAATCGATAGATAGGCCTATAAACAGTTCAAGCATATCACAGTGTTAGTTTAAATGTTTAACCTATATAAATGTGCAATATCCAACAGTTTGTGTGGAGAGTGGAAGCTGAAGCGAGCTTTACAGGACATGGAGGATTTTTTTCTTACAGTAAAAACAACTTAAAATACGCCGTGTGATTTTTTTTTTTTTCCTCATAAAGGTAAGAGTAATATATCATTTTGAACTGTAAAGGGTCTACTTTTATTTGTGTGCATTCACAATATCAACATTGTGCTTTTATAAAATAGGAAAACAGAGAATGCACTTTCTTCCGGTTTTGAACAAGAGGCTTCAATGATGAACCGAAACTCGGCAACTCGAAACTGGCTCAGAGATATGATAAATATATCTATAGAAAGCTTTAAAATACTACTTTAAAACGAAATAATTCAAAGCAAAGCAAAACTCTTCATTAGCCTATGTAATCCGTTAAGATGCATATATTTCTCCAATGAGGAAATGGCGAGTCATTTTTCCCGTCACCTCACCATCTAAAATATACAAATAAGGAAAGCCTAAAACAGGCCCGATTATAATTTGCGTTTTATTTTATAATTGTATTCAATAAAAAGTATGTAAATCTTTGTCCTTGAAATTTAAAGGATTTGTTGCAATGCAATTTTGTCTGACTGATGTGAATTATTTATTGGCCTATCGTTTTAATCCATGCAGCAAATGCTTTAAAAACAGCTTTAAAATTACTTTATTGCATTCCAGATGCTTTTAAAAAACTTTCACTATACATTTTAAGGGTTTTAAGCTTGAATGTAACTTGAATGTAAAACATTGTTATGAATTCATTGTAGCCTATTCCCATTTGTAAAATAGCTAATTGTTGTCTAACACGATCTCATGAAAGTGCGTGAGGCTATAGCACGATTTTCTGTTTCTATTTGGCGTAATATTTATATGCAGAAATTGACCACCCCACAGCACCCCTACATAAAACACCTTCCGCGCCCCTGCACACACACACACACACGCACACACACTTCAGCCTGAGGAACAGCGTCTCGTGTGGATTGTACTTTCAACATTTCATTATCAAACATGTCCAGCAATTTAGTAACTGTAAAGACGGCATTTACAACAATCGACAGACGCGATTGATCTGATTCTGAAGTTAAGGTTTGGTCAGGAGGAGCGAATGCGCGCTGCTGTGAAGAGAAGGAAGTTGTGTTAGAAGAAACACGGCTATAATCTTTAGAAGCTAAAAAAAAACATTAAATAAACTCAGTTTAATATAACAGCCACAGGCCTAAAGTGTAAGCATGTTTTAATGGTTAGTTCTCTCTTCTATCATAAACGGGGCTTTCATGTTGCGCATGCTGAACTCATCCACGTGAGCGCCATCTGATTTGGGAATAGCAAAAAAGAGTTTGAATATTATTGCATATAAAAACAGCTGGGGACTCTGGTGAGATAGAATTTGCAAGATAATGTGTATATATATAGCAATAATAAATGTATGTGTGTTTTCTTAATTTCTCCAGTACCGATAACAGAACCGTTAACGTCAGAGCTTATCGATACTCCGGTCTTTTATAATTTAGCCCCGAGACCGATTAAATACCGAGTTTCGGTACCCATCCCTAATCACGATGCATTTTTCCTACCATATTTGCATCTGTAAAAACAATTTATTTATATATAATTACTGGTGGATGCGCTACAACTTTTATTGTTTAGAAAGTGACCAATAATCTGTGACACAAATTTTATATGTAGATTGATTTCTCCTCTCTAAACTGTTTCTCAAGAGCATTCTCTCATCACCGCTGCATGTGAATATGACGAATCACAACACCATAGAGACCTGAGGAAAAGCGCGGATTAAAGTTCCTTGAAAATAACCTAACAAATCAATCGGGGCTAAATCGGTTATAAACAACAATGTAAGTTCACACAATCTAACTAATTTGTGCACGCTTATTCTTAAGCAGCCCTTAATGTTGAGCACGGATCAAATCGATCCACCACGGCAAACAGCGAATATATCTGTGCCTTTTAATGCATTTGAGACATTGTGTTTTCCTCAGTGCATAACAGTCACGAGTATATTTTTCATCTGTAAATGTTAGAAAGTCATGCAAATATATCCATTTTGCTGTCAGGAGTGGACGAGCGCTGCTGCGCGCTAAACAGACGGAGCGCAATAATTCTGAATCAAATATGCATTTTATGATAGCAGTAACTTTAAAGGGACTATTGTAATGGGTAAATACAATGTAAGCTAATACAGTCATAATTACAAAGCTCAGATGAGTTCATGTGTGTTTCTTATAGCAGTTAAAATGTAGTTTTATTTTAGTGATTTTTAACTTTTAGGGGACACTGTTCACTCAGGAAATGCTCCAGCACGACCACCGCATGTAACTTTTAACAAGATTCACTTGTTTGAAACATGCTGAATTATATTAACATTTACTATATAACCATTATTTCACCAATAAACATCTCTATTGAAATTAATTATTTATTTTCTCCACAAGCGATCGCAGTTTGAGTATAGTTCTGTGTAAATGCATAGATAAACCGCGCTGTCAGCAGTTTTCATAATCTAGAATGACAAAAACATTTGAATAATTCTGGTAAAACATGCCAGTTAAGAAATGCAATAACATACAATGTTTTGTTTGTTATAGCTTATTTCAATATTCCAGAGAATATTATCCAGTGAATTATTTTCCACTCTTTAGTCTATTAAACAGCTTATAAACCTAAAACTGTAGTTTAAAATGAAGGTGAGATGACTCCTGTCCTTTATTTTCTCCATTTGAAAACATTAGACATTCTTTTGCTTATTGTTAATATCAGTGCTGCTGATGATGCTTTTTATAAATACAATGTTTTTATTGTTGTAATTTTAAGATTAAATTTTACATGAAAATGTTAATTTTCGTTTTTGTTGTTGTTAAGCTGGCTGAAAGGAGGAAAAACCAAATTGAAGAATGGACTTACTTCACTCTGTTATTTATTTGACTTTATAACAGTAAATAAATATCGGTTCTGCATATCGGTTATCGGGTACATAAACGTACAACTAATTGGTATCGGTAATAAAAAAATCTATATCAGCCGATCACTAGTAATAGGTGTGAATCATATCGCAAGCTGCTGCACATCCCTAATACACATGACAACATCAAACTTTTCCCAATTTACACAAATCCACGAAAACACAATTATGTTTGCCAGGCCACTAGTGGGCGATGTCACTTTGTAAAGACACTCGCACATGCCTACAGACTGAAAACGTAATACGTATATGTATGATGTTTTTGTATTTTACATGGAGACGATAACGGTATAGTTTTTAAAACTTGCATTATGAGGCCCTCAAACACTGTTGTCATGTAAATGTACAGCCAAAACACAAAGCGTTTTTCTATTTTTAGTTGAAACAAAGACTATAGAATACCTCAAGACATGTCACTCGGATAGTTTTGAATGGGAGAAATTGCAACGCTTAATATAGCCGTTCAATCGGAGGAAGCCCTGCCTTCTGAATGAAAGAGCCAATCGCAATCATCTATTTGAGCAAAAGAAACAACATTTATGACACAGTTGTTCTCCGATTTCATTGGTGACATCAAATATGAAATTTAATCGTAAGCTCAGTGAACAGTTTTGGAGAATTTGATGTTTCCCCATACAAAGTGATAGGAGCTGCACTTGGATGCCAGAGAGGCGTTTCAAAGATGGCCGCCGAGAGACATGTTTTAAAGAGACTTTGGTTGAAAACAGTGTTGTGTAAACACTCCCTAACTTGTAACAAATTTTGGTATGCTTTGACCCAAAATGACTTAATTAAATTTGAATTGATTTATTATATTGAAACTATTGTCTTTAAATTGCCTCTATTGTGGATTTTTTTTAATTACCTTTCATTCAGTGTGTAACAACGCTCTAAGTGAATGAAAATATCCTGCAAAGTTTTAAATCTGAAAGTGTTTACACATTTATTGTCTCTCAATAGAAAGAGTTGACTCTGAATCATTGAAACAAGTCATTCTAAAAAAAAATCCCAAACGTTTCATGTTGACTTGTTGCGCACGCAGAACTGAGGAAACTTGATTTTCGCGTTGTCTGAATGAAAATATAAATTCATTCTTTGCCACTAGGTGCCCCTTTTGGAGCATTAAAAATAGCCATTTCCCCGGTAACGCTGTACACAAAGCAGCACTGCCACTGCTTTAAATGAAATCGACCAATCAGACCAATCACCGCTGATTAGCGTCACGCAAAGGAGGGGTTTGGAAAAATGAATCTTTGAGCGAATCGTTTGGGAGTCATTGAACAAATAAGGTAAACATAAATGCGTATTATAAGAAACAAAGCTAACAATCTGCAGGTCTAAAAACAACCCTGGTGATAGATGTCATGCAGTCTCAATAGCCAGTCAGACGATCCACCAGGCCAGCTGTAACCCAGCTCATCACCTTTTTGTACAGCTGCAGGTAGTCTTTGGGCGGCAGTTTACGCTTCTCTGCAATCTTTCCCAGCATGTAGTGAATGAGCCACTCCTCCTCATCACCGCCACAGCATGAGGCGCTCTGAAAGCACTGCGATGCCGTCTCCAACATCGAGTCCCTGCGCTCTTCCATCTTTAAAAACAAACAAACAGTAACTGAAACAAATCTTCTCGGAGTCTCTTATCTCTAGTTTTTAAAAACACACTCATACATTGTTTTGTACACAATCACATGTCTCTCTCACTCTTCATATATACAAACAGAAGTACCTGTTTGATCAAGTCAGGAGGAAGTTCATGTTTCCACTGTTTGAGCTGTCTGGAAGCGAAAGAGTGCAAGGCATAGGACATGGTACCATACTCGATCCATAGGGAGAGGTTGGAGCCGTCTATCTCCAGAGCCCGTTTGAAACAAGTCAGCACAGCCAGAGAGTTTTTCCAGATGGGTCCGTCACTCCTGAGCTCATTGGAGTTCAGCTTGTCCTGGATGCGACTGGCGCGTGCCAGTGCCATGCCTGCCCACGAGTCAAACCTACAGCTACAGCTGAGCTAGCTACATTCATGTTAAAAAGTTCAAATGTTAAATTGTCGCAGACCTGTTAGGACACATGGAGATGTCGTGCATGTAGAACTTGATGGCTTTCGACTGCTCTTTGTTTTTGAAGTGGTAGTCCGCTAGCAGGTAGTACAGCTCATTGACCACAGGGGGCGCCGGGGAAGCTCCTTCTGGAAGCGCTGGCACCTTGAAGAAAGATTAATACTGTTAAGTGACAGATGAAGAGATAAAAAAGATCAACATGAACACATGAAAGTCGATGACCTCATACCTTGAGAGCACCTCCTTCGATATAACCAGACACATCGTCTACAGAGATTGTGGGGCCGTCTTTGCGTGGGATTATTCCAGAAAGCCTTTTAAGCAGGTTGGCAAGGTCAGCAGAGACAGTGCTGGTCTTATAGCTGTCAAATTCTGGCAAGGTCTTGGGCTTAAAGTATTCAAACATAAAGACCGCATCAACCCAATGAAGCTCCACCTAGAAAGAGATAGAAAGACCAGAAAAGAGAGATGGAGAGATGTATCAATACTATGTATTTAGGGTCCAACAGTTTTGTTTTAGGATTATTTATATATTATTATAGTATTTATTCATTTTTAATTAGCATTTATTTTAATACATCCATTTTTCACTTTAGTTTAAGATTCAGCGGTCTTCAACCAAGGGTCCGCAACCCCAAAGTTTGATTACATATAATTGTTACAAAAATTTAAATATGGGTAAAAAAAACATCAGAAAATCAATTTTAAATATAAACACCATGAAGCGAAAGCAAGCACACTCCCAGTTGATACTATGATATGTGACAGAGCTACATAATACATGCATAGTTCATAAACATACATAATAACATATAGGCTAACATAATAGGCTATAATAAACAGTACTAATGGCATTAGCTGATCATATGTTAGTCTATGTATGTTTATGCCATGATTCTCCCACGATTCTGAAAACAAACATTAGACAACCAAATGTAATTTACTTGAGTTTCTGACTAAATGTTTTATGTAATGTTTCCTAAATTGAAACTTTAATTTCTTTCAATCGTGAGTGAGAACAGACTCTTTTGTCCCCCTCAGGAGTAACAGTAATATTAACAACAGCAGTAATATCACGCATTTCTTGATTTTTTTTCCATTACCCTGAACTATTTGAAAATATTGACTCGTGACACAAAACAGAATTATCACTTATCCATTCAAACAAAAAGCAATTTCCACGCTGGCATTATGACAATGGGAAGAAATGAGCCTACTGTCTATAACTGGGCCGAAAAATTGTGCTGATTAGTTTTGATTCATAACACTAACAATACAGAATCAGATAAATGAAAGAAACCTACAACATGGTTAAGAGAATAAAACCATATTCAGATTATACTGTTGCTTAATTCATTCAGAGAAGAGACGGTGGCTGGATTTCAGAATGAGTTATGAATTTAAACGGGCTAATTTGATCAGAAAGCCAGGATCGATTAATTTGTCCTGATACTGATTCTGAAAAGAAGGCTGAAAGCATCTGTATGCTGCCTTTTAAGATTGCATGTATCCTTTGTGGATTACACACTAAATTCACCCAAAGTTAAAGAAAAATAATTGTTGACTTGTGAAAAAAGGAATAAAAATGTATTATTTAGCTAAAAAGCATGCAGACTTTATTAACCAAGGCTAAAACCCAAATCATCACAAACATTTACTATTTTGTGGTTTGTTTTTCTCTTTTCCTCCAGTGATGCAGTACCTCGCAGCTCCAAAGCCTAAGCACAGTTCAATATTTGCTAGATGCCTGCAAAAACACAAGCAGCATCTACACCGCACAATCTGTTTCCTCCAGAGACACGGGAATAGGTGCAGAAAACCTCGGTATTGTACTTTGTGGTGTGTACAGCATGTCCTGTGTACAGAGCAGTGCTGCATAATGGGTGTGTGGGTGGTTAAATGATCAATGTGACTCCTGCTGCCAAAAGATAATCAATCACGAAATTATTGCTGAATCAGACCGCCAACTCATCCTACCCAACATCCACCTACCCTCATTAGCACAAGGACAGTTCTCCTTCTCTCTTCTTAAAGATTCTTAGATATTCGAGACATAAAAAGAGTACACAGGAGACTGCGGAGTCATGTTAGGGAATTACCGAAGTCGACACCATTGCTAGCAGATCATAGCCAAGCTAAAATATTACAGATTTTCTTTAGTTTTTCCCAACATGTAACGGTTTAGCGTGACAAGTCATTGTTGTTCATGACACATTCAGAGCTGTTTAGTGGGCAGAAAACACAGAGTGATCGCACAAAGTATATTGAGCGAGAAGAGGCACAGAAAAACAAGTGAATCAACCACACTCTCCTTGACTGTCTTCTCTAACAAGCAGAATTGGGAAGTTGATTCAGTTTAATTAATTGAATCAAATGCACTGAAAAAAGACAGCCTGAGTCTAAATGGTTCCAAAATCAGCACGGACATGGCAATACATTATATTAATATCTGGGTCATGAATTAATAATACTGTCTGTGCCAAAAAAAAGCCATTCAGCCTTTTCCGATGTGTTTTCAGTTTTAGCTGGATCTACTTTCAATATAGGGACAATCTTCCTTTCTAACCAGCTATCCCTTAACAAGACTTAAGATGAATCACGTCTTGTATTCCTCATTTGTAAGTTGCTTTGGATAAAAGAGTATGCTAAATTAATGAATGTATATGTAAAGAAACATTCAGTTTCACTTTGTTATATGACATTTGCAAGCGAATCAGGATATTATATAGGGTTGTATTAGTGATTCATTCAATTTAGCTTTGTCTGCATGGCCTTGGCTATTTGAACAAAAATGTTGTTTCAAATGCACAGTGAGATAATATTTTGATGAAAACTTTTCTTATCTTGCATACAATGATGAACTGTGCACATCAGTGACATTCAGAAAGTTAAGTGCAATGTTAATTTCGTTGACGAAGACGAAAGATATTTGTTAACAAACATTTTTTCTGTGACTAAGATGAGGCGCTAAAATGAATATCTGATGATAAAAACTATGACTTCGTTTACAAGACAAGACGGGACTAGAATGTTATTTGAGGACTATCAGACATTCAAAATACATCCTATAGGCTGAGTTAACTGTCTTGTCTTTCAAAAGTGTGTCAATGTCATTGGATTGCAATCAGATGAGGGGCGTTTGCATATCTAGACATAGATATGTGCACACTCCACTTCTTCAGTTCTCATACAGCGCACGATCAGTTCTCAGTTCTCAAATACACACACAGCAGTCCAAATGTCTATCATGTAGAGTCTCATGTAAACACAGTCGGTTATGGCTTAAGTGAATGTAAACAGGTGGGTGAAAACTGAATGCGTGTCAGTATTACATGCATCCGTCTTGAATGGACATTACTAATGAAATACTTAGATGTGTCAATAATGTTAAACTACAAAAGATGTTATATAAATGTATATTAATATTTTTCCCAAATTCAATCCTTGGTTCAAATTACTCATAAGCTTAATTGATTTGGTCTAAAGAGAGAACAAATAATGACTTTTTGTTTGAACACTAAATATAAAATAGCTACCAAAATAAATCTTGGTAACTGGAGTTTGACTAAAAGTTGACAAAAATGCAATGACTTTTTGTCGACTAAAACTAGACAAACTATGAAAGACTCAAATGACTAAAATGTGACTAAGACTATTAAGCATTTTCATCTCAAGATAAAGACTAAATCAAAAATGCCTGCCAAAATGAACACTGGTTAAGTGTGTTAAATATGCTCATATCACTTGTCATTGCAAGCGAGTTACCTGTGGGGCAGAATGCTCCTCTAGGTATCGGGCTTTACTTTTCTTGCTCGGGTAAGCGTACAGGCAGAAGTAACACTGCTCCAGTGCTGTCTCAAGATCCTCTTTATATGGTAGATTCTCATGCCCTGAGAGCCTCTCCCGCAAAACCCGCACCTGAAAACAGACACACGATCATTAGACAGCAGGAGGGCTTGGTTAAAGGGGACATCAGATGCCCATCTTCCACAAGTTAGTATGATTCTTTAGGATCTTCATGAAATGTCTGTAACATACTATGGTTAAAATTCCTCAATGGTCATGTAAAACAACACCCTTCTTAACTTGTCAAAAACAGCTCTGTTCACAATGACCCGTTTCAGGGCATGTTCCTTTAAATGATAATGAGCTCCTGCTCACCCCGCCCCTCTCTTCCGTGGGGCATGTCACACACACAAGATATGTGAATTGCTGCCTTGGACTCCATGTATGGCTCGGAGGTGGTCTTATTCAAATAGCTATCTATATGCGTAGAAACTGGCAACAAACAGCTCAGTGGATGACAAAAAGTTAAGAAAGTGAAAATGTCATCCGATGTCTTCTTTAAATGGTGCTATGCATTACTGTTTAAAAGTTCGGGGTCAGTTATTTACTTCTATATATACATTTTTTTTTAAGTAATTAAATTTTTTATTAGTGAAATTAAGAACATTTATAATGCTGAACAAATATTTATTTCAAATAAATACTGTTTTGAACTTTCTATTCATCAAAGAATTCAGAAAAAATTGCATTATATTTCCAAAATATATTAAGCAGCAGTTTTCAATAATAATAATAAATGTTTCTTAATCAGCAAATCATCATATGAGAATGATTTCTGAAGGATCATGTGACACTGAAGACGCTTTACATGCCAGGAATACATTTTAAAATTATTTTAATTTGAAAATATATTCACATAGAAAAGAGTTATTTTAAATTGCAATAAAATTTCATTATATGTTCATCATTCTGTTTCTTCTGTACTTTTGATTAAATAAATACAGGGTTGGTGCGCAAAACTGTTAATGTTTATTAAAAACATTACAAAAATCATACTTACCCCAAACCTGAACGGTTGTTTATATAAGTGTGTTGTATGTATATTGTATGTATATGCATAGGTTTTGTTTAAAATAAATGCGGAAATAAACGGATAGTACTCCCAAAAATTCTGTCATTAATTAGTCCGCTTCATGTCGTTCCTAACCCGTAAGACCTTCGTTCATCTTCAGGACACAAATTAAGAAATGTTGGATGTGAGAGCTTTCTGACCCTCCATAGACAGCAACGCAACTGACACGTTCAAGGCCAAGAAAGGTAGCAAGGACATTGTTAAAACAGTCCATGTGACATCAGCGGTTCAATCTTAATGTTATGAAGCTATGAGAATAATTTTTGTGCGCAAAGAAAACGTGCATCGAAGCTCTCGGATTTCAACAAAATTATCTTAATTTGTATTCCGAAGATGAACTAAGTTATTACGGGTTTGGAACGACATGAGGGCAATTTATGACAGAATTTTCATTTAAGGGTGAACTATCCCTTCAAATAAGTCTGATAAAAGTTAAATGTACAATATTATCTAATGTACAAGTGAAATTATTAAAATAATTCATAATACTCATGACAAAAGTCAGGTCCTGATTACAAAAGCACAGATTCATGTCAGATAAATAAGTGTAGGCATGATATTGCATGAGATGAGACTCACAAAAAATTTGAGTAAAGCGCCATCAGAGTTGCAACACCAGGAGCGACGGCCCAGGTATTCATGCGCCGTGTTCAGAAGCATGAGGGAGGAGGGCAGCAATGGAGTATCATCTTCTACAGAACATAAACACACACAGCTGTGTCAACAACACTGGGACATACTAAGATTATCACTGCACTGAAATGCTGTTATCTTTCTTTATTCATACCATCATCATCCTCATCTCTGATGTGCTGCCTCAGCATGCAGTCAAAGGCTGCCTCTTCCTGTTTGATGAGTTGGTACAGCAGAATCCATGGCAGCAGTGATGAGAAATGAGCCTCTTTGGGGTCAGGTAAGACCATGCTGTTGGCTATCAACTAGAGAATGAACACATAAACAGCAGGTAAAATGAGATTACTCCAATTAGCAATTGCTCCAGTCTTCGGTGTCACATGATCCTTCAGAAATCAGTCGAATATGCTGCTTAAAAAACATTTATTATTATTATGATCCTATAGCAACAAACATGCTGCAATGAATCCACACGGACCTGTATGAGGTTGTTGGCGAGGCGCGGGAGGTTTGTGGATCGTGGGGTGTGACTGAGCAGCTCAGGCTTGTCCGTGATGCAGCTTTCGATGCCCCTCAGCAGGGCGGTGATGGTGGACACACACTCCTCCTTTGCAGAGGGGCTGCTGGGTAATGCAGAGTTCAAGTGCTGTATGGCCTCATTGAGAGACACTTCAGATGTCTCGAGGCAGGAGCTGTAGTCTTTCAGCCGCAGCAGCGAGCTCTGGGGAGAGAAAAAACAAAGATGGATGAGGGATCAACAGGTTAAGTGTCTGAAAATGCCACAATTTTGTAGAATTGAAGGTCGAGGAAATGTTCGGTCATACGTGTCACATTTAAGACAAATGGGATATTGCACACTTTGAGTGAAGCTAGTCATTATTCCCATAATAACTAGCTTTTAACATGCTGGCTCTATCATTTTGAGCTCTGATATGAATCGAAATGATCCACGGACACAGTATGTCTGAGAAAAATATGATGCGTTTATGAGACAATGCAGAAACTTTCCTTGAAGTCTATATACACTGCAGTACAAAGGTATTCATCAGGGCGTCATGCACTCATTATTTTAAGGGGGCACGAGGGGGTTGTTATTCAAAACATTCCTAAACGCATTAACTATATCATGAAATATCTCAATTGTCACCTAGATTGTGATGGTAAAAGAAGCCTGATAACTAATAAATAGTCTATTAACTATGCATAAAAACCTGTCTGTTTGCTAAAGTAACTGACATGGGTATCATGCCATAACATATTTTTAATACGACTGACTTTATTTTTAATGTGAATATTAAAAACATTGTAAGTCAGGCTACTTATCATAACATTTTCATTGTACAGAAAGAGAGCATTGTAAAAGATGTGTTATATTCATTTTGAAAATGGTATTACAATATAAAACAACAGTTTTCTATGTGAATATATTTAAAAATGTAATTTATTCCTGTGATACAAGCTGATTTTTCATCATCATTACTCGGTCCTGTGTCCACATGATCCTTCTGAAATCATTATAATATGCTGATTGGATACTTATTATTACTGTTCTTATGTAAACAGTGATACATTTTGGATTCTTTGATAAGTAAAGTTTAATTTATAAGAAATTATCATTTTTGTAACATTATAAATGTCACATTTAATCAATTTAGGGCCAGATTTTCTAAACAGGGCAAATTAGCACGATGCGATTCCAAAACAGTGGCGATGGACGTGGACATTTCTGCAGGTGATTTACTGACAACACGCAAATTAAAGAACAGAGACACAACATCTCATTTCCATAATGACCAATGCAATCTTCCAAGCGCAGCCCAAATTATTCTAAGGATATGTTCGGATTGGGACCGTGTTCTTCTGGCATTCCAAATAATGAATACTTGTGGAAAAAATCCTCTCCTTCTACCACGCGCTCTCTGTTCTCTGCGGTGCCTCCTCCTAGCAACAACAAATGCAGCCATTACAAGCGCAAAGTAGTTTAAGACATGCTTTTTTGTTATGGGTTAGGTTAGGGTTTTGCTATGGGTTATTGCACTATGTTTTATTCATGGTTATATTATTAATATTGCTGTTTTGCCTGCATATTTAATTTCGGTTCATGTTCCTTTAAATAACTACTCCTTCAAGAGCAAACACACAAAATAAAACATCAAATGATCATTTATTTTACTGTGCTGAATGGACAAAGATCAGTCAGCTGGTCATTATCACAAACTGAACCCTAACAGAATGATTAAAACCACAGAGGCAAAGTGGAGGACTCTTGAATGATCATGAAGGGATTTATTTTGCATTAATGACCTACTCACTGTGCATTATGCTGCTAAACGTACAAAGCTACATAATAAATATTAGGCAATAGGAGTAATTTTTTATGCATTAATAATAACTTTGTGATCCATTATACATACAGGCTTTGCAGGAAGTGTGTTTTACCTGCAAGAGTAACAGCTGTGCTGGTCTCTCAGGAGCTGAACTGATGTAATCTAGAGGCTTCATTCGTGCCGAGCCGGAGCCGGAGCCGGGGCCGAAGCTCAGTGTGGGCTGCAGCAGACGGACCACAGACTGGTAGTCTCCCGTGTCAAACAGTCTCTGGATCTCCTCTAAAGACTGACATCGCTCTAGAGACTTCAACTTCTTCTCGATCTAAACAGAGCAATGAGAAGGAAACGATTTATATTCTTCAGTACTTAAAGGGCCAATATAATGCAAAACTGGACCTTGGCATTTTTTTTTTTTTTCATAAATCAGTATTCAACGTTTTAGGATTAAAATATCAAAACATCATTGATGCATTTGTAACTGCAAGTTAAATGCATTCATGTCCTGCATTAAACAGTGTGTAAGTAAATACATCTAAACACCTCTTCAGATGCGGCTTCTGTGTTTCCTCTGCATTGCAAAGATTAATTTAGTTGAGCCCAAATGTCTTATTCTAATTGACTTTATTGATTAAATATAAGGATTTGCCTGCCGACACAGAATATGAAGAATATCAAAAACTTTAGGAGTCAGCTGTCCGCGGCAGTCCTGCAGCGTGACACACTCAGGAAAATATCGTCGGATTATCTTTATCCACGAAAATATCAAGATATCATATTTTGTCTATATCGCACACCTCGAAGCTAGATATGTAATTCTTTGTTTGCTTAGTGATAGATTGGTACACATAATTCACTGATCATCATAAAATAAACTTTTATTTTATAATTAGGTTCTCTCAACGATAACAAGGACAAGACAAAAAAATCTGAATCATATCTATATATGTTTTTTATTTTAAGGTGACGGAGGAGGGGGTCTGGTTAGGGGACACCCCAAGAGCTTTGACACAATTCGAACACTGGGTAAGGGATGGAAAAAGTGTTCAATGGAGTATATTACTTTCAAAATATTTATATTAATATGTTTTACACACAAACATATAACAGTTTCAAGATTCTTTGAAGAATAAAATAAAAAATTATAATGTATTTATGATAATATTGAAATATTTGCTGAATAAAAGTATTAACTTCTGTAAATATCACAGATTGCTTAATGGTAAATTAACTGTGAATATTTTATTTATTTTGAATATGTATTCAATTTTAAACCCATTTTAAAGTTTCTGATCTTTTCTTGCATGTTAAGGATAAATTTGAATATATATTTATTTTAAAAAGTCAGTTTCACCTACTTTAGTGAAAATGTTAATTAAAAAGCTCTCTCGTTCCTTCTCTTCTCAGCTTTCATCAGTGATGTGCACTACATGTCAAACGATTAATCAATCCAAAATTAAAGTTTTGTTTACATAATACATGTATGTGTACTGTGTATATTTATTATGTTTATATAAATACACACACATACAATATATATTTTGAAAATATTTACATGTATATATATTTGAATATTTATATTCTTATATTATATATAAATGTATTTAATATATGCAAATATTGTTTTCTTAAATATATACATGCATGTGTTTGTATTTATATAAACATAATAAATATACACAGTAAACACACATATATTATGTAAACAAAAACTTTTATTTTGGATGCGATTAATCGCGATTAATTGTTTGACAGCAATAAAATAGAACCATAAACAAGGTATGAGTCACATGATCAAATGCGTGGAAAGACTGCTGCTGTTTCTGCAGAACAGCACTTCTACTCTTCTACGAAACCGAGGTGACGGTGTCTTGAGAGATCAACTTCTTTTGTACCGTACCTCCTCTATAGAGATGGCATTGTCCACGCTGAGGTTGGGCAGGAGGATGGTGATTTTTTCCATCTCACTTGTCTGAGTTTTCAGCAGACCGACACACATGTCGTAACACTCCAGTGCCTCCTCCATGTCACCCTAAAACAGCAACATAACATTCATATATTCATGTCTACAGGGCAGAAACTTCACACAAGTAATCATTCTTTAAGTGTAAATGATATTTCTCTAAATATACTCGTATCTATATGCAAGTCAGCACTAGTCAAGATAACCAAATGTGTTTTAATGATACTACTGGTGATTCGGTGACTAGAAACTGAGCTCTCTTACCTGAAAGGAGAGGTATCGTGCTTTGAGCCAGTGAACTCTGACGGCAAAAGAGAGCCAGTCACCTTCAAACAGATCTCTCTGAGAGGAAGCCATGATCAGGAGGAACATATCTGTCTGAAAGCAGGTCTCTGGACCATTCGCGTCCCCACAATCCCTTCCTGAACCAGACATGGTCTTCCTCTGAGACACTGTAAATACAGGCACATGGCATTGGTGTGATTCCTTTTCATGATTTGTGAACTAGTATTGCATGTGTGCCTGATGCAAACACAACACAAATGTCTGACTGAGTGTGATGTTCTTACTGTTCTTGCCCTTCATCATGGACTTCTGCTCCAACTGCAGCTCCAGACAGCAGAGACACATCAGCATCATTTCCTGTGACATAACAGACAGACAGTATAATGTCTAAGTAGATGTATTTATTGCAAATAAAACCACACTGTGATTAGACCTGTAAACATCTACTAAAAAATGTTTCTTGAGCAGCAAATCAGCGGATTAGAATGATTTCTGAAGGATGGTGTGACACTGAAGACTGATGTAATGGTGCTGGAAAATCAGCTTTGCATCACAGAAATAAATGACATTTAAAAAACATTTTTAATGGTAATAATCCTGTTACCTCCAGAGAAACATTCAGCTTGTGTTTCATTTCTGGTCTTGTACATTAATTGTGAAGGTTCATTTACATAACAGTGAACGTCTGTGACCTAGTTTTTGGTAAAAACACTCATTAAGTTAACTGTGTCTGTTTTTCAGTAGACCCACAGCATGTTCAGGTAGCAGGATGAATAGAGTTGTTTTTCCAGGCAGGTGCAAGCTGAATGTGTGCCAAATGATCTTCCGATGAGGAAAAAACTAATTTAAGTGAACACGTGTAGCCATTTCCTTCTATGTGCAGATGAATAAACACGCTTTAAGTCATTCTTCTGTTCCTACAACAGTTTTCTCTGTCAGTCACACTAATCCACAATCCAGACTAGTGGAATCAAATTGTGTTTTAGTGCTGGGAAAACACGCACACACACACACAAAAAAACTAAACAAAATGTGTTTTGATTTGGCTTTAAATTCTATTTATATTTTAAATTCTTAATTAAATAACATTTTCAGTATACATTTCAAAATGTAATTTATTGAAGTGGCAAAGAATAATTATAATTACAGTGCCCATGTCACAAAAAAACTAATACTAATGTAAAAGACAAGTTTTAAACACAAAAGACTCTGACAACAGTCAGTGATTAAATAAGAAAAATAAACTAATTGCATGCAATAAGAAAAACTACAGCAGAACAAATAAATAAGAAATGCTACATCCATTGTATAAAGTAATCAAATTAATAAAAACACAATATTCTTCACTGTGTAAATTAAATAGACATTTATTCCTATTAATGTTACAAAAAGTGATTTAGTCAAGGGCAATGAGAGATTTTCTTCTTTGAACGCAAAACAGCAAGAACATTAGACTGCTGTCACTTTAAGAGCTGCCCAGATACAACACACGTGTGTTTTCTTTCTCAGCTGTTTGCTTTCACTAATCTAAATTAGTGTGTTTATGAGGATATTTGCAAAGACAGGCATTTTGACTTACAAGTGTGTGTATGTAACCATTCAAGGCCTATAAATCAGCAAAAACGAATCCGTCTCTGACAGCGCTCAGAAACGTTCTCTCAGACAGAGCGCGCATACAGACAAAACAGTTCTCTTTCGCTGCTGATTGTAGGGCTGCAACAAACAATTATTATAAAAAAACTACTTATATTTATGATTATTCAGCTTTTGCTATTGGTTAAAATGTTGAGTTATGCATATTTTAACAAATATATAACAGTAATCACTTCAGCTTTTGAAAGTCATTATGTAATTACAATTATTATACAATTTATGCAAATATTTATTTGGCACACAAAATAGATGACCGAAAGAGAAACTCTCTTGCATGTGAACATACTTTTTGTTTAAAATATCCTTTTTTTAATTGATCTTATGTAATATTCAAATTATGTAATTCTTCAAATTATGTAATATTCAAATCTTATGGAATATTCAAGACACTGAATTTTCGTCATAATCATCAGAATTTCAGGAAATAAAGGCTTCAAATGTTTCACTCTATGTGTAATGAATCTATATAATATATGGGTTTCACTTTCTGAAATGAGTGAAAAAAATATTGACCTTTTTCATGATATTCTCATTTTTTTAGATGTACCTGTACATCTTGGATGGTTTGAAGGGGAGTAAATTAAAAGCAAATTTTCATTTTTGGGTGAATTGTCCCTTTAATGTCTTTTCAAACATGAAAGCTAAATTGCACATGGAAATCTGACAAAACCATGAATATCTTTCAAAACAGTACTGCATGAACCTCACAAACAGGCTCACCTTTATGTGCGGGTTGCTGGAATCTCTGAGCAGTGGGTTGGGCAGCCCAGCGCTGTGTTTCCTCCAGCAGTTGAAGAGATCCAGCACCACTATGCTGAGGTCCGCTGGCCACTCCTCCAGAAACTTCTGCCCCACCGCCTTCAGATACCAAATCATCAGCTCCAGGATGCCGCCGTTCTGCATGTTCGCCAGCAGGAACGCATGAACTTCCTTCCGCTCTGAGGAACCTTGAAGACCAGCGAGGAAAATCAAAGAGATGCAGAAAGAAACAAAACGGTGACTAATAATAAAACCTCAATTTCTGTACCTGACTCCATAGAGACGATGTTCTCAGAGGAGTTGGATCCACGGTTCAGCTGGGAATCAGGTTTGCTGTCACACTGTGAGTCCATGTTACTCAGACTCTCCTCATCTTCATCATCTTCAAACTTTTTCAGTCTGGAAATCAAACTCAAGTCAATGGGACAAAGGAAGAGTTTCTAAGGACATGTTTGATGTCTAATATTCAAGTATGTGCAGCAAGATTTCAGTCGAATGTGTTTTCACTGCTAGGATTCACTCAGCATGACAAAACTAGAAATAGAAAGCGACAAAATGTCTTCTAGTGCATTGCTTGATATGGTCACAGCAGGTTAGGAACCAAACCTCTGAATATATTAATATTAAATAAACACCTAGAGGGGAGGAATTTGAGCAGGAGCTCTTGGAAGTCAATCTTCTCTTCTTTCTTGCATTTGGTGTTGCGGACACGTGCCGAGCGCCTCTTCGCCGTCTCCACGGTGTCCTCTACCACGCGTTTTCTCTTGGTGCCTTTTTTCACTTTGTCATTCAAGGCGGCGTCCAGAGCTGTAGGGTGAAGAGCAATGACATCATCAGGGTCATATATGCTTGAAAACAAATGCTGAAATGCTCTTGAATTCAAGTTCTTCACAACTACTGGAATCTTATATTTCAAAAAGGTCTGTCACTTTAAATGAGTGTGTAAAATCTACAGGGTGGTTGTCTTTAGCGGTGTCTGTATGAACACTTTCATCAAATACACTATCGTTCAAATGTTTGTGGTTTGTTGTTTTTCTCATGTTTTTATTTATTTGATCAAAAATACAATAAAAAATAATATTGTAAAATTGAAATAACCGTTTTCTATTGTCATATATTTTAAAATGTAATTTATTCTTGTGACGCAAAGCTGTATTTTCAGCATCATTACTCAGTGTCACATGATCTTTAAGAAATCATTCAATACACTGATTTGCTGCTCAAGAAACAGTTCTGGTTATTATTAATGTTGAAAACAGTTGTGCTGTTTAATAATTTTATGATCAGTTTTCCAGGATTCTTTGAAGAACAGAAGCATTTATCTGAAATATAATTTTTTTGTAACATTATACATGTCTTTAATGTAACTTTGATCAGTTAATGTATCTTGTACTAAATAAAAGTATTATGATTTGAGCGCTAAATTTCAAACTAATTATGCATTGAGTAAATTTAAAATGTTTGGTATCCCAGTAACAAAGAAAGCATCCAAACTGAATTAGACATTAATTATAGCAATATGTAACACTAGATTATTAAACATTTGTTGTTCTTTGTCTCTCAAGCGTTTCTTAAGCTAACTGCTTGTTTGTTTTTACAATCAGATGGTAGGAACATTTATCATGTGCAATTCCAATCGAAAAATGTTGCTTTTACAGTATCTTAATTTAAAAAATGTATGATACAATGTACGTAGCAATAATTGAATGCATGAAAACATGTAATGGAATTTAAATGTTATTTCAAAATTCATTCTCAAAGTTCAACAGACAATCTGCTTTGTAATCCAGAATCAAAATGTCAAAAAAAGATTAAAAAAAATGACTTAAAATAATGAATAAATAACTTTTATTTTACTATTATTTTTAAAAGCACTTTCTATCTTTCTGTGATAGGAATCCTCACATTCTAACTCTGTAACATTGCAGGTGTAAGATGGCATACATGTGCATGCGTCACGTCTACATTGACACTGACCAGCAGTAGTAAGCATGGTTACAGCGGTTTCCTCCGCTCCATTGGCAGCAGTAGTGGTGACCGTGGTTGTAGTGGTGATCTCAATGACGTTCTGACTCTGTGGTACTCCTGCAGCAGCGCTGGGCTGGGTCAGCGGCAGGACAAGGAGCTCGGTGGATGGGGTGGATGGGGGCAGACTGGCACTCGGGCTACTGGGACATGGCGGAGGAGCAGGGGCGGCCTGAGGTTCGCTGACTGGTATGTGGGGCTGAGGGGGGGCTGAAGCAGCAGTGGCGGGTGCTGGAGTGCTGGTGGGCGTTTGCACGAGGCAGTCCGGGTCGCGGTACATTGACAGGTCGATGCGGCGCCCAAAGTCAGGCCGTGGGACCAGACAAGCGTTCTGGTGTTTGTACATCGCCAAGAAACTCTCCCCAACACTCTTCCACCTATACGGATCACACAGACACACAGCAAAATAATATTAGAATATTTAGTAATATATTTGATTAATGATATATAATAAGTAGGCCTATTTATTTGAAAAAATCAAATAAAAAATGTAATTAATTTGAATTGTATTCAATTTGAGCTTTATCTAGAGCGATATACACTACCGTTTAAAAGACTAGGGTCAGTAGGATTTTTATTTTGTTTGAGAAATTAAACCTTATTCAGCAAGGATAAAAGAAAATTAAACATGACATTAAAGACATTATAATGTTCTATTTTAATCTTTCTATTAATTAAATAATTCTGAAAAAATATATAATTTAATAAATTAGGCCTAATAATAAATGTTTCCTGTACACCAAATCAGCATATTAGAATTATTTCTGAAGGATCATGGAGTAATGATGCTGCAAATTCAGCTTTGCATCACAGGAATAAACTATATTTTTATATACTAAAAGACAAACAGATGTTTTAACAGTTGTCTGTAGTAAAATTTACCATATTGCTATTTTACTGTATTTTTTATTAAATAAATGCAGCTTTGGTGAGCATAAGAGTCTTCTTTCAAGAATGTAAAAAAAAAAATTACTGACCCCAAAATGTTGAACAGTAGACAGTAAAAAAATAAGCCGAAATCTGTCAACTGGTATAAATATATGTGGATTAAAGAATAATCTATACAAATATTGAGGAGTATTCATTTATTTGATGTCATCGATGATGAAACATCAAACTTTAATTTTTAATTTGTCACAGAAGCAGTCAATAGACATAAATAAATCAAATAAATAATGTTACTGGTAATAACCCATGATATTCCTTCAAACAAAACTGAACCAAAAATCTCCGGTGGCATGGACTCACGTGAAGTATTTGATGGGCTGAACCAGCTGCAGGTCAGTTACTGGATGCCGTGTGAGTTTAGCCTGTCTCTGTCTCCTAAGCTCCAGCGCTTCCTCTACAATGCTGTGAGCTTCCTCCTCATCTACATCCACATACTGCACGGATACATCACTGCAGCCAGAACACATGCACACAGACACACGACGTTTCTTCTTCAACAGTACAACTGATGGATGCCAGATTGAGTCATAAAAGGAACATACAGTTTGGAGAACATCTTCATAGAGTCTCGTCTGAGGCAGGGCTGCTCTTCAAAGATCTTCTCTTTGAGCACTCGACCCTTACTGTAGCCCGTGTCCTTCTCCAGAGCCTTACAGATGTAGTACAGACAACCTATGGACAAACAGACCAGAACATATCTTCTGAGTTAGCAGAGTAGTCACAGCATTGATGAAAAGCTAATGGGAACGGTGTATGCTGTAGAGCTGTGCAGAGGTTTCAGACTCACAGCTGTAGTCACTCAGAGCGTAGAGCACCGTGATGAGACTGTCCAGGCAGGGCCAGTGGTCCTGGTTACAGCGTAAGCCCACCTCAAACGCATGACGGGCCAAAGGCATGCTGGCCTTCCTCAAAGCCAACCTTCCCGTCTTGTACCACATATTCACATCTGTGGAGTCCAGCATGACAGCCTGCAAGACACATATATACAGTCAGAGACTCAACTGTGTCCAAACTGGCTGGTTAATGGAGGAACTAATACCAAATTAAAACAAATGTACTTAAAAGTTCAAAGTCTATACAAAGGTTTTAATGTCTGTGAAAGATGTCTCTTATTCTCACCAAAGCTGCATTTATTTAATTAACAAAAACAGTAATATTGTGAAATATTATTACAAGTTAAAATAACTGTTTTCTATTGGAATATTTTTTTTAAATGTAAATTATTATTTCGATGTAAATGCTGAATTTTCAGCATCATAACTGTGTCACATGATCCTTCAGAAATCATTCTAATATACTGATTTGCAGTCCCAAAAAATTATCATCTCTTATTATTATGAATGTTGCAAACAGTTATGCTGTTAAATATTTTTGAAACCCTGAATACAATGATCAGAAAGTTCAAAAGAACAGCATTTATTTGAAACAGAAAACGTTTGTAACGTTATAAATGCCTTTACGGACATTTTTGATCAATTTAACGTATCCTTTAAAAAAAAAAGGAATTCATTAAAAACCTTGTTGAGCCCAAAATTTTGAATGGTAGTGTTTTTATTACACTTTATTACACACAAATTAGTCATTTGTTCAAAACAAGCATTTACCTGCACATAGAAGTCCATGGCAGTGTCTAAATCATCTCTGAGCACAGCAAGACTGGCCAGGTTTTTATAGGTGGAGTATTTCAACATCAGCCCCGGATGCTTGAGTCCGACTTTCTCATCTTCAGATGCCACTGCCTGGTGCAAGAAAAATCAAATGAAATAAAATCACTAACAATTAATCACACACTGTCTTTGAAAAATAGAAAGCAATAAATAAAGCTAGAGCTAAATATAAAATGAAAGATATTCTGGATTTCATGGTAAGGTGTTATCTGCTGCACCTCTTTGAGCAGCGGCGTCTTGAGGAGCTCATGGTAGGCTTTGGAAGACTCGTCAAACTTGTCATGTTTCTGCAGATCAAGAGCTTTATGATACAGAGCAAACGCTTCAGCCTCCTGCAATACAAATGTGAAGGAAACGGTTAAAGGGGGCTGTCAGGGTTCTTCCAGTCATTTTCAGGAGACATTCATAGAGGTTTCAAAATTTCCATTTTATTCTCTGCCACATGTACTGATCACAAATGTGCAGACAAAAAAAATGGGAAAGCACACACACAAAAAACTAATACATGAAATATCAGCACATTACTGAGTTCTGGACCTCAGACGTTTCTCCAGGGATTCCTCACCAGAACTAACTCAGTCATCGAAAATTAAACTCTTTTAACCAGTCAGACCAAACCCTTTTATAATTACAGGGGTCTCATAAGATCTTAATTCCAAAAATGTAATACATCATACCTCAAAGAGAAAAAATATATATAATATGTACAAATAAACGTTATACATTTATGAAACTACATTCAACAAAACAATAACGTAATTAAACTAAAACACAAAAATAGACTTTGTACATAACATCCAAAAACAAGCAAACCAAACCCAGATGGCCCCCAACTACATTTCCCATAATTCCTAGCAAAGGATATAAAGGACAATCAGGAAATGCCGCGCTCTTTTAATGACAGGCCTTTGTTCCATGCTGCAGTCATGGAACCCGGCGGAACCAACGGTAAGATACACTTCAAATCATTAAATAAAAAGTTTAAACCCATTTCTGTCTAGTTGTGGTTTTATTCAATCACTAGCATGCACTCTAGTGATGAACCGTGTCGCTCTGGGATCTTTAATACTTACATAAAGAGTCAACATGCACCTCTAACACAAAATATTTTGGGTAAATAATATTTAAAAAACTTAACTAAATATACAAATTTATAAACAAGCAGACAAACAAATGAAAATAGAACACTTAACAAAATATTTATTAAGTGTGGCCTTAGTCATCACAGGGGCCTATTATGCAAAAATCACTTTTATAAGGTGTTTGAACACTTGTGTGGCCTCAGTGTGTGAAAACAACCAACCTGTAATGATAAAAATCCACCCACTCATTTTTTTATAATCTTAAAAAATAATAAACAGTCTCAGACGAAATGCTGTTTCAGATTCTCTTGTTCACGCCACTGAGGGAATAAAGTCCCCCATGTGTGATGCTGCCCATAGACACAGCCCTTAAGTTTCATTGTCTAAGGAAATACCCCGTAAAAATCTGTAACGTCCCCAATACGTGTAGGGATCAATACCAACACTTTGTGCGCGAACGTCAGCTCCAGACAAAGTAAGTATCTCGTTTGTTTTCCAAATTGTCTTTCTGAAAGAGCTTCTTGGCACTCTGTAAGGCTAATGATGCTAAAGCTACCATTGTCTCTGTCTGTTTTCACTAGTGCTGTCTTCACGAATGATCATGAATATGAATGTGGTGGTTAAAAGTTGCATATGAAAGCAATGTGAGTCCATCGCTTGAGTTTGTTGAGCTCATAATCACGAGTGGGACTTATAAAGTTTGTGATAGCATGAGACCAGCTATGTTGTTATTTGTATTATGCTGTGCTCTCTGTCTGTGTAATTCATAAACGCAAATGTATTATGCACAGTACAATCAGATGACTGACTTTGAAACGGAGTACGTTTTCTGTAAAGATAACTGGCTTGTACTAATCGTGGAATGTTTATTTGCAAAGGTTAGCACTGCTAATGCAGGAGCTGAGCTCTTGAAGCTCCGCCCTCTTCTCCGGGAGCTCATTTGCATTTAAAGCAAGGCTCATACTTACATTAATTTAAGGCTCATACCCTAAAGTTGGCAATTTTAACAAGCTATAAAGAATGATCTGTTGGGTATTTGAGCTAAAACTTCACATACACAATCTGGGGACATCAGATACTATTTTACATCTTGTAGAGAGGAGCATAATATGTCCCCTTTAAATTGGATTGAACCATTTTATTTTTATTAACCCTATCACCTCTACTGTATGATATTTGATAAACAAAAAGGCCTCTAAATGATAAGCATGGCCATAACTGATGAAAAGCCTGTTAATCATAATCTATATGCTTTCTGTCATCTGACTGATAGTTCATACTTTTTAACAAGTAAAAAGTATTTTAGTATAATAACTTTTATATTATATATATATTATATATATATTCAAAATGGATTGAAGAAACGTTTACTTGATTATCCATGCATTCGTTTTTAGAAAGATTGTGCATTAAAATATCTTTTTAATATTTTAATTTTTTTTTTATTTTGATGAAGGTTTATTTGTACATCTCTCAACCATCATTGTATCGCATTGCATTATATGTTTTGATCCCACAATAAAAAACTAAGGGATATTATTGAAAGATATACAGTGACAACTGATATTATGGAAGTAGTCTTCTTTTCTGTTATAAAGACCTCACTGATTTGCAATGATAACAATCTTACTCTTTAGTCATATATATCAGCATCCATAAAAAAGTGCATACTTTTTGCTCCGTTTTGGGCCTCTGAATAAAGAAATATATTTTTGATTCAATAAATATGAGCTACATATATTCTCATATTTTATATTATACAAGCCATAAAAGTCTATACTCAACAAAAAACACATATGTAGATGTTTTCATGTACATTTTGCCAAAAGGTTCAATGAACAGTTCCATTGAAAAAACATTTGGGCTTTACAGGGTAAAACAAAAACATGAAACGGACTGACTCACCTGGGCTTCCTTCGTTTGACTTGGTTTAGTGCTTCTGAAGGCGTCTTCGTGTTCATCTGCAGCCTGAGATGCTGCATTCAGAGCAGCTATCCGGATCTGGGATTGAGAAGATACATGAATACAGTGAACAAATGCAATGAACAATATGCCAGAAGCAGGTCAAACGCTCATATGAGGAAGTTTAGGTTAATAATTACAAAACATATAGAGTGACTTACCATATTTCTTATTTATTAAGGATCATTCAGTCCAATCATCAGCATCTGTTGTTGTCAAGAAAAAAATTATAATTTAAATAAATTTGTAAACTGGATCAGTATCACTACATGACTTCTTACCCCAAAAACAACATTAAATTGATTTGAGCAGTGCTAGTTTACAATATATATCTCCTCTTTTTTCCACAGCAAAATACTCTACCACTTAATGTCAATCAGAATCTATTACAGAAAGGCATTATATTTAGGGCTGCAAAAGCGATTAATCGATTCAAAATAAAAGTTTGTTTACATACTATGTGTGTGTGTACTGTGTATTTGTATTATGAGCATTGAAGAACGCATGGGCTGAAACGTATGCTCTCTGGTCTGTTTTTAATACACTCTGCACTTTTATAACTTTTGCATATGAAAAATAAAAACAGAATTTTTGGTAGACCTTTTTAGTCTGTTTGAATTATTCAGTGCGCAGACAAATTCAGCTACAAACATTCTTGTATTTTTTCTACACACCTGAGAACTTTTTGTTCGTTTTGAGAGCACACCTCCTGCTTGATATACATACACACACATACATGTATATATTAAGGAAAAACATGCTAGATTATATGTAAACATAATATGTGTGTGTGTGTGTGTGTGTGTGTATGTATATGTGTGTGTATAAAATGTATATTTATATATAATATACATTATATACAAGTGTTTACATACAAATACAATACATATAAATATTTGTTTTATATATATATATAATAAGCATAAACAGTACACACACATAGTTTATGTAAACAAACTTTTAATTTTGAATCGATTAATTGCGACTAATCGTTTAACAGCCCTAATTATATTATTAAATTACATGCTATTCTAACCTTTAATAAATATTGCCATATCACATTACTGTATATTATTACATTTCTACACATTTATTGATGTTCTTCTTGATTGTCCCTTGATTGCACCTCATTTAGAAAAGGGGTATTTTAGAAGGTTTTCAGTAAATGCATAACATTGTTTGTGGCATCAACAAGTACAAATGGAATGGGTGTGGAGAAAAACTGTGTAATTGTGATTGTGAACAGAAATTCAGAATATGTGCGTACAAGTACAAATAGCCTGAATTATAGCTGTGATATGACTACATGTGTGTGACTGTAAACAAAAATCTATTTGCACTTACCATAAACAAGATGCTATTTGTTGAAAAGTACACTTCAAGCAAACAGTATCTACCATTATTTACCCTCAGAATAAATGTATTCAAACAATTTTACACCATAGTTTTTATAATTCACTTCATGCCTTAGTGCAGTGTATTTTTGTCCCCAACAATCGGACACGATAACCTCTTCTAAGATATACAATGCCATGCAATAACAATCAAACTAGCCAGTGTTTCCATTTCCCCAGACAGTATGTTGTATATGCTAAGCTGACAATATCGTGGCTATAAAAGTGCATTGTTCTTGAGGGAGCATTTTCCCCATGACACTTATTATGCACTGATGGGAATCATGGCGGATTTCACTGTTAGCTTGATTAACTAACCAAAACCATTCATCAGATGCTGCGAAAACATCGAAACAGCGATGGTGTTTCACACATTGGTAGTGTTATTATTAACAGCGCGATGTTTATCAACACCATACAATAACAACAACATGCTAACAATGCTAGCAGCACAAGCCCAGCTGACCTTACAATAAAACTACGTTTCTATTCAACGCACAACTTCCTAATACTTTATAAATGTAGGATACTTTGGCGGTGAGTCCAGCTGCAAACTGGTGTTTTGTGCTTGCATGTATGTTGTTTTGATGGAGAGTCACACTCACCAGCTGCATGCAGGATATTCAGCTCGGAGGAGAGTCGCTAAAGTCAGTGTCGAGCGCTGCGATTGGACGAGTACGAGTACACGCGCGCCTGCAGACAGCCAATCACGTGTCAGATCTCAGTTTGTAATGTTCTGTTCCTCAATCAATCGTTGGAAATTCATCAGTGTAATAAATAAATATAGTTTTTTTATTAGACAGATAGATAGATAGATAGATAGATAGATAGATAGATAGATAGATAGATAGATAGATAGATAGATAGATATAATCACAATAGAACATAGAGAACATACATTTTTAAACAGAGAAATTTACACTTATCCACTAAATGAGCTCATTTCAAATTTGATCCCTGCAACAGGTCTCAAAAAAGTTGGCACGGAGGCAACAAAGTGCTGAAAAAGCAAGATATTTTGAAGAGATTCAGCTGGGAGAACATCTAGCAACTAATTAAGTTAATTGAAATCGGGTCTGTAACATGATTAGCTATAAAAGGGACGTCTTAGAGAAGCAGAGACTCTCAGAAGTAAAGATGGGCAGAGACTCTCCAATCTGTGAAAGAGTGCGTAAAAAGATTGTGAAATACTTTAAAAACAACGTTACTCAATGTAAAATTGCAAATGTTTTGCAAATCTCATCATCAAGAGAGTGAGAGAAACTGGAGAAATCTCTGTGCGTAAGGGACAAGGCTGAAGACCTTTGTTGGATGCCCGTGGTCTTCGGGCCCTCAGACGATACTGCATCACTCATCAGGATTATTCTGTCATTGACATAACTAAATGGGCCCAGGAATACTTCCAGAAACCACTGTCAGTAAAGATAATCCGCCGTGCCATCTGCAGATGCCAACTAAAACTCTATCATGCAAAAAGGAAGCCATATGTGAACATGGTCCAGAAGCGCTGTCGTGTCCAGTGGGCCAAGGCTCATTTAAAATGGACTGTTACAAAGTGGAAAAGTGTTCAATGGTCAGACGAGTCCAAATTTGACATTCTTGTTGGAAATCAAGGATGCCGTGTCCTCCATAAGGCTGCAACGATTAGTCGACATTATCGACCACATCAACAATAAAAAAAATTGTCACAAAATATTTTTGTTGTTGAGTAGTTGTTTGATCTCATATAGTCTAGTGTAGCCAGACCTTCAGACTGACGGCTGAAGGTCTGGAATAGATGACAGCCTTCATTGGTCAAGACCCATGAGGCCATTTAACCGACATGTCAAACCAATCACAGTTCGTTTCATTCAGCGTCACGTTTCGGGGCGTAAAATGTCGCCACAATAAAAGACAAAAATGTGAAACTTTTTGAAGTGGGGATCCATGCACTAAAATGTATGGTGGCCGAGAGAGCTCAACGCTGCAAATAGAAAAAAACACCTGCAAATTAAGGAAACAACTTCCTCAATTTTACAACGCACACGCTGCAAATGTTCACAACACAACCAAAAAAGAAACGCGCTGCAAATAAAATGTATTTAGTTGTGTTGCGAGCATACAGTGTGTTTCTTTATTTGTTTGTGTTGTGAGCATCTGCTGTCAAAATTATGAAAATGTTCTCTTGATTTGCTGGTGCTTTTTCTATTTGCATGTGTTTTCTGAAGTTGCAGCGCGTTGAGCTCTCTCGGCCACCGTAAAAATGGCTAAAATTGCCCACAATCCATTGCAATTTGAGGAAGGATTCTGTCCAGAACTACAAACATGTATAAAACGCGTTGGGAAAAACTACAAACGTAGCGGATGTGCGCGATCTAGCGTTAAGTAGAGAGGTTTGCAAAAAAGGGGTTTGAGTTACTAATAATCCACATTTAACGTGATACAAATATGTATTTATTGTTATGCGTGTCATATTTAATCTGCAACAGCAATGTGAACTTTTATAAACATCCATTTGGTCGTTAACTTTTAAATGCATCATTATGCAGAAAATATGAGCAGAGTTCTCCACGTGAAAGACCCGCGACTGGCAGATCATCGAGCTACTTCTTTTCCTCTAATATTGTAGGTAACGTTAGTTAAATTAAATGAAACGTGGAGGATGTTGACAGTTTACAGTGACAGGCTGCATGTAACAGATTCTTACAGTTACAGTAATATTAAATGGCTTTTATTCAAAAATACTATTCACACTTTATAGTTATAATAATTATTAGTAGTATCCTTTATTATAATTGTGTTAGTAGTAGTATCATTTATTATTACTACTATAAAGTGTGAATAGTATTTTTGAATAAAATAGCACCCTGCCAAATTCAAAGACTCTAGAAAAACCAGTACAACAATTAACAGAGGGCAAATTTGATTTCACTGTTTTAATCAATCACAAAACAATCTATATATAAAAACATAACCTTAGTGTTACTGAACTACAAGCATACCATAAAACTTCACAGTCTATAAAACTAAACAGCAATAATATCTTGTACCTGAAATGTCATATAGAACATCAACCTCTCAAACAAACAAACAATAATAGGATTCTCATTACACACTGGACAGATAAAGATGACAGCAGCTACTCATATTCCACAATAACCAAGATCTCTCCAGCTGATTGAGCTCTAAAACCCAACCAATCCAGCAGCGCTTCTCTGGCTTCCTGAAGCGCTCTGTCCACCTGAACCCAGCTGAGACAGACTAGACACTCTCGAGTCAAGAGCCGAGCACACAAATCCGTTGGCTCTGGAGGACTGATGACTGACACTACTGCCTGAGCGAGAGCCTCCGCCGGCCCTCTGGTGGTTTGAAGAGTAAGAGGACTCCCGGCTCCTCTCAGGGGCCGCGGAGGCACGACACAAGCTGACTGGACTTAGAGGCACTTCCTGTTGGGAATGAGGCCGGGGAAAGTCTTCAGCGAAAGCAGGAGGTTCTGTATGAGTCCTGGATTCAGGTTGAGGGATGTCTACCATCTGTGTAGTGATTAGAGAAATAAGAATAATATTGTAATTAAATACTAATAAATGTAATGTATATAAATAAATACGCTACAATTTAAAAGTTTAGGGTTGAAAGTTGTATTAATGTTTTCCAAAAATGTCTCTTCTGTTCAGTAAGGCTGCAGTTATTTGATGAAAAAATTATTAAAAACTGCAATAGTGAAATATTATAATTTCAAATAACCTCTTTTCTATTTTAGTATATTGTAAACTATAATTTATTAATGTGATCAAAGCTGAATTTTCAGCATCATTACTCCAGCATCACATGATCCTTCAGAAATCATTCTAATATGCAGATTTGCTGCACATGAAACATTACTTGATTATGTGAAATAGATGGCCGATGACCTTTTTCATCAATTTAATGCATCCTTGCTGAATAAAAACATGAATATATTAACTGACTTCAAGCTTTTAAATAGTAGTTAATAAATCATTCAAAAACCAAACAGGTTTCTTTATTTTTATTGAATAAGTTTTGAATATTTTTGTGTCTCTCATTTCTACTCACTGCTAAACTCTCCCTCCTCTCCTCATTTCTCTGGTTTTCTTGGCCGACGTGTGTCCTCTCTGTTGAGGAGAGCTGAGGATGCCCGAGAAGCCCAAGGTCTGATTGGTCAATTCCAGCCATAGACGCAAACTGGCCAAGCCTAACATGCAGCAAGAAATTCCCAATGAAGTTTTGAAGATTCAACATTTTTAAAAACAGTGTGGCATCAAGACATTTGATGAAACAAGACATAAACAGTAACGCATAAATCATTCAGTAGACAGTGGTAAAATGTGAGATCAGACAGACCCAGCGTCTTTCAGCAGGTCTAGGAATGAGTGGAACTTTTGGAAGGAGGATTCGATGCTTTCCAGCACATGTTCATCCTCCAGAACAGAGGCGCTGAGATGGGCTTCAGACAGGGATTGATTCAGACTGCGCAAACGCTCATTCTCCAGTTCCAGCTGCAGGAAGAGACATTAATATACGGTCACATAACTTTAACTTCTGAATGATAATTTTCATCTTACAAGCAGAATAACTGGGGATGCTTGCACCTCCACAAAGCGAGAGTTGGTTTTCAGCCTGTTGTTCCTCTCCTCTGCCAGCCGCAGACGACACTCTTCCAGCTCCACCTGTGTGTGAAGAGAGGAACTGCACTGTAGTGGTCCTTTATATACAGTGGCACCAAGCCATTTAACCACTGTATATATAGTCTTCAACCTTGGGCTTTTTTTGTTGTTATAAAATCACAATAAAATTGGAACTTTTTGTAATTTATCTTTGCTACTTTTTCTGAATTATATTTGTTATTTTACTGCTGTTCTAGTTTTCAAACAATGGAAAGTAATCATAAAGATGAAAATTATTACATGATCATTACATATTTAACTATAAATATAGGCCATTAGAATATTTATTGTATTATTTATATTTTTCAAATCACTTGACTTGACCACCAATCCAAACAATGGTTTTTTTTAGTTAGTGTGCTTGTTTACAGCAGTGTGAGATTCATGCTACGTTAAGAAAACAACAAAACGGTGTGCATTTCCAATCAACTGGCGATTGTGTCAAATTTTCAAAGTGTTTTTTTATTATTTAATTGTGTGCATTTAAAATACATACAACACTAACTGTAAAATTAGCTTTACTAAATGATTTTAACCTATACAAATACATTATATGAGAAAAGGTGGACATGTACATGACGTTCAAAACTGAGGGAAAGGAATATTCATGTGATGCATGTTAGAAAATATTAGTAGGCAAAGTAAATAAACTGTCTGAAAAGTGTATTTTAAAAGGATAGTTCACCCAAAAATGAAAAGTTGCTGTTAATTTACTCATTGATGCTATCCAAGATGCAAAGAAGATTTTTAGATGAACTCATGGTCGTTGGTAATGTAAATATCTGGTTCACGAATAAATCATTATTTTTAATCATTAACTGGTTCTTTTTACTGAACTGGATGAAACCGTTCACCAAATCGGACTGAATTAGGTCTGGGCGATATGGGCAAAAATTCATATCTTGTTGTTTTTTTTGGCCGAATTACAATATACGGTATATTTCGTTTTTGTATTTAATATATATTTATTTAACATAAAAATACATATTAAGGCTATGAAAACAAATTGAATGTTACCATGTGTAAGCCTATATATTATTCGCAAAAAAGGGTTAAAAATTGATATCAGTGTTTCATATCGGTCGATATCGATAATTATTGATATTTTTTATGACCCATTTAAAATAAGGACCAGGAGAAAAATATATTACATTTAAACATTTTTATTTTAAACTTAACCTTGTTCTGATCATAATCCCCTCAGTTATTAAGACAGAAATGTCAACAACCACGGAAAACTCAAATAATTAAAATATAAACATAAGCCTAAAGTCACAATGAACATTTAACAATTATCTCTTAACATTTGTTGTTGGTTGAATACGGCTGTGCTCCAAAGGGTGAGCGCGGCTAAGGTGGTACATCAAGTTCGTGGTATTACCAGTCGTAAGGCGGGGACGACGGTCTTGCATAATTTGCAGACGACATTGGTCTGACTACATTCAGACTTATAATATCCAAAAAACTGCCATACTGGCGAGCTGACTTTTCCTCTTTTATTTACAATTTCCTCGTTCTGCACTCATTTTCTGCTTATAAAAAGGAATCCAGCAGACCAGCACAAGACAACGATATGGCGCAACCAAACCTGATACTGTTACATGATTGGCTGTTAGCGTGTCACTCCCTACGTTGCTAGGTTACCAGAGAGCGAGTGCCTTTGTTAATGCAACCAAACTTGCTTCGCAACCTCTGTTTTCTTCCCACGAAGAATACAAAATATCGAACGTTTTATCGAACACATTTTTTATTGATATCGATCACGTGTCTATCGCGATACATATCGTTATCGTTTTATCGCCCAGCCCTATGTGTAAGCCTATATATTATTCGCAAAAAAGGGTTAAAAATCACATTTTATTCTAACATTGTAACATTGCAATTTAAAATTAAAATAATAACTTTTAAAGCAGAAATTAAAATCAAATAAAAATAAATAAGACTAAAAGCACAAAGTTGTGTTAGGCTATTTTGATTACCCATTAGTCACTTCACAGTTAGTGCTATCATAAAAATGCATTTACTTGTAGGTTTAAAATTCTACACGTCACATTTATTGTCCAACTACAAATATTTCAGCAAAATGTATATTTTAGTCAGAATTATTGCGCTCCTATTTCATTGAGCTTATTTGGTGCGCGAGGCAGCGCTCGTTCAATGAAGTCTGTGAAGTTTAACGGAGAATCGCAAAGCAAAAGCTCATGCACTTCTGACAGCAAAATTGAAATATTTCCATGACTTTCTAACATTAAAGGCCTAAGTATACTTCTTTTTTTTTTACGCATACGTTAGCGATATAAAGCTTGTCACATGTTTAGAACAAATTGGATAGTGCACTTTCTTTGCAGCGGCTGAGCCGGTTTCCTCCGCTATATTTTTCAGATGCGCTCGTATCAAATTACTCCTGTACATCAATATAAACGGTATTGCCTCATACCGTATCGCTTATAAAGAATTTATCAATATATCGTACAAACTCGATATACCGCCTAGCCCAAGACTGAATCATCTGAAATTGTTTGCACCTCGAGCAGCACAGATCTACAAGTTACTCAATCAAAACTCACTTTTTCAGTGATTCCACAACGGACAGTCATTCCAAATCAAAATTTGCCAAAAGTACATGATCCTGTTTTTTGTTGACTCATTCAGTGGTCCAGTTCCTCCAACAGTCACTGAACTGAGAACTGATGAGCTGCTGATAATGTTGTAAATAATGTTCAGTTTCTTGCACAGACTGATCGGTTCACTTCATAAGGCCTCAATATATCATCAGGGGCCGTGGCAATCACCAAGGACCACGGATTTAACTAAAAATCTTCTTAACTGCTCTACTGAATCCATGTGAACTTAAGTGAAAGTGTTCTTCTGGCCCTCTTAACAAGCTTCCTCAATCAGTAAACACATGAGAAAAACATTAGGACAGGCTGTTACTGCGGCACCTGTAATCGATTATTCTCCCGCTGTAGTCGTCCGAACTGGTAGCTTGTGATTTTCTCCTGAGGACCCGGTACATCTGCACCTTCCACCTCCTCCGACTCTGACTCCGTCTCAACGGTTACCCGCACAGAGGTGGCATTCTGATGAAGAAAACAATCATGATTTCCTCAACACATGCCACACTGAAGGTCTTTGCACACCGAGTCCGAGATTTTCATTCAAAATTTTTGCACGTTAAAAAACAAATACGACCTCAAGTTATGTCAATCACGTTTACACACAGTCTCTGAAACTTTCGTCCATCATAAAATAATTCAGACCAGGTTCGATTTTCTGCGTTTTAGTTTCGTAGCAAGCATTTTGATAGGAAAGGATGACGAATACGAAAAAAACACATACGACAATTTCTAGGGACCTTAACATTAAAACTAACGAGTTTAAAATTGCGAATCAACTTGCAAGTCAATCTACTAAATGTATAATAGACAACATAAAAATGTACATGAAGAAATTTAGCAATAAAACCATCCTTACTTGAAAACTCTGGTCTGTCAGCCCATCGGCCTGTGATGCACCTCTTTATGGACAAAGAGAGACACATTCACGCATCTTATTGACTTGAATGGAAAGGATTGAATTGCTTCTCATACATACATAACAGTTCCTGTTCAACCTGTCTGAAATCTATCCTACAATTGATATCGCTAGCATCTTTGTGCTTACCTTTGTAAGCCAGCCCGTGCCGCAGTGCGCCATGGGATGTACCCCACTGAACCAGGCCGAGGAGGCCTCCACACAGAGTTTACAGACGACGACCGGCGAGATCCTGAAGAGACCGACATTAAGTAGTCCAAAAGGACCTACAGAACAAAAAAAAACCTGGCCAAATTACTGCACATACCAATTCGATATGTAGCCTTTCCTGCATTCTTCCTCCTTAACTGCCGTGATTGATCAGGAGTGCTTTTGGGAGAAGAAGGTTTAAGCCACAGATACTGAAACACAACACATCGACAATGAGTTCATGTAGCCAATTTCCAATAGCCAATCATCTAAAACACTTAAACATGCAAAAGTTGTCTGACCTGTGAGTCATGGCTTTTAGAGTTCATGAGAACTTTTTTGAGCACAGCCTTCACCACATTATTATCTAAGAGACAAATGACAAAATGTGATTTGGAGGTCTTCCTTGCTGAACATAAAACCGCATTCACAACCCATTTTTTCTGTAATGTAATGTATTTCTAAATGCACCAACATATTAGATGATAAAAGTATAATACCATTCAAAAGTTTGTAAGAAATCAGTAAAACTTTTCTGAAAGACATGGACTTAAATTGAAGTAAAATGACAGTAAAAATTTTATAAAGATACAAAACATTTCTACTAAAATATAATAATAATATATTAATAGCCCAACTGTTTTCAACATTGATAATAATAATAATATTTCTTAAGAATCAAACCTTTCCAACCATTTAAATCGATATATATTTCTGGTCATTTCGAGGCTGGACTACTGCAACGCTCTTCTGGCTGCTCTTCACACTGCATCTCAGTGTGGTATGGTAATTCCTCAAACCAGGACTGCAAAGCTCTACAGAGAGTCGTGCGCTTAGCTGAGCGCATCTCAGGGTCTGCTCTCCCCTCTCTGCAGGACATCTACATCAAACGCTGTAAAAGCAGAGCTGCTAAAATCATCAAGGACTCGAATCACCCCGGTAACCATCTTTTCTGTTTACTGCCATCTGGCAGGCGCTTCAGGAGTATGATGGCAAAGACTGAAAGACTGAGGAAGAGCTTCTTCCCTCAGGCCATCAGGCTCCTAAACACAAACTCTGTTTCATAAACACTCACAAGACACATTGTAACTTAATTAACTGTAAATATTATCACATTCTCATCATTGCTGCTATGTACAATACCTGAACAACCGTCTGCACATCCCTCTTATTCACATTACTATTTATTAAGTCCCAGTACACTGTTTTTCTTTTTGCACATCTTATTATTATTGTTTTTGCACATCCTTTTTGCACATCCTATTGTCTTTTGCACATCGTATTGTTTTTGCACATCTTATTGTTTTGCACTTTTTATTTCATTGCACATTTTACTCTTATTTCTCCTTTTCTTACCATATGTATGCCCTTGTGTTATGTTACTTTATATAATTTGTATTCTTATTATTTTGCACTGTCCACTGAGCGGACCTGGTTCGATTACATTTCACTTCTAATTATACCCTGTATAACTATTATGTGACAAATAAAGAAACCTTGAACCTTGGCTGGACTTACATCAAACACATTTACATCTTCAAAACATTTATTTCATAATGATATTTCCCCCCCATTTTAAATTCTTATCCAATGAAAGGTTAGATTTTTGTAAATGTTTTAAACAGAGCATCAAAAGTAATAACAATGCAGATCAATTTTCACAGCCTTCTTTGATCATATTTAACAAGGGTGCCGATATTTTTGGCCATGACTGTTTATATATATATATATATATATTTAAATAAATAAATACAAAATATATATTTACAATTTTTACATTTTAAAGTATTACTATTTGTACTGTTCTTCTAATAAAACGTCTCTGGTTACTCGCGTAACCCTTGTTCTCTGAATAGGGAACGAGATGCTGCGTGAGCTTTTCACGCTTTGGGAACGCCCACTGCGAGACCAATGTCTGAAACCCTATAGAATCACGCCAATTCATTGGCTGATGGCGCGACGCCGTCTCTGACGCAATCACGTCGTCAGCTTATACTGGCGAACGCGCCATCCACTCCTCAGATTTCTCTGCCGAAATGAACCCTGTCGGCAAACGCCTCAAACGCAGCGTCTCGTTCCCTATTCAGAGAACAAGGGTTACGCGAGTAACCCGAGACGTTCTCTATCATAGGTAACTCAACACTGCGTGAGCTTTTCACGCTTTGGGAACGATATACCAAACACGCCAAGCTAAAAACGCTGCCTATCTGGTCCAATAATGAACCAACAACATACGGTCGGTTCAAACAGACAGGACCTGAGAACCTGGAGCCGTATCAACGTCAAGGTTGTAAAACTTGACAAAGGTGTGTGGAGAGGACCATCCTGCCGCAACACAAATATCCTCCAGGGGTACCCCTCTAAAAAGAGCTTGAGAGGAGGCTACGCCCCTAGTAGAATGCGCCCGAAGACTAAGAGGTGAAGGGAGTTTCCGCGCCTCGTAAGCCAGCGAAATGGCGTCTCTCACCCAGTGAGAAATCCTCTGCTTTGACGTGGCAAGCCCGCGGCAACCAGCACCAAAACAGATCAATAACAGGGGGGATTTTCTCCAAACCTTGGAGCGATCCACATACAGCTTCAATGCCCTGACCGGGCAGAGCATGTGGAGTCTCTCATCCTCACCTGAGGCAAAGGGAGGAGGATGGAAAGAGTGAAGCGTGACCACCTGAGATCGAAACGATGTGGACAAGACCTTGGGAATGTAACCCGGCCTAGGCCGCAGGGTAACTTTGACTAGACCCGGGGCAAAGTCCATACACGTCTCGCTAACAGAGAAAGCCTGCAAATCTCCAACTCTTTTCAGTGACGTAAGCACCAGCAAAAGAACAACCTTAAGAGTCAGTATCCGCTCCGAAGCTGACTCTAAGGGCTCGAAAGGGGCCGTCACTAGTCCTTCGAGGACGACTGACAAGTCCCAAGAAGGAACTGCCGTGGGGCGAACCGGCCTAAGGCGTCTGACCCCACGCATAAAGGCGGAGACCATCCGATGTCTCCCCAAGGGGATCTCATCCAGCTCTCTCCGAGCTGCAATGGCCGCTACGTAAACCCTAAGGGTGGTAGCAGCCGCCCCCGCTGTCAGCCTTTCTTGCAAAAACTCCAGCACTGGACCAACAGAGCAGTTAACTGGGTCAAGTGCGCGAGTCAAACACCAGGATTCAAAGACGCCCCACTTGGAAGAGTATAGCTTCCTAGTAGCGGGGGCTCTGGCACTGGCTATGGTTTCCTGAACTTCGGCAGGCAACCCATCAATCACAGCCCTTGGCCCTGTATGGGCCATAACCACAACTTCCAGAGCTCTGGTTGAGGATGCCAGATCTTGCCCTGAAGCTGGGACAGTAAGTCCCGCCTGATCGGAATCTCCCAAGGAGGCCGATACAAGAGGGGAGTTAGCTCCGAGAACCAGGTCTGGGAGGGCCAGAATGGGGCTATGAGAAGGAGACGGGCACCGCTCACCTTCACTCTGCATAGTACTGCCGGAATCAGCTTTATTGACGGAAACGCGTACAGACTGACATTCGGCCATGGGTGGGGGAACGCATCTATGCCCAGAGTCGTCGGGAAACTCAGGGAGAACCAGAGCGGGCACTGGGATGACTCTTGAGAAGCAAAGAGGTCCACCTCCGCTTTGCCAAACAGATCCCAGATCTGGGATACCGTCTGACGGTTCAACATCCATTCCCCCGGCCTGAGCTTGTCTCGACAGAAAATCGTCCGCCAGGTTCAGTATTCCCAGAACGTGAACCGCCCTCAAAGAGAGGAACTTGTCTTGGGACCAAAGGAGAAGACGGCGCGCAAGCCTGTCCAGGGTGCGCGACCGTGAACATCCTTGGCGGTTTATGTGGGACACAAGCGCCATATTGTCCGTCCTGACTATGATATGATACCCCCCGAGAATGGGGAGAAAATACTTCAAAGCCAGGAAGACAGCCCTGAGTTCCAGGCAGTTTATATGCCAAGAGAGGAACTCTTCCTTCCACTCTCCACCGCCGCCTTCCTTCAAGACCGCCCCAGCCTGTCATTGATGCGTCCGTCGTGATCATATGGTGACGGTGGATCGCACCCATTCTCACCCCGGTCCGGAGAAAAACGGGGTCTCGTCACATTAAAAGGGGTCGACAGCAACTGTGCGAAACCCTGATAAGGCGAGTAGCTGGTACAGTGGGGTGTAACCTCAGCTCCTTCATCCACCAAAGGAACGGCCTCATGTGAAGCATCCCTAGGGGCAACACAGGGGAGGCCGCTGCCATGAGGCCCAACAGCCTGCGGCAGGTACCTACAGAGACATGATGGCCTAGCTTGAAGCGGGCAAGACATGCTGTAAGATCGGGTATCCGGGCAGGAGCCAAACGGGCCTGCATCTGAACGGAATCCAAACGAACCCCTATAAACACGGTTCGCTGAGATGGGAGGAGCACACTCTTCTTGGCGTTCATCCTGAGGCCAAGAGAATGGATGTGGCCGAGAACGATATCCCTGTGACGACTCACTAGCTCCCTGGAGTGAGCCAGAATGAGCCAGTCGTCCAGATAGTTCAGTACACGAATGCCCTGGAGCCTCAAAGGGGCCAGTGCAGCATCCATGCATTTTGTAAACGTTCTCGGCGCCAAAGCCAGGCCGAAGGGCAGGACCTTGTATTGGTAAGCCTTCCCTCCAAAGGCAAACCGAAGGAACCTCCTGTGTCTTTGAACGACCTGGATGTGAAAATACGCATCCTTCAAGTCGATGGTGACAAACCAGTCCCCCTCCTGGACCTGAGACATGATAGTTTCCATCGTCAGCATCTTGAACTTCCCCTTGTAGAGGGAAAAATTAAAACGCCGTAGATCCAGAATAGGCCTCAAGCCGCCGTCCCTCTTTGGAACAAGGAAGTAGCGGCTGAAGAACCCTTGATCGACTTCCGCCTGCGGTATTTCCTCTATTGCTCCTTTCTGTAGGAGGGAGGAAAGTTCCTGTTGTAGAACAGAGGCCTTGGAGGCGCTGTTTACTACTGTCAGGTGAACCCCGTCGAAGCGGGGGAGATTTTTCCCAAACTGAAAGAGTGTAACCGGTTGGTGTGGAGAGAACCCACAGCGATACCCCAGTAGGCGCTCCCATTCGTGAAGGAAGTCGACAGAGGAAGCAGAGTGTCATGTAAGGGAAGACATACCTGAGATGGGGTGTCGAGAAGGCCTGGAAGCAGCGGCACCCTCCACCGTGAAGGAGAGCCCTCGGCGTCCTTGTTCAGGATGATGGAGAGAGAAGTGCTGGACTGACGGGTGGCCGGCACGGGTTCCGTACACTGCAGGAGAGAAACAGCTGTGTCTCCTAAGCAAAGGGGGAAAGACAGATGCGTCCCCCAACTGCCAGCCCGAGTAAAAATGAGGGTGAACTAGATCTGCACACCAAGCCTCGAAGGGTGGCTGTGACAGATTTAAGTGAGAGAGCGTTCGGGCAGGCAGAAAGCGCTTCGCGGTCTGGCCTCGCCCGTGAAACGACTCCTCATTCCGACCCGGAGGTCAGGAACGACCGGATTAGCCCGAGCGGCAGGCTTGTTGTGCCGCTTCAGGTTAACCTGCTTGCGTGGTTGTTGGCGGAAAAGACCGGCCACGGGCTCCCCAAACCGTAGTGGGGAAGGCGCGTGGCCTGGGCTCCACCGCTAGGGGGCTCCTTTCTGGGGAGCGACTGCTCCTACACACAGAGGAGGAGGGAGTTAGAATGGTCCCTTGATCTCCTCGGCATGAACTGCTTGAGAGCAGCCGACTGCGTTTTGGCTGAGCGGAATCCACTACAGCTAAGCGCCTCCCAAATAACCCAGATTGTGAGATGGGTGCGTCCATCAAAACACCCTTTCCCTCTCACGGATCTCAGTTAAATTGAGCCACAGATGGCGTTCTGCGGCCACCGAAGCCGCCATAGAGCGCCCCACGGCACGTGCGGTGTGCTTGGTGGCTCTCAGAGCCAAGTCAGTGGCTCTTCGTAGCTCCTTCACGGCTTCAGGAGTCAAGCCGGTCCCTTCGTCCATCTCCTTCAGGACATCCGCCTGGTAGGCCTGAAGGATGGCCATTGTGTGAAGGGCCAAACCTGCCTGACCGGCCGTGATGTAGGACTTCCCGATAAGAGCGGAAGTGGTCCTACACGGCTTGGAAGGAAAGAGGGGGCGGGACTTCCAGGAAGGAGCCAAAGAGGGTGAAAGATGGGAGGCTAAAGTATCCTCGATCACCGGCATGGCGGTGTAACCCTGCTCCACAGAACCCACAAGGTTGGTGAAGTCAACGGCTGCCGCGTTAGTAAGGCGGGAGGAAAATGGCTGCTTCCAGGAACTGGAGAGCTCTCGATGCAGATCGCTGAAAAATGGCAGCTTCCTCGTTTCAGGCTTGGAATGTGCACCGCTGAGAAACCGCTCGTTGACTTTCGAAGCTCGAGACTCGCGGGGCTCATCGGGACAATCCAGCGCGAGCTTCTCGGTGGCGCGCGAAAGCACATCCACAAGCTCAGAGTAGGCCGCGCCTCCTGGCCGCTAGGCGGGAGCGCATCTGCTAAAGCAGGCCCGAAATCCTCGGAGTCGGAGGCTGCTGTGTGCAGAATATCATCTAGCCGGAGGAAACGGTATCACGTGCCCTCGGGCTAGGAAACAGAAAATCATGCAAGAATTCGACCAGCGGAGTCGCACGCACGCGCTCGGGAGAGGGAGAGAAAAGGCAAGGCCTGTCTGCTCACTCTCCATCTCCTCGAGCTCGACATCCGAACCCCAGGTCTCTCGTGAGGCCGCGATCTCACGAGGACCCACGGAGGTGCTCGATGCGCGCCGGGGAAAAATGGAGGATTCCCTCTCACAATCCTCAAGCCGAGAGCAGAGGGTTATGAGACGGAAATCGTCGCAAATCTTGCATTTCAAGGTCCCGTAAACCGCATCACGTGCATGCGAAAACCCCAAGCACTTAATGCACTTACTGTGTGGGTCTTCTCGAGCGATGAAACACGCGCACGGCAGTTGACAACGGCGAAACTCCATGGCACTTCACCGCGAGGAGAACACAGTTCCACTGAGGCAGTCGCCGAAGTGCAGATGGATGATCGCAAAAGTTAAGTTGGGCCAGAAAATCGCAACAACGAAGGGTAATGTGACCGCTTCGTGAAGGCAGAGAAATCTGAGGAGTGGATGGCGCGTTCGCCAGTATAAGCTGACGACGTGATTGCGTCAGAGACGGCATCGCGCCATCAGCCAATGAATTGGCGTGATTCTATAGGGTTTCAGACATCGGTCTCGTGGTGGGCGTTTCCAAAGCGTGAAAAGCTCGCATGGCGTTGAGTTACCTATGATATGGCGCTTTCCACTGCATGATGGTACGTGCGGTTCGGCACGGCTCGATGCGATGCAGTGCGGCTCAGTTGGTCGGTTGCATTTCCACCGCAGTTTAGTACCGCTATAGGTGGGCGGGATTATTCACGCGTCGTTATAATTCGCCGCCTCTACTGCCGTGACATCATCGTAAAGCGCCACAAACAAACTCACAACAAAGAAAGGAGCGGAATAGTGTTCTTCACTCTCGGCATGTGGATGTTTTTAACAACAATGGAGGGCTATGAGAATGCTTGGGATTTACCCCAGCAGCAGAGACTGTGGTGACAGTGACACGGGCTGTAGATGAGGAGATCAGGGATGTTCGTGCAGGTGTGCTGCGTTACTTGATTAGTTAACTATTCATGCAGCGTGTTCTGTAAAGTGAATTATCAATAAACTTTTGAATATTTCAAAATGTACAATGTATCCCTTGTTTTTAATTTATGTGATGGTTTTTATAATCGCGGCATTAATCATTTGTCTTTTCAAGAGGTTCATTACGTGCTCATACAATGATACATATTTAATATAGTCTGGAGGTACACTTATTCGATCAGATTGTTTTAATTGAAGCAAAACACAGATAGAGGTAAAAATATAAACAGAAAACATACTCTGAAAATATAGCAAGTTCAAAAGTAACGTTATACATAAGGCTTTTTCCTTCGGCGTCGTGCCATCAAGCTCTCGCTGGATCCGCTCCTCGGCTATCAACGAGAGGAACATCTGTACTTCCTCAACAGACAACGACACTGCTATTTTGTGGTTGATGCAAAAATGTGCGTTTGTTTAAACAGAAGTTGCGTCCGATCCTTCGCTGGCTGTGCTGATTTAAATCTAGCGGGTAGAACTGTAGAGGAGGGTCTCGTGTCGCAAGTTCAGTGACGCAGTAATGACGATTTTCTCCGGCCATTCAGTGATCAGCAGAGTTTACACGTCACGTTTTGGTAACGGTACGGCTCGATGGAACCTCGACCGAAGTGGTACTAAAAAAGTATCAGGTACCAGGTACAGTACCCAGTGGAAAACCCCCCAAAAGTGAACCGTACCGTACCGTGCCGTACCATGCAGTGGAAAAGCGCCAATAGAGAACAGCTTTGGTAAGTATAAAATTTTTTAAACGAAACCTTAAAAAGAAAAATCTTTCTGACCCCAAACTTCTGAATGGTAGTGTAGCACCGATTTGAAGTTGTTATGTATCAATGCTTTGGATCAATTACCAACAAGCGGGTTTCTCCTGATGTCAAGCACACACAGAGTGGAATTGGACTGAAGCATCTGCTCTAGACCTTGAGCTCCTTCATTCGAGATCCCACAACGCTGCAAGTCCACCGCTAGAGGAATATAACATGGGAATGTGGGTGTCTATGTGCTTCTGATTATATATATATATATATATATATATATACATACGTATGTATGTATGTGTGTGTTGAAGAGTGACTCGTCAAACCTTTGACCCACAGGTCCTCTGCAAGCTCGCAGGAGATTGCCATCGCTCCTCGGTCTCCGATCAGGATGTTGTCGTTGAGAGTGATTCTGCGCAGTCCGCTCATTGTTTCAAACTCTGCTTTCCTGTAGCGTAAAGTCTCCACCCACGCCGTGCCGTGCCGTCTCATTGCCTGGTGCTAAACGACAGATGAGCCTCATGAATCGGAGGAGGTTCTAACTCTGTTAGATGACATTTCATGCAGATCTCTCTTTTTCACAGATAGTTATTCTGGAGGAGAATTTATTTACGTTCATTTCCAGGAATGAATAATGTTGACAAATGTTCCCTTGTACCTTTATGATGTTTGCCATATGCTCCGCTCCCTGCCAGGTGATATTACAGGAAGTGAAATCCACTGTCTTAATCGCTGAGGAATATTTCACACTCTGACAGATGACTGAATGACAGAACCATATAACAAAAAGAAAAGGTTTTTGCATTAATAACTCCTACAATAATTCACCACATCCAAAAATGTGCACATTTGCACAATCGAATTGAAAATTCAATTAAGCTTCTCATAGATAATGAATGACTTGAATGTGATAATCTGTTTAATGATTTTAACTAGGGCTGTGCGATTAATCGAAATCGAAATAAAATCGCGATTTGAGATTTGCGATTTCTAAATCGCTTTATAGCTCGATTTTTTTTTTTTTTTTTCCTCCCGCAGTATGCTATCCACACCAATCAGAATGCAGCAGAACAGAACAGACCGGGCATACAGACAGATAGTATGCTAAAGAAACAGGAAGATGAGTTCAGAACAGGATAAGGACTTGGTGGCCAAAAAATGCATGTTGCATGCAGAGCACACAGCGGGGAGTAGCGATCATATTTCCTTCAGAGCAGAGAGCGTCTTTCTGAAGATCCCGCTCCGCTCTCTCATACACTCAGCACCGCTTGCTCAGCCCAAAATGCCCTTTGGTAATTTGTTAATTCCAGAATCTGTGGAATAGGCTAAGAAATAGTTTGTCTAATCTAATGTTTCTAAAGCAAATTCTAAAATCCTGTGAAGATTGACACGTTTTAATAGACCGCATTTCCTATGGAGCTAATATTATGACAAAACAATTTGAATTTGAATTGTGTAAATTTGAATTATTGACAAGTGTTATTTAACAAAACTGAATATTATATGGGATTTAAAATAGTTTTGAATTTGATTTTGATTTTGAATTTGATTTTTTTTTACTTGAATATTGAACATTTGAAATTTAACACAATTGTTTTTTTTTAAGGCAGAGTTTTATAGGCATGCATTTTCAAACAACATATTTTTGCTCTGAATTCTTAAACTGCAAATATCCCGTTTTTAAAATACAGCCTCACGTTTTCAAGATAAAGAAGAAATTGAACATCAAAATCAATTTTCTAAAATTCAAAGCATGAAATTCAGATCGTACAGAAAGTAGGTCAGAGGTCATCCACAGGGAAGAGTAGATGATCTCCGAAAAGTGGAGCGAAGCATTTTGGCCAATTACAGAGCTGCAGTAGTTTTCTGGCGGCGTGCGGCTCAGGAGTTCGCCATTCTTCTGCCTGATCATGAATCGCCCAGAGGTAAGTGATTTTTAAGCATTTATGGTTTATATTGATATATTATGTTAGCATTCCCAGTAAGTGAAACCTATGTCTAAGTGGTCTCTGGTGTTTGTTTTAAAGTATATTTGGTGTAAAAGTGATTAGCATGCCACAGTGTCTAAGTTATCTGACTTAAAGTGATAAAGCGGCCGTTGTAAAAGCTTGGACTATGTCATAAATAGAGCAGGGAATCCGTCTGCTGTTGAAAATTCAGCAAGCGGTTCCAATTCTACTAATAGCAGCGTGTCGCACCTCTCGCGTCCAGTCTGAACTGACACGGTAGCGTCATAACTCCAGGGACGGATTAACGCACTGGTCTACTGGTCACGTACTGGGGCACTAAGCCAGAGGGGACCCAGCGAAATACCGCTCCTCCCGGAGCGATTTCAGCCGTGGCCCCTCATATTTTTGAGCCAAGTGGATTTTGAATGCAGCTTCCCAAAGACCAAAAAAAAAAAAAAAGTTTTTATATTTAATATACACACCAGTGTGATTAGAACATTCAGTGCGGACGCGTCACCAGCTGCTAAATTCAATAGCGTTTTTACAGTGCTGCGCATTATAAACAATCACACGCGGTTCTGTTGAGCTTATGAATGCTATGATCAATCAGGCGTTCAAATGAGTCATCATGGCTGAAACGCTGGTGTTCTGTTTCAATCGCGCGCTCGCTGCTCTCTGGTGAATTCTCTCATCATAAACAACAAAGTACAGATGTGCATACAATGTAAATAAGAGATTCATTTCAAAGTGTAAACCGCTTCAGTGATTATAATTCGTTTTGAGAGTTATTGAACTCTGGCTAGACTGAAGTCAATGATAATGTTCTTTGATAATGATTGATTCTTTGCTCTCTTTCTGTACAATGAAACAGTTATAATTAGTAACTTGCAATGTTTTGATTAACGCACGTTAAATATAAAGTCAGTCATATTAAAATATTTTATGACATTGTTAATTTTTGGTTACCATAGTTTAAGTATAGTTTTGTTTTTAACTTGTAAAACCATGTTAATTTTTAAGGGTGTGTTAAGCTTAACTGTCAAAAACGTTTGTAAATGAAGTTTAAGGAAACCGCACAAAAAGGCTAATGGTGTAAAAACGAATAACACTTTACAGTTTCATTCTTTTGTTGTGTGAGAAAGTGTGCATATTTGTAATAAATTACAACAATGAGCATGTGTCAGCTTTGCAAAAGAAGTCCCTTATGAGCATTAACCATTTTGGGCATGTCATTTATGCACTCCTTTTCCTAAGCTAACTGCTGTCTTTATTTTTACAGGAACAGATACTTCTAGAGCATATATGGGGGAGACTTCGGTCACGTTTGGAGCTTGAGTATCTCGTCAATTTGCTTGAAATGAACTTACCAGTCAGGTGTATTGCAAGCCTTTTGGGTGTATCTGAACGGACTGTACACAGACGACTGGCAGAGTTCGACCTATCAGTGAGATCACTGTACAGCTCACTAACAGACGATGAGCTAGACACATTAGTGTCAAACATTAAGTCCCGAATGCCAAATTCTGGATACAGGATGGTAAAGGGAGCTTTAAAAGCTGAAGGCCACAGGGTACAATATGAGCGAGTGAGGGCATCGCTGCATCGAGTAGACACACTGGGAGTTTTATCCAGGATGACAGAGCTGGGTTGTGTTGTCCGGAGGAGGTATTCAGTCCCAGGGCCAAAATCTATGATGCACATAGACACCAATCACAAATTGATAAGGTAAGTTTATGTGTTGTTGTTACTCAACATATAAACTCAACAATTTTAACGGTATTGTCTTAAGATGGAAACTTCTGTCTGATGTAGCGGTTCTCAAACTCTGGCCCTTGAGGTTTATTTTCCTGAAAAGTTAAGCTCCAAGCCTAGTCAAACACATGTGAACAAGCTAATCAAGGTCCTCGGGATTACTAGAAAGTAATAGGTAGGTGAGTCAATCAAGATTAGAGGTAAATTCTGCAGGAGAGTGGATCTCAAGGGCCAGAATTGAGAACACTGGTCTAATGCCTTTGGTTTCGGGTATAACATTGTCTTGTTTGGAGGGGTGGACGGCTTTTCACGAAAGGTGATTTTGTTTTTGTTGTACAGTATAATGCAACATTTGAATTGTTAATGTACCAGATAAATAGAACTAACAACACTATTTCTAATTCTACAGATAATGTACCTTGGCGCTGCCACAAACAATTCAGCATTGACTGTGCTAACCTTCTTCCAAGAGTCTGTGGAAAGATATGGCTTCCCTCTCAGGTAAGTTTTGGTATGGAGTAATAAAGATACAAGTACACGTTTGTTTTCACCCCAAAATGAAAATTTTCATAATTTACTCTCCCTCATGTCGTTCCAAACCTGTAAGACCTTTGCTCATCTTCGGAACACAAATACAAATATTTTTGATGAAATCCGAGAGCTCTCTGACTGTTCATAGACAGCAAGGGTCCTACCACAGTCAAGGCACAAAAACATATTTGTTCCCAAAGGAATTGTTCCTTTTAAAGGGATACTTCAGCTAAAAATGAAAATTTCATAATTGACTCACCGTCATGTCATTCCAAATCTTTTTAATTCCTTAATGAATCCAGAAAAAAAAAAAATCAGAGATTCCAAGAAAATATTAAGCAGCACAACCATTTCCTACACTGATAATAACAGAGTATCAAATCAGCATATTAGAATGATTTCTGAAAGATCATGTGACACTGAAGACTGGAGTAAATTCAGCTTTGATTACAGAAATAAATTGTTTTAAAGTATATTAAAAAACATTATTTTAAATTGTAATATTTAGCAATATGATAATTTTATAAAAATTATCTTTTTTTTGTAGCCTCCACTTATTTTTATTAATGTTCTTCACCAGGAACATAATATTATGCTTAATAAATGAGCATTATGTTAAGTATTAAAACATTGTCTTTATGGTCATTACAGGGTCAGAGGAGACCGTGGAAATTGCACGCGTTTACAGTTCGTGGCACAGGGAGAAGCAGTTTCATTTCAGGAAAAAGTGTCCACAATCAAAGGTATGTAAAGAAAGTATTATGTAGCAGACATATCTACTGTGTAACCTTGTGCTTTATTTTCCAAATGCTTGTTTGCACCAACTGATTGCTTAGGAATTATCTTGTGATGCTTTATGTTGTAGAATAGAACGACTGTGGAGAGATGTGTGGACTGCAGTGACCAGTGTGTACTATGATGTACTACACTATCTGGAGGAAGCCAACTACCTTCATACTGCAGACCAAACACATCTCTTCTGTTGCCACTACACATTCCTACCAAGGCTACAAGAGACGATCTAAATCTTTTCCGAGATGGGTGGGATAATCACCCTTTGAGAACCGAACACAACATGTCTCCAAACCAGCTCTGGGAATTGGGTCAAATTCATTATCCAGTTGATGATCCCCAAGATGAAGCGGTATTATTGTTCATGCAAATTTACAGCCATGTTTTTAATTTTAGAAATATTACAGGAGTTGTGAGAATTAATGTTCCTTCACTGGCATTTAAACACTTAATTAGCATTCTAGTACTCGTATAAATGTAGTATTTGGAACTATTACATGAACTGAGATTGTATACCATTTATACAGAAATTTTGTTCTTTGTTTATCCAGGAACTGAACATTGCTGATATTGATGGGGAAAGCAGTGGATTGCCTCCTGATGAAAGTGTTGGTGTTAATTTTCCTACTGTAGAATGTCCACTTACACCAGAGCAACTTGCAGCACTGAAGGACACAGTGGATCCAAGATCACCATCACAATCCCACGGGACAGACATTTGCAGTGCAGTTTTGCCAGTCACTTGAGTAATGACACATTAAGTAGACACCTGAAGTGCTGGAACTGAATTTATTTGATGGAAAAACCATTACATTAAATGTGTATTTCTTTGTTTGTTTTCAGGAACTGTTTCATTAATAAGTACATAGCACTATGGAGCGCTAAATTGCTTCAAAACCAATGTAGGTCTGTTGTAAACTATTGCATGGGGGTTTCCCATTCTCAAAAATAAAACGGCAATACTGATGACCTGGGGGGATACAGCACTCAGGAAAACCAACTCCTGAACACAGATAAATTCTAAGAAGTCCATATCCACAGGCATCCGTGAAAGGGCGTGCTCCAAACGTGACCGAAGTCTCCCCCATATATGCTCTAGAAGTATCTGTTCCTGTAAAAATAAAGACAGCAGTTAGCTTAGGAAAAGGAGTGCATAAATGACATGCCCAAAATGGTTAATGCTCATAAGGGACTTCTTTTGCAAAGCTGACACATGCTCATTGTTGTAATTTATTACAAATATGCACACTTTCTCACACAACAAAAGAATGAAACTGTAAAGTGTTATTCGTTTTTACACCATTAGCCTTTTTGTGCGGTTTCCTTAAACTTCATTTACAAACGTTTTTGACAGTTAAGCTTAACACACCCTTAAAAATTAACATGGTTTTACAAGTTAAAAACAAAACTATACTTAAACTATGGTAACCAAAAATTAACAATGTCATAAAATATTTTAATATGACTGACTTTATATTTAACGTGAGTTAATCAAAACATTGCAAGTTACTAATTATAACTGTTTCATTGTACAGAAAGAGAGCAAAGAATCAATCATTATCAAAGAACATTATCATTGACTTCAGTCTAGCCAGAGTTCAATAACTCTCAAAAACGAATTATAATCACTGAAGCGGTTTACACTTTGAAATGAATCTCTTATTTACATTGTATGCACATCTGTACTTTGTTGTTTATGATGAGAGAATTCACCAGAGAGCAGCGAGCGCGCGCATTGAAACAGAACACCAGCGTTTCAGCCATGATGACTCATTTGAACGCCTGATTGATCATAGCATTCATAAGCTCAACAGAACCGCGTGTGATTGTTTATAATGCGCAGCACTGTAAAAACGCTATTGAATTTAGCAGCTGGTGACGTGCCGCACTGAATGTTCTAATCACACTGGTGTGTATATTAAATATAAAAACTTTTTTTTTTTTTTGGTCTTTGGGAAGCTGCATTCAAAATCCACTTGGCTCAAAAATATGAGGGGCCACGGCTGAAATCGCGTTCCGGGAGGAGCGGTATTTCGGCTGGGTCCCCCTCTGGCTTAGTGCCCCCAGTACGTGACCAGTAGACCAGTGCGTTAATCCGTCCCTGGAGTTATGACGCCTACCGTGTCTAGACTGGACGCCGAGAGGTGCGACACGCTGCGACACAGTAGAATTGGAATCCGTTTGCTGAATTTTCAACAGCAGACGGATTCCCCGTTCTATTTATGACATAGTCCAAGCTCTTTACAACGGCCGCTTTATCACTTTAAGCCGTATAACTTAGACACTGTGGCATGCTAATCACTTTTACACCAAATATACTTTAAAACAAACACCAGAGACCACTTAGACATAGGTTTCACTTACTGGGAATGCTAACATAATATATCAATATAAACCATAAATGCTTAAAAATCACTTACCTCTGGGCGATTCATGATCAGGCAGAAGAATGGCGAACTCCTGAGCCGCACGCTCGCGCCAGAAAACTACTGCAGCTCTGTAATTGGCCAAAATGCTTCGTTCCACTTTTCGGAGATCATCTACTCTTCCCTGTGGATGACCTCTGACCTACTTTCTGTACGATCTGAATTTCTGCTTTGAATTTTAGAAAATTGATTTTGATGTTCAATTTCTTCTTTATCTTGAAAAACGTGAGGCTGTATTTTAAAAAACGGGATATTTGCAGTTTAAGAATTCAGAGCAAAAATATGTTGTTTGAAAATGCATGCCTATAAAACTCTGCCTTAAAAAATTGTGTTAAATTTCAAATGTTCAATATTCAAGTAAAAAAATTCAAATTCAAAATCAAAATCAAATTCAAAACTATTTTAAATCCCATATAATATTCAGTTTTGTTAAATAACACTTGTCAATAATTCAAATTTACACAATTCAAATTCAAATTGTTTTGTCATAATATTAGCTCCATAATTTCCCCGCAGTTTTGGTCTATTTTTAATTTTAGAAAGTGTTTATTTTATTTACGCCACAAAATAATTATTTGTCAAGTGCATTTCATCTTGTGTGTGCTTTCATGGGCCTGATAAGTATTTTGTGAAATTCTATATCAGCATTTCATCTTGTGTGCGTGTTTTGAATATAAAGCGTTGTTTTAATGGAAAGCGTATACTTTTCAGTTATTTAATTTTTACGCAAATGTTCCAAGTGGCTTCAAAACAAGACATGTTTTTAAATTAAGATTTTAAATGTTATACATTTAAATTAGGGATGTTCATTTCGGTTATTTTTCCTAACCGTTAACCGACAAATAGAACTGAATTAAATTAAAAAGAATAAGTGTCTGTGACCCGTTAAAATACTAGGCTAGCATCTGTTTTTCGGGGATTAATTTCACATGTGCAAAAAACAGCAAACAACAGAACGAGGATTCACCTGATCATATCATATCACATAACGCACCTGCAGCACTTCTGCAAGCGGAGAAAAACTTAATTCACCTAGATGCTGGGTTGAGCCTTTTGGGTCATTTTTTGGGGTTATTTGTTCAGTGTTTGGGTAGTTTGTGTACATTTTATTTTATTTATAAAATTGTTTCTGTCAGTATATTGTTTAAATCTATGCAGAGCAACATTCGCGGTGTGAATCACTAAACGTCGTGTCGGTCTTATTGCTTGATAAAGAGTCTGATGCTTTGCATAAAAATATTATATTTATAAAGATACAGAACACAAATACGTTGGATGTTAAAACATGTCCTCAGAGCTGTTGACTGTTTGTTGTTGAGCAGGTAATGAAGGCAATCGCAGTACATTTCGTCCATGAGTGAAGCGCGGCGGTCTGATCCGTGATCAGTCCCCGCCGAACACGACTCCAGCTCGGCGCGAGAGCCAGCGCCGTTACGGTGAAAACACAGTTACAGAGTGATCCATTTACTCGTGAATTACATCGGTTTAATGTTTAATCTTTACTTCTAATGTTTGTTAAACGAGATTAAATAGGCAATGTGTAGGCTTATAGCTTATAAAAACAAGCAAATGAGAAATAAAGGAAGTTATCACGTCTGGAGTATTTTACAGAAGTTTAGAGGATTTAAGTTAATCTGTAAACATTATTTCATGCATAAAGAAAAAAAAGCGAATATTATAATAGAAACGAATAAAGCCATTAGCTGAGTTAAATCATCCATTAATGATGGGTTAAATAAACAATCACATTTACTGGGTAAAATTAACCCCAAATGTAGGCTACTCTTTTACCAGCCCAAATTGGGTTGTTTTGAACCCAGTGTTTTCTAGAGTATGCAGAGTTTGTTCATTATTGTGCTGCGCGAAATTAAAGCAGACGGCAGAAAGATGCATTCTATTTTTTTTCTTTTTACAAAAAAGCAAAGATAATTTTTTTATTGTTTATGTATACAAATAAAAGCAGACCTTTTACAATTCCGATTATCTTCATGACCAAGAGGAGTTGCTTCCACTGTTGGAAGGGGAATAAATCCAGTTTAAGCTCATTTAAGCATTCTACCTTCACAATGCAGCCTGTTCATTATCATTATAAAAACAACCGGTCAAACATATGGAAAAAACAAACTGCTCTGTTTAAATATGTAGTAAAATCTGTGCTGTTTAGCGTTATCACCGTACCGCCGTGAAGTTATGCAACACATTTTGTTTTATGTGGATATTGTAAGGGTAAATATATAAAAGGTAAATAATATTTTGGCATTTAAATACCGCGAATACGGGAACATTTGATTTTGTGTTGAAGGAGAGACCCAACATTGGTTTCAGTTTTGTTTTAGCCTAAAATAATTAGTTTTGGTTTGTCGTTATAGCTTCTTATTTTTAATTCTTGTTATTTTCTAGCCTACTGTTAATTGTAAGGATTTGTTGTGGAGTGAGGGGAACTAAAATTGCCTAGCTATGTTTACAGTGTTTATTATAATGTTTGTAATTCACGTTGGCCTTTTTCTGAATGAAATAATAAAATGCGACTTATAGGCGACTTTGTTTTTTCCTCTCTCTCGCTCTCTCTAAAAAACGTGTTTTTTTACACGTGTAGCGTATTTTAACCATGCAGCAATCCTTTTAAAATATTTTGATAAATTACTGAAAATAAATAAATAAGTGAATTTAAACCGTTTAACTGATTGTATTAATGGGTCAAAATTATTATCAGTTGGTTAAAGGTTAATTAACATCCCTAATTTAAATGAACAATTTCACTCTGAAACAACCTTTTCTTATCGGACTACTGCTTTAATTGAGACATTTATTCAATAATGTCACTATAAACAGGAAACAATAAATATGCCTAACATTACTGGAGACATTTAATGTGAGCGCGTGATCTGAGCGGGATTCGGTTTACCGGTGAGCGTGAGCGGAACATTAGCAGAGCGTTTGATTTGGCCGTGAACGACTGAGCGGAGCACACACACACAAAGCGGAATATTGAACCGCTCCGCTTCACTTCACAGTTGCATCTTGTTTTGTTGGATTTGATTACTCACATATACATATAATATAATATATATATATATATATATGTATTTTGCCATATGTCTGTTCTAGAGACATGTTACAACTTTTTGGGAAAGGTCTAATTGGTTTCCTTTGGAAATATGTTTCAAATTCACACAGAATGCATTTATAACTGTAAAGGTCAAGGTTTCTTTATTTGTCACATGATAAATTATACAGGGTATAATCAAAAGTGAAATGTAGATCAAATCAGGTCCGCTCAGTGGACAGTGCAAAGAATACAAATTATATAAAAGTAACAACACACAAGAGCATATATATATATATATATATATATAGGTAAAAAAAAGAAATAAAGAGTAAAATGTGTAATAGAATAAAGAAAAGTGCAAAACAAGATGTGCAAGACAAGTAAGATGTGCAAAAACAAGTAAGATGTGCAAAAACAAGATGTGTAAGATAAAGCATGTCTGTTTGTGTCAAAATCGTGATTAAAATCGAAATCGAAAAAAAAATCAAAAAATCGTGATATATATTTTTTGTCCATATCGCACAGCCCTAATTTTAACTCACCTTCCAAACCTTGATCTGCGATTGGACAGTGTGCTAAAGACAGATGCTCCAATGACACACTCTTGGCTAAACCCTAAAGATAAATTAATTTTATCTGAAAAAAGTTCTCAAACAATATATAAAAAGATTTAAAATAATAAAAACTGCACAATAAAAATTAAACACTTTTTTAATGAAATATAAATGAAACAAATTTAAACATAAATAAATAACAATAATAAATAAATACAAATAAAATAAATAAATTACAAAAAATAAAACATTAAAACAAAAATGAATGAGACATTTATATAAAATAAAATATAATATATAATTAAAAAGAAAAAGAAATAAAAACTAAAATATTAAATTAATTAATAATTTAAAAAATACATACATACATAAAACATTATAATGTGACCCTGGACCACAAAACCAGTAATAAGGGTCAGTTTTTTGGAAATTGAGATTTATACATCATCTGAAACCTGAATAAATAAGCTTTCCATTGATGTATGGATTATAATAAGACAATATTTTGCCGAGATACAACTATGTGAAAATCTGTAATCTGAGGGTGCAAAAAAATCTAAATATTGAGAAAATTGCCTTTAAAAGTTGTCCAAATTAAGTTCTTAGCAATGCATATTACTAATCAAAAATTAAGTTTTGATATATTCATGGTAGGAAATTTACCAAATATCTTCATGGAACATGATCTTTATTTAATATCATAATGATTTTTGGCATAAAAGAAAAATCGATCATTTTGACCCATACAATGTATTTTTGGCTATTGCTACAAATATACCCATGTTACTTATGACTGGTTTTATGCTCCAGGATCACAAATAATCAATATAAAAGAGAGAGGCTAAACATGTCACTCCACCTTTGTGAGAGCCGTGAGGTCCCTCTCTCTCAGCGGCAAGCCGTGCAGCAGAAGGTGCTTTAGGCTGCTTGACTCACACAGGCACTTTTGCACCGCTTTGCACAACTGAAAAGTCATATTCTTGGAATGAATCACAGGGTTTTCTTCTTACTATGAGACCTGTAAGAACCTGAGAAGATAAAGACACTGCATCATAATAAGATTGACCACACTGATTAGTTTTGATGAACCAGGACAGCTTCCTCAGCTAAACAATATGTTTCTTTGCCTTTAAATTTCAATTACTTTAATGAAGTTATAACGACTACTGGGCAGTACAAATGTTCTAGATGGCATTCTGTACATCACATAACACATGTACAGTATAATGCATTTCAAAAGATGCTTTTTGTGCACTATATAAGATTAAAAACAGATACTGTGTGCTTGTCTGTTAACTAACTTTGAGCTCCAGTGCCGGTGAGGTGGCAGCTCTTGATAGCAACATGCTGGAGGTGTTTGTTGATGGCCAGGGCTGACAGGATGGGCGTCCAGTCCGTCAGACCGATGTGATCAGGATTCAACTCGAACATCCCCCGACTCAGGCTGGCTTTCACCGCACGGACAGGAGCTGATCCCTGAGCCGCACACACATGATCATAGTATCCTTCAAAATCCTGAGCGCCCCTCCGACGGATCTGCGCTGGTTCCAGCATCACGCAGCCTAAGACAAATAATGGAAAACTGTAAGACCTGCTGTCGTAGGTTCCCAAAAGCTGTAGATTCCCACAAGTGACAACCCATGAACTATGACCAGTGTGCTAGAAAAAGGCATGGAAATGCAAGGTGTGCTTTGTAATAATGTCAAATTAAAAATGTTGGCTTTAAGTACATTTTAAATCATGTTTGACTGACCTTTTGTCATGCTTTTTTGATATGCTGACTAATATACTAAAGCACATGTAATGTAACTTACTTGATTATAATTTTTACTCTAGCATGTTATTCAATATTACATTTAAAGTTAATACATTTAATTGTAATAAATGGCAAATGCACCACTATTACAAATGTGTAACTTAATTACACATATATTTAAAAATATGGCATACAAATTTAAATAGAAATGACATTAAAGTAGATTTTAGTTTACTTACTTAGATCCTGATTGCTGAAGGCTTAACTCACATTGAAACACAAATACACGCCAAAATAACGTGCGTGTAACGTTATTTAGCTAATTTGGTCAGGATAATCGTCACATTTCTATCTTTGATAGCTTTATGTATTATGTGCGTGCGCACCTGCGATAACAATAATGAATCTGGTGTTGTCTGAGCTACAGCAAGCGGTTTAAAGCTGATTTGGTATTTTTCTTTCAAGTGTTAAACGCTTGTTACCTGTTTGTTAGTGTTGTTATGGTGGTTTCCACTCTAGAGACTGATAACACACCCAGCGTGTCAAAACAACAAACCGCGGCTGTTTGAAAGAGAAGCAGCGACTCATTCTGCGCGTGAATCTCCATCCGGGCTTCCGCGCTCAGCGTCACCTGCTGGCGGGAGTCACAACAGCGTCTCTTAAAGGGCCACCGTTCGGGTGGGGTGTCGAATGATGGCCATAGAACTATTATGAATGTGGTGCCGTAAACCTTGATTACAGTACAATTTTTGTTATGTGAAGGAAGCATACAATTAAAAGTAATGAAATTGAATTAAATTATTTCTTTATTCTCTCTCTCTCTCTCTCTCTCTCTCTTAAGAGAACAGCAACTTAAAATGTTAGATTTCTTTTGAGTTCTTCACAGTGTTGGTTCTTGGTGAGAATGTGTTGATTTAAAAGCATGGAAATAAGATGCCATACTCCTGACTCTCACTGCGAATCTCTTTATTTTTACTTGGAAAGTAGTTGCAAATGTTATCATTGCTTACTTTGACTACAGCAAGCAAAAGGACAGCGTTTTGCCTAAATCCAGATCTTTCTACGCAGAAAGCTCTCTTTAATTGTGTCCGGCATGGTTTGACCTTTTAGTCTTTCCAAGCAAATGGGAGATTATTATTATTATTATATTTTAAATATTCAAATAATCTCAGAATCAGAAGCAATTGCTCCGTCTCTGCTCCTGGAAAAGCCATGTCTTGTACACTCATATTACAATATGCTGTGATGTGAGTTGGGTCAGTTTACATTTAAATAGAATCTATGGTGGAATAGAAATTGGGTTCCATCATAAAATCTATAATTGGATTGTGTCTCTCAGTAATGCAAACTGAACTGATCTTGCCATCATAAATCAATGAAAAATGTATAAAATAATATTGAAAAAGATATTAGACTCCGTTATAGAAAACAAAGCAAATAAATTCAGCATTAAGACTGAGCACTTGTCTGATTATTATTATGATTATGACTATCAACTTATCCAAAATCTTCCTCTGACACTAGACAAATTATACTATATGATTATTTATTTTACATGCACAATAATGACAAGCTTCATTTCTTCATCCAAGTTTGGTTTTCCTCTTGCACATAGCAAATATTATAAGTATAATATCTACCAAAATGATGTGACTTTTTTACATACTCCAGCTATTTACTGTTAATTTATCCATCCTTCCTTCCATCTATCTATCTATCTATCTATCTATCTATCTATCTATCTATCTATCTATCTATCTATCTATCTATCTATCTATCTATCTATCTATCTATCTATCTATCTATCTATCTATCTATCTATCTATCTATCTATCTGTCTATCTGTCTATCTGGATCAGCTGGGAATACGTGGACACACTTCCCTATTGGTGCAGGACAGGTGAAGGTGTGGCTCGGGCTCCTGACAGCAGCACAGACGCTCATCTGCTGCTGGTCAGCTCTGTCATTCCTCCACCAGCACCAGACTGAAGCTCTGCTAAACAGCTGGAGATTATGTTCAGTGGACTTTTAAAGGAGGAGCCCATTCATGACCTCTCAGACTGTGGTGTGAAGCAGAGGAGAACACAATACATCTAAACCGAACTGTAGCCTGCGAGCGTGCTGAAGACTGTGCTCTTTAAAACGGGACGGGGCTCTGAGAGAGAGAGAGAGAGATGGCTGGGTGTTGCATGTCTGCGGATGAGAAGGAACGGCAGAGGATAAATCAGGAGATAGAGAAACAACTGAGGAAAGACAAGAAAGACTCGCGTAGAGAGCTCAAACTACTGCTGCTGGGTAAGACATGTGCTTTGATAAGTGTGACGTGCACAGACAGATGTTTGATAAGTTCGTTTAAAATTACAGTATATATCCTGTTCAAAATTAAGATTTGAAAGTTGACATGATTTAGTTATTGTGACGAACTAAACTTTTATTCTTAAAAACTGTATTGCAGGTAATAGCCTCATGAAAGGCCACTTAAGTGTACATAAAGAAAGTAGACTTTCATGACTTAAAACACTGAAGTAGGCCTACACTCTTAAAAAGTGCTCTTTGTTGTAATGTCAAATTAACGTTTTAGCTGTGTTGATGTGTTGACTACATACTAAATCGCATGTAATGAAGTCGATTATAATTTTAACTGTAGAGTGTTATTCAATATTACATTTAAAATGAATATATTTTAATCAATTGTAACGTCATCATTACAAATGCGTAATTCGGCTACAAATATATTTAAATAAATCACAATGCAAGGTTTAGTAAAGGTTATTTTAGATTACCATAAATGCTTGTTAGTAAATTCAGCAGTATTTTAACCGTATTTCAAAAGACAATAGAAATAATTGTGAAATTGCATAAAGATGTAAGCCTACTTAAGTCAGTGGGTAAACAAAACACAGTTACACTTTATCTTAAGCTGTCATTGTTACAGTGTAATTATACATTTAAGTACTGAGTAATATTAATTAACTACATGTACTTAATATACGGTTAGGGTTAGGATTAGGGTTTAGTTTAGGGTTACTTGCATGTAATTATGCATAATTTATTGTTATTATAATAGTAAGTGCATGTAACGTGTAATGATGCGTTAAAGTAAAGTGTTACCAAAAATACTCTTAATTTAAATATATTGCATTTAATATCAGTTTAAACTAAAATAGGCCTACATTATAATTTAATTAACATTCGGTTCACGTGAGAAAGAAGTGAATGTGTGGTTTAGCTGCTGTGGCACCGTTTTATACAGCAGTTCCTGGCCGCACGGCCGCTGTCTCTATGCAAAAGCATGCAAAGCAGAACCTGCACTGAACTCTAAACAAGTTTCCTCAACAGCACCACACCAGATACACACACACGCAGGAGGAAAGGCTTTGTCATGTGTCACATGTGTGTGTGCATGTGTGGCTTGAGTGTTATTTACTTGTGACAGTCTGGTTCATACACACGTGTGCAGAGTGTGTGAACTGAATCAGTCTCCCAGTAGATTCATTATTACACTGACCACATTAAGAGGCGGCTCTCGAGGCAGGCCGGATAAAAAGGTCACAATAAGCATCACATTTACAATGATCATTTTAACTGTAACCGGTCAGCAATGACTTGGTTTTTTTTATAAATGTCAATGTTAGAATTTTGTATGACGACATGTTTTACAGTATGTAAAACTAAATATTTGCATTGTGCTTTCATGTGTGTGTGTGTGTGTGTGTGTGTGTAGGGAAATTTTGTGCTCAATAAGTGATGTAAGTTCAGGTGTGACCAGTGCAAAACAATTAGCCTTTATAAACATAGTTTATTAAAAAAGGATTTGCTCTTGTTGAATGGCAACATAGTAATATAAAACAATATGTAAAACAAGTCAAAGGTTTGGATTAATTCTCTAATGCTCACTGAGTCTGAAGTAAATTTATGTGATCAAAAATATGTCATAATGACTTAATTAATAACCAATAATAATGGTTCCTATTATAAAATAATGTTTTTGCCTATAATAAATGTTTCTAGAGCAGTAAATCAGCATATTGATTTCTGAATGATTAGACTGAAGTTTAGCTTTGTTTGCATCACATAAATAAACTACTTTTTACTATAGAAAACATTTTGAATAATTGTAATAATATTTCACAATATTACTGTTTTTACTGTGTTTTTGATCAAATAAAAGTTAAAAAGAGACTTCTTTCAAAAACATAAAAATAATAATCTAATTATTCAAAATGTTTGACCATTATGTAATTCATTATATTATATATAATTTCCACATGAGAAAGTGACTGACATTACATTTGAGTCACTGTGGCTTTGAATTAAAACAGATGTTTACTTTACTATAATAATCATAATTTACCATAATCTGTAATCATCTTTGTAAACCTCCTAGACCTATCTGAATAATTTCTGTGACTTACAATTGAACTTTATTATAAAGCTGATATGTAAATCTCGGGACTCTTGCTTTAAGATTGAACTCATTCAAATCTGGTCATTTTCATTTGTGTAAAAAATCGCAGTGTCGCTAGGACATTCTCAAGATGCTAATTCATGCAAAGTGGAGAATGGTTGAATGGAAAATGGCCCACAGATGAAATTTTCCTTTCAAATTTGAATTCTCATAAGCTGGTCCCAAAATGAACCTGCTGATGCCGAGTGAACTCGGAAAATCTAGAGTCCATGAATATTTCTTACCAGCCAAATTTGTATTATTACACTGCAAAATATATTTTAAATGTGATCAAATGTAAAAATAAATAAATCCATAAATAACTAAATAAATACATTTTGGCTTTATTGCTGACTGTCTGATGATCATTTTTAAGAAAAAAATATTTTAAAGACAAAGTATTTAAGCTTTTCTTCAGTTGCAGAATTTATTTGGATTTATTTACAATTCAGATTTACATTTTAGTTTATTGGAGTTTAAATAGTAAAAGTGTAATTACTGCAAATATTTAGTCTAACGCAGCCATCGGCAAGGACAATTTAACTCGCATTTGGCACTTCCTGAGTGACCATTCTGAAACCATAGCTATTTGACTGACAAATAATTCAAGATGTATTTTTGCTTTAAATAAAGGAATAATCTTGGAAGAAATGTGTAAATGTGTACCGAAGCTGGTAAAACTGAAGGAAATGTGACCTGTGAATGAGCCGTATAACATTTGATGTAATGCGTCTGAGCACTGTCTGATTGATGTACTCAGTACACTACAGCAGTGCACACTAACATACAGTGTGTGTTACACATTAACCTTCTCTCAGACAGCTGGGGCCAGCAGTCTGTCGTTCACTTCCAGCAGAAAACACACCTTACTCGTTTATATCATGCCTCATTGTCTCACTGCAGACGTTAATGTGAAATCTTCATATGTTCACAAAGTCTGTAGCTATAAGACATTACCTTGAGAGTCAGTAAAGTCAGTAAACCAACGTAAGAAGTCTCAATTTACCCTAAATCTGACTTGAAATATACATACAAAGACTGCATTCTGTCAAATCATAATGCCACAGCTCTGAAAAATGAAATATGATTCGTAAGTGAAGTTGTGCGTTTGCTTTAGCACATGAAGTAGGCTTGAGTAATGGCTTTAGTGCATGTGGAGACTCTCACTCCACTCAGCGACTGTTTATTGGCCAAGGGCAAGACAGATATTCTGCCACACGGCACTTTAAACAAATCTCACTGTGATGATATCACACAGACCCAGGCCCCTCCCACGATTGTTGATTAACACTGGCTGCTTTTGTTTCTGTCACAGACTGTGTCATAATACGCCATTGTTTCACGCCAGAGGGGTTGTAGACAAGAATGGCTTCTAAGCGATTGAAGTGTTTTGTTGTTGGATGTAAAAATGAACATAGCAGTAGTCATTTTATTCCCAACATCTGAGCCGCTGAAGACGTAGTAGAGTACCTTTGTTTTTGAAGGGAATGTACCCCCGATCTACCTAAATGTGTCTATGTTTGTGTGAATCATTCGTGATCCAGCCTCACCTACAGAAGAAGTGAGTACAAGGTTTTTTAATCTGTTTTTGAAAATCGCTTTTCCTAATAATGTGTTAGCAAGTTCCACGATGAATAAAGTTTAGTCTCTCGGAGAACTGCGTGTTACCGCACAGAAGAGAGGGGCGGGGTGAGCAGTGCTCATTAGCATTTAAAGGGACATGTACTGAAAAGGCTAGCTGTTAACAGAGCTGTTTTTGACAAGGTGAAATGGCTGTTAATTTACACAACCATTGAGAAATTTTACCCTAAGTATGTTGCCGACTTTTCATTAAGACCCTATCGAATCAAATCAACTTGGGCATCCGATGACCCCTTTAAATCTAGAGTTTGTAATTTCATTAAAGAGAATAGCAGAACACAACTCCATCTTCCATTGGTCAGGAAAACTACAAGCCACGCCCCAAACTCATGCCATTGGTTGAAACAGTGTTGCTGTGTCTGGCTGGTTTGGATGATCAAACAAACAGCAATGTTTTGTTCGTTCCTCAGAGTCACAGTATTAACACTTTTTGGGGAACCAACCTAAAATAAGATGGAATATATGAAAATTTAAGTAGAGAATTCATGCATAATAAAATAATGGTAAAATATAGTGGTTTAGAATGGTTGTAGATGGAGTGTAGCATGTCATGCTGCAGGGCTATACGTATATTCCCTTCTCCTTGGTATATTTTCTGTGACATTAGACCGTTTGAAATGATCCTCAGCCATTTACATCTTACAGCTGTCCTGAGGAAAGACACAGCAGCTGGAGAATATAAACACAACTCTGGCAAGCCGCACGTTCAGTCTGTCGAACATAATAGTTTCAGTCTTGTCTTGCTACAGTAGCCAAACACTAAACAGATTTACTTTTTGTTCATCTCTGGGGAAAAATATACAAATGAGAAGCGGCCAGATCACCCAACCATTTGAGTTATTTAATCAAAGCCACAAAACCAGAGAACAAGCCGTTATAGTTGTTTATTTCTTTTGAAGAAAGTTATGAAGCATAAAGGTAATATAATAATTCCTGGATGTTTCAGTTGGTATGGTATTATTGGTACTGATACCAGTTATTGATTGATGGTAATGATTACAAAGTGAACACATCATTTTATATATACCTACTGTTCAAAAGTTAGTAGTAAGATTTTGTAATGTTTTGAAAGAAGTCTCTTACCAATGCACAATTTATTTGATCAAAAATACAGTAAAATTGTAATATTGTGAAGTATTATTACATATTATGCTGTGTAATATACATATTATCATGCTGCTCAAGAAACACTTATTATTATTATCAATGGTAAATACAGTTGTGCTGTAGAAACATTTGTTCATGATTCTTTGATAAATACAACATTTCAAAAGAACATAATTTACTTAAAAATACTTTCTGAATTAAAGTATTCATAACCTCATTTGACTCTTAGAAGAACTTGCAGTGGCACTTTGAGATACAAATGTACATGGCATATTCATATACCATGGTAATCTGTCCAAAAACATGGTAATACAATTGCACTTTTTTCTTAGTGCAGAAACTGAAGAATTGATAAGTCTTTTCTCTCTTGTAGGCACAGGTGAGAGTGGCAAGAGTACGTTCATTAAACAGATGAGGATCATTCATGGCTCGGGTTATACTGATGAAGATAAGAAGGACTTTATTAAGCTCGTCCACCAGAATGTGATCAGTGCCATGCAGTCCATGGTCAGAGCTATGGACATGCTCAAGATCGCCTATGCTAACTCAGACAACCAGGTACCACTTGACACCATCCCGCCACGTCCTTTTGGTTTGTAGAAAAGTAAATCAGATAAACAATGTTCCCAATCTCTGTTGCCAGGAACATTCAATGTCTCAACTCAAGTCTTATTATCTAATTCAATTTTGCTTCTTAGTGTAGTTATTTATCTTGTTTAGAAGCCTTTACTGGAATTAATGGTCAAAAACTTCATAATCCTGCTTTTTAATGTTCACTTGTTTATTTCCTTCCAGAAGGTTTTACGCCCTGTTTATACGCTCTGCTTGACTCACATTAATTGGCTGTTTTCTGAACCTTTGGCCTTGACCGCACACTCTAAATTGGTCCCCTGGGTAGATGCTGGTCAGTCCTGATTGGCTGTGCTTATCTCTGCAGGCTAGTGGTACATTGGTGAATGATATTGAGGTGGATAAGATCATGAGTTTGGACGAGGCCCAAGTCAGCGCCATCCGGAGTCTATGGAACGACTCTGGGATTCAGGAATGCTACGACCGCCGCCGAGAGTACCAGCTAACGGACTCTGCCAAATAGTTAGTCTTGTCATTCAACTAGTCAAATCTATGATCACTGCATTTTTGACATGATTTGACATTTTGAAGTGATTGTGGTTTGGTCATATATGGTACTGGAAACTCTGCAGACCCTCATTGAAAGGGTTTCGCATTTAAAAGAGAACTTATTATGGAAATAGTATATTTAAAAGAATACACTTAAGAGTGAATGCAATGTTTTCATACGCTTAATTATATGTAATTTTCAACTAACTGCAAACTGAATTCTAGTTTAAATTCATATTAAAAGTTGTTACGAGTGTTTTGACCCACTTAAGTAGGACTGAAGTACTTCTTTATATGTAACTTTAATATACTTTAATGTCAATTCTATGCAATCTTGCATGTCATGTATTTAAATATATTGAAGTTGCAATTTAGTGAATTTGTTAAATATATTAACTTTAAATGTAACATACAATATCACACTACAGTTAAAATGATCAAGTACTTTTCATGTGCTTCAGTGTGTTAGTCAACACATCAAAATAAGTGTAATTCTTTAAAACATGGGAAGAGATTATTAAAACAATGATTTAAAAATGTAATTCAAAGTCAAATTTTTTATGTGAAATTGTTTGAAAAAGTGTACTTAAGTGTGATAAGAAACAGTCATGAAAGTGGACTCTTAAGTACACTTAAGTGGCATTTTATTTCAATAGTATAATATTATCTGCAAGTATCTTTGTGGATTTTAAGCACACAACAAGTGCACATTCAATGCATTTAAGTGCACTTATTTTTCAGTATTAGAAGTGTGTTTTCTCTAAATATCCAGCATATCTGTCTACACAATGTGTGGTATTGTGGTGTAAAACTCTCTATGTGCTCATAACTACTGTAAAACCTGTTTCATCAGCTCTGGCCATGACTTGACCACAGTATTTGTTTTAACCCGTAACAGCTACCTGAGTGATCTGGATCGGATTTCAGACGCAGCGTACGTCCCCACTGAGCAGGACATTCTGAGAGTCAGGGTTCCCACCACAGGTATCATCGAGTATCCCTTCGACCTGGAGAACGTCATCTTCAGGCGAGTCCAGCACATGCATCAGTACAAATTTAGTGTGCTGAAAAAATGAATGAAAAATCTATTTAAAATGCATATGCCAAAATGTACTCTTTGTATTTATGCTGGTTTCTTATGACTTTAAAATCATTTTCATGAATTAATAAAAAAAATAAATCATAATTAATGCTATTTCACACCTTGCCTTGTCCTAAAAAGGTCCAATTACCTGATATTTGAACAGACTTATTGATCTGGACACAGCCATTTCTCTGAATGGTTCTGCACATTAGTCACACCACATGATTTCAATTTGGTGGACAAATTTCTTTGAAATAGTCAAATATTTTAACAAAACTGCTTCACTGCTTAGGACATAATAGTAAAAGATTAAACTACTGTTACCGTAATAATACTTAACTACTTTAGTAAGGTTTTCTTATCAAGAACTTCATTTCAATTAGGGTTTTTATTTAATTATTAATTTTGTGTATTATGTAAAACTTATTATGCACATGAAATGTTAAAATTCTCTATGATCAACTTATGATCATTTACAAACTAATTAACGGAGATTGGCCAATCAGAACTAGGTGCTGTAACAAGCTGTGTACGAGCGGATGCAGTTTCGTCATTTGTCATGCAAAATGGTTAAAGCGCAACTTTTGAAGTTTTTTAAGACAACAGAAGGTATGATTTTTCCTTGAATAGAATTTAAATACTTTCTCCTGACATAATGTATGTGTGACTGTGAGGGGCTGAGACACGAGAGGACAGCTGACATTATCAAACTTTGAGAACAAAACAAAAAGTCATCTTGAGAGTCCAAAAGCATTCACTGCGTGATGAAGCCCATTACAATACAGTTAGAATGCCCTGATAATTCCAGCAATGAAACAAAAAATACCCATGTATGAGTTTTTATGTTTTTGTATTATACAACAGTGCATAGCAACACTGTGTTTCATTCCGTGAATGAGTCATTGATTATCAATATTGACCAAAATTCCTCTATTTCAGGCCCCAGAAGGAAAAAAACATATAAATAATAGTTAATTTAATAAGGCAAATTTTTCATCAAATAGAAAGCTTTTTAAAAATGAGACCAATTTTGTAATCATTGTGTAAAATTACCCCCTATCCCGCCCCCCCCCCCACGGACCACACCATCCCCTGAAGTATTTTACAATTCGACGACTGATTACAATACAGTATCAGGACAGTTAAGGCCCCTTAAAAATATCACAATTAATTTTAATTCAGAAGTGAAAAACATGCATAACAAATAACAAAAGACAGAGAAGTCAGTGGTTCTTCGGTTCAAATTTGATTCATACAGTGAAGATTATGCATTGTTTTAGTTTTATGTTTGACTATTCGATTTCTGTAGTATTTCTTAAGCTTGTTTAATTTGTACTTTTGTTCTATTGTGTTTGCAATTGGCTTTTTTTCTCTTATTTTTAATTTAAAAAATAAAATAAAAATAGCTACATCCAGATACTGTATATGTTATTGTGAAATTAAATTTATCTTACCGTGAAATAAGATTTTGGTAATATCGCCCAGCCCTAGTTGTATAAATATGTATATATGTGACCCTGGAGCACAAAAATATTCATAAGTAGCACGGGTAGATTTGTAGCAATAGCCAACAATACATTGTATGGATCAAAATTATTGAGTTTTCTTTTATACCAAAAATCATTAGGAATAGGATATTAAGTAAAGATCATGTTCCATGGAGTTATTTTTGTAAATTTATCACAACTGAATTCTAGTATAATATTTTAGTATGCATTGCTAAGAACTTCATTTGGACAGTTTTAAGGCGATTTTCTCAATATTTAGATTTTTTTGAACCGGATCCAGATTTTCAAATAGTTGTATCTCTGCCTAATATTGTCCTATCATAACAAACAATGCATCAATGGAAATCTTATGCATAAATATGTAAATAAAATGCCATTATGACTGATTTTGTGGTCCAGGGTCACATATACAGTACGTATGCCTTTTGTTCCTATTAGTGTTCAGTAATGCCACTAGCTCATTTACAGCATTATTAGATGCATGTGAATAGTTATAAAGATGTGCAGATTTGAGAGAGCTCAAGCTTTTGACCATATTTGAAATTAATCCTGATTGTAACTGCAGTTTATCAAAAGGCAACAAATAAGTTGTTGTAACAAGTGGATTATACTGTAAGAAGATTGAAGAAAGGTTTCAAGGATTTGGGGCTTAGTTTAGTTTGGGGACCAATTCTCATTAGTAACTAACTGATTAAAAACTGCTAATCTTCTTTCTAATTGTCATCAGGATGGTGGACGTCGGGGGGCAGCGATCCGAGCGCAGGAAGTGGATCCACTGCTTTGAGAACGTCACCTCCATCATCTTCCTGGTGGCTCTGAGCGAGTACGACCAGGTCCTGGCTGAATGTGACAACGAGGTCGGTGTACTTTGAGTTCATCCTCGTCCAGGCTGTTCCTCTGGGATCTCATGCTCATGGCAGTTGACTGGATTTGAAATGGTCTCGTGTGTTTCAGAATCGCATGGAGGAGAGTAAAGCTTTGTTTAAAACCATCATCACATATCCATGGTTCCAGCAGTCGTCTGTGATTCTCTTTCTTAATAAGACAGACATCCTGAAGGAGAAGATCGTGCACTCTCACGTGGCCACCTACTTCCCAGAATTCACAGGTGAGTCGTTCACAGCAGTTCACTCGAGGCACAAGATGCTTCTTCAGCGGTTTTTCATTTCATTTTAAAGTGAATAACCATCAAGCACAAACATGTTTTAGCACACTTTTATTACATGTGTATGTACACAAAAGGAGATTTTCAGCCTGAATTAAACTTAAATATAATAAAAAAAAAATTGTGATATAATTTCTGCGATATTGATTAGATTTTAAATCTTTATATATATATATATATAGTGGCCATATAAAGTCTACACACCCCTGTTAAAATCTTCTTCCACCTTTAATGTAAACTATAACCTGAAAACAAACAAATCTTTTAGGAAAGGTGGAGTAAAAATACAAAACTAATAAGTGTGGTTGCATAAGTGTGCACACCCTTAAACTAATACGTTGTTGAAGCACCTTTTGATTTGATTACACCACTCTTGATTACACCACTCTTTTTTGAGTCTATCAGCATGGCACATCTTTACTTGGCAATATTTGCCCACTCTTCTTTACAAAAATGCTCCACATCTGTCAGCGTGCGAGGGCATCTCCTGTGCACAGCCCTCTTCAGGTCACCCCACAGATTTTCAGTCGATTCAGATCTGGGCTCTGGCTGGGCCATTCCAAAACTTTATCATCTTCTGGTGAAGCCATTCTTTTGTTGATTTTGGTGTATGCTTTGGGTTGTTGTCGTTCTGAAAGATGAAGTTCCTCTTCATCTTCAGCTATCTATAAAGAAGCCTGAAGGTTTTGTTCCAATATTGACTGGTATTTGGAACTGTTCATAATTCCCTCCACCTTGACTAAGGCCCCAATCCCAGCTGAAAAAAACAGCCCCAAAGCGTGATGCTGCCACCACCATGCTTCACTGTGGGTATGGTGTTCTTTTGGTGATGTGCAGTGTTGTTTTTGTGCCAAACATACCTTTTAGAATTATGGCCAAAAGTTCAACCTTGGTTCCATCAGACCAGAATATTTCCCCACATGCTTTTGAGAGACTTATGTGTTTTTGCTAAATCTAGTCGGGCTCTGAAGTTTTTTTGCCACCCTACCCCATATCCCAGACATAAGAATATGGGAGATTGTTGTCACATGTACTACACAGCCAGTATTTGCCAGAAATTCCTGCAGCTCCTTTATGTTGCTGTAGGCCTCTTGGCAGCCTCCCTGACCAGTGCTCATGGTAATGTCACTGTTGCACCATATTTCCTCAACTTGATGATGACTGTCTTCACTGTGTTCCTTGGTATATCTAATGCCTTGGGAATTATTTTGTACCCTTCTCCTGACTGATACCTTTCAACAATGATGCTTTAGAAGCTGATGCTTTGGAAGCTCTCTACAGACCATGGCTTTTTCTGTAAGATGCGACTAAGAAAATGTCAGGAAAAGCCTACTATAACAGCTAAACTTTATTTGGGTTTCACCAGAGGCACTTTAAAATATGGCAGCTGTGTACCGACTCTTATTTACATTAGTTTAAATGCGAATGCTTAATGCTGAACACAGCCACATCCTTAGTTATAAGAGCATACTTATGCAACCACATTATTTTAGTTTCTTATTTTTACTCCACCTTTCCTAAAAGATTTTGGTTTGCTTTTTAATTTAGTTATACAGGTTATTGTTTACATTAAAGGTGGAAGAATTTCTGAAATTATTTATCCTGGTATCATTTTTTTACATCACAGAAAGCTGGCATTTTAACAGGGGTGTGTAGATTTTTATATCCATTCCGAGCCGATTTTCCAAAATGTTGACAAGACTAAGTTTAATATAACATCTGTTTAACTTATAACATGAAAGTAAGGTTAATAATATAACTTAGATAATTGTTTTTGCAGTTTTACTCAAATTAGGGTGATGCAAAAATGAGAACACCCCACTGAAAGTCTCTGGAGCAAAGCTAAATTTTAGACTACAAATGTCTAATTTAACAAGAATTCAACCACAGGTGAGTCTAATTATTCATTACACAGGTGACAGTTGACTATAGAAGGGTGTTACTTAAAGAAAACCCCTTCCCATTTCATGCTGTCAGCAATGGCACCACATGGAAGAGAAATGTCACAAGACCTGAGAAAGAAAATAATTTATTTACACAAGAAAGGTGAAGGCTACAAGAAGATCAGCAAAGCTTTACTTATCAGTCAGAATACTGTAGCAAAGTGGTACAAACATTTAAAAAGATGGAACTGCAACCATCTCACAGAGACGTCCAGGTCATCCACGGAAGTTAACACCTCGTCAGGAGCGTCTTCTGATGAGAAGGGTTGAAGAACATCGACATGCAAGTTCACTGCATCTAAAGAAGTAGAAAGCCAAACTGGGGTGACTATTTCCCGTGACACAATCGGCATACACTGCAGAGAAATGGCGTGCATGGGTGCGATCCACGAAAGAAGCCTCTCCTAAAGCCCAGGCACAAAGCCCACCTAGAGTTTGGAGGATGCTGACAAAGATGAAGACTACTGGGACTCTATACTCTGGAGTGATGAGACCAAGATAAATGTTTTTGGAACTGATGGCTTCAAAACTGTATGCGTCAAAGGTGAGGAATACAAAGAAAATGCATGGTGCCTACAGTGAAACATGGTGGTGGCAGTGTCCTTATGTGGGGCTGCATGAGTGCTGCTGGTGTCGGGAGCTGCATTTCATTGATGGCATCATGAATTCACAAATGTACTGAAAGAGAAGATGCTACCATCACTCCCGTGCACTTTTCCAACTTGACAATGATCCTATACACACATCTAAGGCCCTGTTGGATTTCTGAAGAAGAAAAGGGTGAAAGTGATTCAGTGGCCAAGTATGTCTCCTGATCTGAACCCAATCGAACACATATGGGGAACTCTGAAGAGACAAGTTGAGCATCACTCTCCATCCAGCATCCAATCTCTAAAAGAGGTCATTCTTGAAGAATGGAAAAAGATAGATCAGGCAAAATGTCGCCAACTTGTTCATTCCATGCCTAGAAGACTTGGTGCTGTGATTAAAAATCATGGAGGCCATACAAAGTACTAGATTTAGTAGTTTTTGTTGTGGGGTGTACTCATTTTTGCACCACCCTAATTTGAGTAAAACTGAAAAATGTGTAATCTAAGTTATATTATTAACATTAATTTCATGTTATAAGTTAAACAGATGTTAAATTAAACTTAGTCTTGTCAACATTTTGGAAATGGTCTTTGTGTTCATTGAGATATTGTTTAAAATTTTACTTTTCAAAGGGGGTGTACTCATTTACGCTGAGCACTGTGTATACTTTGTGTCTATATATATAATATATATTATAGTTTTTTATGACTATGAAGGTATTTTACAATGCTGACATTTTTTACTTTACTGCACCAAAAATGTATTTTTATACAGAAATACAAATATGTTCAATATGCTCAAAAGAGATGTGATTGCATGTGTACATTGTGTGCATTGTCATTGCATGTGTACATTGCATTTTTAATGCATTTTGAAATAAACGAATAGACCGTCACATCATTGACCCACTGATTACTGTCATTTTTCAGGCCCCAAAAATGATCCAAAGGCAGCCCAGGAGTTTATTCTTAAGATGTACCAGGAGCAAAACGAAGACAAAGACAAAAGCATCTACTCTCACTTCACCTGTGCCACCGACACGGAGAACATCCGCTTGATCTTCGCAGCTGTGAAAGACACCATCCTCAGACACAACCTCAAAGAGTTCAACCTGGTTTAAAATCCTCATCCTGGAGGACAAATCTGGCCCTGCTCTCTTCTGTTGAGTAGATTTAGCGCTCGCATTAGCTTTCTCTTGTTGACTAAGGACTTATATAAGGAAGTATCTAGGAGAATTGCTTAATGGATTAGATGTGGACTGGGTTCCTGAAAACGAGCCTTGATCTACCATTACAAGGATGAACCTTCTTTTCAGTCATGTTTAGGTCCTCTAATAGATGATGGATAGGTTTCATCGACAACAGATGTTGTCATTTTGTTCTTTATGGGAGTAGTTTACAGAGGATTTTAAGGCACATGTAAAAAGGTTTTCCTGATGTAATAGATCAAAGTCTTGAAGACTCCTTGAAGCTTTTAAAGGCAAAAAGATGGAGTTTACGTTCATGTAAAAACTTATTCTGGATTTTAAAAAACGTTGCTTTATGTAGTTTTAACACAAGTTAAATCAAGATTATACGTTTGTAGAAATTAAAGTTACGAATTTAATTCACTTTTATTTAATGTAAGAAAATGACTAGATATTTTAAACCTTGGTGTTTTAGTGTCAAATTGTACATTGTAAATGATATTTATCAATTTAAACATGCATATTCCTTAAAAATCTTTATTATTCACAGAAAATTCAGTCACAGGGCAAATTCAGAAAGCTTTCATGTCTGACTGAATTCAGTTTCATTATTTCACCTCGGTTCGTAGCAAGTTCAAGCTGTAGTGAATACCTGAAGTGCCTTTAAACTGATGTCTGTATCTGCTTTGATAATATTTATTAAACAAGGATATACAGCTATATGTTGTCACTCATTAAAATTCAAATGCAAAATACATTTATTAAATGTGCATAATTAGAAATTACACAAGAAAATAATGCAAAAAGTTCATGCTTTTCTTTGCCTTTAAAGACAACAAGAAATGACACAGTTCTCAATATTACCTCATTAAAATGACTCATTTCCAACTGAAAATAAAGATATGATAAAATTGTAAAATAAGAGTACACAGTTGCATGTGAAAAAAGTACATTTTGTCACCTCAATCATATTTATTTGAAAAATGGGACCTTGATGGAAGATCTCCATCGCTATTTGCTTTTATTGCTATAACCTTTATTAAAGGAGTAGCTAACACAACAATTATTTGTTTTTCTGTAAATGTATTCACCCTCAGGTCATCCAAGTTTTATGAGTTTGTTTCTTTATGGAAACAGGTTTGGAGAAATTTAGCATGACATCACTTGCTCACCAGTGGATCCTCTGCAGTGAATGGGTGCCGTCAGAATAAGAGACAAAACAGCTGATAAAAACATCACAATAATCCACCAGTACTGCACACCACTCCAGTCCATCAATTAATGTCTTGTGAAGAGAAAAGCAGAATTTTTGTAAGAAACAAATCCATTTAGCCGTTTTTAAATTACAAATCAGTCCATAACATTGTTTTCTCCAGTGAAAAATTCTTCTCGTCTGAATCAGACTGGAAATATGCCCAGATTACAAGCCAAAACGTGTCAATTTTAATAATTTTGACTCATTCTGACGGCACCCATTCACTGCAGAGGATCCATTGGTTTGCAAGTGATGTAATGCTAAATGTCTTCAAATCTGAATTGATGAAGAAATGGATGATCTGATGATAATTTTTTGGTTAATAACCATTCCTTTAAATAACTTCATTAACTATTGGCAAGATTTTCAAAAGGCGGCAGACTAAAACAAGGACTAAACAGCTACTTTATTGGTGTAAATCATTCACAGGTTGCCCAAGAGGCCTCGTTAACATCAGCATCAATAAATAGGGTCAGTTTTAATTTCATGTCAACTTTTATGTCAATTCATTGACATTCATTAAGAAAATGGACGACAATAGCTTTACTGAAAAACTAACCGAATAAACGGTTGCATATTTGTGTTATATTACAGTTCTTCAGTAACACACTGTGGCTGCATAGAGACATTAAGCAGTCAAGAAGCCATTGAGTGTTTACTGTCGAGCATTAAGACAAGCTTTAGAATTAATTAAACAGACACTGAGAAACAAAATATTTCATGCTAAGCCACATATTAAAAAATATCCCTGCTCTCCTGTACATACAGTAAGAGATTCCCATTTTCACACATTTCTGTTTAAAAGAGACACATTTCCACATGCAAAGACAAATAAAATACATACAGTGTATTGGTCTTAATTAATGTGTGTTAATTTACACCTTAGAGTGGCTTTAGTTAGGAGACGTTGAGTCTGAACTGTAGAGGCATGTTGTAAAGACTTAATATTTAAATTAGTTTGACGTTCAAGCAAATAAGAAATTTTGACAGATTGAGCCCAGACAGTGAGTGGAAAGAAAGGTACAATATAATGTAAAACGAACACAAACAGTCTAACAGTCATAACCAGAGTGGTATTCAGTGCTTAGTGAATGACTGTTGCATTGTGGGTATAATGTGAAGTGGCACACTGCAAAAGCAGCATAAAGGCACACAGCAGAGTGCAGGATCATCGCATGTCGCTTTAACTGTCCTTACTTCGGCAGACTTTCCCGGGCATCATCCAGCTTGGCAAGAACCCACTGCGAATGAGAGAAATGCATTGCACAGGTTAATGCACGGGTAATAACTTCATAGACCGTTTTATCTACACTTAGCTGAAAAAAAATGTGGTAGACAAAACTTTGTGTGAAAAATGTAACCCTTAAATATATAGCCCACCCAAAAATGACCCCATGATTTACTCACCCTAAATCCATCCTAGGTGTATGACTTTCTTCTTTCAGATGAATACAATCAGTCAAATAAAAACATGTCCTGGTTCTTTCAAGCTTTATAATGGCAGTCAATGGGTGTTGAGATGTTAAAGCTCAAAAAAGTGCTTCCATCTGTTATGAAACATGCTCCACATGGTTCTGGGGGGTTCATAAACGCCTCTTGATCTGAATCAATGTGTTTGTGTAAGAAAAATATCCATATTTAAAACTTTATAAAGCGTAATCTCTAGTGCGTGTTCATGGCGTTCCAGCGGATGACGGAGGATGTAGGAGTAGTGTACGCTCCGGTGAGAATATTCAAGTCTTGTTCTCCTCTTGGCTTATATCCTCTGGCATTTTTCTTTACAAATCCTTCGTTTTGTTCTTCTAATGTTTTTGTTTAGCTCTCTCCTCTGTGCTTCCGCGTTCGTCACTTCTCACCAGAGCTTACGCTACACAACATCCTCCGTCATCCTCTGGAACGCCGCTCTCTCCTGAACGCGTGTACAACAGTTAGCGGAAGCTAGAGATTACAGTTTATAAACCTTTAAATATGGATATTTTTCTTTTTGCTTCAGAAGACCTTTATTCACCCCCCGGAGTCCAGTGGAGTACTTTATATGATGGATGGACGAACATTTCAAAATCTCAACACCCATTCACTGCCATTATAAAGCTTGAAAGAACCAGGAATTTGTTTTAATTTAACTCTGATTGTATTTGTCTGAAAGAAGAAAGTCATACACTTAGGATGGCTTGAGGGCAAGTAAATCATGAGGTAATTTTCATTACCCCTTTAAACTTGTGTGTGCTGTGTGGGTCTTTTTTGACCTGCTGAGAGGTTAAATGGATAGCTCCCCCCCCCCCCCATTAGTGCAAATTCTGTCATCTTTTACCCCCTCTCTATTTGTTCCAGACATGTATGAGGTTCTTCTGTTGAACACAAAAGAGGATATCTTGGAAAATTTGGTAACCAAACCGTTTCTGGCCTCCATTGACTTCCGTGGTATTTTATTTCCATACTACAAAACTCAGTGACCAGCGACTGTTTGGTTTTCAACATTCTTCAAAATATATTTTTAGTTTTTGGGTGAACTATACATTTAAAATGTTAAGAATATATACTTAATATATAATATTAAAATAATTTATATATATAAAAAAATGATAGAATGCCTTTTTTGGTATACTGCTGTTAGATTTGGGTCAAATTTGTTGTGTGGGGAATTTTGCTGGAGATGAGTGGAGATGCGTTTTCAGTTAAGACAATTTTTAACAAAACAAAAAGGTTCATTCAAATTTACTTCAAATTGTGTACTGTCTCCATGCGGCGTTTGGTTAAACTAATATGACAATATCTAAAGAATATCTTTCACCGATTTATAAATAAATTACCTCAGGTTTCAAAATGATGGACACGACATTCAGGATCATGTGGTTAAATTTTTAATAAAATCTAATTCACTTTTTTAAGCATTTATTGTATTATTATTATTATTATTAGGGCTGTCAGTTTAACTCATTAACTTGTTTAATTAGTTATGAAAAAATAATGTGATTAAGCAATTAATGCACTGGCCCCGCCCCCAGACCAGTACACCATCCTCACACAGTTGACTGAACATGATGCAGGGCAACAACTACATGAATGCAGTTATGCCCTAAAATTCAAGATATTGGGGCCAAAAATGCCCCTATATGTCTCATATTTATACCATATAAGCGATATTACACGAGCAGCGAGAGCAAAATCACACGAGTGGCGCTTTTGTCCTGATTTGCAGGAGTGCAAATGTGATTTTATACAACAGTTCAGTACATAAGGATATTGTGTCTTTAACTACCTTTAAAGCCATAGCAGAACTGTTGTGCGTCTCCGAGTAACACAGCGGTGTTTAGTTTCTGAATAAATCAGCGTTTTGAACTAATCGTGTGAACCAATGAATCAAAGACCTTTCATAAAGAGCTGTTTACTTCTTTCCTGAATGAATCAGCCGTTCAAATGAATGACTCCGACATTTACCGCCACCTGCTGGCAGATTTAGAGTATCAATTACCTCAAATGCAATCATTATTTTTTTTATAATAATAATAATAAAACATTAAAGGTATAGTTCACCCAAAAAATTTAATTCTCTCATCATTTACTCAAACCTCAATGACTCACTTTCTTCGGTGGAACTTAAAATAAGGTATTTTGAAGACCGTTTTGGTTACCAATGACATTGTATGAACAAAAATACTGAGATGTTTCTCAAATTATCTTCTTTTATCTTCCATAGTCTGTAGCCTAATGTGAGTAATACATTTTATGTTGAATGAAATCAAATATTTCTAAAGCTACAATTTGTAATGTCTACTTGATACTTTTTCATTTAACACAAAATAGCCGTTTTGTAAAAAAAAAAATATTGACTGTGGGTATTTTCACAGTCAAATTTATTTTGCGATTAAATAGATTAATTAATCAAAACATCATATAATTAATTTAATACAATTTTTTTATCAACTAACAGCCCTAATTATTATACACTTTGTAAATGGTCTTGAAGAAAAGCATTTCTGAAGGGATTCGTGGTAATTTGGGGTTTTAAAGGGCACAGGGTCGTTCCAAAAGTAAGTGAGCAACCAAATGCTTTTTGTGGCGATTTCACAAGGACGTAAGTGTCAAATATAAGGTTTACAACCTTGTTTAAGACCAAATATAAATGATTTTACCCATACGATCTCTAAATAAATCACTTATGTCTAAATCAGCTTTAGTAGTAAAACAGCGTGAGACATGTTTTATTCACAATCTATCAAAACTGTTTATATACCAATAAATAAATACATATAAATTAAGAGATCAAGTAATATTGTGTGTTTTTTGTGTAACCAAAACACTAATAATATAAAAATGTGCATAATGAGACTTTTATTTATAAACAAGACCAAATTACTGGTTCATTAATGTTTATGCTTTACTACTTCCAGCTGCTCGTTAAAAAAGGCGAGGGAGTTAAGTAAACATGATCATAATTCATCAACAGTAGATCATTGGCGTGAATGTATGGCACATCTTTTGGCATGCATGTATGCTAATCATTGATTGTGAACCGCTGTGAAACCTGTAGAGCACACAACAGCACTGCGTTTTACTTTAAAACGTGCAGTAAATCATTCCCTTTGAAGTTTAATATTCACACTAAGCCATAAAGCAACTTGTTTTTCTGTGTTTGATTTAAAGACTGATAATTAAGCGTTTAGAACAGGGGTCACCAAGTTTGGTCCTGGAGGGTCAGTGTCCCTACAGAGTTTAGCTCCAACCCTAATCAAACGCACCTGAAGCAGTTAATCAAGCTCTTACTTGTTATACTTGAAACTTCCATGCAGGTGTGATGAGGCAAGTTGAAGTTAAACTCTGCAGGACACTGACCCTCCAGGATCAAGTTTGATGACCCCTGGTTTAGAACAACCCCTTCTGTGCATAAATGACCAGAAGAATTCATCCACTCTCTGCCTAAACACTCATTGTGCTCCTTGTTAAAGATACCAGTTCATGAACCAACTTCCACTATTTGTTTACAGCGGCAACTGTACCTTTGCTAGTTCTGGAGTTTTGAAATTAATGATCTTCCCAAACTCTTTGGCATGAAACACTGATTTGACTCGCTCCTGTGAAAATCAAAACAAGATCAATCATATCTTCATCATCATAAAATAAATCCTTGCATTTAATTTGGATCAAACATGTAGGTCATGATATTATTGGTTAATATTTTTATGCTTTCTCCCTGCCCACATGGCCTTGATTACCTCATTACAAAATAAAAGTAGAGGTGAAGAAACTGCTAATTATGTAAGAAAGAACAGTAATCCAACTACTTGGGTTAAGTTTTAGGGTAAGTACATACTATATACATGTACAACAGGACTATAAATTAAAGTGCTAAACAAACATTTAGAATAACATGCACAATAAGATCAGCGACTAGTGTGATTTAGATTTAATGTTGTTTATAAATGCACATAAAATCAAACACTGTTTCGTATGATGATGTACCTTCGCTTCTATGCGCAGTCTCCGGCCCTCCACGATCATGGGCACTTTGGTAAACTCATCAAACAGATACTGCCACTCACACGTCAGCTGCCCAAATGTGCCCTTAGTCACGAAAAATACCCCCCTGAAAGAAGAAAATCAGACACGAGCTGAAAAGCTTCAATTCAATAAAAAGGGCTGTATACACTGTGGCACATGACTTGAATAACGGAGAGTAGTACATGCGTACATAATCAATTACATGCAAAATATATAGTTCTTAGGAATTAAATGCATTTTTATAATTCTGAAGAATTTTTGTTATCTTCCTAAAGGCTGCAGTACCCAAATTTCTGCCCCAATTTGTAGTGTATTCCAGCCTTTAATGTTTAATATATGGGAGTAGAGGGAAGTTTTATGCCCTACGTTTAATTATTGAGTTTAGGGGTTTGTTGAGATTCCTCACCTGAAGCAATCACAAAATCATTTTTACTGAAAACTGTTTACATGCACGGACTTTCATCAGTCTGAATGAATACAATCCGATTTCAGTTTGCACGTGCATTGTATTTTTAAGCTCGATAATACAAAATAAATAATTTATTTAGAATAGAGCTCAGGGTGTTTACATGAAGGCTTTTCTAAGCTGAAGTCAAACAGCTGTAACATGCTTAAAATGCTATTTGTGCATGCTTAAAACCAAAATACCCATTCATCTAGATGTGCCCATGTAAAATCAGGGGTTTATACTTCACCTACCTTTTAGTGATCATCAGGAAATCGGATTCGTTCACCTTAGCATGAGCAAAGTATCTGTACTTGGCAAACCGTCCGTTTTCAATATTCTACAAACCAAATGGAGAAACCCATTAATATAAAAACACAATCCTGAGAACTTCCTGAGATATGGAGATGAGGTGAGTATAATGACACAAGACACACAGTGGCAACCAAACGTCAAAATCACCTACTCATCTTCTTGTACATGCACTAGTTTTGGGATTCGTAAAACCATTTTTCATTTCGTTCTAAAGCACTTTCACGTTGTTTATAGTTCAGACTGGTGTGTTTGAACGTGCTCTGGATGCAAGAATGCAAATGTCTACAATTTCCCTAGTAAAACGATTAGAATTGAATGCAAAATTTAAGCAAAGGTTTAGTCCCGACGTTTTCTAAAGAGACTAAAGTCAAAGCACACACACTGGCTCCTTCGGAAAGTGTGTCTGTAAATCAATGAAATGCATTGTGGGATTGATGGGTGTGGAATGGGTTAATGATGAAAAAATGCACTTGGAAACAGACTTTATTCAGAAAAAATGACAGATGATGGGGTGGGACAACAAATCAGAAGGAATAAAACCAAGACTACCAATCATAAAACAGCAATATTTACATTTAAACTATATTAACTACTCTACAAGCTAGACACTACCTGAATTACGTAAACACATTGTACATGATTCTGATTTTAGATGCAGATTACACAAACAAACTGAGCATTTATTAGAAAAGCACTTAAAAAGAGAGATTGTCCTCATCCTCATCAGTGTCAGAGCTATTGATCTGAAAGAGGGCCGCTCTGCTCTGTGAACATGATAAGAGAGGAGAGCTGCAGTCAGTGTGATGTTAGTGAACTACCCCAGAAACACGAATACATCTAACACTACTGAGATCATGTCTGCAACTCCTGCAGCTACAGCACAGCACAAACACATACTAGGACAATGACTGCTGGGAAGTAGTTTTACATCATGAATTACATTACTTGATTTTGTTTTAGTTTAATTTCATATTTTAGACTGATTGTTTTACATTTTAGTTTACTGTTTTTATAACATATGAACAGAAATGTATAATACTATATATTACAAAAAATGTAATTTGGGATTTTTAATTAGAAGTTTTACACATATATCCTGTACAATCTCTCAGCAAGTTATTATTTAAAATATTAACACCTCTTTCATGTCTGCTGATACAATTTCAAACCCTTGGCCAATGTCTGCTGTGTTTTGGACGCTGTGATGCATCTTAACTAGTTTAACCAGCAAGACTTCCCTGGTCAACCAGTTCAGCACAAAAACATATTCTAATCCACAATCTAGACTAATATAAAACCAGCATAAACCAGCCTGGACAAGCATGAAAATTCATGTTGGTCCAAACTGGTTGTTTAATGGTAACGGTGGGTGTTTAAGAAAATGGCATAGACTTTTGAAGCAAGAAATAACTGCATGTAAATCAGAAACGTGTTATTGTATATTTACGATATATTTATCATGTTATGCATATCTGTATCTGCACTGTAAAAATAAAGTAGAGCAAACGTAAAAATGTAAGACAACCAGCTTCAGCAGATTTGAGTTCTCTCAACTTTTTTTGCATAAATTTAAAACAATAAATTGAGAAAACTCACAAATCTGCTAAAGCTGTTTGTCTTACATGTTTATGTTTGCTCAACTTTTTTTTTTCAGTGTGGGTAGATGACATGGATATAATCATCATATATTTTCTACATATATTAGACTTTACATTTAATTGCATGTTTCAATCCAAGTTTTTTTCATTAATAAAAATATGAACCCTTTTAATCAGCAACGATGCATAAAACTGTCAAAAGTGACATTAAATACATTTAACATATTTCATAAGTTAGATGTTTCATAACATATTTTCATAAGTTAGAACATATTTCTATAATATTCAAAATAAATGCTGTTCTTTTGAACTGAGCAGTTTTACTGTTTTCAACATTAATAATTATGTTTCTTGAGCAGAAAATCAGCATATTAAAATGCAGGATCATGTGACACTGAAGACTGGAGTAACAATGCTGAAAAATCAGCTTTGCTATTTTTTGATGTTTTAATTTGTAATATATGAGATTTCATGTCAACTACCCATTTATGATGCTTATTATATTGTCCATTTCTATTATTTTTGTCTAACACTTTTTGAAATGCATCGCCATTATCTTGAACACCAGGAGTGTGGCGGCAGGAAGTGAAGTGTCATGTGTCACCTGCAGCATCTGGCTGCCTCGGCCCTCTCTCTCCTTATACGGCCGGATGACTCCATCCTCATGGATGAAACGAGGAGGACGTAAACTCTCCACATCCTGAGACGTCTCCGCAGCTCTGCATTCAAATCACGCCAGAAAACACATCACAGTCACGGACTAACAAAGACTCTTTCCTAAACAATGCACACAGACACACAGACGTATTCAGAGACCTTTTGATGCCTTGAAAGGTGCTGCTGGCCATGTCAATGATGCCCCCTGTTGGTCTGGTCAGAGCTCCGACCAAACCTTTGCCCACACCCTTAAAGAAACCCGCCGCTCCTTCCTTCTGAGCTCCTGCAGCAACACACACACACACGAGATGCCCATTAAACTGAACACATTCATTCATGAATGAAATACTGCCGGATAACTGAACATCTTTACCTTTAATGGGTTTAGTCACAATGCCCGTGATGCCGCTCACAAACCCCTGTGTGATGATGAGGAGAAGACTTTACATATTTACAGACTGACTTCTCACAAAAACAAACTAAATACTCTACTGAATATGCACTATAGACTTGTCAGATGTCAATCAATTAAAACATTTTTACTAAATTAATTATATGATAAGCTGATCAATTACCTGAATTAACCATAATTAATCATATTATTAAGACAATATTGTGGAAAAGCATTGAATAGACTTTTAAAAAGAGGCTTTAATAGTTTTATGTTCCTGGCATACAAACTCTTTTGTTATAATTCTTTATTTTTGTATCTTATGTATATGGGCAGATCTCGGGATCTGCTGTAAATAGTTATACATCTAAAATGTTTCATAAATAATTTTAAAAGTGGCTTTAGAAGTCAGTGTATTGTTGTTTTGGAAGAAAATAATTGCTCGAATGTGGGAACATTTTATTTATTTATTTAAAAAATAATGTATTAACACTAAATTAATACCTTAAACTGACAGTCCTACACTGTAAAAAACTAAGACTGGGTTATGTTTTACATTAAAATACTATTTCAGTCTTTCTGATTCAAAATTTCATATTCAATCAAATATCCAACTTGCCATTTCTATGTAATTATGTGTAAAATTTACACACAATTTCTGAATTAAAATGGCTTCATTTTTTTCTATGTATATTTTGGTTACATCTTATCTACAGTATATAAACCAGGATTCATGAACTAAGGGAACTGTGGGGTGTTCATTAATTGATAAACAGCTAATAGAAAACAAGGCGGCAAATCATTTTAACATTAAAAACTATCCATCAAGTCATTTCACACCTGTGTGAAGTACTATTATAATCTGCACATCATAAAAAATATATTTTGAACAATGTTGGTAACCAAACAGTTTCAGTTCCCCTTTACTTCCATTACATATACAAAAAACAAACAAACAAACAAAAAGAAGAGTATTTTAACGAGAAACGAAACTATGGTTATCAAAATATCTCAAGTCAAACAGGTCTGAAGCAATGTAAGTCTTTGTAAATGATTACTTAAATGACCTATGATGAACTATCTGTTAACTCACAGAGACGAGTCCCTTCCCTCCTCGGACCAGGCCTTCTCTCAGTCCGCTGGGCTGCTTGTTCATGGCCTCTCGTCTCTTCTGCTGATACTCCTCATCCATGGTCATGGCGGCTACACCTTTAGCCATCGCTCCCGTGATCCGAGACGCCGCTCCGGCCAGACCGCCTGAGAGAACAAGAGACGGACGGCTCAGAATATAAGTGGAACAAGATTGATATGAGCCTCAGGATTGGAGAGTTCATAACTGCATAGATCACTCACAATATTAGTGTATTATTAAATATAGCAAAAAGAGAGAACGCACCCACAGCTCCACCAACCAGAGCCTTCACACCGAGTGCCATGCCCTCCATAAACTCCTCTGGTCCCTGTATGGCACCCTGACAAACCAACGTTCACGGTTATGTTTATATCATTGAGATAATATTAACTGTTTTTTTATTACAATAATTTTATTTTTTTTGGTTTCAATTTTTGTTTTAGTACATGAAAATGAGAAATTATGTTTTAGCAGCTAGCTAAAATAAATATATATATTTTGTATTTAATGTATATCGTATTTTACTTAATATTGATTTAATTTCAAGTACCTAAAATGTTTTTCATTTGAGTTAACTATAATGACATTAACATGACAACAAACAGTAAATAATTATAAATAGTTGAGTTCAATAAATGAACAAGTCATGTGTGTTCGTAACAAATGTAATTTTGAAAACTGTCAGTTTAGAGGGCCACATATTCTTTATCTTATCAATCATATCAAAAGAGTTGAAGCTTCACCTGATAAGGCTCATAAAAGAAGGCCTCGACACCTTCAGATAGACCGCGGATCAGTCCGAATGGATTCCCGAGGACATCTAAACCCAAAACCAGAACATACATCTGCTTGATAGCCTGAAACAAACAGCACACAAGCACAGACAAATGAATGTATACGTTTAAAACACACTGAAATCAGCAGAAGTTGGTGAGTGTTAAAGGTGACGGCTCACCTGTTTGGAGTAATGGCGGATGACCTCCGACTGCAGCTGCTGAGTGGTGCGGAACTGGTACGTCAGCTCAAAAAACGCAAGTCTGGCGAAAGACAGGACACAAATGTAAGCTTTTCCAATAAAATAGATTTCTAGGTAATAAACATACAATTCAACATCACATAAGAGACGTTGTATGTACTGTGTGCGTGGCATACTACTCATAATAATGTGTGCATACTGTGCACAGTATATCATTTAGTATGCATGGAATATCCACTAAACTACTACTTTTGCCAAAATGTGAAATACAGAATCAGACCACACTACATGCCCTCGATTCGATCTTGCCTTTCGTATTTTAAAAACATGCACGGTGCACTACCAATAAAAGGAACAACCTCATTCATTTCTGAAAAGATGGCTGGATAAAACTTTGACAAGCCATTTATTATTACACTCTACATATTGCATACTGTTTCATATACTGTACAATTTTATAACGAACTAAGCAGCTCGTCGTTATTATCATTAATACTAAAACCAACTAAATTAACTAAAAGTATAAAAATGTTAACTAAAATAAAGCTGAAATATATGAGATGAAAAACTAATTTAGTGAAAAACTAATAAAATTACTAGATGGAAATAAATAAAAACTATAGCTAAAACGTCAAAGTAATACTAAATGTAAATAACAAATAAACTAAGACAATTTAAACCTAAATAAAGTTTAAAGAATCTATGTAAAATTGACAAAATCACCAAAATTGCTAGAAACTAATGCTAAAATAATTCATTCAAAAGTATAATAGAAAATAAATAATAATTGAATTCAATATATATATTACATAATGCTTGTCTAATAATGCATCGTCATTGCATATGCACAGTTTTGCTCCCTTGACATCCAGATCTAGCTTGTTTTGGTCTTTCCACTAGAGGACAGTGTGACAGCAGAACAACTGAAGTGAAGAGTGTGTTTTGTTGCCAGCATAACCACATGTGAAATCCAGAAATACCCAAAGTGTGAAGTGAGGCAGACTGGAAAGAGGAACTAGAGGGATTTCCTGCCACAGTGAGAGTGAGTGCGGTGAATGAGTGGAAGTACTTGAAGAGGACGTCCTGAGCGTCAGTGAGTGTTGCTCCAATGCTCTTCAGCAGGAGGTTGAGAGACTGAACGGGAATGAACTCTCTCTCTCTCTCTTTCTTATTCCCGTCTTCACCACCGGTGCTCAGAGAGAAACTCAAGTGAAGCTGCCCCACAAAAACACAGTTACACACTACACTGTATACTCAGAAAAACTATGTTTGTCATAAATATTCAATGTTATTCTGTGGTCACAGGTTTTGGTAACTGACCTTGATGGGCGAGATGTGGAAGTACTCGTACAGGCTGATGGGTGACGTGTCTGTCGCTGAACTATGATTCAACTCAGTCTTCAGATAATCAATGTCCTTCTCAAACAACTCCACCTACAGTACAACACACACATCAACTGATCAAATACACTAGCGTTCAAAACGTTGGGGTCGGGAAGATTTTTTAAGTCTCTTATGCTCACCCAGGCTGCATTTATTTGATCAAAAATACAGTAAAAACTGTAATTTTGTGAAATATTATTTTCATTAAAAAAAATGTATATTAGAATATATTATAAAATGTAATTTATTCCTATGATCAAAGCTGCATTTTCAGCATCATTGCTCCAGTCTTCAGTGTCACGTGATCCTTAATAATTCATTCTGTGATAGAAAGTTCAAAAGAACAGCATTTAAAATGTAAAAAATATATTTTGTAACATTATAAATCTGTTACTGTCAAAAATAAATCTTTCAGGCCCCACATTTTGAATGGCAGTGTATGTAATATAAAATATACTGTAATCACAAAGAGAGGGAGAAATCTATTATAAATGTATTGCTCTGCTCAGTACTGAAAACGATCAATAGAGTATGGAGTTGCCGCTCAAACAGATGAATCAATCATTTGCAGATTTCACAGATGCCTATGTAGACCCTTGTGCTGCAGGAGCATTAGTGTACCTCCTGTTCAGACGTGACAACACTGGTGTGCTCGGCAGTGAAGAGCTCAAGTATGGCATACAGGAACCCAAGATCTATCCGCAGGTCCATCTCCTGAATCAACATTTTAAAATACCTGCAGAGCAGAAATGAACAGTGTTAGTAACGACATAAGTAACGTGAGTTACGTAATAATATTACTTTTTTCAAGTAACTAGTAAAGTAACGCATTACTTTTTAATTTACTAGAAAATATCAGTTACTTTTTCAAAAAGTAACACCATTTATTGACTGACAGTGTGCTTTGTGAACATGATCTTACTGTAGTTCTAATCTAGACTAAAATAATTATTTAGCATTGGCCTTTGAGTGAATAGGCCTCAAGGCTGTGGATCGACTGACCTGAGTCCATGCTGACTGATTTGGGAGGTTTGATGGGGTAGAATACAAATGGGAAGATAGCTCCAGACAACTGATTTTGGATCTGAGGAGTAAACGGGGGCATTTTCATGTTCACTGACCATAATAACTATGAATTAGTGAGTCACAATTATTGAATTGTGCTGATCTAGACTCTGTGGTTGCTCTGATCACATGGTTAGAACTCATATTTGTATAATGTGTCTGAAGCTGGATTGCTTTATTGAGGGTGAAACAGACCTGAATCTTGTTGATCTGGACTCGGTAGGTTTTCTGGCGGGTGGAGACACTGTACTCCACCTTTAGTGCTGGCAGGAAGTTCCTCCTGAGCGGAGCATCAAAGGGATGCATTATCCTCATGTCCAAGCCATTAGCAGCAAACAACACCTGATGAACATTCAGTACAGCCAGAGGTGGATTAAAACAGACATAACCTTCTCTGAATAACGTCTGTCCTTGTTGCAGCCCATGTTACTCAGAAACTAGATTAGGGGGTTGCAGATGCGGTATCTTTAAGTGCAAGGTGACCGATGTCAATATAACAGCCGTTATATCACACTATTTCATTTGAACATAGTAAATAAAACATGTATAACAAGCAAAACCTAATATTTATTGGGCCACACTTTATTTTAAGGTCCACTATTAGCTATGATTTTTTTTCCTCAATACACTCCTAAATACAGCTTATTAATAGTTAGTGAGGTAGTTGTTATGTTTAGGTATGGGGTAGGATTAAGTATGTAGAATATGATCATGCAGAAAATGTGCTTTATAAGTACTAATAAACAACTAATATGCATGCTAATAAGTAACTTAAAGTTTTATACTTAAAAGTTATTTTAATTAAAAATAAATAATTTGACCATGAATCAATTAAAGTAAAAAAAATAAATCAAATTATATTTTTCAACTATTGTGACTGAAATCTAAATGCTAATGCTAAGTTGTGCTTCCAGCACTTATTGGCCACAGTCACGAATTAATGCATAGTAAATATATTTCAGCCTAATAAGACCCAATCATAAACCAGGATTATTTGCATATTGAAGCCTTAAAGGTACAGTAACAAAAACACTTGTGTGGCTGCAGTGTGTGAAAACAACCAGCCGGTAATCGTAAAAATCCACCCACTCATTTTTTTATAAATCACATTTAATCCTAAACAGTCTCTCAGTCTCTCCTTTCCGGCTCATACTGCATTAGTCATGTGATGAACGAACGACTCATACCCAAGGACTCAAGAGATTAACTAATCAATTCTCTTTCTGGCTCATACTGCATAGGTTATAGGGGTGTAAATCGGATGGTTTGTCACGATTCGATATTGATTCTCATACCCAGCGATACGATATTTGCCGATACCTCAAAAAATTATACGATAACGATTCAATTCGATACAGGAGTATATCGATATAATGATATTATATACATATTTTAAACAACCATCTACATTTTTATTAACTCACAAATGCAACCAAAAATATATATAACTTGAACATAATCTAAAAATGCTACTATGGGCTCAGTGCTAAACATCTTTTCTACAGATACAGATCCTGTTTACAAGGATATTATCCAAAACATACATTTTGATGTAGTTTTGTCTGTATTTATTCATCCATGCACAAAAAAGCGGAGGAGAGCTCAATTCAGTATCTCAGAGTTGCTGGAGCCAGTGGCGTGAGCCAGGGTGTGTTCATGGGGTGGCCAGGGAGGGGCCAGCAACCAGCCTGGGGTGGCACAGAAATCTTCATTCTTTCAATATAAAAATGTGGTTAACTATAGAATACTAGACTATTTTAGTGCCTAAAACACAGTTGCATACAATTGATTTCTACTTAATTGTAATTGAGATATTTCTGAATTATTGTATCATGTAATATGACAATTTTTGTATTATTCCTCACCTCCAGCTATTTTAATAAAGGGGCTCACTATAGCTTTATTGCTCTGTCAGTTTGGTTCTGGTTCTCAAAATCCCCCCAAAACGTGTTCTCTAACATTACATACTCATGGATGAGACATGCAGTTAGTGATAAGAACAACAGCACATAAATGCCAGAATATAAAATGAGTTGTTTTATGCATTTAAATGGTTTCATTTTCATTTGTACTTTTAAAATTAATGAAAAAATAGCACATATTTTCTAGCATAAGTGCACTGTGCTCACATTTACTAGTGCATTAAATTACAAATTAAAATACATATCAGCTTGCACCTTATTGTGATCTGGAATTGCACGATAGCCTATTCTGAAATGTAATGTACATACATGCATGCAGTTTGCAGCTTTAAATCGTCTATTTGGTAATTTCATGACTTAACTGACGACAGAACTACGTCGTATGCTCAGTTTCTTGTGCGCTTATTTATGATGACGCGATTAGAGCATGCGCCGTGAGCACAGTGACGGCTGACAGGACAGGGAAGTTTGTTTTACTGATATATAGCCTAACAGCATCTCGTTGTTCTAGAGCTCATTTGACGCGCCTGGCACTGAGGCAAAGCTGCAGTGGCGGTGAAAAGTCGCTTGATGTGGATGCAAAAATACATCGGTTCTTACTAAAGGCATTTTTTGTCAAAAATGGGATGCAGTTTTGAGCATCTAAGTTTAGATGTGGCTCTGTAGATGTGTGTCGTGAAAACTTTGCGCAACTGTTCCGCCAACAACCCGAGGCCTTATATGCTCGCCTCAGGCCTTTGGGCAGTCCTTATCGAGTCCTGATACGTGAGATTGACCAGAATGTAATGCATAGATGGACATTATGAAAATGTGGACAGTGCCAAAATAAAGGTGCATACTACAGATATCATTTTACGCATGGCATATGCATCGATATACATCGATTGATAATCGAATCATTACATAATATACATGCAAGGGGCTGTCACGTGATGACGCTGTCAACTCAAACCCAAAGACTTGTCAGATAAGAGATGAGGTGAGCTAATCATAGACTAAAGACCCAGGTAAACATTTGTTTTTTCTTCTGTTTCTTAGCATTAGCTAAGCAATAGCATAGCATTATAGTTTTGTATTGTTTGTAGTGTGATCAACGTTTGCTAAGTAGTAGATGTGTTAGGGAGCATGTAACATTTTAATTATATTTTGCTAAAAAGAATGAAATGACTCAAAAAAAGATTCATTAATTTTGCTGAACGAGATTCAAAGATCTGAGTCGGTAAAATGATCCGAACTTCACATCACTACTGAAAAGGGGGCCGGGAGCACCAGCTCATTTGCATTTAAAGGGACAAAGACCAAAATTGTACGTTTTGACTCATACCCTAAAAATGGCAACTTAAAAAAGCTATAAAAAATGATCTGTGGGGTACTTTGAGCTAAAACTTCACATACACACTTATTTTACATCTTGTAAAAAGGGGCATAATAGGTCCCCTTTAAGGGCTGTGAACTGGTTCCTGTAAGCACTAACCTGGTAGTCGTTCTCGAAGTCAATGACGATGCTGTCCACTGGCCCGCTCTCTATAAAATCTCTATAGCGCTGCTCCAACATCGTCGACTCTTTAACACTCAAAACCTTCCATCGGCTGCGCTTCTTAAGCTTGGTTTCCCACACCACATCAGAACTGACCAACACAAACAAATTACATTCATTTGATCCATTTCAAAAAGCTAAATATGACGTTTACTTGCTAAAACAGATAACAAAAAAATCATGTTTTTATTGTGGTTTTTTTAACCAAACCAAAATAACCCAATGAAAAAATGTGATTTTTGAAAAATGGTTAAAATCTGAGTTATCTGTTTTTGCAAACAAACTCTTCATATTTTCTAGGTTGATGTGGACGCTAATATAGTTGCTATTATAGTTATCATTCTTGTTGTGAAAGAGCCTAAAATGTGCTTAACACTTGTTTGTGTCAGGCGTATGCCACCATGACCCCAGCAGTACCTGGTGATGCCAATGAAGGCCACTTCCTGGCTGGTGGTGTTGTTGACCAGTGAAATGCCCATGTTCTGTAACGAGATGCAGGTTTCCTGCTCAGCCAGCTCCATTTTCTCATTATCGCAAATCTTCTTGAAGACACGCAGCTCGGTGGTGAAAAGCGCCACACGCTGGAGGCCTTCATAAAATGAGATGACAAACAATTTCCCCTCCTTGTTCACATTCAACAACTGGTCCTATAGAACAAATGAAAACAGGGACCCAAAGGAGCATTAAGTTGCACATCTTCAATGAAGAGCGAGGTTTAGTTATACTCTTTAAATGAATGCAATTAATCACAATTAAATGTTGTATCATCAATCACCAGATCTGATTTTTATTCCTAACCTCTTCACTCTTGAGCTCTCCTTTGTATTTGCCCCATTTCCAGGTAAGTATTCTTGAGCCGGTGGGCTCGGCCCAGGTGTAGTACACCGCCTCACCAGGAGCCAGCTCCTCCATTTCTGCCTGAGAGCTGCTAGAATAAAACCATTAGTTCAGACTTACTACATCATATACAACATCATCACAAAACATCCAACAACTGCAACAAACGTCAACAAATACTGCACAACACAGTAAAAAACATGCACAACCATTCAGATGTTTGGGGTCAGTAAGTTACATTGTTACAAAAGGTTTCTATATCAAACAAATGCTGTTATTTTGAACTTTCTATTCATCAAATATTCCTGAATAAAATGGTTTCCACAAAAATATAGCATATTATTATTTCTAAAGGATCATGTGACACTGAAGACTGGTGATGATGCTGAAAATTCAGCTTTGCGTCGCAGCAATAAATTACATTTTAAAATATATTCAAATACAAAACAGTTAACTTAAAATGTTATAATACTTCACAAATATTACTGCATTTTTCTTTTACAGATTTTTACTTTACTGCATTTTTAATAAAATAAATGCAGCCTTGGTGAGCAAAAGACTTCTTTCAATACCATAAAAAACGTAAAGACCTCAAACTACTGAATGTTAAAATATACTGCAAAAAAGAAGAAGATTAGGAGAGATGCTGAAGCTTGTTTAGACTATATGAAAGTGAGCCACTTCCAGAAGTTACACTTTCTAATTAGAGAGATGAAGCTGAAATCATGACGTCAATGCAGGCAGGTGCTCACAGGTGTACAACACAGCATATAGAAACCACAGAAATTATAGACCCATAGTACTAACTAAATAATATCTGAGAATAATTTACACTTGATATACAGCACATGCAGTTAACTTCCCTTTAACAGCAGCCAAAGTCACAATAACCAAGTGTCCAATGAGAGAAAAAGAAAAGTATTCATGCTCTGTATCTTATCAGTTCCACTGAGACACAAGAGAATATTTCATTTGTTAGGAGTGGAATCGAAAGCAGCTGTAAGCACAGAATCAGGAAGTAAGTTAATTTCTGTTGTTTTGTCCAAAGGCCCAAAACACCTGACGGTTTAAAATCATCATCAAGAAGAGAAGGATTCACTTCAGACTGCAACCTTATGCTGTGGAAGGAAAATGAGTTAAAGACGTTAACTGTACTCATGTGTTTCCAAAGTATTTTGGAAAGGGTCGAGCAGCTCCCTTCACCAAATCCCATGTTAGCTTGCAATGAAAAGAAAGAAATCCTGTTTCATGCGTCTCAACCAACATCACTCTGTCTGTCAGTGTGAAAGTGTGTACCAGAGGGATTCAGTCTCTTCACAAACTGATAAAGAGAGATCCACTCTCTCATCCCGAAGCCAAGTAGAAGCTTTCCGCTTACTGGTGCTACAAAGAGAGAAGGATACAACAAAAATGCAACAAAATAACATATAAAACACTCATAAATACTAAACAGTAAGCACACCGCAAAACTGACAGTTAAAGCGTTTAAAAATGAAAAGTTTCAGTGAATGCTAAAAGAGCAAAGATTGTTTCATTTCATCACAAAGAAACAAAACACACTTGAAAGGGGTTGTTTTGGTTTACCAGCTGCTCCCTTCTATGAACTGCACTGGCATTTTTATCTTGACTGGCAAATGGATAAAGAAAGCAAACATTTGATTTTAATGCTACATTTAAAATAATTTATCCTTTTTAAAAATGTGTTATATTTAAGTATATTTTAAAGTATAAATTAAATAAATACTTTTATTTTTTATTTTAGTTTAATTTTTTATAAGCAACACATATATTAAAAGCAATCCTAATCTCCCATAACAGTGAACATTAAGATGAACATAATATAGTGAGAGATTATTTAATGATATAATATGTTTTCCTATTATATTGTACACATTTTGATAAGGACTTACGATAAGAACTTTTTGGTTGATCAGACTGTACTTTGTGTAGCACCATTTTTTTTTTTCAGAACAAATCTATAATATTTTGCCTGAGACTATGACAAATCATTCAATTTGGACCCCAAATTTCTACCAACAGTCACTATTTCGATACATCTATTTAAGAAGCATTTACAATCCCAATGTTCAATTCCTCGATAGAAAATAGTTCCTGTGGCTCAGTGGAGAGCACAGCAGCAAAAGGTTGTGGGAAGGAACACACTTACTGACTAAATGTAGAGAAGTCGCTTTGTATAAAAGCTAAAAATGCATACAAATGTAAACTAAATGCTTGCAAGGCATATGAACATGTACAGTATACGAACAACAGAGCCAGACTGTTGTGTGTATATATATATATATATATATATACACACACACACACACACTATATACACAGCTGTCCTACTGCTGTCTCATGTGTCTCATAGATCTTGCACAGCTCTCATGTGTTTGTCATCCTCACCTCTGGTGGAACTGTAGCGTCTCGTCTTTAGTGTGGTTGATGAGGAGGAATGGAGCGGCACCATCGTGGTAGTCAGAGAACCGGATCACGGTAGAATGTTCTGTCAGATTCACGTCCACAATAATACCACCCAACTACAACCAAGAGGAAACAAGAAAAGGATAAATGGAGGGAGAGTGTGCTTGTGTACTGTGTGTATGAAACATGAACTCACGGTTTTGTCCAGATGCAGCAGGAGGCAGTTCTCTGGCTGGTGGTAGTAAAACGCCCGTGGTGATGAATGACTGCCCTCCACCTTGACTTGGAGTTTCTTTGAGTCTTTTTCTGGCCAGAACGGAACAGCAGCCTAAGAAGCAGAAGGATAAATCTCACCGTTCAGAGAATGAACATTTCTTCTGGTACAGTCGGTTGTATTTCCTGACCTGTCCGGGCCGGGCCTCTGTCCACTGATGCAGACCTTCCTCACAGACTTGGATTATGTGCTTGGTTCTGTTCACCAGGATGTAGAAGGATAACAAACAAAAGCACAAATAAGCTGGTTATCTATTTCATATAAGAAACCAAACATTACTCAACAAATATTCAATTCAAGTCAATGTGGCATTCAAAACACTTTTACAATTGTGTAATCGGACATATTTCTGAGTTAACGGAGTACACTGAAGGATGGGACTGGATTTTATCCATCAGTAATTTGATTTGATTGGACTGTTAAAGTGGCCATCAATCGAATGCTATTTTATTATGATTTACTTATTAGTGATTTTTAAAACAAGCATCATTCAAAATAAAAGTTGTTTACATGATATGTTTTACTGTATATTATATGTATAAAATTACACATATATATATTTTGATATTTATATTTATATTTTTCTGTAATATACAAAATATAAATATTTGTAAATATTTTATTTAAATATACTTAATACAATTTAAATATACAATTTAAATATATTAATTTAAATATACTTAATATTTTATACATAAATATAAAATATTTTATTTAATATATAATGTATTTATATATATACATAATATACAGCACACACACACATAATAAAATCAAACTTTATTTTGGATGCATTAATGTAAATTAATTAGTATTATATACTATAGCTTTAATTTTATATTTTCAGTTTTCATTTTAATCTTAGTTTAAGTTCTGATGTGCTTTTGATATATTTTAATTAGTTTTCGCATTTTATTACATTTCAATTTTTGTATCATATGTTATTATTTCAGATTTAGTTGCAGTCATTTTAAACTTTCCCATCTAATATTTACATTTTAATACTTTATTTCAGCTTAATTTCAGTTAATGGTGTTAGTGATGGTTTTGAGATATATATATATATATATATATATATATATATATATATATATATATATATATATATATATATATAATAGTGGTGGGTGTGTTTGTATTTATGAAAAAATATGAATCTATTCTGTTTTGTCTATACTGCAGCAGATGAGTTTCTCTGGCTGGTGTATACCTGTTGCAGTAGGGGAAATGAGCACCCAACTAGAGGCTCTGATGGACAGATTGTTGTCTAAATTTCGGCAGGACATCCAAAGCATCTATCAATCAACCTCAAAATGGCTTTTCATCTGAAAGATGTTGTAGTAGCAACTTTGTCTGGCAATATGATGTTAACCTCAGAGAAATGCGGCTATTGAAGTGTGTGTGTGGAACCAGTTGCAGGACACACTTGCTCTTAAAATCTCATTTTGGTCATACAGATAAAAGTACCAAACATCTTCAATCTGTAAAGACTCTACGTTATTTGTGCACTCAGAATAACAACGTTAAACGTAGTTCAAACAGGATGCGCTTTTATCCATCAGTGAATTGACTGTTAAAGTGGCCATCAATCGAATGCTATATATCTAAAAATACAGTAATAGAAAAATATATCTATAGGCATTCAAAAAAAATACATGATGTGTGTGCACTGTGTATATTTATTATGAAATATAATACACACACATGTGCAATATATATTTTTCAATATACAACAAAACATATATTTTATATTCAATATTATATTACATTATCTTACTATATTTTTACTGTAATTTATAGTTATAAAAATACAAACACACACACATATATATGTAAACAGTCATTCTTGATGGAAACATTTTAGTTTTTATATTTTATTTAAGAATTAAGTTCTGATGTGCTTTTGGAAACAGGAGATTTAGTTTAATTTCATTTGAGAATATTTCAAAGACTTACGTTAGTCATTATTTGGGTGCATATTTAATTCCCATCTAATATTTAATGAGCCATTTTAATCTAGATTAATCTAGATTATATATATATATATATATATATATATATATATATATATATAGTTTTCAGTTTGATAAAAGCACATTCTAGAGTAAATAAACAATATAAAAAAAATCACAAAGAAAACATTTATTGGCTCTTTTAACCAAAGACATGGATTCCATTCCTATAGATCTCATAATGAATGTTGAAAATGTCTCCTATTAAATTTTATTTCCTCTATATACTGTCTTTGGGAAAAACACGCACCAGAAATAAGATTAGGAACAAGTATTAAGAAAGTAAATAAAATCATTTTGATTTCCCTTTAACTTAATGTATTCAAATCTTATGGTTGTAATAATAGAACGGTCACCATGTAATCCTTCTGTTTCCCTTTGCATTTGACGTCACCATAACTCCCAACAGTGTCAATGGAGAAATCATCTGATAATTCACTTTCTGAAATCATCAAGCGAATCTGTAAACAACAGTGACAGAATGAGAAGTTAGAAACTGAATGCTGAATGTTTACTACATGCTTGACCTTCTTCCAAACCTTGTTGTTCTGCAGAAAGTTGCGTGGCTTGAAAGAGAAGAGGAGGGGCATGTCGTAGTCCTTTGCGTGTTTGCGGTGAAGATCATCTGCCTTGTACTGTAACAGTCTGCCTGTCTTATTCACCATCCAGTACGGGGAGTGGATGGCCACCACCACCTGACCCTCCTCCTTCTTAACATGGACAGCGATGTCCAGCTCCGGCCTCGACTCCATCTCCTCGTCCACTCCCAGCGAGCGGAATTTGATGAAGCTGATCTCGTCACAGTCTGCACAGACTGTACTTGGACTCCCAGTGCTGCTGCAGGTATCCCAGCAGCTTCAGCTCCAGAGTGGAGAAATCCATGATCGCCGTGTGGATCTGGGAGGAGTGGCCCCTTCAGTTCAAAAGGAGGGACATCTCCACTGCCCTGTAAACAAAACAGTTTCGTCAAATATGGAACTATAAATTAAATATGTGTTGCATGCCTGAAAGTACTCTTTTTGATAGAAAGTCCAAGCAGACTTTGACTTGGGTGTTATTTGCTCCATAACAAAGACAGCTGTAAAATGTACAAATAACAGGATGTAATCCAGCATTTAAAAAGCAGAGTTTTTTTGGGGACAATTAGTTGTCATACTTGGAACTGAGAAACAATTGCCAAAGATAATTGTTCATTTCATTATTTTAGTGTAAACACGTCATGTTTATATCTAAACAATGTTGATGGATTTTTATAGTTGCGAGTTAAATAAAAACATATCTAAATCATTTATCATTTAAACATATAATAATTTGTTAAACAACTGTTCAAATTATCAGGTGATTATAATTATTTGAGGTGCACTTGTATTAATTTATGTCTGACACGTATATGATGATACTTTGATTCATGTTATGGCTGATAAGCAATAAGTCTCCAAAATGTAATTTTCATAATCATGATTTATTAATCATAATTTATCATTAGAAACAAAATTAATACTCAGTTAAAAAATATGATTTCAGTTTATGATTTTTAAAATGTAATAATAATACAATACTGATAAGCAGATATTTATATTAATTGTATTGCTGATAACTAACAAATCTCCTTTATTAAAATTCAATACTATTCTGTCTGAATAAATACAAACATTAACAACTAAAATAAAATAAAATTAAATGCTAAAAATGAATTGGAATATGACAAATGTATATTTATTATACTTTTTTTTTTAAATGAACTTTCATGAGATGATGGCAAAATGAATGTACATGTTAAAATAATGGAAATGAGCATGCATAGTTAAATATCCAATATTAGACGATTTTGTAGCTGATATGAACTGAGACAGATAAATGAAATGTCTCTAATATCGCCAGATAACCAATATGGGCATCCCTCTTAACTGTAATATAATAACTGTGCCAGGTCAAGCCACACATATCAGACTCAGTGGAGAGGGACTGAAAGGTCTCGTGCACCTTTATCTTGAAGGTGATGGGGTACGGCAGGAGGTTGCGGAGGAGAACGGTGGGCCACAGGTGCAGAATGATGGGCTTGTCAAACTCCTCCTCAGTGCTGTGTGACATCAAAGCGTCTGGAACAGGAATCATGTTGACCTTCAGCATCTGGGTGCTGTCTCCGTGATGACGGCAGGTTTTCACCAGACACTCTCCGGGCTTCTGAATCACCTCAGTATAAGTGAAGCCCTCGGAGCGGTCGTACTGCTCCTCGCCTTCAGTCACAGGCTGCAGGCTCAGCTCAGCTCTGCAAAAGTATTATAATAATAACTGAAAGTGGTAAAATATAACTTATGCAGGATGAAAGAATGATTCAGGTTCATTACAAATTATAATAGAATTCATGTTTTAGCTTTACATGGCCATTTTTCATCCTTTCTTTCACCCTGAGATTTAAACATGCTAGTTTATCCATGTCAAATTAAAGCTATAATATTAATTAAAAATGAATTAACAATCATAATTATTATACTAACAACTAAAATCTAATTAATAATTTAAAAATGTAGGCATCACAAAATTATAATGTAGAGCATGAAAAAAGGATATTTATTTTGAGAATTGTTGCTTTTAAAGATAAACTAAGTGAGATGTGGCAAAATTAATATAAATGTTAAAACAGGGGAAATGAGCATGCACAGTTGGCAGATTTGTTTAATATAATATAAACTGAGACCAATGAATTAAGATATCCCCAAAATTGGCAGATAACTGATATGATACTGTGACAGTGGACATCCCTAATAATTATAAAAACAAGTAATAAATTGTGACAAGTAATTATTATTATTAAGTTAAATATATATTCTCTAGAAAAATTCTTAAAATGTTTGTTTCCTAAGTAAATGATTTTTTCTGAACAACTAGACAAAAATACTGATTTAGAAGGAGTGTATGTTTGAGAAAGTCAACAGTTAAACAGCGCTGACAGTGCTGTAACTGACCTGTAAGAGCCCAGCGGCACACAGAACTCATCTGTAGGTAAAGAGACGCCCAGACACTCCGATCCCTCATAAACACGGAACGCCACCGAGAAGTGATTGATAATCTAGAAAATCATAACATCATCAACTACCGAACTCCCAACAATACAATCCAATGTCCGTGTATTAAATGCTGTTCACAGCTACTAATAAGAGTATATCACAGAATACTCTCAAAATCAGTGTAAGAATATGTGTAGGCTTAATGAGGAGTCATTTTTAAAGGGAAGGGTCTTCTGTATATGTGTGCGTATGCGTAGGTTTGAAATATATCCACCTGGAAAGGAGAGCGAATCTTGACATATTTGCTTCCCTCGACGGTGTAAATCTGACAGACAAAGTAGCGTGTGACACCTGAGTCACGGTGCATGACGCTGTACATGTCCCGTCCTGTTTTGATTAGAGGGATCACACTTGCGGTAGTGTGGCCAACTGGAGCTGGAGAACAGGAAAAAGAAACAAATTGCTTTTGTCTTGTAATTTTGCAGAATGCAACTATAAAACTATGCAATAAACAATTTCAAGTCATTTGTCACTCATTAGTGCAACAATTGATACCTATATTGCACACACTCTGAAACAATGTTCGTTATTAGCATCTATGGTTCACTGAAGAACCTTTAACAGAAATGGAACTTCTCATTACACAAAAGGTTCTTTATAGTGAACAAAGTTCTTTAGATTATCAAAAAGTTCTTCAAAAACAATGTTTCTTTTAAGACCTGTTCACTGAGGGAACCCAATAATGGTTCTTCTATTGCATTGCTGTGGAAAGATTATTTTTAAGAGTGTACTAGTCATTTTGTACAAGGCAATGATTATGGGTCATGGGTTGTTACTGAGTCTTACTGGGCTGTATGTAGTTTTTGGCGCTGAGGCTGGTCATGGCTGAGAATTGGTCACTGGACTCAGCGGTAAGGGTGTAGTCCATATTCAGGCTCTCTCCATCCTGAAGCTCCACCTCACGATTTTTGGACTCTTTACCGATGGGTCTAAACACTTCGCTGTGCAGCACTGACAACGGCAAACCCAAATGATTCTTCACCACAAACGGAGCCTGGTCTGTTTGAAAGCACTCAGCGGTCTGCTTTGTGGCCTCTGCAAATGCCTGCAAACCAAACAGAAGAAACCACTCGTCTGTAACATCTGACAAAGACAGCCAGCCCTTTTTAACCATCTCAACACACTCCAGTCATCTCAATCTCTTACCGTTCCTAGATTGCTGAGCATGTGGAGGCCGCACTTGGAGAGGGTGACATTAAGCTGGTCTTTACTTGTGAAGCTGATGACGGTTTTATAGTCAGGCACACTGCCGTCGACCTCATCAGATACTCCAGAATATGATACTGGCTTCTTCTTCATCTGTAGACATAACATTATTTGTTTTTTGAACTCATGAAAAGTTGTCAGTAACAGGTTAGGCATGAAATGATAGGTAACCTTCATTGCTAGAGTCCATGGTCTGAAGACATCTTTTTCCTCATCGTCCAGCGGCTCTAACAGTGGTTCCCATAAACCCATCATCTCGTTATAATAATTCACCTACAGGAAACAAACGAGACGTTACAGGATACAAAAAGTATTGGACAGAGTATCGATAGACATTTTATTAATGTCACATTTCACAGTTTTTTTCAGCGTCTCACGCCATGAGAGACGTTAAAATGGTGCGAAGGTTAAAAGTAGAAGTTGCGAGACAAGCAAATTAGTTCAAATGGTTCTGCCGCTATTTGACACTGGGACTCTGCTAGATTCAAATTCCTCTAGAAACTTTGTAAAACTGTGTGTCATTTTCTTTGTATAATAACACAATACATGGAATTAAATGATTTTGATTAATCGTGCAGCCCTAGGCAGGAATACTTGATTACTCGTGTCATGGCTATAAGCCACTTTGGATAAGCATTTCTCAAATGCATACATGTAAATCAATTACGATAACTCTCAGAATAGTTTTAGCATGTTAATGTATATGACAATGTTAATATATTTGGTCTTTGTGCACTAGATTTGCTACACACAGCTGCTGAGAGCAAGTATGGACACACTACTGTCACTAGATACTCAGACACACAGCATGTAAGATATGCTGCTGCATGAATATGCATACATAAATCCAGTAGCAGATCTAGACAGGTGGTGCTGGGGGAGGTGGAGGGTTTCAGAGGAACTCAAACAGCATGCTGCAGGACAAGTTTGCAGTAAACACTAAACCAGAATATTTAAATGTTGAGCACGCAATCTCAACAGATGCAGAATCTACCAATGAGCTTGTGCTATGTAATACATGATGGGGTTGCCAGCAGACTACATATAAAGCCTATCAGCCTGTGCTATCTAGAGTTTCATGAACTGGATACGAGTACAATGCATTACAATCAATATCCTCTGACCTCCAGGTCCAGGTGACAGTGCAGGTTAATGAGAGTACTCCAGTTTTTCACGTCTCCCTGGAACGAGGCTTTGGCCAGCAGCATGGGCACAGTACGATGGCCCACTCCGGCCTCCAGCGTCACACAGATGGAGTGGATGTTCATTTTGAGAGACTCTCCATGAGGAACGAGCGGAATGACAGACTGAGTGACATTCTCTTCTTCCTCCTCCAGGAACCAGAGCTTTAGATCTTGCAGGTTGCGACGTTCCCACAGATCCTGTGGTACGGGACTCTCCAGCTCCTCAGGCGTCTCGGCTACAGGGCTCAGCGCTGACTGAATGGTGATAACGGTGTTTATGATGATGGGAGACACCTTAGGGAACAGGAAAAGAGTAGATTTTTTTATTTTACACCCTTTTACTGACCCACAGAATAAAAAAAATAAACAGGCTTGTTGCTATACCTTTAAGTCACTAAGATTTCAAAATATGAAATGATCAGAATTTCACATGTTCAGCCTCACCTTGAGCGTGAGGGAGCTGATGGACAGCTCGATGGTCTGAGGCTGGGAAGGCGACTGGTTGCTCTGGAAGAACACCTGACAGGGTTGGAGCACCGTCGTCACGTTGTGCTCCCGCTTCTCACGCAGGAGCGGACATGCCACCACCTTCAGGTCTGAAATGGCGGCCGTCAACGACTGACCGCTGGGCTCGTTCTTTATCACCAGCTCACACTGCGTGGTCATAACGAGAGCCGGCGCTTCAGCTCGAGTGAGGTCGGCCACAAAAACGATCTCAGGATTCTTTACCACAATGTTCATCTCAGTTTTGGAAACCACTGGCACAGCAGGAACCACTAGCAAAGGAAAGACACAATTGATTCACCATTGATATAATTTATGACACTATGCTTCCCTGCCATTGACAATTTCCAGCATTCCATGTTTTCACTCTTATGTTGTATGGGGGCGCTATTTTTGTCTTTCACACTTCGAATTAGAATCTCCAGAACAAAACGTTGCTTTTATCAAGTGTTGTTAAAAAGACTGTATGAAGCTAGAACAATGTTTTTTTGTTCTGTTCTTTCATATATAAATATTGTCTGTCTTCAAATATTCAGACAACAAAATGATCAAAACTGCTAAACTATCTCAAGTCTAATAAAGAAGACCTGTCTTTATCAAGGAGGTACTGGAGTGCAGTCACTAACCTGGGTCTTTAGAAGAACCGGCGGGTTTGTTGGTTTTAGGGGGACCAGAGAAGCCGTCTGCCATAGCTTTAAGAAAGACATCAGCTACTGTGAGCAGGAACTCCATACTGGCACACAGATAGATGTCCTGAACCAGGGTGTCCAGAACGGTGCCGTCCCGGCCTTGTCGGTAACTCATGTCTACCATCACATCACCTTCCCTGCCCTGACGCATCGCCATCATCCTAAAGCAGCATGAAATCAGAGAAGAAAACAGTTACTTAAAATTTAGTGACTGAAAGATGAATCATTTACCAAAAGGAAGCAACTAATACATTTTAATAATCGATAAACTTCGATTAACTTTATGTTCAAGCATATACTGCAAAAAAGCTTCAAATACAAGTGTTACAATATTAGTGATTTCCGATAAATATGTTCTCCATGCACAGAGCAAAGAAACATCTAAGGAAATGATTAAATTATTATAGATTTTATTAATTAGTTGTTGCGGCCATGTACTGTAGCAGAAAATGAGCAATGATTCTAGGGTCAATTGTATGGGGCAGGAAGAACTTTACATTTGTATACATAAAACATGATTTATCACAAACTGGAGCATCTTTAGTGGGTCGTGATCTGTGTGCAAACTACCTGGATGTGATCATTTTCACCCTCTGTCTCTTGTCATCCAGCAGACAGTTTGTAAGTTTGAGGGAGGCTTTCATGGAGCTGTCAGAGAACATGTGCACAGCGGTGGAGATGGTGCCCAGCGTGAACTCTGCCAACTTCAAACTCTCATCACGGGAGTCTGATAACTGGATCTGCACACAAACACACAAACAGACTTATTTAAACCTGGTTTCACATGTACTCATTACACTCTCATCTACAACGAATTGAGTGTATCATGTCACCTCGTTGTTTGGGCTGTACAGGACCAGTGTCATGGAGTCAAACTTGAAGTTGAGTTTCAGAGTGTTCTTTAGTTTGCCTGTTTTCTGGCCCTCCACCACAGCTGCGGTCACAACAGTGTTCCCTACAACACAATAAATACTGTTTAAGCACAAAAACATTTAAATAAAATACATGTTCACTCCAAGACATCCAAATCCTGAATTAGGAAATGTTTTTATATTAATAAATACATGAGTAATTCTGTGCTAATTATACAAAAATGGGGAAAAAACAAACTTTTAAAAAAAAATTGCAACTTCTCACTATTATTTTAAATTATTCACAATTATGGTATAGATTTTAGAGAGTGCGGTTTTTTGTAAATGAATAAATTACATATTTTTAATACCACAGATTGAATCTTAGGTTAAAATGTAAAATAGTTACATAACATTTTTAAATATTACATTATACAGTATAAAAATATTATATGTACGTATATGCATCTCATGATAATGAGCAAACAATGTTATACAGTGTTTCTTTGTTATTTAGTAAAAAAAAGTGCACAAAAGGTAAAAATGCTGTGAAATGTACATGTATAAGACTTGATGTACATTAAAAGTGAGGCTGTGTCATTAATAAAACTTATTAAATCACAATGTATTTAAAATATATTGTTAAATCTTTAAACATACAATCAAATACATTGTGAGAAGGTTTTTTTTTGACAAATATTTTTTTATAAAATATGTAATTGCAATGACATTACTTACAGCACTTTTTGTAGAATACCCATAAATGAATGCTTAAACAGTAGGATATCCAAAGACACAGAAAGTATACAGAAAGCATGCTTGATGCATTAATAACCAATAACGCTTCACAATCTGTATTTGTGTGTATTTTATACCTCCAGAACTCTGAGAATCCTTGGTAGATATCGTGTCCCCTTTATCAGAGCTGGATGGAGCTGGAGGAGCTTCAGAAGTCTCAGACAGATTCTCACTTAGAGTCTTCAGCACTATAGTTAGGTCCTCCTGACTCAAGATTAGCTGCAAACAAATACACATTAATGTTAGCTTATATTCCCTACACCTAAAGTCAGACATAGACACAAACACAAATATGCACTTACACTCATGGGTTTGAGGTGTGCATTAATCTGGATGTCAGGTATGCTGTGATACCAGGTGGCAGAAAGATTGCGTTTGATTGACAGGTCCATGTTGACTGGTTTGAGTAACTGAATCTCACTCCTAAACTGTCCATCAGTGAATGTGGTCCTGGGATAATAAAGAAATATTATAAACACCATTAATCAATCAATGGAAATATAATTTCAGGGCTGATAAATCACATTAATTCATTCATTCATCCATTGATGATGATGAAGTAAATTTATCCAAAAATGCTGAACTAACCTGTACATTTTAAGATCGCTCAGTCCCACAGCCATAATGTCCATGACAGGGGGAATCTTGGTGTGTGTTGGAGAGGAGACAATTTCAAAGTGGTTCTTTACAGTCACTAAACCCAAATCTGCCACAATGACATTGTGGGAAACAGAGGATTGTGGGAGGAAGACAAGCGGAGCTTTGATGTCTACATCCAGGGAGATACGTGTGCTTCTCTCTGCCAGCTCCAAAACCCCTGTAGCTGCTTTCTCTGCTGCCTGGGCCGTCACCTCTGCCAATGCATTTTTAGCTTCCTGGAAATTATTAATAAATGCCTGAGGGGCAAAAAAATAAAGGGAGGAAGAGAGAGAGAGAGAGACCATTAGTCAGACAAATATATGCTAAAATAAATGCAAACAGAGGCTAATAAAATTAAACAAGAAGTCACATGATCATTCCCATATTTGCTGTGACACTTAAGTATAGGGTAAACAATGTATACTGAAAAACAAGTGAAATAAAATAAAATAAATGAATTAAAACAACTAAGCAATTTGTTTCTATTGAGAAACTGTAGGTGAGCCCCAAGGTTCGGTTCTAGGCCCCTCCACTTTTTAAATGCATATAGTATTTATAGGTGCAACAAAATAAAAAGCATTGCAATTTTTTTTCAACTAACTTTCTTTGTATATGAAAAATGGTAGATGCAGTGGTAAATAAGAAATGAAAACTTACCAGGATTGAGGACACAAACTTGTTGAGGAAAATAACCTGAATGCAGCCCACAGTCAACGTTACACTGGTGTCCACAATATGCATGTCTGTGTAGGTGTCGCCCTCTGTCGCATCCACATGGTTCACCATGCGGAAATCAAACACCTCCTTATCCGCGATGGACACTGCCTATATATCATCATCATCATTCCATCATTAGTCTAAATCAATTCCAGCTCACATTCTCACCTTTTTAAGCATAATACAAAATACATTTTTTTTTAAAAGTTAAGAAACCCCAATATTGTTTTTAGCCCAAAGTCAGTAAGTTGTGGCAGCATTTTAATGTCCCAACAAATATACACTTCTATATACAGTGGGTACGGAAAGTATTCAGACCCCCTTAAATTTTTCACTATTAATGTACACACAGCACCCCATATTGACAGAAAAACACAGAATCGTTGACATTTTTGCAGATTTATTAAAAAAGAAAAACTGAAATATCACATGGTCTGTGTGTACATATCACATATGAAATATCACATTCTGCTGTGTGTACATTAATGAGGAAAAAAAATGAACTTAAATGATTTTAGCAAATGGCTGCAATATAACAAAGAGTGAAAAATGTAAGGGGGTCTGAATTCTTTCCGTACCCACTGTACATGTAAAAACAATTTAAGAATTGTATAATATAATAAACAATACTGTTACTTTGGCCTAACGGAAAATGTTAATAAAACATGAAATTGTTTTGTTTTGTAGTTGTTGTTTTTATTCTAACACTATTAAGCACTTTATAAATCAACATAATATAAAAATGTGTGCTTGTTCTCCATTGTGCAAATTTAGCTCCCATTCTATGATTTATGTATCCTTGAATGTAAACCACTTTCTACCTTTTTATATAGTGCCTCTTTGTCACAATCCAGAATTACAATGTTCTTCAGGTTAGCCAGAATCTCTACGGACTTCTTCTTCATCTGAACTTCAGAAACAAGCCCTGGTGTAAAAGAGAACATGCATTACTGTAACTTATCCTATCTTTCTTGTGTTTATGTGCATTTAAAGAAATGTGAATTACCCTCTATGCTGATCTCAGAGATCCTGGCCTTCTCTCCTCTTATGAAGACCTTCAGACAGCGGAGGTCTGCTCGGATATGCAAATTCACCACGTCCTCAAACTTTGACTTCTTATAGGCTGAAGAACAAGCCAATTATATGACTGTAAGTCGCTTTGGATAAAAGCGTCTGCTAAATGCATAAATGTAAATCAAAAGATGAACTGTCTTACAAGATTTCTTGGTAACAGCAGAATCCTCTATTTTTGCCTCCTCCTCTTCTTCCTCCTCCTCTTCCTCCTTTGGGAGGACGGGCTGCTCCTCTTGTGCCTCTTTCTTCAGTGGTGGGAGGAGGTCATTCAGGAAATGTATGGAGTTGAGGAGTGCCTCCGTGTGCAGGTGCACATCCAGTGAGGAGAAATTCACCTGGTGCAGAGAACATAGTTTAAGAATTGTAAAAATCTTTTGCAACCTTTAGAGTGCAGGTTATAAGCTTTGTGATTTGGCTCACATTAGCTGTAGATCAATTCTGAGCTCTGATTTGTGAAGAAGCTTACCTTGATTAGTTGCTCTGTATTTTTATACATAGATTTAAAATCTGGTGCATTTTTGTCCGCCTGAAAAAGAATAGAGTATTATTAGAATAGTCCTATGTATAGGACTGTGCTGATACAATCATAGTAGTGTTATTTTGTATCATTGATATACTCTTAGAGTTTTTTCTCCCTTTTATTTTTTTAATTAGATAAGATTTATTTTTCTTCATTTTAATTTCACTTTAAAGTATTTTTTAAATATGCCTATATACAGTAATTTTGTTTTGTTTTTCATTTTAATTATTTAAGTACTTAAACTAGTGTTGTCATGGTACCAAAATTTCTGTATTCGGTACCAATACCAGTGAAAATCCACGATACTCGGTACCAAAGAAAATCACAAAAACATGCTAATTAAAAAACACACTATTTTTATTAATAAAATGTACAAAATCAATGCCATTCTTTATACTCATTTAAAATTGTGTTTCAAGTTTAAAAGCATGAAAAACAGTAAACAAGTTTCACCCAAATTTAATTTGTCTTAACTAATGAAATTTAAACATTACATTTTTTGGTAAATAAAAATTAATCGAATTTACTATTAAAATTAAAACATGGAAGAAATATCGTGAGATTATTTATTAAAAATAAAGTTTTATTAATTTAATTCAACAGTAGTAGTAGTAGTATCAAATAAATTTCTGGCAATGTCATAAGTAAAAATGAACTTTTATTTTGACGGGTTGCCGTGAATACTTTTCAATTTCTGTGTGTATGTGATATGACGATGGTTTTACTCAAATGAAACGGTAGAATGCTCGTGAAGTGACTCTCAGAATAGTTCTGGAGATGTTGTTTATGTATTTATGTCCTCATTGAGACGGCAGATGCTGAAATCACCGCGAGTGTCAGGCGCGCTTCAGTGTATGTAAACAAACCGCGCATCTGCTCCATTCATTCATTCACACAGAGCCACAGAATATTATGCAGTATTCATATTTGAATTGACTTTTGCGGCTTAATATTTACAGATACTATTAGTCCATGTCACAATTTGATTTAATTATTCACCTACTTTTGATTAATTCATCTAAACTTTGATCAATTCCGTAGCATTCTATGTTAAACTGTAAATTCTGTTTTTATAACTGGATTCCACAAAACTGCATTTCCTGCATCGCGGAAATCACAGGGCTGTACGGGTCAAGAAGCGGATTGACAGGGTACTTGGTGCCACCGGTTCTTGAAAAAACCTGGTACAGTGATGTTTTCATTTTTTAGTACCGACTTGGTACCGAAGTACCGGGTCTTTTGACAACACTAACTTAAACTAAATTAAAATTAGAACTGTTGCCTTGGCAACTAGACGAAATTAAAATATAACAAAAATTATATTTTATTTTACTTCAGTTAATGTTTATTTTAAGCAATGAAGTTATATATATAATAAATAATACAATGATATTATACATTAATAGGCTTTCTAAATCTTTGCTGTCAGAGCAGACTGAGAGCCGAACTTTAATGAAGATGAGTCAAGCATGAGTTACAAAATTAGCTCTAATTTTGTGTTAATGTTCGGCTTATTAAAGCTCAAATTATAAAACGGCCTTCATAAAGGCAGTATCCCACTAGACTTTAACACCCACCAGCTGAGACCCAGCCAAAACCAAGAAAACTCTGCCAGAGAGATTTGCTTGGATGCTTCACAATGTACAGAATCATGGAACATTTTGATGATGCTTAAACAGCTCTTATACATATAACTGGACCCAAAGAAGGATGACACGTAAATATGATCAAGCTAATTTACCTTGACATACTCCAAAGTAAGCAGATCTTCCTCAGTATTGTCCAGAGTGGTGATAAGGTGAACTTTCTTGTCCTCAGAATCTTCACAAAAATACACAAAGCGCTTTTAACTTTCATGTTTAAATACAGATATCATTCTAATAAATGCATCAGTCATAATATGCTGAATTGCCCCTCAAGATTTTTTAATTATGATCAATGTTGAAAACAGTTGTGCACTGCTTAATATTTTGTGGAAGATGCCATTTTGTTTTCAAGAATCTTGATGAATAGAACGTTTAAAAAACAGCTTTTATTTGAAATAGAAACATTTTGTAACATAATAATTGTCCTTGCTGTCTTTTGATCAATTTAATGCACCCTTGCTAAATAAAAGCAGTGCAGTGTAGTGTGTGCAATGCACTTACCCAAGTACTCTGAACACTCAAGGCAAATCTCACGCAGGAAGGTGTTTGACGACATATCAAAGGTACGAAGTTTGAGTTCTGTCCCTAATCCATCAATGAACAGATGCAGAACGCTCACTTCCTGTCTGCCTGACAAGCGACACAGCTGAATGGAAAGCTAAAGGAGAACAAAGGAGGGGAAAATGTCACTTTGACTAAAGAAGCCTTGAAATGTTAAGATAATTTCAAATGAACCATATAGAGTATATACACATTTCTCAAACACATACACATCTGTTATCATCTCTATAAAGAAAGAAAAGTATAGTTTAAATCTAATAAACGGGCATAATCAGACCTTGTTGATCTCAAATCTCAAGAGGAACTCGGTCATGTTCTTCTTGGGGTCTTTGAGCACCATTGAGCGACGCTTATCAGAGGCTGAACCCTGCAGAGAGTCGGACGAGGAATCAAAGAATGGCAGATCCTCAACCGGTGAACTAGGGGCATCGAAGAACAACTCCTCATCTAGAATCATCAAAGGAAGTGTTTTATTGTCATAATATCTGATTTATAGAGTAGACGTGGCAAACGTAACTCTGTCTCTCTGTGAATCTGCTTGTATGAAGGTGCGTCTGACCTGAGCCGTATATGATGGATGCACGCAGGTCATCGATGGCTGGTCTTCGAGGGGTGAGCTGAGGTGTGTTCCCTCGTTTGGAGGCCTAATGTTAAAAATTATTTAAAAAATAATATCACAGCTGCAAGAAAAAACAAAACAGTTCTCAACAACATTTGTGAATTAGCATAGATTTATAGTCTAATTAAAATATTACACTTGTTTACACAACTTTGTATTATGCTTGTTATAGAGTGTGTGACGTCACATGCACTACCAGCGGTGGCAAAACACAACCGCGGTGATCACAGCCCTCATAAAAAGCTAATTCAAAAAATTAATAAATAATTAATGAATACAAATAAACTAATAATAATAATGAACAATATAGTATATTATAAATAATACTAAATTACAATGCCAGCAGATTAAGTTTTAGTTCCTGATTGCAACATTTAACATTAAGTCTACTGACAGCCTTGTTGTGTATTGCATAATATATTATTTTATTTCAGCAATATAATTTAATTTCAATAATCAGTACTCATCATTTGCTGCATTAAATTGTATTATTTATAGTTGAACAATTAAGAACCAAACGTCAGTTTGTCAAGTGACAATCATATCTATATTTGTCTAGGAAGACACACCCATAAGCATTATAATTACCTTGGGTGTAACTTGTGACACTTTAATCTGGGGCGTCGGGCGGCTCTCAGGAAGTGGAATGCTGCTGAGCAATGCCAGGACACCACGCACTTTCTCATCAGAGATACGTAGAGACAGCAGAGGGAGCTCACCGTATATCTTAAACCTGGAAACAAAATATTAGATACAAATATTTAATACAATGTGTGATGCACAAAACAGTTCAATCACACAGCGAATGTTCTGCTTACTTAGGCATCCGTGAGTCCGTCACCACCATGGCTCTGCTGAAGACCACCTTCAGGTCGACAGGCTCCAGGATGTGAAAAGCAGACTGTCTCAGTGGACGAGCCCACTTCCAGTCACCACCTGATACCACACACAGCATATGTAAAACCCTGTCAAATCGACATTACATCAAGCTTTGTGCAAGTCTGCGCACCTGCTTTGGTGTAGAGGAACTGTAAGCTGCTCAGCTGGACATCGAAGCTGTCGTAAGCTCGAGACATGATGTCCTCTAGGGTGCTGCTGCCCAAAGACAGCTGAGGCAGGTCAGCTCTGCTCTGACTGGACATCTACACACAACAAACACACACTTTAAGACAATCAAATATCATCCCCTCATTAGTAATGGCCTTTTTAGAATATATACGAAATCATATTTTCATGTGTAAAATATTTATTTTGTGCAAGAAATATATATGTATTTAATGTGATATTATAAAGACATCAAAATTGTATAATCAAATGTACACAATAAATGTTCACAAAACTAAATGTAAATATATTATTATCTTATTAAAAGCCATTTTTTTCAATAGATTCAATAGATGCAAGTTAACTCTGACAATCCTAAAAATACCTTTGTATTTATTTATTAAATTTTGTGTTGACAAGTTAATCAACCCCATGGGGGTGCTCTTTTTTGCCAACATTGAACACCAAGCTTTGGCGGTTTGTTGGATTTTTTCTTCTCTTAATCTTGATTTAAAAACAGCTATGACTCATTGGGTCAGGTTTTACCTGATATCAATTATATGAAGCACTTCACTGAAACCTAGCTTATTAAATCTCCCATGCCAAGTATGATGTAAAAATAATAAAGAACCATGGGCACTGACAGTGACATGTTTTTACCTGGAAATGACCCAAATCCAGAATGGCAAGGTTGTGTTTGGGGTCATAAAAGCCGTTTTCTGGTACAATGACATATGACGCCATGAGGTTTATCTTTAGATCCAGAACCTTCTGAGTCTCAATGATGTACATGAGTCCTGTGCAATGAGCAAGACTGGTTTAGTTTAACCACAGATTATAAAATGTACAGCTATGAAAAAAGAAAATCAATTTAATCAACAAAACACTATTTAATATATATTTTTTGTATTTTGGCTGATCCGCAGTGCTCCAGCATCTCTGGAAAGGAAAGCATGTAGCACACACATGCATGCCTTGTGAATCCACACACACCTGTGGAGGTCTTGTCTCTGAACTGCTCCAGCTTCATGAGGGTGGCGTTGGTCAGTTCATCCAGCTGCAGGTCTTTTGGAGGCATGAAGAAAGCTAACATACTGTTCACTGTCATCTACAAAAAGAACAAACAACACTTAATATACACTATCCATTATCCATTCACAGCTGTGTGTGTTCTTTTACATGCAAGCAGCTCCTGATTCAGTGTTTCAGAGCGGCTGGATTTACAGTAAATGCTGCACTGCACAAACAACATCTCTGCATCTGCTGTAAGTTTGAGTCATTTATAGCGTGCATGTATGAACGCAACATGGGCCAGGACTCATTTTACCAGATTTGTCACAATAAGTGTTTGTAAACCTGTTATTGACTACCTTGACTACTAAAGCAGAGCTGCTAAAATCATCAAGGACTCAAATCACTCTGGTAACCGTCTCTTCATTTTACTGCCATCTGGTAAGCGCTTCAGGAGCATGATGGTAAAAACTGAGAGACTGAGGAGGAGCTTCTTCCCCCAGGCCATCAGGCTCCTAAACTCAAACTCGGTCTCATAACATCAACATGACTCCATTTAATAATCAGTAAGATATTAATTATTCTCCATCATCCGTATTACTGCTATGTAAATACCCTGTACAACCTGTTTGCACATTCCAGCTTATATTATTATTTATTAAGTCTACAGTATACTCTCCTGCACATTTTATCCTTTTGTATTTTTGACTTAATTTTTTTTCATACCTATATTTATGTATATTCTCTTGTGTTTGTGTTACATATTTCATTTCACTGCTGGTTATATTCTTTATAATTATGTATGTGACGAATAAAATCTTGAATCTTTAAAGAGACTTTCCTGCAGTTTTCCCACAAAATAAATCCTTAGAATTTAACATTTGAAAGTGAATAATTTCACATAAATTTGAGTGTTGGAACTTGAGGAATTAAATAAAATTATTATAATATCAAATATAATTTTTCGCTATACAGTACATTTGTAATATGTATATTTCTGTCTTTTTCAGTATTTTTGTTGTTGTTTGTTTGTTTATAATTGAGATAATAATAATACAAAATAATCATAATTATACTTTTCTGATATTTCTAAAAATCTACTGGCATCAGATTGTGGCAGATTAAATATTACTGCTGCTGAAATATGTGGGCAGAAAATAAAGACATTTTCAAATTAAGATTAAGTGTTTATCAAAAAACAGTTCAAATTGCTATGCCCATATATGATAATATGTATGCGATATTCACAATATATTTTTTTTAACAAATTGTGCAGCCCTATACTGTAAAAATACTTAAATTAAATTAAATATTTACATGCATGTCATGTGACCATTAACCAACATCAGCGTGCATCACATGCATTTCTTTGCATTGGCTCCCAATTCGAAATAGAATTGATTTTAAAGTCCTGCTGCTGGTTTTTAAGGCTCTGAATGGGTTAACTCCTGTATATCTGTCTGAATTATTATCTGCTCACAATCCTGGAAGGTCTCTTAGGTCTTCCAACCAGAGAACCAAATGTTCCTCGGGCTAAATTGAAGTCGAGAGGTGACCGAGCCTTTGCTGTTGCTGCTCTGAAACTCTGGAACAGCTTACCGGTTTCTATTAGAACTGCCTCTACATCTCAAAACCCATCTTTTCTCTTTGGCCTTTAATTGTGCTGTGTCAGCTCTGTTCTGTGCTATAATCTATGTTCTTCTGATTGTTAATATTGTTAATGTTTTTACTGATTGTACAGCATCTTGGTCTACTATCGTTTTTATTGGTGCTTTATAAATAAAGTTGAGTTGATATGCAAATGTGTTAAATTACTGAAATATTAACTTAATCTCAAGAAACGATTATATGTCACTTTTTTCCAGTCATGGAGACATGCTCCCGCACACTCACAGCGTCATAGATGATCTCTAGAGGCTGGGACTCGATGCGGAGTCTCTGGTCCGCACTCGCTTCCAGTGGGTTCGTCTCAAACATGAGGTTCAGTAGAGTCAGAGTCGTATCTTTCTTCCCCTCCACATGACGTGGAGACAGCAGGACGGGGGCCGACTCGCCTCGTGGGAGACCCGACACTTCAAACGATGACAGCAGAGCAGAGATCCTGACAAGGAAAACATTACGTCACACAACCACATGCTCTGGGTTACAGGAATTCTGACCAACCCAAAAGACAAACAAAGAGGAAGTCTATGTGGCAAGACATTCTGGAGGATAAAAGCCAAACATGCAACTTGTATTTCTTGAGCACATCATCTGAAAGTTACAGTAAGATGTATTACAGTGCAACATCTTGCCCCATCAACTTTCATTGTGAGTGCATTACTGTAAATGAGTTTTGTGCTCGTTTCACAATTAAGGAACAAGTTAGAAGTATTTATCAACCACTACATTGCATCGAACACAGAACATTCCTTCAAGTTAAATCAATAACAGTGGCTGAGATGAGTGGACTTGAGAAGGGAACGCAGTACTTTATGGCTTGGGCCGCAGGTCTTTGAGTCAGCATGGCTTTCAGATCAATGACGGACAGTTTGATTATCTCCGCCGTCTCTCGGCTCTCTTTGATTGACAGACACAGGCGATTAAGCTGGAAGTTTATCTTCATATTTTCAAACTGCAAACAAAAATATTAATCATGGGTGTAATGCTTTACATGAATCTAAGTTGTATAGTTTCAATGGACTGGAAAGTCCTGCTTATACAAGAAGGCATAAATTACATTTACTGTTCAAAAGTTTGGGATCAGCTACATTTTTATTTGGACTTTTATTCAGCAAGGATGCATTCAAATTGATTATAAGTGACAGTAAACATTTATAATGCCACAAATGATTAATATTTGAAATAAATGCCTTTTGAGCATCTTCAGCATATTAGAATGATTTCTGAAAGATCATGTGAGACTGAAGACTGGAGTAATGCTCAAAATTCAGCTTGGATTACAGAAATACATTTATTTCTAAAATATATTAATAACACTTCATAATAAGGTCCATTAGTTAACATTCATTAATGCAGTAACTCACAATGAGCAATACATTTGTTTGCGGGTTTAATATTTTGAATGTTAATTACTAAAAGCACAACTGTTCATTGTTAGTTCGTGTTAGCTCAGGTCCAATAATTAACATTAACAGATACAACTTTGACTTTTAATTGTTAATTGGTAAATGTTATAACTGAGATTAATAAATGCTTTACACGTATTTTTCATTGTTAGTTCATGTTAACCAGTGTTAACAAATGGAACCTTACTGTAAAGTGTTACCAATATATTCATATTAAAAATTGTTATTTTAAACATTTAAAAAAAAAAGTGAAATATTCCAAACTTTTGAACAGTAAGATTATTTATGTTTTTAAGGAATTCTCTTCTGCTCACCAAGCCTGCATTTATTTGATCCAAAATACAGCCAAAGCAGTAACACTGTGAAATATTTTTACTATTTTAAATAACTGCTTTCTATTTGAATGTATATTAAAATGTAATTTATTCATGTGATGTAAAGCTGTATTTTCAGCATCATTACTCAAGTCTTCAGTGTCACGTGATCCTTCAGAAATCATTCTACGCTGATTTGCTGATGAATAAATATTTTATTATATTTATTATTATTACCAACGATATTTAAAGCAGTTGAGTAATTTTCTTTCAAGGTCATTTAATGAATAGAAAGATCCAAAGATCAGCATTTATCTGAAATAAAAAGCTTTTATAACATTACACACTATACCCTTCAAAAGCATGGAGTCATTATACTTTTTGGGGAAAGAAATTATAGAAATTAATACTTTTATTTAGCAACGATGCTTTAAATTGATCAAAAGTGATGATAAGGACATTTCTAAGGTTACAAAAGATTTCTATTTCAGATAAAAGCTGTTCTTCTGACCTTTCTACTCATCAAAGAAACCTGAAATTGTTTTCAACACAATAATAATAAATGTTTTTTTATTAGCAGCCAATCAGAATATGAGAATGATTTCTGAAGGATCATGTGACACTGAAGACTTGAGTAACGATGCTGAAAATACAGCTTTGATCACAGAAATAAATTCCATCTTAATATATATTCAAATAGAAAACAGTTCTTTTTAAATAGTACAAATATTTACTGTTTTTGCTGTATTTTGGATGAAATAAATGCAGGCTTGGTGAGCAGAAGAGACTTATTTAAAACACTTTTGACTGGTAGTGTTCGTGTTATGATTGTGTCACTAACATGTTTTGGCAGGTTTGGATTGACGCCGGTCTCGCTGTATCCGATGGCAGCGTATAGTTTGGTTTTCTCCGCTGGGGACATTAGCTCATCGAAACCTGAGAGATATGAACCAGAAGGTCAACGAATCTATCAGAAACAGATCTACATAATTCTGTTGAATATTTAAATATTACAATGAGCTGAAATTACTATCAGAAAATATCCATTAGAATTCTAGAGCACAGATTCTCTGTAGGAATAACCATATACAGAACGAAGACAAACCTCCCGTTTTGACATCTTTGGTTTGTGTGCCGCTCTCTCCAGACGAGCTCCACATCCAGCCAAACCAGCCCTGTGACTGTTCTTCCTCCACCTTCACCCCAGGACGGTATATCCTGAGCCCCGCCTTTGAGGCCTACAACACCAGCCACAGAATATGCAAGTGTCACATGGCATTATTGAGTCAGAATCCAGAGATTCAAACCAAGACCTTGATGGTGCTGGCTTCAAACGCCACTAGTTGAGCTACAGGAACACATTTCCAGTGATATAAGCCATAGGTCACTTTGTATTAAGGATTAAAATCCATACACATGTTGGGAAGGTTACTTTGAAGATTACTTTACAAAAATCAAGTTAATCTTAAAAAAATTAAGCAAATACATTAGTCCAAATAGGAGTTATTGAATAAGCATGTGTCTTATTCGGTGTCCTAAACTCCTGAAACAACAGTGTCTCATATTTTAGAGCAGTCACTGCAATTTATGAAAGAAATTAATTAAATCTGTACGTGGGAGTGAGCGAATACAATTCAGATGTAAACCCCTTTGTAATTCTTAACATTTTCTCAAGTAACTAATATAAAAAAAATGTATTCTTAAATGTAACTGACTACAATTACATTTATTTTGTAATTAAATTACGTAATTCCGTTACATGTAATTAGTTACTCCTCAACACTGTTCATACATTATTATATGAGTGAAATGAGTGAGAATGTGAAGTCAAGTCACCTCCATCTCAGCCTGCTGTCTCGCCATTGTGATGTTGAATATATCCAGGGTTCTTTCAGTCTCCTAAAATGAACAAAAATAAAAGTTATGTTCAAAGCAAAGCCATCACAGAAATGAAAATATGTGGTCTTATTGGGTCCTTCCTTCATTTCAACATTCATAAAAGGCATTAAAAAGGTGTTAGAAATTATCAAAACACACACCTTATTGTAAGTGATACCAGTGTTATGGAAAATTAGTTTTTCACATTGTTGAACTGTAAAGAGTAACTAAGTAGGTTTGTTGCATTTTTTCATTATGTACATTAACGCATCATGCATCAGTCGGCAGAGGCTCAGTCTCTTTCAGAACAGTAGTGTTATGCTCATCTTGAAGGTGTATTTGTTTATGTATTGCACACTCTCGTGTCATTCCACATGCTGCTATTTTTTTATTACAAAAATAAACTTATTTGAATAGCCTTTATGCAACTCTTGCCAGTTCTCAAAGACAGTTCATAGACCACAGCTGGCTAACTACAAAAACAAACAAAAATAAAACAAAATAAAACAAAACAGCCATATTTGGCAGTTCACAGTGACTACAGCTATCAAACTCCAAAAAAAAACAAAACAAAAAATTATACAAACAAAACAATAATATTTGACAGTTTACAAAGACAATTCATAGTCACCACGTTTAACTTTAAAACAAAACAAGTAAAAAGAATACAATAAAAATCAAAATAAAACACACACAAACACCAAATCTAACAAAACTTAGAAAAAATCAAAACAAAAAAAGCAAAACAAAAATAAAGAATAAGCATGTGTTTATTCATTGCACCAAACTCCAAAACAAAACAACTATATTTGCCAGATCACAGAGACAGCTCATTCTGATCACAGCTTTTACTAAACTAAACAAAAACAAAAAAGCAGCCATATGTCTGCTCAACCGAAAAAATAACAGCATATTTGTTTGGAATAACATGACAATCAGTAAATAACAGCAGATTTTCATTGTCTTTACTGAGCATGCTCAGTGCTCACCCACCTCAAACTCCTTTAGCAGACTCTCTGCAGGCTTCTTACTGGTGATTTTATTCTTATAGATCTCTCTGTACTTTTTCACATGTTGCCGATGATGACGGATGTGTTGCCACGACCACATGTGAAGGCGGGGCTTGACATTGACCTCCAAAATGCCTGTGATGACATATCGCCACCTATGATAACCACAAAAAAGTAAGTACAGAGCCTCGTCAAATTAAATAACAAAGGGAATCAGTCAAGACCACAATCTCCAAACGCACTTACCACTGACGCGCATTAGTGTGAACTGCCTCATCTGGACGATACTTCCTGTATGGAAGGTTACGGGTCATCATATCCACCGACCCCAACAGCTCCAGAATGCTGACGTACTAGAAAACAACAGAAAGTCAACTCACATTCAAGCCATTATTACAATCAAAATATGTCAATGAATTGTTGACTGAACTGCACACCTGTGGCCGGCTGAGTTCAACCGCCACCTCGGGGAGGTTAACCACTAGATCCACTGGGAGGATGAAATAAAGCAGGGACTCACTGAAATGATAATCCTGAGGAATAGAGCTCTGGGTGTGCTTCAGGTGTCGCTATAAAAATGCACAAACAATGAAAACGTGCAATTTCTTTTCCTTAGACTAAAAGTTTAATAAAATCGAAACCCTACCAGAGCCTCATCAGGGTTGTGGTTCGAGTAGAGCTCTGAATTGACATTCCAGTATGCAAACAGATTGTCCAGACGTACAAGCTAAACGATATAACAAGCGATATTAGTGAATAATACTGGCTCATTGTGTTACTCACAACTGTGAAAGTGAAAAGACATGTTTTAACCTTGAAAAACAGCTTGGCTTTCTCATCCAGAAGACATGGGTTCCAATTCTGATCAGCTGTCTAGGAAAAATTAACAAAACATGTATAATACAGACTGTTTTAAATCTACAATCTGATTGAATGAGCCGTGTTTGAAGCCAGTGTAAAATAGTCACACTGCCTACTCTGTTTAGCAGCAAGAACATTTAAGTGCAATGTACAGCCTCTCATGGTTTGTGTTAATCATAGTCTATATTAGGAATCACACAAAAGCATGGCTAGGACGTATTTCACGCCCAAAAACATGTGTTTTATTCATCAAATAATATATTACATGCAAATATATTTTATATTTAAATTAATATTATATTGATTATTAATATGTTTATATGTATACAGAAAAATTATCATTTTAATTTTATAATTTATAGAAAATATATGTACAAAATGGTACATTTAAATTAAATATTATATAAAATATTTTCTTAATGCATTATATTTTTGTTAGAATTTGTTATATTATGTATTAATAAGAAATAGCATAAATACTACTTTTATTTTTAAAGAAGAAAAATGTAATTTTTCCCACTTGATTTTGGTGTTGAGATTCGATAATCTCATAATTGAATCAATGTATTTATGGTTGTAATTATTGGCATACCTGGAGACTGAGGTTCTGCAGGGACACTCCGAATGAAAGGGGAGCATTGGGATTGGTGATCTGAACACATGGGTAACATTGATAATACACACAGTCATATCACTCAGTAATAAAGCACAATATAATACAGTATATTGCGGGTTTTAGTATGTAAAAGCTCCAAGCTGAAGTACTCACATCATCCTCATAGCGGACGTGTATGTTGGAGATCTTCACCTGCAGGTTTTTGATCACCTGTGTAACCAGTTTCTCCACAAATGTGTCCTGCTTCTCTGCCTTTGGATTCTCTGAACACAAGAACACAAATGCAAATTCACAAACTACGCTACCTGTCTCCATGTAAACCAAAGAGTGCTCAAATGATTTACTGCACCTTTTTCTGCTGCTCTCTGTTTGGTCTCCTCGATCCGCATCAGCTCCCTCTGCTGAGCTTCCTGTAGCTGTCTCTCCTCCTTCTCTGCGTCATACTTTATACCTGCATTAACAGATGCAAGAGGTCAAACCTGGCAGCACCACATGCATGTGGTCATCTGTGAGATCTGGCATTAATAAGTGTCATGCTTCATGAAATGAACAAACACTAATACTGCTAAAATGTCATATCATGAGGTCATGTGATTTTCCTAGCCACTGTGACATTTACCTGGGTCTGTAAGGCATTATGATTTTTTTAAAGCTGCTTTAGAACAATATTAACTTGAATCGAACGGAACTGAATTCAACTGAACTGTAATCCAATTAGGATAGATTCTTTAAACCCCAGAAGGACCAACCATAAGAGTAAAATGTGGTAAAGTCTGCCAGATCTTGCTCTGTTTCTGGCCATGATTCAGGCACAATGTCATCTGGGTTTTGCAATAATATAGTTAATGAAGAATGAGACCACCAAGAACTATACTGGACTCAAAAGTGTGTGTGCCTAGGCTGCAATTATTTATTTATATAAAGTAAAACAGCAATACTGTGAAATATTATGATATATTTGAATGTATCTTGAAGTGTAATTAATTCTTGTGACCCAAGCTGAATTTTCAGCATCATTACTCCAGTCTTCAGAGTCACATGACCCTTCAGAAATCATTCTAATATGATGATTTGATAAAAAAAAAAAAAGTTTTGAAAACAGTTTTTGCAACTTAATATTTTTTTTATGAAACTGTGATAAACAACCATTCAAGATTGGGGTAATTAACATTAAAACAACAAAATAATAATACTTATATTCAGCAAGAATACACCAATCAAATTAACTAATCAAAAGCAACAGTAAAAATGTTTATGCTACAAAAGATTTCAAATTAATTATTTTGAACTTTATATTCATCAAAGAATCCTGAAAAATGTTTTCAACATCGATAACAGGAACCATTATAAATATTTAAGCATCAATAATAATTTAGCAGGAAATCATTGTATTAGAATGATTTCTTAAAGATCACGTGACACTGAAGACTGAGGTAATGATGCTGAAAATACAGCTTTGATCACAGGAATAAATTACTTTTTCAAAATATTTTACCAAATAAAACGGTTATTTTAAATTGTAATAATATTTCACAATATTGTTGTTTTTACTGTATTTTTGGTGAGCGTTAGAGGTGTATTTATGGGTAAGGATTATCAAATCCAGCTCTTACTAGCTGTAGGCACGACGAGCAAGTAAACTTCATCTAGTGTGGCCTCCACAGACTGAGTGTACAGGTTCTTCCAAGGGATCTTCAGCTCCAAACGCCCTGACAAAGACAGAAACACTGACTGAATGAGCTCAGATTTGACTTCATGCTAAAGCAGCATCCGCAAACCACTCAATGCATCCCACTGCACGTCTCTTACCTATGTGCCCTGCTCTGACTTTGAAAGGAATGTCCAGTTGACTCTGTTTCAGAAATAAAAGTCACAGAAGTCAAGGAAGCACAACTTAACAAAGCATTAGAAAAATTAATCGAAAGGTTTCTTCAATGCATTTCCTGCACAGTAAAATGACATTACAAGACATAGCCAACAAGAAACAAAGCAACATACCAAGGCATTTTCTTTTATCTCAAGGTTTCTTAATATGGCATCACCTGCAAAAGAGATATTGACACAATACATAGTGCTGAATATTACCAGCCTTCTGTCTAAAACATTTCATATATCACAGAGCAAATATTTACTGTTGTATTAAAAGCTGCTTATCAGTAAGTCAATAAGCCACATGGCAGATCATAAAACTCTACAGGATGGGGAAGATTGAACATCCCTGTATTCCTCTTTCCTTGTGTTGTTGACGAACATAGCATTCACTACAATGAATGAATCTAGTCAGACTATTCTTTTTCTTGCTTGTTTTCAAACTTTGCTATTAACAGAAACTGGGAGTGTTATATAGTAAAATAATTATACTTATCATGGGGAATTTTTTTGATTTAGCATTTTAATTGAGTATAATTAAGTTCTAATTGAATTAAAGAATGATCAAATAATCTGTATTCTGTGACCCCCTTGTTAAATGGCTGAGGCCCTCAGTGGGCCCCGGGCCCCGGGTTGATAATCAGTGGACTACAGGATGGTTTCAAAACGATTTTCATCTCCATCTATTGACTTTCATCATAGACACAACATTTCACAATGTTGCTGACTTATTATATAATAAAAAATATTTTGTATTTCATTGTTGATTATATAACAGATGTTTCTATAAGAGGTTTTTTTTACTAATCGGACCTTGCACATTGTAACAAATTGTGTAACTTTTTCATAAATATCTGATTTTATTAACAAAACTTAGTGATGGAGCAATGAAAACTTAAAAAAGAGGACTATTTAATTTTAACCACTTCAATTTTTACAGAATATAGTAGAAATGTTTGGTAACACTTTAGATTAAGGTCTATTAACATTAATGACCTAAAAATAATACCTGTAAATAATGTATTCATTTTAGTTAACGTTAGTATTTAATATTTACTAATATATTATTACAATCAAACATTGTATCTGTTATTATTATTATTATTTAAGATACATATATAATGCTTCAATTTTTGAAGAAAGAGAATAAAGAGCAATTAAATTAAATGGTAATGTGTTGCAAAATATTGCCATGCTAATCTCTAAATGAATATATTCTGGTTTTAGAAACTAAAGACAGTTGCTTTGTCTCTTCAGCAGAAGTTGCATTCAGTGTCTCAGAAGGAAAGTGGTGATTCTCCACTCTTTTACTGTAAGAATTAGTGAAAGTGACCAAAAGTGAAAACTCTCATGGTCACAATAACCTCTCTTAACTACCACTGTAAAGAAGCAGCTGGACATGTTTGAGCCACATGGTACTGAACAGATGACAGTTTACATGTGGGCTTGAACTGTCCCAGTTAAGGCGCTAACATACTAATTAAGAGTAGCAAACCCGGTGTAGCTCATCAACATCCTTTAGCTGTATTCAATAACCATCTATTTAAACCATCAGATTATGCATGGTTTAGCTGTGAGTTAAGGGTTACTGTAAACGCATGTTCAAAGCTGTACTCAATGTCAAAGCATGACTTTCAGATTCCAGCGTAAGCTCGAGCTCACGTATGCTAGTGTATAATCATGAATGTACACAAACTCGTTTCTGGAGCAAATCAAACAGCAAAGAAGCACTAGGATTTGACACCTGGCACGTTTACCTCCCCATATGCCGAGGCTGAGCTGCGAGCTGTCGAGGTTCACCACATAGTCCCCAGAAACCTGTTCAAGACATCGACCACCACTGACTCAAACACCATCTTCACGTCCTGTTCGCACACATCAGCATGCTCTCTTCGTGAACCCGCCGAGAATGTAGTTGTATTTACTGACTGTCCCGTTTCCTGAAATAAACATCACTGGAAGGACAGGGAGGTAACGAAGCACACTTCACCGCCCTCTGCTGCTGACATCCAGCGCCGCAGACACCTCCGCATCGCGTCGACCTCGATCACGTGCGCCTCGTGAGCCAATCACGCAATGGCTTGACGAGTTTTAGTAGGTAAATAGGAAGTGGTTTAAAATTAATCGCACCTATCACAACATGTTCTTATATGTGACCCTGGACCACAAAACCAGTCATAAGGATCAGATTTGATCAGCCATTGATGTATGGATTAGGATAGGACAATATTTGGCTGAGATAATGCTATGTGAAAATCTGGAATCTGAGGGTGCAAAAAAATCTATATATTGAGAAAATCGCCTTTAAAGTTGTCCAAATTAAATTCTTAGCAATGTATATTACAAATCAAAAATTTAGTTTTGATACATTTACGGTAGGAAATTAAAACATATCTAGATGGAACATGATCTTTATGCTACAATTATATCCCAGCGACTTATGACTGGTTTTGTGGTCCAGGGTCACTTATATATGTTTACTGTGTTTAATTTATCTTGTTGAATGAATCTGTTATGTCAAACTTGCACAGGCAGTGGTAAAACTTAAGAAAGGCATACAAACGAAGGTCTAAATTTAAAAGAAGTTACTTGTGAGTTTGGGATTTAAACATAATTTTAAACATGTCACTTGTTCTTAGGTCAAAGAATGTCCCTGCTTTGTGGAATATCCTTACTCTTGGTCTAAAATTAATGGTTCACCCAAAAATGACAGTTTACTAAAAATGTAGCTACTCAGCCTCAGGCCATCCAGGATGTGAGTTTGTTTTTTCATCAGAACCATAGACTGTAAAAACTTAGAACACATTTTGAGAAATGTAACATTGTATTCTTGCTCACCAATGGATCCTCTGCAGTGAATGGGTGCCGTCAGAATGAGAGTCCAAACAGCTGATAAAAACATCAATAATCCACACCACTCCAGTCCATCTTTTTTCAAGAAACAAATCCACCATTTAACTGTTTTAATATTAAAGTATTGCATCTGGCCAAACTAGGAGTCCATAATCCATGATCACGTCCTCTAGTGAAAAAGTCCATCTTCTGTTATCCTTATTCCTCTCAAAATCCTCCCACATACATGTTTAGAACTGTTTTAGACTGTTTCATTTATAAACAGTGCTTGATCTGTGCATATTTCTCTCCTGATTCAGACAAGAACACCTTTTTCCTCCGGAGAAAGCTAAATTCTGGATAGAGCACTCATATTTTATCCTGAAACAATGTTTTTAAGTTAAAATGATTCTTACAAACACACAGCTTTTCACTTCATAAGATGTTAACTGGTGGACTGGAGTCATATTGATTACTGGTGCATTATTGTGATGTTTTTATCAGCTGTTTGGACTCTCATTCTGACAGCACCCATTCACTGCAGAGGATCCACTGGTGAACAAATTATTTAATGCTCAATTTCTTCAAACAAATATGTTCCTATGAAGAAGCAAACTCGGATGACCTGAGGGTGAGTAAACTGCAGCAAATTTTATTTTTGTGCAAAATCAAATCTTTGTTTAATTTTTCTGGAATGTACATTTTATATTTTTACAAAGGAAGTAAAAAGCTCTTGGTTGGGGATAAATCTCAAATTTCTGAGTCCTGTGTTAAGTTAAACATTATTATTTTTGATGGCTGGTTTTCTTTCCACTTGATTTTTTATTCAAGTCATATTTATTTCTATAGTGCTTTTCACAACACAGATTATGTCAAAGCAGCTTCACAATGATGAGCAGGAACATCATTTATTTAGTGAAATTCATTCATTATTAAACAAATTCAATTTCAGCTATATGCAGCTCTACAGGAGATAAGTATCATTATTCAGCTCAATTTAGTTCAGGGTTAATTCAATTCAGTTCAACCGTGTCAGTGTTCATCTAGTTTAGGTGGAGTGTAATATTGCCTGCATGTCATTCTAATAAAAGAAAGGAAAACAGAAAGCAAGATGAAAAGAAAGTTGAATGATGAATTACTTGGTTGACTGTATGATTCATTTTGTATAGCTGTATTACAAGTAATATTATTCATATGCATCTGTATACAATTATATGAAGCTTACTTATGAATTCAGCTGCATCTTCACTGATCTAAATAAAACTTTACACTGCATATCATTATTTATGAAATCAGTACTATAATTGTTCCACTTATTGCTTGTATTTAACCTAGTACATCACCCTTTTTTTCTTCAAAATATGCTTCTTTCTCACATATAAATGTTTGCAGTGTAATATTAGTGGAGGTCATACACATAACTGACTTCATTTTTGTGTTTGTTTTACAATATATGTGGGGAAATAATTATGAGATTATTTCATTCTGACGGCACCCATTCACTGCAGTGGATTCATTGGTGAGCAAGTGATGCAACATTTCTCTGAATCTGTTCTGATGAAGAAACAAGCTCATCTACATCTTGGATGTCCTGCGGATGTCAGCAGATGTTCACTTTTGGGTATACTGTTCCTTTAAGTTATAGCTCAAGGAAAAGTAAAATGATAAATGCATGAAATGACACATTCCACATCCTTCCGTTGACCACTTTTATACTTAAATATACTGAAAAGATCATGTTACCACATCGATTAAACTGAAAATTATGAAGTGCTTAAAATGTTGTACTTAGCTAAAAGGACATATAAAATACAGCTGTACACACACATAATAGAAAATTAAACATGCTGCACAGAAAAATGCTTTTGAAATGTTTTGTTTCTTTTCTGGTGTGAAATTGACTAAAACACTGCAGGTAGTAACATCGGCAACCAGATTACAGTGAACAAACACAAAAACTTGAAATACAAAAAGAAAGCCACTTGTGTTTTCACTGGCAGCCCATTTCTGTGTCCGGGACTCCGGGAATTATGGTAGTGTTTGCTTAAAATCTCTTAAAACAGTCGATGATTTGTGCACACATAATCTAGAGTGAACGAGACATCCAACACTACTACTGATGATTGTATAAGACACTCTCTCACACACACACACACACACACACACACACACACACACACACACACACACACACACACACACACACACACACACACACACACACTGTGATACACACACACACACACACACACACACACACACACTGTGATAACACACACACAAACACACATTGTGATAACACACTCACTCACAGACACACACACACCCACACACACACACACACTGTGATAACACACACACACACACACACACTCACACACACACACACACACACACTCACACACACACTGTGATAAAGTTCTTTGGGCCCAGTGTACTGTGCTGCTGTCACTTGCGGTCGCAGTGTTCAGTGCTGGAATGATGTAAATCCTGTTTCCTCCTCAGCTGGTCTGATGTAGAGCATTTACAATCCAGATATATTCAGTTTGTAGTCCTAAAACTCAGAGGGTTTCTCACAGGAGTTTCAGTTGGGTTTTTAGTGGTCTGTTTACATTTAATTTTGGCACATTTTGTTGCACAACACAAATTACACATTGTACCTCAAATGAGAATTTAAAACGCTACATAAAGACTACAATGATTGTTTGTTTCATCAAGTGTGTAAACACACATCGTTGTGGTAGTTGTAGTTCTTACTGTATTTATAAGTTTATAAAACACTCGAGGGTTTCCCAATTAAAGTTGTTCATAAATCTGAAAAATAGTGTTCCCCACAGGCCTTGTTTTAATCAGAAATCAAAACCCGCTCAATTAAAACCCCTTATGAATTCCTGAGGGAACCGAAGGTGAATTCGCCTTCTGGGTTAGCATACAACCCGACATTATGAACAGCACTTAGCATTTGGTGTTAAATTAAAGGCTATTTTACTCAAAAGATACAAAGCCTTAGTCTAGAAGTTTCTTCAGCCAAGAATCTATGGTCTCCCTTAATGTTTTATCGAGAAAACATGCCTCTATGAGGTTCAGTCTCACAAAACAATGAGAGTCCCGGTCAGGTCTGTTCATGTCTGTAAAAGACTCCAGAGAGTATTTGAAGACTGATGTCGGTCTTGTCCCTACACCAGCTCATCCAGCAGTGTGCCTATGCTCTGGTGCTGCTCGGAGGATCCCTCCAGGGGTTTATTACACATGGGGCAGACGCAGCGCACCTCCAGCCACTTCACCACACACCTGCAAACACACATTCTGTCTTGAAATTGTCAAATTACTCATTACAAGTGACTTTAAAGATATAGAGAAATAGAATTCCATCACTTAGTTTTACCAATGGATCCCCTGCAGTGAATGGGTGCCGTCGGAAAGAGAGTCCAAACAGCTGATAAAAACATCGCAATAATTCACAAGTAATCCACACCACTCCAGTCCATCATTGTATGTCTTGTGAAGTGAAATGTGTTTGTAAGAAACAAATCCATCCATCAACAAATCGCCATGATCAATAATAAAAAGTGAAAAAAATCTACCTTTCACTTTAGTTTTCACTTGTAAACGATGCTGGATCTTGTGCATATTTCTCTCCTGATTCAGATGAGGCGACTTTTTCATTAGAGATAGAAATAGTATGGATTATGGACTTTAAACTGGAAGCTATGGCTTTAAGTTAAAAATGTCTTAATGATGGATTTGGATCTGTTTCACAAGATGTTAATTGATGGACTGGAGTGGTGTGGATTACTTGTGGATTATTGTGATAGCTGTTTGGACTCTCGTTCTGACGGCACCCATTCACTGCAGAGGATCCACTGGTGAGCAAGTGATGTAATGCTACATTCTCCAAATCTGTTCCCGTAAAGAAACAAACTCATCTACATCCTGGATGGCCTGAGAGTACTTTTTGAGCAACGTTTTTCATTTTTGGGTAATTTATGGATTTAAAGTGTATTTTACTTTACTATAAATAAATTCAGCCAGTACGCAGTAATCATGTTTCAAAAACAATAACATTATTAAATTACATATAAGACTGTATTTAAATGGTTCAGAAATCACTCTTAAATTCAAGTTATTGCATTTAAAATAATAATACATTTTCATTCAGTTCAAATAATGTGGCCAAAAGCATGCAGTTCGCACTTAAGTATATTATTTAAAAGTATATTATTCTGATAATAAGTATTATTTTTAAAAGTACTAAACTAAAGTGTTCTGTTTCACAAAGTATCGGTGTACTTCACCGCCAGCATGTTTAACCTCACATTATGGGGCAAAACACATCATTCTCTATTAATGGCTACATATTTAGGAAATCAAATTTGGCAAGAAGCATATCACAAATATTGCATTACAAATAGTTAAAAAAGAGTATATTTGATTTTCGATGAATATAATCTGGAATTATCTAAAGAGAAAAAGACCCGTCAGTGTGTATAAACAGCAGCCTGCAGAGCTGCTAACAATAGCGGGATGCTGCTGCTGCTTTATGAACACCAGCTGTTAGACTCCAGCTTATTACTCACCTCCTGTGAAAGGCATGTTGGCATGGCAACACTCCCAGCTCATCTTTCACCTTAAAGTCCTCCAAGCACACGGCACATGTCTGCTGTGGAGAGACGTCACGCACCACAGGGGTGAATGAGGAAAAGTGAAAAAAAGAGTGGAGAGACATGGGCGGAAATAAAATAACTCTTAACAACACAGTAAAAAACACATCTGATCATGGGGTTCAGAAAGGTTCACTGGCTGCTTCTGCAGTGATTACATTTGGGGACACTTTAGTTTGGGAGCAATTCTAACCATTAACTAGCTGCTTATTAGCATGCATATTACTGGCATATTGGCTGTTTATTAGTACTTATAAAGCACATATACATGCTGTATTCTACACAACCATATTTTAGATCCCTTCCCATAACTAAACTTAACAACTACCTAGCTCCTAATAAGCAACAAATTAGGCCAAAGCCAATGTTAATAGTTAGTTAATAGTGCTAATTGGTCTCCAAACTAAAGTGTGACCATATATTATTTATAACATTGTGGCATTACTTCATTTTTTATAGCGCACAAACACAGTAGTACTGGTCAAAAGGTTCAGATTATTTTAGGCTTATGTTCACCAAGGCTATATTTGATGTATATCAAAAATACATACAGTAAAAATGTACAGGTCTGGGAATTCCTGATATCTCCAGGTTTTTCAGGACAATGGAAATCCCAGTATTGGGAATGTAGACAGGGCAGTTTCTTACCTCATGAAGATTCAGCTTCTTTGGATCTCCTTTTAAAATGACCTGCATTGCCCATATGCTAACAGTTAGTACAATTAGCCTTGATTAACATTATACTTAGAAAAAACAAAATGATAAAAAGGAAAGAGAAGACCTCTTTAATGCATGCTTACTCTCTCTTACCTCTCTGTATCCAAAGCGTTCACTTTGGGCTTGATGTCTCAATTTACTATTGATGACAAAAGAAAATATAAAGCACACAGTAACTATAAAATGATGATAAATGCATAGCTGTTTATATAATTCACTCAATTTTCAGCATTGTTATTATAAATTGAGTCACAAATCAAAATGATCTCTCTAGCATACAGTAGCTTGTATTGCAAATAAACAGGAATAGGGAAAATTGCATTATATACATTTCACCTCCTCCACCATCTTTTTTCTAATTCTGACTCATTTAAACACTTTCTGCATTGTTTGGATACAAAGCCAAACAAATGAGTTTAACATCAAGAGGTTTTTCACTGGTGTGTGAACAGTATTGAATACTAATGAATACATGGTGAGAGTGATGTATAAATAATGTTATGATGCTTCATGAGAGCATGGTGTAAAATGAAGATCAAGCTGATTGTGTTTAAAGTTTTAAAGTAAAGTTTTGCATATTTTCAGTGCATGAAACACTGAAACACGATTTGTAATTTAGAAAAATGTAAAGTCTTGGAATTATGTTTTCCAGTAGGATATTTGGCTAATAGAACTGACTTTAATGATGTCTGTAATGAACTGATGTTAGCGGTGGTCTCTCTCTCTATGTGAGGAAAGCGATTCAGGATCAAATCAAACTTAGTGAGACTGAATCTGTAACATAGACACAACAGAATGAATCACGGTGATACACGCAGGCGTGAGTCATTTTCAGAGCTGGGACTGAAATCATTTTTACTGGCGAATCACTGATTTGCACGGCAGTGTGTGCTGGTCACGACGCAAGCTCTCGAGTCTGAACACTTGCTCACACACGCCGCTCTTCAAGAGCTTTCATTTGCATTTGACATGATTTACATGCTGTCCAATAGTCAAGAGTCAGCTATATAGAAGTCTTCTGTCTGTGCTTTGTAAGGTATATACTATACTTCATTTTGCAATTGTTTACAACAAAAGACAGATCAAAGACAGGAAAAAGACGAAAGAAAGAAAGAAAGAAAGAAAAGAAAGAAAGAAAGAAAGAAAGAAAGAAAGAAAGAAAGAAAGAAAGACAAAAAAAGAAAGAAAGAAGGTAGATGAGGAAAGAAAAGAAAAGAGAAATAGGTAGAAAAAAGAAATCAAAGAAAAGAAGAAAGGTAGGATAGATAATAGAATAGGATAGAATTGGACAGGAGAAAAGAAAAGAACGGTCAGATAGATAGGGAAAGGATAATAAAAAGAAATAGGTATAAAAGACAAAAGAAAGAAAGAAAGAAAGAAAGAAAGAGAAAGAGAGAAAAAAGAAAGGGTGGGATATTTGAGACAGTTTGTATGGGCCTGTAACACAATAGTTCCATTAATAACCGTGCTGTGACGTCTGTGTGAGTACCATCATCATCATCATCATCAACAGCACTACTATTTCCTGTAGACTTTCACCGCCGGCCCGTCTCACTATTGTTCTACAGTTAATCTATGATCTCATTAGATATATATGTGTGCAGGTCAACACCTGTGTGTCACGTGTGTGCGTGAGATCAGACTCACCTTATAAAATAGCAGCAGAATATGAGACTGAGTACGAAGACGAAAATGCCTGTGCCGAAGATCACCATATAGATATTGAGAGGAATGTCCTGGAAGGTGACGGATGGCATAGTGCAGGTCTTATTGGAGTAGATCAGTCCCAAGCCGCAGTAGCACCCTATACAGTGAAATCTCATCAGTAACACATTCAACATGAAAACAACACATCATTCAAACAGAACAAATCAGTTACAGGTCTGTAATGCACAAATATAGCTCTTCTCTCCTCTGACGACAGATTTGATGACTAATCTAACGGTGTTTCAGACTTGAGTCCACCTTTCGCTGGGTATAAACAGGAAACATTAAGGGCTTTCACTCAGGCTTATGTCTCGATTCTCTGTAAGAGGAAACGCAGGTGTGTTGACTGCTAACAATAAAAACGATATAAAAATAGATTTTAAATGAATTTAAAACAGTTAAGAATAGAAAGTGATTATACGTAGTGCAATCAGTTCGGACGTAGCACAGTGCTCATTCAACAAATGCACAGCTAAATAGATGAGTTTTGAGTCTGGATTTAAAAATGGCTAATGTTTTAGCACATTTGATCTCTTCTGGAAGCTGGTTCCAGCTGCGGCCGGCAAAATAGATAGAAGCTGACTCCCCTTGTTTTGTGTGAACCCTTGGTATTTCTAACTGACTCGATCCTAATGATCTGAGTGGTCTGTTAGGTTTATATTCAGTGAGCATATCTGCAAAGTATTTAGAGCCTAGGCCATTGAGTGATTTATAAATGAGTAAAAGTACTTTAAAATCAATCCTAAATGTAACTGGAAGCCAGTGTAAGGACCTGAGGACTGGTGTGATGTGCTCAGATTTTCTGGTTCTAGTCAGAATCCTGGCAGCAGCGTTCTGGATGAGCTGCAGCTGTCTAATGGTCTTCTTTTGAAGGCCGGTGAGGAGACCATTACAATAATCCACCCTGCTGGTGATAAAGGCATGAACAAGTTTCTCCAAATCTTGACTGGAAACAAAACTTCTAATTATTGCAATGTTTTTGAGATGATAGTATGCTGATTTAGTTACTACTGCTTTGATATGACTACTAAAACTAAGGTCTGTCTCCAGAATCACCCCAAGATTTTTGACATGATTTTTAGTTGTTTGACCCCTAGAGTCAAGGTAGGCATTCACCTTGAGAACTTCATCTTTGTTTCCAAATGCAATGACTTCAGTTTTCTCCTTGTTTAACTGAAGAAAGTTTTGGCACATCCAACTGTTAATTTCATCAATGCATTGGCAGAGGGAGTCAATGGGGCTATAGTCATTTGGAGATAACGCTAGGTAAATCTGGGTATCATCAGCATAGCTGTGATAGGCAATTTGGTTCTTTCTCATTATTTGACTTAGTGGGAGCATATACAGGCTAAACAAGAGCGGTGCAAGAATAGAGCCTTGTGGGACTCCACATGTCATGGACGTCCACTTAGACTTATGCTCTCCTATACTCACATAATAACCTCTCCCTTCTAAGTATGACCTGAACCATTTATGTACCATCCCAGAAATCCCGACCAGTTTTCCAGTCTCTGTAGAACTATGTTATGATCGACAGTGTCAAACGCAGCACTAAGATCTAGTAGTACCAGCACTGATATTTTGCCAGTATCAGAATTAAGGCGAATATCATTTATTATCTTAATAAGCGATCTCTCTGTGCTGTGATGCACGGAAACCAGATTGAAAATTGTCCAGGTATCCATTTTAATTTAAGTATTTGTTCAGCTGATTAAAAACTACCCTTTCAATAATCTTACCTATAAAAGGAAGATTTGATATTGGTCTATCTATCTTCCTGATATTATTGATCTTCTCAGAAAAGAAGGAAGTAAACTCGTTGCATTTGCTGTCAGAGAGCATTTCACTGGGAATCTGACTTGGGGGGTTTGTCAGTCTCTCAACAGTAGCAAAAAGAGTGCGAGTGTTGTTTAAGTTACTGTTTATAAGGTTTGAGAAGAAGGTCTGTCTAGCTGTGGCTAGTTCTACATTGAAAGCATGAAGGCTGTCTTTATAGATGCAATAGTGAATTTCGAGTTTCGTCTCCCGCCACATCCGCTCAGCCTTTCTGCATTGTCTTTTCATACTCTAAACTGCTGTTGATTTTCTCCATGGTGATTTCTGTCTGCCATTCTTCTTGCAGATTTTCATGGAGGAAATATCGTCAATAACATTCTCAACTTTTAAGTTAAATGAATCCAGGAGAAGATCAACAGAGTCTGCAGAAAGGCTTGGTGTTAAAGACATATCCTTCATAAATAGCGCACTAGTTAACTTCTCGTTAATGCATCTCTATCTGACAGAGACAGATCTAGATTCAGTGGTTACAGAGATCAATATATCAAAGAAAATACAGATGTGATCAGATAATGCTACATCCTTAATAACAATGGATGAAATGTTTAAACCTCTACCGATGAGTAAATCTAGAGTGTGTCCACGATTGTGTGTGGGTCCATGCACATGCTGAATCAGGTCAAAAGTGTTTAAAACAGTTATCATTTATTTTGTAGTTTTGATTTCTGCATTATCTATGTGAATATTAAAATCTCCTGCAATAGTAAAACAGTCAAACTCTGAGGAAATCATTGATAACAGTTCAACAAAGGCTGGAGAGTATTTTGGAGGCCTATAAATAATGATAAACAGAATGCGTGGAGCACCTTTCTGCACAATACCTAGATATTCAAAAGACAAGTACTGACCAAATGATATTTGCTTGCATTGATAAACATCTTTAAATAGAACAGCTCCACCTCCACCTCTCCTAACAGTCCTGCATTAGAATTTAGTTCCAGAATCGTGAAAGATTCATTTACATTTAGTCATTTAGCAGACGCTTTTATCCAAAGCAACCTACAAATGAGGACATTGGAAGCAATCAAAACCAACAAAAGAGCAACAACATGCAAGTGCTATGACAAGTCTCAGTTAGCCTAATGCAGTACACGTAGCAAGGTATTTTTTTTTTTTTAAATAAACAAGTAGATAGAATAGAAAGAAGAAAGCTAGTGCTTGTTTTTCAAGAAAAGCTAGCAGTTAGAGAATAAATATGCAATTGATAGAATTAGATCAAATAAATTTAGAATAGAGAGTGCTAGAGTTAGAGGGTCAAATAAAGATGGAAGAGATGTGTTTTTAGCCGTTTCTTGAAGATGGGTAAGGATTCAGCTGCTCGGATTGAGTTGGGCAGGTCATACCACCAGATGGGAACAGTTAATGAAAAAGTCTGTGAAAGTGATTTTGTGCCTCTTTGGATTGAACAATAATTTGTCTTTCACTTGCAGAACGCAAGCTTCTAGAGGGCATATAAGTCTGAAGTAATGAATTTAGGTAAAGGGCTGCAGAGCCAGTGGTGGTTTTGTAGGCAAACATTAATGCCTTGAATTTTATGGGAGCAGCTATTGGTAGCCAGTACAAATTGATGAACAGAGGTGTGACGTGCGTTCTTTTCGGCTCATTAAATATTAATCTTGCAGGAGCATTTTGGATTAATTTTAGAGGTTTAATGGAACTGGCTGGAAGACGTGCAAAGAGAGCATTGTAATAATCAAGTCTGGACAGAACAAGAGCCTGAACGAGGAGTTGTGTTGCATGTTCCCAGAGAAAGGGCCTGATCTTCTTAATATTATATAATGCAAATCTACAGGACAGGACAGTTTTAGTAATGTGGTCTGTGAAATTCAGCTTATCATCATTCACAACTCCAAGGTTTATGGCTGTTTTTGAAGGAGTTATGGTTGATGTGCTTAATTGGAAGGTGAAATTGTGATGAAACGATGGGTTTGCTGAAACCACAAGCAGTTCTGTCTTGGCTAGGTTGAGTTGAAGGTAATGGTCCTTCATCTAGCTAGAAATGTCTGTTAAACATGCTAAGATGTGAGCAGGATGATTCACCCAGCAGAATCCAGTGACCCTTTGGACCATCCATTGTGTTTAACTGAATGTACACTTTTAGTGTACTAAAAAACTGTACTTGCAATTAATTTAACTGAAATAAAAGGCCACTTAGAGTTTATGTCCATAACTGTGATCGAACCACAAACACATCAAATCTGTTTTGGTTTCAAAACTGCCTTAAAGGGATACTTCACCCAAAAATGAAAATTACCCCATGATTTACTCCCTCTTTAAGCCATCCTAGGTGTATGACTTTCTTCTTTCAAATTAATATAATCTGAGTTAGTTTAAAAAAATTCCTGGCTCTTCCAAGCTTCGTAATGGCAGTGAATGGGTGTAGAGATTTTGAAGCCCAAAAAAGTTCCTCCATCCATCTTTAAAAGTGCTCCACACGGCTCTGTTTTAAAAAAAAAAAGGACTTCTGAAGCGAAGCGATTGGTTTGTGTATGAAAAACTCAATCTCTAAACTGTAATCTCTAGCTTCCGCTACCTGTCATACTCACGTTCACGAGAGAGCGGCGTTCCAGCGGATGATGGAGGACGTCGGTGTAGCGTAAGCTCTGGTGAGAAGTGACGAACGCGAATGCACAGAGGAGAGAGGAAAACAAAACTCCGGTCACAAATTTGAAGTACAAAATTATGATTTGTAAAGAAAAATGTCGGAAGATTTCGATGTAAGCCAAGATGAGACTGGTTTTCCTTTGCTATATAAAGGCTATACAAAGGAAAACAAAACTAGGTTCTCACGAGACTATTCTCACTGGAGCTTACGCTACACCGACGACTCGTAATTCGCTGAAATGCCACTTTCTCGTGAACGCACGTACGACAGTTAGAGGAAGCTAGAGATTACCGCTTATAAAGTGTGGAGCAGTGTGGAGCACTTTTTATAATAATAATAATAATTTGTTAAATTTACATTTACCCTTCATTTACTGCAATTATAAAGCTTAGAAAAGCCAGGACATTTTTAGTATAACTCTGATTGTATTCATTCGAAAGAAGAAACTCATTAACACTCCTAGGTTGGCTTTAGGGTGAGTGAATCAATCATGGGGTAATTTTCATTTTTGGGGCAACTATCACTTTAATTCTTTGTGGCATATATTCAAAAGCTGCTGGACAGTTTGCCAATCCTGCACATTTCCGCAGAATTAGGCTACTTTTACACTGTTGCTGTGGATTGGTTTTTAGTCTGCAAGTTAAAGCAAGCTCACGGAAGGTTATTTCAACTGTCCGCTTTGAATGGCCTCTGCCCAAGAATCCATTTGACTGACAGGTTAAGCAACCAATCATGTTTCATTTTGTGCCGCGTCATGTTTAGGGGCGTAGAAATGACAGACCGGTGTGTAAAACTCTTGGACGTATTTTAAAGAGTCTATGCCACGAACTTTACATATTTCACATACTTTTGTAAACCCAACATTTAGTTCTAGTTCTATATGATATTCTATATCATCTAGATCCTGTAAGCACTCGTCACAATTGTAAACACGAAGGCTTTCTCAGGTCATTTGGCATCATGGCCTCTTTGTTTCCAGGCAGAACGTTAAAGCACTTGACACACACGCTGCCCAGAAATCCTGTATAATTCAACCAAGTGTTTCCCATTTTGTGAGCCATATGCAGTGTTGGGGAAAGTTACTTTTAAAAGTAATGCATTATAATGTTGTGTTACTCCCATTAAAAAATATATAATAACATTACGTAGTTACTTTTTATGGGAAGTATTGCATTACGTTACTTTTGAGTTACTTTTTCAATCTGGACAGGACTTGCTTATTTGTATTTAATATAAAAAGTTATTATTTTACAAATGTAAAAGCCCTTTCACAACAAAAGTGAAATGAGTTTGCATTTGACTGTTTTTATTAATTTTGAGGAATACTCAATCTGTTTTTGTGCAGATGAGATGAGTAAATACATACATGTTCATATTTAGTCTAGAACTACAGTAACATCATGTTCACACAGCGCACACAACCTCTGTATTTACTCCTGATTTCTCTCAACATGGCAACACGAGAGTTGTCAGTCAAGATATGGGAAACAACCTAACTGGCGTTACCCAGATATTTCCTTCTAAATTAAAAAGTAATGTGTTACTTTGCTAGCTACTAAAAGATCATCTGATTACGTAACTCGTGTTACTTGTAATGCATTACCCACTAACACATAACACTTGCCATATGTATCAGACTTTTAGCCGACGGTGTGTGTGCGTCACGCACACACTGCGTCTGAGGCTGTGACTAGGAAAACAATAGAAAAAATGTGATTAGCAATGGGGCTAGTTTTGTTTTACAGACCTGGCAACCTGGAAACATTCCTCAGTGATTTTGGTCCATATTGACATAATGGTATCACGCAGTTGCTGCAGATTTGTCGGCTGCACATCCATGAAGCGAATCTCCCGTTCCACCACATCCCAAAGGTGCTCTATTGGATTGAGATCTGGTGACTGTGGAGGTCATTTGAGTAAAGTGAACTCATTGTCATGTTCAAGAAACCAGTCTGAGATGATTTGAGCTTTGTGATATGGCAGCGTTTTCATGATCAACAACAATATTCAGGTAGGCTGTGGCTTTAAATTATGCTCGGTTGGTACGAAGCGGCCAAAAGAGTGCCAAGAAATGATCCCACATACCATTACACCACCACCACAGCAGCAGCAGCCTGATACTAGTAGGATGGATCCATGCGTTCATGCTGTTTACACCAAATTCTGACCCTATACCATCCGAATGTTGCATGCTAATTTTTTCCAATCTTCTATTATATTTTGGTGATTCAGTGTGAACTGTAGCCTCAGCAGTGGCACCCGGTGTGGTCTTCTGCTGCTGGAGCCCATCTGCTTCAGGGTTCGACGTGTTGTGTGTTCAGAGATGGTATTCTGCATACCTTGGTTGTAACGAGTGGTTATTTGAGTTACTGTTGCCTTCCTATCATCTCTAACCAGTCTGCCCATTCTCCTCTGACCTCTGACATCAACAAGGCATTTTCGTCTACACAACTGCTGTTCACTGGATATTTTCTCTTTTTCAGACAATTCTCTGTAAACCCTAGAGATGGTTGTGTGTGAAAATCCCAGTAGATCAGCAGTTTGTGAAATACTCAGACCAGTCCGTCTGGCACCAACAACCATTCCACGTTCAAAGTCACTTAAATCCACTTTCCTCCCCATTCTGATGCTCGGTTTGAACTTCAGCAAGTCGTCTTCACCACATCTAGATGCCTAAATGCATTGATATTTGAATAGATATTTGCGTTAATGAGTAAAGTGGCAGGTGAGTGTAAATCCTACAAAATCGCTTTTTTTGTGTGTTTTAATCAAATTAAATGAGTGTTTTTAAAGCCTATATTACATATGAAAGCTATAAATGGTCACATTAAATATTTGTTTGTTGTATTTTTCTTCAGTTATCTCACATCTGGTTGGTCACACTTTATTTTAACGTCCAAATCTCGCTATTACAAACCATTAAATACGACTTTTGTCTCAATTAAATCCTAATTTGCTGATAATGAATTAATTAATGGTTAGTAAGGTAGTTGTTAAGTTTAGATACTGAGGATTAGAGATGTGGAATATGGTCATACAGAATATGTGCTTTATAAGTACTAATAAACAGCCAATATTTTAATAACAGGCATGCAAATAAGCAACTAGTTAATAGTGAGAATTGGTCTCTGTACTATAATCTTGACCCCCATTTACTGAAATTATAAAGCTTAGAAGAGCCAGGACATTTTTTATATAACTCCGATTGTATTCCTTCGAAAGAAAAAACTCAAAGCAGCAAATCGTCATATTAGATCGATCATATGACACTAAAGACGAGTACTTATGCTGAAAATTCAGCTCTGCATCACAGAAATAAATTACATTTTACAATATCTTCAAATAGAAAACAGTTATTTTAATATTTCAAAATATTGCTGTTTTTACTCTATTTTGATCAAATAAATGATATTGCACAATGGTAGTGTAAAATATCAAAGCGTTAGGACATAAATCAAAGATGTTTCACTTATATTCATAAATGTTGGGCTTTGATGATAAACAAAACAAAATGTGCACATACGTTTAATTTTTTTGTAAATATTTGTACTATATCTCTTAAATTACACATAAAGGGTTGCTTTTTAAATATGAACTTGTATCTAATTATATTTTTGTAATATTCATTTACTTATTTTTGTTATATCTGCATACTTTGGTCCAAAACAATCTGTATAGACATTAAATACAATGCCAGAAAGATTTTTAAAGATAAAATATATGTATAGCATTATATCTGTAATTAGCACTGGAAACTGTATATTACTGTGACTTTAAAAGAAAAGTAAGGAAAACAGATATTGGACCTGATGAATGATTCAAAGCTCTCCGACTTCTCAATTATCAAGAGGTCCCATGAGTCGCTTCTACACTTAAAGTGCAATTAGAATGCTCATTGAGTCTATTTTCCCTCAGAAGCACTGGAATAATCACTGATTTTGAGCAGCTGGCTGAAAGGAAATTCCACCAAGCATTGCCACACCATTCCACAAAACACACAGCGGGACATTGCATTCTTAAGTAACACATCTGTGATCTGTGATTGGACGAGTGCCCGTATAACTTCCCCACTTGCTGTGTTCACATTGTTCAGGAGCAAAAGTGCCTAAAGCACTCTGCTATTAATAAATAGGTGCCTGTGGTTTATCAATTGTAGACCTTCATTATGCTCACAGGCATGTGTTGGCTGCTTGTACAAAACAATCAAGAAATTGAGGACATTTCATCAGATTATAAAGAAAATATCTAAAACACAATGCTTTAAAAGCTAGTCTGATGTTTATTATTTTCATAAACCATGCACAGGAAATAATTAGCCATTTTGTGTTTCTCCATGACCTACTGTATACTCAAGATGTGTATACAATTCACAACACAAAGCATGTTATTTAATATATTTACCTGTTTAGCGTGTAATACAAAAAGGAGTAAAATAACACATTTATTGCATTTTAACAAGCTAAATGCAGATTTTGTCTTTGTCCTTGCACATTCAACCCTGTTCTGCTGGAACATTTTCCTATTTAAATACAGCTTGAGCTCTCTGATATCATATGTCAAGTTTTTTTTTTACTTTTTTGGACCTAACTATAGAAAACGAATAATTCCAAGGATATTGAAAAATATATTATTATTAGAAAAAAGTAACCCTTTTATGTATGTGCAACTTTAGATACACAAATCTTCATGAACTGAACTTTTGTTTTGTTTATCATCAAATGCAAACAATAATGAAATATAAGTGAAACACCGTTGAGTTATGTTCCAATATGTTGATATTGTATGTTACTCTTTGGGTCGCCAAGATTTGATAATGTTTTTTTTAATGAAATTTATTTTGCTCACCGAGGCTGCAATTAATTGATAATAAATGCAGTAAAAATAATATTGTGAAATATTATTACAATTTAACATAACTGATTTATATTTTAACATATTTTAAAATGTAATTTATTCCTGATGTTAAAGCAGAATTTTCAGCATTATTACTCCAGTCTTCAAAGTCACAATGTCACGAGATTCAACAAATAAAAACCAATAAACACCGGCGATTTCATTTCTGCTGTCTCTGTCAGCTCTTCACAAGTTACCTGGACCAACGGAAATCAATAACATTGTCATTTAACATCATTTCTGCTCAAAGTGAGACTTGTCTGCCTCAAGAAGAGTCGTGCTTCCTAAGAGGGAAATCGATAGCTGTAGTCTCAGGCTCACACTCCCTGCTGACAAAACAACTGATAATGGCCTCAAGAACCTCAATAAAGCCTTTTTAATATATTATTGATATAAAATAGGAGGCTTTTCCCCATTCCAATTCTTCTGTTTGATGTGTAAATATTACCAAATGCTGGCAGATGATCCCAGTTCTTTATCAATGAGCTATTTTCCCTGTGCTTATCTAATCTAATAAACATATCATCTGTTGCTTTTTTCCCTACACAAAGTTTATATTAAATGTTTTTTAAATATTTACCATAATGTTTTTATTCATTATTTTATATTTTATAATGTATAACTAATAGTTAAGCATATATTTAACATACTAATTAAGCATAATAATTTAGCATACTTTTAACAAGAGAAATAATATATTTTATAGAAATTACTTAAGTGAAAATGTAATGTAATATTTTCAGACAGGTATTTGCAACTAAAAGTTTTATAGTTTCAGTTTATATTAAATGCAATTATTTGAACTTACTGTATGTATGACTTAAGTACATCTTTACCTGCAATTTGATTATTACTTCTTTTGTCTTTGAAATATGGTTAACGTGTGCAGTTGAATGTACTGACAATAATTTATGCTAAACTAAAATATAGTTTAATGTAATTTCTATTGAAAGTTTTGAAAGTTGTATGTGATGTATTTAAATATACAAGTAATTACAAATTTTAATGATGATGTTAACATTTTCAATGCATTTAAAATATATTAAATTTAAATGTAAATAACACACTACAGTTGAAATTATAATTCAGTACTTTACATGTGATTCAGCATGTTAGTTAGTGTATCAAAATAACTTATTTAAATTATGACAAAAGGTGATTAAAAGACAATGATTTAAAATGTACTGGCATTTACAATCCGAATTCAGAAATGTTGGGACATTTTTTTAATTGGAATAAAATGAAAACTAAAAGACTTTCAAATCACACGAGCCAGTATTTTATTCACAATAGAACATGAAACAAATATTAAACTGAGACATTTTACACTTTTATCCACTAAATGAGCTAATTTCAAATTTGATGCCTGTTACAGGTCTCAAAAAAGTTGGCACGGGGCAACCAAGGGCTGAAAAAGCAAGATATTTTGAAAAGATTCAGCTGGAAGAACATCTAGCAACTAATTAATTTAATTGACTTCAGATCTGTAACATGATTAGCTATACAAGTATGGAATTATATTTGTGTCAATAAAATGAGCGTCACTTTATAAAAATGAGCGTAGCTTTATACAAGCGAGCGTAACTTTTCAGAAACGATCAAAAATATGCCATTACAAAAAGAAAAACACAATGAAAGCGAAAAAAATTACTCAGTCGCACAAATTTAACATGCTCTTCAAATAGGCTTCATTCTTTGTTAATGATTTTCATAGATTCGTTTCGCAAATCGTGGATTCTGAATCGTTGCCACAGATTTCGCTTCGCTTAGCACATTTTCGTTTGCTGTTTTGGCACAAACCTCTCGTGAGGCGGGCTTAACAGCGATCCATCTGATTGATTAGCTAGTGAGCTTTTGATAGACAGCTGCTCTCTGACCTAGAAGTACAGGCGTCATTGGCGCGCATATTGGAAAGCTGTCGCGGTGATTTGTTTATGTCGTCATGCTTGGTTTGTATTATATTAAGTATGTAAATAATATTTGACCTTGATCGTCTCAGTCTGTAAAGATGAGCTCTCAGGAGAGACACAGGCGGGATCATCGTCCTCCTCAGTTTGTCCCTCAAGGCAGCTTGAAGTAAGGTTAATCAATAACATCGATAAAAGTTTTATTCATGTACAGTGTGCAACAGTTCGTTCTGCGGGTTATCAGCATCTGGAGGTCAAATATTATTTACATACTTAATATAATACAAACCAAGCACGTGTGCACACAAATCACCGCGGCTTTCAATATGCTCTGTACTTCTGGTCAGAGAGCAGCTATCAAGCTCACTAGCAATCAGAGTGGATCGCTGTTAAGCCCGCCCAAAACAGACAAATATAATTCCATATACAAGAGATGTCTTGTAGAGGCAGAGTCTCTCAAAAGTAAAAGATGGGCAGAGGCTCTCCAATTTGTGAAAGAGTGCATAAAAAGATTGTGAAATACTTTAAAAACAACGCTCCTCAACGTCAAATTGCGTCTTCAGGCCCTCAGACGATACTGCATCACTCATCAGGATTATTCTGTCATTGACATTACTAAATGGGCCCAGGAATACTTCCAGAAACCACTGTCAGTAAAGATAATCCGCCGTTCCATCTGCAGATGCCAACTAAAGCTTTATCATGCAAAAAGGAAGCCATATGTGAACATGGTCCAGAAGCGCCGTCGTGTCCTGTGGGCCAAGGCTCATTTAAAATGGACTGTTTCAAAGTAGAAAAGTGTTCTATGGTCAGACAAGTACAAATTTGACATTCTTGTTGGAAATTACGGACGCCGTGTCCTCAGGGCTAAAGAGGAGCGAGACCTTTCAGCATGTTCAGTTCAGAAGCCAGCATCTCTGATGGTATGGGGGTGCATAAGTGCATACGGTATGGGCAGCTTGCATGTTTTGGAAGGCACTATGAATACAATGTAAGGTATATAAAGGTTTTAAAACAACATATGCTCCCCTCCAGATGAAGTCTATTTCAGGGAAGGCCTTGAGTATTTCAGCAGGACAATGCAAAACCACATACTGCATTTTACAACATCATGACTTCGTAGTAGAAGAGTCCGGTGCTGAATTGGCCTGCCTGCAGTCCAAATCCTTCACCGAGAGAACATTTGGCACATCATTAAACAAAAAATGCGTCAAAGACGATCACAAACTCTTCAGCTGTGATCCTTGGAGAGTCTTTGGCCACTCAAACTCTCCTCCTCACCGTGCATTAGGACGATATAGACACGTCCTCTTCCAGGCAAATTTTTTTACCTCTTTAGTAGATTGGAACCTCTTAATTATACCCCTGGATTTTCAATGCTTTAACTATTTTCTTACAGCCACTTTCTATTTTGTGATGCTCAGCAATCTTGTTCTGCACATCAGAACTACATTCTTAGGTTTTACTTTTGATGGATGATTAAGGGAATTTGGCCATTGTGTTCTTCATATTTATAATCCTGTGGAACAGGAAGTCATGGCTGGACAATATCATGCTTCAAGTCACCCTGGTGTGCTAAGAAATTTAAATATGAATGGGGATATACTTCAGAGATATTTTGCTCATAAGAATTTATAGGGGTGCCAATAACTGTGGCCAACATTCATTGGAGAAAAACATTTATTTCATCATGAGATTTTCTCCCCACTTCCAATTGTTTTACTTCAATGATAGGTTAGACTTTTTTGAGTGAATGATCAAAAGCATAAACAATGCAGATTTATTTTCACAGCCGCCTTTGCTCATATTTATCAAGGGAGATAATATTAGTGGAGGGCACTGTAACTGTCAATCTCCCTCGGTCTGGGGCTGCATGCAAGATCTCACCTCGTGGAGTTTCAATGATCCTGAGAACGGTGAGGAATCAGCCCAGAATTACACGGGAGGATCTTGTCAATGATCTCAAGGCAGCTGGGACCATAGTCACCAAAAAAACAATTGGTAACACACTACGCCATGAAGGACTGGAATCCTCCAGTGCTCGCAAGGTCCCCCTTCTCAAAAAAGCACATGTACAGCCCGTCTGAAGTTTGCCAATGATTCAGACGAGAACTGAAAGAGTTGTGGTCAGATGAAACCAAAATCCAGCTCTTTGGCATCAACTCAACTCGCAGTGTTTGGAGGAGGAGGAATGCTGCCTATGACCCCAAGAACACCGTCAAACATGGAGGTGGAAACATTATGCTTTTTTGTTTTTTCATTATGTTTTTTTGCTAAGGGGACAGGACAACTGCACCACATCAAAGGGGCGATGGACGGGGTCATGTACCGTCAGGGCCAGGGCATTGAAAATGTGTCATGGATGGGTATTCTAGCATGACAATGACCCAAAACACACGGCCAAGGTAACAAAGGAGTGACTCAAGAAGAAGCAGGTTTTTTGCTGTTATTCTGTCTCTCATTGTTCAAATAAACCTACCATTAAAATTATAGACTGCTAATTTCTTTGTCAGTGGGCAAATGTATAAAATCAGCAGGGGATCAATTATTTTTTCCCCACCGTGGGCGCTTCCTGTTCTCTGTCTGATATCAAAATATGCAGCAAGACATTTTCAATAACTTTAAATCCATCAATACCTTAATATTATTCATTGTTATCAAGTACATATTTATTTTACCTTCTCATGAATGTTTAATTGCCATTAAAATAATTATTAATTCAGAAATTACAGATCTGTCATTATTTACCTTCTTTCTTTCTTCTGTGGAACACAAAAGGATACAAGATTGTATTGGTCATGTTTGACTGTATAATAATAAAATGGCTGCTTTTTTACATAAAGCAGGCCCAAAATGTGCATTTCAGCTCTTTCAGAGCTTTTTTTCATTGAGTTTTACATGAAATATTAACAAGCCCACGAGATTACAGAGGGCTCTCATCTGTGAAGCGCTTTCAAGACAAATGTGGAATGACCTATAAATATGAAACAAGGGTGTGATCGAAATGTGTTAACAGCTCTCAATGAATCACAAGAATCTAGCAAGAATGAGATGTAAATTTGTATAAGATCTAACTATCTGTAGCAGATATAATTAGGTGAATGCCACAGCGTTCCTGTATTGGGAAAATATGAATAATCTATTGAGATATCTATTCTATCAAGCTGATTGTCCCTATTGTATCTATTCTATCAAGCTGAAGTGTCACAATCATGAAAAATCAGTTTGAGGTGACAATAAGCTATCAATCATTTCAGGCTTCTTTAATAGATGGTCTGTGCATATAACTTTTGGAGAGTGACTAATATTAACCTTTGTATTATATGAAAATATATATTGAATATGGGTCGATAATATTACACTTGTGTTTGTATATTCTAAGCTTTTCAAAAATACATTAAACATACAGTTATAAAATTATTAAATGCATCTGTTTAATAATACAAAAATCAGTATATACTTTTTTTAATGCTGTTTTCTTTCAAATTATTAGCAATGCTATTGTGTTATTATATTGTTTGTTGGAATCATTCATGTATTTATAATAATAAATTAATCATTTATGAAACATAATTTACTAAAATTCATTTTGTCTGCCAAATCAAAGTCAGTGCGGTGTAACTAACATGACAGAAGCCATTGTATAACATGACTATAAAACTATAAAACAGATCCCTTTAGACCAATAACTGCATGTCAATGTCATCAAGTTTGCTAAAAAATATTAGATATTTTGACCTTTTAATGAAAGTCAAATAAAGTAACTTACCTCCAAGAAAACATAATATACATTGCTATTATTATTATATATCCATGACTCAAAATGTATGATAGTTGTAAAAAAAAAATGCCTTGAAAAACACATTTGAAAACGTGGTACTGTTTTATACAAGCTACGTACGCTGTAAAAACTTTTACTGTGATCTACTCAAATTTTTGACACTTAAAAATACTGAGTCAATTTTAAAGTTGTGAAATCATTGAAAAATACTTTAAGAATCAAGTAATCCTAACTAAAAAAATAAGTAGATTAAAATAATTATATTAATTAATCTCGTAAATATCTTTAAAATCCTTAAGCAATCAAAACACACTAAAAAATTAAGTAGATTCAAATAATTAAACTTAGTAAATATAATTGAAATTCTTACCCAATGCAATAGTAATTCAATAGTAAATCAGAAACACTAAAAAAAAGATATTTAATGTACCTTCAAATGTCCTTTGAAGGTTACACCACTTGACATTTTTAGTAATAACTGTTTTTAAAAAGGTCTCAAACCAGTGTGGATACAAATATAACATTGTCTATGACCTGGCATGTGCGTTTCAAACTACATACTAAAAATAATTCCCTTTTTCGTCATTTTATAGAGCCTTATTTGTCATTGACCCATATAGCAACGTCCCATTGTTATGAACACGATGCTTGTTTATATGGACCCAGTCAACCCTTACGCTTTTACCTTCTTTCATTGTTTTAAGATAGCAGCCTACACAATCCTACGATATTTGAGGAAGGATCTTACCGTTGCACCACTGGAAAGGGTGCATCAATCCACCCGTGCGGCTCCTTTCTATGAAGGGATGTGTGTTTCTAAACAGAGAGACTGTCTGTCGCTCTGTCAGGCCATGCAGCACATCTGGATTCATCTAAACGCAGTCCTCACTCGTCTTCTAGCGATCTCAGTCGTTTCATCCGGTCAGGTAGTAAACACGTTCACATTCACGACAGTGACCGTTCGCACGCGTTTACGTCCGGGGAACAAAACACGTCCTTCGTGTTACATGTGACCGCGTGTCGTGGTTAAACAAGAACTAAACAAGAGCGAATTAAAGTCCCTCCCAGCCGGCGTGATGGGCACAAAACTGAGCCAATCTTCTCCAGCACACTTCTCCACTGTCATCTGTGACTCACATATGAAGACATAAACAAGACGGTCCTCTGGCTGTCATTTTGTACATTCATATGACATATTAAATATCATTATAAGCAAACGAAACAGAAATGCAATAGCGGTGTAGTTACAAATGACTAATAATAATCACACTTTCTGAAGAAAATTAGTTTTTCAGTGAGACACTTTTGGGTATGTTGTTGGTTGGCATTAGTCAGCCCACCCTCATGCCTAGTTCTGAGATATGACAGGGGCCCTCAAGGGCCGACAAAGAGCCCCAGTATTAAAAAGAGCTTCGCAATATGGTGGTACTGAGATATTTGAGGGGCCCCTAAACTGCCACTAGTAAAAAAGAATCCACCCAGCATGTCTCTACAATATCCTCATCCCGAGGGGCCCCTAAGGGCCTCAATACACAATGCTGCACCCCAGTGCCTCTGTGATGTTGTGGTGCCAAGGGGGTTGACTGGCTGCCACGCTCATTTCTGTTTTTCATTATTAAAGCATTTTATTTAGCCTTTGAAGATATTAAAATATGATAGCTGAATAGATATTTCATGATTTGTACAGTACCTTGAATAAATCTATTGTTTTAAATGTGACAAATAAAGGTTTTGGTGCACAATTATTATTTAATTATTCAGGAATAACACATGGCTTGTAGACAGAAAATCTTTATAAAATGTCATATTATAAATAATATACATTAAACAAACAATTAAGCATATATATATATATATATATATATATATATATATTAGGGGTGGGCATAGATTAATTTTTTTAATCTAGATTAATTTTGAAATTAATCTAGATTAATTTTGAAATTAATCTAGATTAATCTAGATTAAAATGGCTCATTTGAATTCTGCGAAGGCATTCAGAATATGTGTGCTACCCAAATAATGGCTAAAAGTAAGTCTTTGAGAACGGGTTTCTCAAGCCAGGTGGCGCTTTAGACCAGGGCTCATTTCCTGTTTCAAAATGCATCACAAACTGCTTGAAAGCTGTTCTACTATGATAATTGGTGATGAAAATAAACTATGTTCAATAAGATGTACTTGTGTTTACTAACTGTTTATTCAGTTAAGCGTGAATTGTGAACTGTAGGGATACACAAGAGGTCGTGATGAACTGTTTACAGTTTCCATTGGGAAGCTTCTTAAAAATAAATTTTCCTGAAGCAAACCCGGCGGCTTCATAGCTGCATCCATGTTTAGCACGTCACGTCTGATGTGGTAATTTCACAGTAACGTTAGGCATACACACAGGTTGAAGCAGAGGGTGACACGGAGTGAATTCTCAAGTTCATGAGACCTAAAGCGCATCCTGTTTGCTTAAAAGCGCAGCGTTTCGTTGTTATTCTGAGTGCACACAAATAAGCGTAGAGTCTTTACAGATTCGAAAGATGTATTAGGCTACTTTTATCTGTATGACCAAAAATAGCGGAGATTTTAAGAGCAAGTGAGTGCACGGAGCCTGTCCTGCAGCAAGCGCTTCCACACAAACACTTCAATAAGCACATTTCTCTAGGTTAACATCATATTGAGCGGCCATGTAAAGTTGCTACTACATACATCTTTCAGATGAAAAGCCATATTTGAGGTTGATGAATGATAGGTGGCGTTTGGATGTCCTGCCCGATTGTATTACCACATAGACCCGCCGTTAACAATCTGTCCATCACGGACTGCGAGCCTCTAGTTCGAAGACTCGTTCTACGCCCCCTACAGTGCAATTCGGCTAGGTATACATCCGCGCTAAAATATCAGGGTGAAAGTCATCATAGCTTGCGTAGTATAGACCAGCTCCCAACCCAACTTTGAGAATAGATTAGCGGCGATATTTTTTATCGCCGATAAAGAGTCTCACGTTAACGCAGCACGTTAACGCCCCATCACTAATATATATATATATATATATATATATATATATATATATATATATTATTACTAATATACTGTATATGTTCTTTAATATACCCTACTGTAAAATATACATAACATTTGTTATATATACATATATATATTTGACCCGCTCTGTGAAATCCAGGCTAGTCTCAAAATCTAATTATGAGATAACAAGCATCAAAGTTTGATTTCTACCATTAATTTCAATCATTGACATGACCTTAACCAGTCAATATTAAAGATGTAAAGGTTACATTTTCACAGATTATTCTTTACCAAATGAAGAATGATTTTGTTTGTAGAAAACAACAGATCACAAAAAAGGACTTTAGCTGGGTTTTCACAGAGGGTCACACACACACATATATATATATATATATATATATTTGTTGCAAAATAAATTCTATAGACTATTTTAGAAAACAACATGAGGGAAAAACAGATAGAATGTATATGAAAATGTCACAAACATGACAAAACTGCCCTCTTCTGGCACATTTTTATCTTTGAAGGAATTCAACATGTAATCATCTTCATAATTAATGAGCGTTATAATAAACACTGATTATTTAAATTGTCTCAGTTAAAACAACATTCCTAAAATGAGATGAGGTCCGTGGTGAGGTCTATTACAGTCCATTTGTCTGAAAAGTATTTTCTTTCTTTGTCTTTCTCAATGCCCTTCTATATTGTGTCTCTCAGAAGAAATAAGACAGTTCATACGCAGAGATATTTGCCACATACACAGGGTTGTAGGTGTATATGAGCGCGCTGCTCTCTTCTGCTGCTTCACTGAAGTGGTGGGAGCTTCTCCTTCCTGAAAACACACACATGCATTTGTTCATCCAAATTCATCCAAATGAGGAACAAGTAAACACATAAATAAGTAAGGTATGAGACTGCAATTACCCTCATTTACAAAGAATTCCGCCAGTAAGGACGACACGCGCACAGCATTGCTGGAGTGAGGAAAGCTGTAACGAGGGTCCCACTGAAAGCGGTTCACTTCTGGATGCCACTGTACCCCATAGAAAGGGTACTTCCTGCCTGCAGGCCAATAAACGTTTATTCACACGGTGTATGGGCGCTTGTATAGTGCTGTTTTAAATATGAAAAATGTCTGGTTTTGTTACCTTCCATGGTAGAAACAAACTCAAGGCCATTTTGTGCTATGTTTGTGGAGAGCACTGAAAAGAAGCCACTTAATTTCTCATTTCCCATGAATGCCTGAAAAGAGGAAGAGTTAGTAGACCTTAATCAGGTTAGACATCATATTGAATTTAACACGGAAGAAAACAAGTCTGTGAGGGATAGACTTAGTGTCTTTACAGTGGCACGTATAAAGGTCCTAGAACACATACAACTGTTAAATCTGTTTTATGTTGTTTTTTTATCAACAGAAAGTCTTTTGGAAAGACGGTTCATCTGCATGCTGTTAAACAACAGTACAATCCACTGAACACATTGTACTTCTATCCTTCACAGCCTAGTGTTTATGACATTACCTTGACTAATGTCCATTGCTCCTTGTTTGTTATTATGATTAGAAGTATTGAAATTAATATTGTGTGTTTATAAAAGATGTACCTCTTCGGTTACTCCATAATGGTGGAAATTTCCAGTAAGTGGTTCCTGGGACAATGCTTTACGAAGGTCAGATGGGAAGTTGGTAAACATACGACTGGATGAAGCTTCTGTTAATGGAAACAAATGTGAAAATGGACATTAGACACACACATACATACATACATACATATATATATATATATATATATACACACACACTGCCATTCAAATGTTTGGGGTTGGTATATGTTTTAAAGGGATAGTTCACCCAAAAATTAAAATACTGTCATTAATTACTTATCTTCGGAAAACACAAATGAAGATATTATTTATGGAATCTGAGAGCTCTGTAGACAGCAAGGATCCTTACACGAGACACATCAAGGTCCAGAAACGTAGCAAGGACACCGTTCAAATAATCCATGTGACATCAGGGGTTCAACTGTAATTGTCCGAAGCTACGAGAATACTTTTTGTGCAAAAACCTCCCAAAAAACGACTTTATTCAAATGTGTCTCCTCCTAGCGTCACCCTAGCACCATTTTGGAGAATATCCACTGGACGGAAACGGCGTACGCTCTTCTGTGTCAGCAACTGCGCCACATGGATATGTTGCTGACGAATGTTTTTTTTCTTTTGCGCACAAAATCTTTTCTAGTAGCTTCATAAAATTACGGTCGAACCCCTGATGTCACGTGGATTATTTTACCGATCTCCTTGCTACGTTTCTAGACCTTGATCATGTAAGGATCCTTGCTGTTTATGAAGGGTCTGAGGGTCTATTACGGGTTTGGAACAACATAAAGGGTGAGTAATTAATGACAATTTAGATTTTCGGGCAAACTAACCCTTTAATACTCTTAAAAGATTCTCTTAAGTTCAACAAGGCTGTATTTATTTGATCAAAAACAGTAATACCGTGAAATTATATTACAATTTTAAATAACTATTTTCTATTTAAATATACTATAAAATATAATTGATTTCTGTGATGCAAAGCTGAATTTTCAGTATCATTACTGCAGTCTGCATTTTCACAAGATGCTTCAGAAATCATTCTAATGTGATCATTTAGCATCAATTTTGAAATTATTTGTGCTGATTAGTATTTTTTGGGGACCCATGTTACTTTTTCAGGATTCTTCAATGAATAAAAGGTTAAAAAGAACAGCATTTTTTCAAATTAGAAATATTTTTTAACCATACAAGTCTTCAATATCCCATTTTATCAGTTTACCACTTCCTTGCTGAATCACAGTATTAGAAAAAATGCTGACCCCAAACTTTTGAATGGTAATGTATATTTTTCTTAGTTTGATGAACATTTTAATAATCTAACTTTAAAATTTCCACCATAAATGAACCTTTTATGGAATGTAAAGATGGAACTTCATGGAACCATTGATCCCGATAAAAAGAAAACTTCATTTTTTAAGAGTGTATCATCGGCAAAAAAAACAAAAGGTGGGCCATGTTACTGATCTTGACTACGCACATTGGCTACAGTATATATTTAGACTAAATACCTGAGGTGAAGTTGAGTGGATAAGTGACATTCTCTGCAGTTGTCTTACTCAACAGGTTTTCTCCAGCCACCAGCACCGTGAGCAGCTGAAATCCCAGGCATGTTCCCCAGATGGGAAAGTAATCACCCTCATCATTCGCCTGAGACCGCACAAAAACAACCATTGATCAGACTATTAGTAACGTCTTGCAGTTTATTTCCTTTCTTATTAGTTCCTAAAATAGCTTCAGTAATGGCACATGATAAAGTCTAACTGTTCCCATAAAATGTGATGATAAAAACATAATTTTATTAACAACTAATTATTCAGGATTAGCATTTCTCATTGACTGTAATTCCCTTACCTTAAGGGCCAGTCTGAAGTAAATCCCAGCAGTGTGAGCGAAGTCAGATGTCTCCAGATCCACAGCGCCTCCGATGAGAAGAAGACTGATTGAGAGACGGGGGGGGGGTTAGGTAAAAATTATCCTTGTATGTGAAATATTTGTTTCTGTAAGTTTCATTCAAACATGATGGGGAGGCTTTATTGCTGTATGGGGTGTAAAATCAGGTTTGCACAGAAAAAGATTTCTATTAGTCTATAAACTGGCAGAACTGATCAAATCTAGGTTACTGCAATCATCTCCAATGCTGACAGTGCATTACATAATGGCCATCAACATGGATCTGACAGCTTAAATAATGAATGATCATGTATGAATACATACATCAGGTAAGGTCATCATGGAAATCTGGGTGTCATGGACTTGTTCAGGTAATGTCAACACCACATTATAGAGTTTTGATAGAAAGATGGAGAACATACCCATTTATTGACCTGAAGATTTTTTCATGCACTGCCAAACTCTGGTTTAGCCTGTAACATGGAATGTGTTCATTAGTATGATTGTTGGAATAACACATTTTGTATATGGATTTGCTGATTAATTATTTTCTAGCTTGTGTGATTCACTTAAAATATATGGTTGTTGTTATTATTGATATGACTCGTCTGAATCAGTTCCTAGATATAGAACGTTTGGGCCAAAAATGGAGTTTGGAGATAAAACTTTGTAGCCTACATACATTTCAGAGAAAAAGAAATAGCCTAATTATGAAATAATATCCCTAAGTCCTACTTAAGTGGGTCAAAAAGCACTCTTAACTGGTTCAACTAACTGTATTTAGCGTAATAGAGGTCTAAATGTAAAATATAATACATTACGTAACATAAAGTGTCCTAAAACATTACATTAAGTTCACAAGTAAGTATATTCTGTTAAAACATTATTTCTGTAGAGTGTAGTCAACTTCATTTTCATTAGGAATCACGTGGTGTAACTTGAATCGATTAATCGGGTTTTAAACATGAACCGGAAACTTTAATGTGAACAAACAGACAGTACTTACCTAATTGGCACAACTCTAGCTCCCCGGATTCAATGTACTTCACATATGATGAGGGGATGTATGTCTTTCCAAACTTTTTCATTGACTCACTGTCAACTTCCTGCGTCAGAATCCCTATAGACAAAATTATGCTCGAGTCATATGCGCTTAAAGATTAGTCACACTCGCGTGTTCGTCCTGTTATTAAACATAAGAATACATTCAGTCTGTTAGCAAAACTAGAATTTAAATAAATCGAATTTTGCGTCAGAAGCTGAAGTGCACACATCTGCTTGACACACAATATGAGGGTAAGAGGTTTACCGATGACCGGTCTGTCGTTCTGAGGCTCGTTTCTCTGCGGGAGTTTAAACGGAGCGGCGCTGCACAGAACTACAACACACGCGCACACGAGCGCACTGAAGCCCATTCTGACCACACACACACCGGTCCACAGAAAACCAACATATAAAACCTTCCCTTATATATGTTTCATATAGTATCAGAACTGAAAGTTATGACGGAAGTCATTAGATGGGCGGGGTTTGTACTTTTTGGAGGAAGGAAAACAATCAGTAAATACCGCTCGTGTCTGTTTGTTTGAGAAAATACTGAGTTGTTGTGTGAGTTGGCGAAATACTGCAGCCGCATTCTCCACACGCGAGACCAGAAGTTCCCGAAGCTTTTAGGAACTTGTATTTCCCAAAACGTTCTCACAGCCCGTGTTTACCACGAAGTGCAATGTGAAATATAGTGACATCAGCAATCTTGACCGGGATTATATAAGTTTATAGTCCACGAGTAACATTGGGTTTTCCACAAACCAGCTCTCAGAGCAACACAGTAGCAATGGAAATGATTCAGTTGATACTACTGATAATGCACCTGTATTGCATACTTAAAGTAAAAAAAAATCAATATGAATTTTAACTTGCATGTTGTTTATTTGGAAAGCCACATAAAAGTAAAAGTGTTTAATTATGAAAAAGTAGCCGCCGCAAACTTTTAAAATAGCCTAGTAGGCTATTTATTACGAAAACGATATACTTTGAAATATGTGAACTACGTTTTCGGACAGTTAGCCTGTTTTTGTATTTGCAATGCAATAAAAATGCATTAGAGTTTAAATGAATAAATGCCATTAGTTGAACGAGTTCAGTTAATGTGGCTGAATCTGATAGCTGAAGGCAAAGAAAACATCACTGCAGTAAATATAATAGGACTAGCAGGAAATCATTCAGCTGCATAAAGCACTGGCAGGGAGTCATAACAAAATAATGAGCTGACTATTTATAGGTCTCTTCATATGACTAATTATTTACTGTACAGTCCCTCTGAAACATAGCAGACGTCAATAAAAACATGATTGCACCGTGGGATGCAGTGCATTTTCATGACCCCATCATATATCTTAATAATATCTTCGTGTTGCTGTGGCTCAGTGGTAGAGCATTGCGTTAACAGTGCAAAAGCTTGTGGGTTCAGTTCCCAGGGAACACACATACTGATCAAAAATGTATAGTCTGAATGCACTGTAAGTCGCTTTTAAAGCATCTGCTAAATGCATAAATATTAATATTAATATAGTCAATAAAATATTAAATTAGTTGTGAAGAATTAGTGACTCCCTGTAGTGCAACAGGTGTGTTGAAATCACATCATATTCTTATGCAAATATGCGCTGATACAAAAACTAAGATATTGTGAAATATTACAATTTACATGTATTTTAAAATGTTATTTATTCCTGTCCCAGCAGGCACAAAACAGGCACACAATGTCATAAGACATTGATATTTGGTCAAATTTTGGTTGCGATGCTGGGTGACTAAGATTCAATGTAAATTCAACATCTAATGTCAATGTTAAATTGATGTCCAATACCGACGTCAGCTGACGTTGATGTTTTGTTGTTTTTAGGTTGTGTTACCAAAATCCAATGTTAAGTCAACGTCAAATATTGACGTCAACCCGATTTTAATTTTCAACCAAAATGCAACGTCTGTACGACGTCAACCTGACGTTACATAGACGTCTGGTGCCTGCTGGGGTGACGCAAAGATGCACTCCGGTCTCCAGTGTCACATGATCCTTCAGAAATCAATACACTGATTTGCTGCTCAAGAAACATTTGTAATTATCAATGCTGAAAACAGTTGTGCTGCTTAATATTTTTCTGGAAACCATGATTATTTTTTTCAGGATTCTTCGATGAACAGAAAGACAATAAAGGGAAGACGGGTGTGAATGTCACATTTGCCATGACTTCTCATAGCACATGAAGTGCCATTTACATTTATGCATTTAGCAGACGTTTTAAGCGACTTACAGTGTATTCAGTCTATACATTTTTTTATCAGCATGTGTGTTTCCTGGGAATTGGACCCACAACCTTTTGCGCCGCTTGCTCTACCACTGAGCCACAGGAACATTTCAGCGTCTTGTTTTTAAAGCTTTTATAAAGCCAGTGTCGTGTAGTACAGAGTCACAGTGCCATAAGCAAATCTTCATTCTTTAAATCAGTTTATGAAGTAGCAGCAGTTTTTATAGTTTTATTTTAGTGGATATAATCTAAGAAGGCTAGCAGATAATTCATTATGTATTCGTTCGCCTTAACCCTATGTTTTATTAAATTCAATATAGCATACACGTTTAGTAACACAATGAAGTCAGACTATGCGTATGTAAAATGTAAAGTGGATATACATGATTTGATCTATAACCCAGGCTGATTCAGTCATATTAAAATCACCTGAACAAAAGCAGTTCATTTAAATGTTTCAATCCAAAAGATCAGTCATCTGCAATAAAGGGAAGACGGCTGTGAATGTCACATTTACCATGACTTCTCATAGCACATGAATTGTCATTTCAGCTTCTTGTTTTTAACACTCTTATAAAGCCAGTGTCATGTAGTACAGTCACAGTGATACATAAGCAAATGAGCAAAAGTCCCTTCAAGAGGAGCATTTCTTTGTGATCATTCTTCAAATCAGTTTATGAAGCAGCAGCAGTTTTTAGTTTTATTTTAGTGATCATAATCTATGTAGGCTAGCTGATAATTCATTTTGTATTCATTCGCCTTAACCTTATGAATATTTTATCAAATTTAATATAACATACACATTTAGTAACACAAGTCAGACTATACGTGGATGTAAAATGTAAAAAGTGGATGTCCATGATTTGATCTTTAAAACCCCATTGATTCAGTCACATTTAATGAAAATAAAAAACTACATGAATATATTTGACTTGAACAAAAGCAGTTAATTGAAATGTTACCACATGAGGAGTATTTAGTTTATTTGACGACACATTTTGTTCCAGCATTTCTTCTGTCGTGTTGGAAGTTGCTGTGTGGTTTGGAAGTGATAGTGGTTAAATGTGCAGAGGAAAGGATTGAGGCAGACATTGACAAAAGTAAATGTTATCAACAACCTCCAGCCGGCATTACACACATTTTTAGTGCCTGTAAATCCGCTGCCACAGTTGTCAGTGCTGAACATTAAACAGGTGCAGCAGGTTTCAGAGTATATAAGACACCACATTACTGCGGCCAGCCGCGTCATCCTCATGCTGCTGTAGCAAAGATGCTATGATGGAAAACATCAACTAGCTCTGCTTGGAAAACAACTGTTTTGTCCAAAATGCTATTGCAATAATTATCACTCATAACAAAAAGGCGGGTCTACTATTAAGTTGACAGAAGTCATGCATACGTCACCAGAGAAAAGATCACAAGTAATCAAAAGTAGTCTGATTATATTACCTAAAATGTGTAATGTAATGGATTACATGGTAATGTTTTTGTCCTTTTAGACACTCCATAATATCCAAAAAGCGATGACTGAATATTACTCAGAGAACCCGTGTCCTAAAATGCAATAAAATATAATTATGCTGAACTTTTTATGATTACAAAAACAACCTCTACCGAAACTCACATCTGCAAGATGCCTGTCAGCACATTCCCACCACTAGGAAGCTGATTCAGGGTTTTAAAGTAATAATAATAAACAGGGAGGAGGAAAAAGGATACATTACTGGCACATTTATTAAATTAATGTTTAACTCAAACTCATATTTTTACAATAAATGTGTTATTTATTGTAACCCACAATATTTCTATTTGTAATAGTGTCTCATCTTGAAAAGACATTGAATAAATTCAAACAAATTTCCTTTAGCATACAGTATAAATATATTTCATTCATTCGCTCTGAGTTCTCCATCTGTGACAGTACACAGGAACATTTCCTCACAAACTGATCTACAGCATTGAAGAGAATCACTGGCGAATCACATCCGCTCCTCAAGCTCGGTTTTCCAGAAGAGTCTGGAAGTCAGGTGAACAAACCAACTTGTGTTTAATGTGTCCCAGCACAGACATGTCTCCCCTCCTGCCCTCTGTATTAACTGAGACCAGTTCCTACAAAAACACAGAAAGAATAACAGAAAAAAACAATGTTTTACAAACCTGAGCGCAAGTAATAAGACACATATGAAGAAACTAAATAGTGTATAAATTGCATTTAAAGATTCAAACCCAAAGTCCCATGATGAGTGCTGCGTCATTTGTCACCAATTTCATTACATTATTTAGCCTTTGGGTCTTCAAATGCTGTTATAACATCTTTATCCCAGCAGTGGATATTCCCCACCAACAGGTTAAAGGAATAGTTCACCAAAAATGAAAATTAGCTGAAAATGGACTTTAGCACTACATCACTTGCTGACCAATGGATCCTCTGAAGTGTGGGAGAATGGGAGTCCAAACAGCTGATAAATACATCACAATAATCCACACCACTCCGGTCCATCAATTAACATCATGTAAAGATAAACGGTGTTTGTTAGAAACAAATAATTTAGGTATTTTTAATTTAAACAGTTGCTTCTGGCCAAAATACGAGTCCATAATAATGATTCCTCCAGTGAAAAATCCCTTCCCAGTTGGCGTCTCACATCAAAATCACTTCTAGAACTGTTTTGAAATGTATTCACTTGTAATTGGTGTTTGATCTGTGCATATTTCTCTCCTGATTCAGACAAGATTACTTTTTCACTGAAGAAAGCAATTGAATGCATAGAGGACTCATATTTTAGCTGGAAGCAATGATTTGATGTTAAAAATGTGTTGATGAATTTGTTTCTTATAAAGACGCATCTTTTCGATGGATGGACTGGAGTGGTGTGGATTATTGGGATGTTTTTATCAACTATTTGGACTTTCATTCTGACGGCACCCATTCATTGCACAGTGATTGCACAAGTGATCTGATGGTAAATTTCTCCAAATCTGTTCCCATGAACAATCACTCTCATCTACATTTTCGATGGCCTGAGGGTGACACACAGCACTGATGAGCGTAACTGACCTGCAGGAAGGCACAGGAAGTTCCCAGGGCCACATCCAGGGTGATGTTACCCAGTATAAGCTGAATTTTGCCTGACTTCCTCACGAGCATCTTTCCCACCAAGCCCTCCTGTAGATCCTTAAGACAACAGGTGTTCTCATCTTGAGATTCATCCTGACAAACAAACATACACAGGAGAACAAAAAAACATGAGTATATGCAAAAACTGACATGAATCTGTGATCTAAACCTAGCCAGCGCCAACCTGAGTCTCAGTCTTCTGCATCATAGCCTGTCCGTCGCTCGACTGCACCTCTGTTTTGGTGGGCCGGACGTCACTGGTGGGCGGCTGGCCTGGCAGACAGTCAGGAAGCTGCATGAAGAGAAACTCCTCCTCTTTGCAGTGATTCCACACCTCCAGTAAATCAGGCAGCAAATCAGGTTTGGGCAAGGGTGGCAGCTTGAACATAGGCTCCGCCTTCTTCGGTTCAGGGATATCCGAAGGCTCCTGCTTGACTGAAGGAACACAGGGTTAAATTCTCCTCAATTCTGTGTAATGAATGCTCACTAAATATCTTTTTTGTGTCTAAATGTGGTCACATTAGCCAATTTTTGACCACACTTTAATACATTTGTGCCTTTGCAACGTTTAGTGAAGTTTCCCCTACTCTTCACTTCAGCTCCAGCGCTGTCTGTGCTCATCAGTTCAGGATCTGAGGAGGTCTTTTCTGATTTGAGAGTCTCCTCACTAAACTCCTCTTTGAAGACCCATCCCGACACGGCCAGCGGCAGCTGCACAGGACAGCTTCCTCTTTCTCCTCTCAGGCGAGGGTCATCCAGAAACTGCACACACAGAACCAAAGGCTTGAGGGTGGCTTATTTTTCATATTTAAGCAAGCATAAAAATAATAAAAACATGGTCCAGGACATATTTCACTCCAAAAACAGTGCAAAAAAGAAATTAAATTATATTTTGCAAGATAACTGTTAGGACAATTAAATTTTGCATCATGACTATCACGTTTTCCCCCATATTTATACCACATTTTTACCATAAGTGTAAAGCATCTGAACATTTATCTTTTGATTTATCTTCCTATTCTTTTCAGTGGTGTTTCTAATGATTCATTTACTTTTTTTATTTAAATCACCCATGAAAAAGTAGTACAAGAAATACTACAATGACGTATACTACACTTTAATAATAATACAAAAATTAATCTTTGTTTTTATTGTATTAAAGTAGTGACTAATGAATTCAATTAAATTATTATAAAATGAAAATGATTAAATTGAATTATTATAAAATGGAAAAGATGTAATTGACCTTAGGTAAGACTTATTTTCTTTTTGTAATTTCTTCTTTTGATTTCGGGTGTAATGCAAGCAGGTAAAGGTTCTGCACAAGTTTGATTTAATAAGTTAATAAGCTTCAGTTTTTGTAAACATACACTGTCCTTCTCAAGTTTGCGCAGGATTTCTTTAGTCTCCTCTTCGGTCTCTCTCTCCTTTTTGATGTTGATGATGGGTGAAGGGCCACTGTTTGTGGTTTCTCTGACATCTTCATATACACCTAATCAAATAAAACTAATTAAGACAGCACAGATACAAATGATAGGTCACAACAGAAAATGCTAATTATTTTAAATGTTAAATTTTAATCCTTATATTTGCCCATTAACATTCACGGTAAATGCAGACTACAATTCAAATGTTTACTTTTATTCAGAAAGGATGCATTAAATTGATCAACAGTGACCGTAAAGTTATTAAAAAAACATGCGTTTAAACCAAATGCTGTTCTTTTGAAAAAACTATTCATCAAAGAATCCTGAAAAATACATCATGGTTTCCACAAAAATATTAAGCAGGACAACTGTTTTTAACACTGATAATAATAAATATTTCTTGAGCAGCAAATCAGTACATTAGAATGATTTCTGAAGGATCGTGTAACACTAAAGACTGGAGTAATGATGCTGAAAATACAGCTTGGATATTACAGGTAATAATTTACAGGTGCATCTCAATAAATTATAATGTCGTGGAAAAGTTAATTTATTTCAGTAATTCAACTCAAATTGTGAAACTTGTGTATTAAATAAATGTAATGTTTACAGACTGAAGTAGTTTAAGTCTTTGGTTCTTCTAATTGTGATGATTTTTGCTCATATTTAACAAAAACCTACCAATTCACCATCTCAACAAATTATGGTGACATGCCAATCAGCTAATCAACTCAAAACACCTGCAAAGGTTTCCTGAGTCTTCAAAATGGTCTCTCGGTTTGGTTCACTAGGATGCACAATCATGGGGAAGACTGCTGATCTGACAGTTGTCCAGATGACAATCATTGACACCCTTCACAAGGAGGGTAAGCCACAAACATTCATTGCCAAAGAAGCTGACTGTTCACAGAGTGCTGTATCCAAGCATGTTAACAGAAAGTTGACTGGAATGAAAAAGTGTGGAAGAAAAAGATAACAACCAACCGAGAGAACCGCAGCCTTATGAGGATTGTCAAGCAAAATCGATTCAAGAATTTGGGAACTTCACAAGGAATGGACTGAGGCTGAGGTCAAGGCATCAAGAGCCACCACACACAGACGTGTCAAGAAATTTGGCTACAGTTGTCATCAGAGGCGTCTTACCTGGGCTAAGGAGAACTGGACCAGTGGTCCAAAGTCCTCTTTACAGATGAGAGCAAGTTTTGTATTTCATTTGGAAACCAAGGTCCTAGAGTCTGGAGGAAGGGTGGAGAAGCTCATAGTCCAAGTTGCTTGAAGTCCAGTGTTAAGTTTTCACAGTCTGTGATGATTTGGGCTGCCATGTCATCTGCTGGTGTTGGTCCATTGTGTTTTTTGAAAACCAACGTCACTGCATCCGTTTACCAAGAAATTTTGGAGCACTTCATGCTTCCTTCTGCTGACCAGCTTTTTAAAGATGCTTATTTCATTTTCCAGCAGGATTTGGCACCTGTCCACACTGCCAAAAGCACCAAAAGTTGGTTAAATGACCATGGTGTGCTTGACTGGCCAGCAAACTCACCAGACCTGAACCCCATAGACAATCTATGAGGTATTGTCAAGAGGAAAATGAGAAACAAGAGACAAAAAATGCAGATGAGCTGAAGGCCACTGTCAAAGAAACCTGGGCTTCCAGACCACTTCAGCAGTGCCACAAACTGATCACCTCCATGCCAAGCCAAATTTAGGCAGTAATTAAAGCAAAAGGAGCCCCTACCAAGTATTGAGTACATATACAGTAAATGAACATACTTTCCAGAAGGCCAACAATGCACAAAATTTTTTTTTTTTTATTGGTCTTAAGTATTCTAATTAGTTGAGATAGTGAATTGGTGGGTTTTGTTAAATATGACCCAAAATCATCACAATTAAAAGATACAAAGACTTACTTCAGTCTGTGTGCATTGAATTTATTTAATACGAATTTCAAAATTTGAGTTGAATTACTGAAATAAATTAACTTTTCCACGACATTCTAATTTATTGAGATGCACCTGTACATTTTAAAATACATTCAACTTGAAAACAGGTACTTTAAATTGCAACACAATTTCACAATATACCAGTGTTACTGTATTTTGTAATCAAATGCCGTCTTGGTGAGCATAACTGACTTTCAAAAACAAAAACTTACCAACCACAAACTTCGAAACAGTAGTGTATATATACAGTGGGGCAAAAAAGTATTTAGTCAGCCACCAATTGTGCAAGTTCTCCAACTTAAAAAGATGAGAGAGGCCTGTAATTTTCATCATAGGTATACCTCAACTATGAGAGACAAAATAAGAAAAAAAAATCCAGAAAATCATATTGTAGGATTTTTAAATAATTTATTAGCAAATTATGGTGGAAAATAAGTATTTGGTCAATAACAAAATTTCATCTCAATACTTTGTTATATACCCTTTGTTGGCAATGACAGAGGTCAAACGTTTTCTGTAAGTCTTCACAAGGTTTTCACACACTGTTGCTGGTATTTTTGCCCATTCCTCCATGCAGATCTCCTCTAGAGCAGTGATGTTTTGGGGCTGTCGCTGGGCAACACGGACTTTCAACTCCCTCCAAAGATTTGATCTGGAGCTCTGGAGACTGGCTAGGCCACTCCAGGACCTTGAAATGCTTCTTACGAAGCCACTCCTTCGTTGCCCGGGTGGTGTGTTTGGGATCATTGTCATGCTGAAAGACCCAGCCACGTTTCATCTTCAATGCCCTCGCTGATGGAAGGAGGTTTTCACTCAAAATCTCACGATACATGGCCCCATTCATTCTTTCCTTTACACAGATCAGTCGTCCTAGTCCCTTTGCAGAAAAACAGCCCCAAAGCATGATGTTTCCACCCCATGCTTCACAGTAGGTATGGTGTTCTTTGGATGCAACTCAGCATTCTTTCTCCTCCAAACACGACAAGTTGAGTTTTTACCAAAAGTTCTATTTTGGTTTCATCTAACCATATGACATTCTCCCAATCCTCTTCTGGATCATCCAAATGCTCTCTAGTAAACTTCAGACGGGCCTGGACATGTACTGGCTTAAGCAGGGGACACGTCTGGCACTGCAGGATTTGAGTCCCTGGCGGTGCAGTGTGTTACTGATGGTAGCCTTTGTTACTTTGGTCCCAGCTCTCTGCAGGTCATTCACTAGGTCCCCCGTGTGGTTCTGGGATTTTTGCTCACAGTTCTTGTGATCATTTTGACCCCGGGTGAGATCTTCGTGGAGCCCCAGATCGAGGGAGATTATCAGTGATCTTGTATGTCTTCCATTTTCTAATAATTGCTCCACAGTTGATTTCTTCACACCAAGCTGCTTACCTATTGCAGATTCAGTCTTCCAGCCTGGTGCAGGTCTACAATTTTGTTTCTGGTGTCCTTTGACAGCTCTTTGGTCTTGGCCATAGTGGAGTTTGGAGTGTGACTGTTTGAGGTTGTGGACAGGTATCTTTTATAGGGCTGTAACGATACACCAAACCCACGATTCGGTTCAGTATCACGATTTTTGACCCACGATTCGGTTCGTATCACGATTTTTTCGTGGGGGTGGGAGAAAAAAGAAAGATTTTAAAACAATATTTTTATTAAATAACATTTGAAAAATCTTTATAAACTGAACACCAAAGAACAAGATTAACTATGCAAATTATTAACAATATAAATAGTAGGGATGTGCATTTTAAGCAAAAGTAATATTCGATAATCGCTGGGTATTATTCGATTACTGAAAATCGCACCTAGTGCATGTACCCACCCACCCACGCACACATACACAGAGAGAGAGAAGAGAAACTATTCAGGCTTTTAATCTGTAAGATAACAATTTTATTAATTAGAGAATAGTCTATCTTAACCTGAGACAATTAATGGTCATAACTTATGATTGCTGAAACATATTAATATAACATAACCGAATGAGGCATTTATTAACAGAACAGTCCGTTGATTATCAACTGCTCATAAGGTTAGGACATTTATATTTTAAAAATTAGCATGAACATTCATAAAAAAAACGTAACCGTTTGATTAATTAATTAATGAATATTAGGCTTAAAACATTACGCTAAACAGAATATCATTCTTAAAACATTACGCGCTAAAACATATTTTGAACAACTTGAATGACGGCACTTATTATGTGAACATTAATTTTATCATCTGTCATAACAATAACCTATTTCATATAGGTTATTGATGAGCAAATCATTTATTTGAATTAGCCAGAGTTAGAGAGGTATGAAAGTTGTGCGTACATGTGCACCTGCATCTGCTGCGTCTCTCTCTACAAGCAATGAATGACTTAGTTACTTTAAAAAACGATTTTACCTCCTCATTGCAGAGAAATATAATGTTGCGAGTCAGTAGCCTATCGAAGCTATTTTACTAAGTAAAAGTTCCCGTGCTGTTTGTGCGCTGCGCGATCTCTGATATCTGTGCAATAATGTGTGTGCACGTGCGCCTATGAAAGCAGCGTAGCCTGCATATAGTTTTGGTTTAGCTACAAACTCGAGCCCGAAGCTATCCATTAAATATTAACGCGGCCCGAAACCCGAAAGGGAAGCAGACCTCTCTTGTGAACAGCCTGAATGACAGTGCTTATTATGTGAACATTATTTTAACGTCTGTCTTTATAACAATAACTTATTTCATATATTAAATGAACATGTTCACATACTCGGGAAGAAGGCGGAGTGCAATCTGTTCACAATTAGTCCGGGGAACTTTTAATTGAACTAGGGAATGAATATAGATCCCTGCAGTTTATCAGAATTCGCCGCCGAGTCCGACCAGAGCCCGTGTCTTTCTCTATCTCTCCCCAACATTATAAATCTGCTTTTGCGGCCATTAAAATAGTTCCGTTTGGTTTTTAAAAGCAAAGTGGTCATTCATTCGTTTAGTTTCTTTATTAATTTAATTCAGAAATATGATTGGAGCACGCACGCGATGTCCTTGAGGGGAAAATCTGTGTGCCACTAGCTCAACTTTTGCAGGCAGGCGTCACATGATTGGAAAGGTAGTCACGGGGTGTGTCGCGATTCTCCCTTATCACACCGCGACACAGGATCGTGGATCTGAGTGTCGCGATTTCGGTTTCATATCGCGTATCGTTACAGCCCTAGTCTTTTATACTGATAACGAGTTCAAACAGATGCCATTAATACAGGTAACGAGTGGAGGACAGAGGAGCCTCTTAAAGAAGAAGTTACAGGTCTGTGAGAGCCAGCAATCTTGCTTGTTTGTAGGTGACCAAATACTTATTTTCCACCATAATTAGCAAATAAATTCTTTAAAAATCCTACAATGTGATTTTCTGGATTTTTTTCTTCTTATTTTGTCTCTCATAGTTAAGGTATACCTATGATGAAAATTACAGGCCTCTCTCATCTTTTTAAGTGGGAGAACTTGCACAATTGGTGGCTGACTAAATACTTTTTTGCCCCACTGTACACCTGTGACTTAAAATCAGAACAAATTATTCGTCAGTATTTTAATATCATATTAATGAGTCTAGTGTCACTCACAGATATTTGAAAAGATCAGGGGCCGGTTGCACCAGCTGAACGTACACCCGGTCGCAAGGCTAGCTTGGACGTAAAAAGTTGTGCGTAGAATTTATACCTGTTGCACCATCTCGGCGTAGTGCTACGTCTGACACAATCTTACGCCTAGTCAGGGGTAGGTGTGAAGTGAAAACTTATGATTTGCTCGAACATTGTTAGTTTTTAGGATTCATGTCTGTTAGTTAATTATTACTGCAGACGTGAACTGAAATGTTTATGGTCTTGTCACGCAGGATAAACGATATCAATCGCGGAGCTTGGTGTTGACTATAACACTTTTATAATTTAACTAATAAAAAATATTTATATACAGCTTGTAATTATGCAGTAAAATATTACATATTATCTGGGTTTATTAAAAGAAATGTAGCCTACAATTCCACATCTTACTTGGAAGGACAGTTATGCTTGGAAATATTTCACATCTTTAATTCCATTCATTATCTTTGTAACATGTCTGCCATTCAATAATCGCAGTACGTTTTGTGCTTTGTTGCTTATAATCAGAAATAAAAGTATCCGATTTCAAATTCAGTCAGTTTTATCCCAAAATACAAACTATAAATGTGGTTTTCCAGCCACAGAAAGACGTCAGTAAAACCCAATGTCACATCAAGTCACATTTGACTACCTCAGGAAAGACATTCATTGTACATATAACCTCCAGCTAGAAGTAAAATTACTAGAGAGAAGCATTCATTATATTTGACTTAACCTGCCGCCTTTATTTTTAATGTTTGTTTGAAGAAATCAGGGAGACTATATAAAAATGCAGACTTGTTAGAAAATGTCTGGTGCAACCGGCCCCTGATTGTTAAGTTGTTTGGCTGTAAACAGCCTCGAGTAAGGCTAATCACTATATTCTTAGCAGAAGAGCTGTTCATCGTTATTAGCTGTAGCAGTAAACATTATTACTCATTTGGGTCATATTTGTATTCCTGCTCCAGCATAAAAGTAAAAAGCCTCTCAAAGGTGTGTTGCTGTGATTTCACTACATTAAGAGGTGCTGTAAAGCACAAAACAAGCATTACTGCTTTAATGCCATTTAGTGTCACTATTAACAAACTCTGGCTCGAATATCAGCACTCAAATCCTCCCCTGATGACCTCCTTTACCTTTCCTCTTGGCCATCATCTCTGCAGGACCCTGCTCAAAGATGGAATGTGACTGGATGACCTCAGGGCGACCTCGGCCCCTCCCTCGGCCGTCCCGCTGCCGACCTCGATCCACATCCTTCTTATCCCGTCTCGTTCTTTCATCAGTCTTTAATCTGCGGCGAAGTAAAACAAAAAACACCATCCTCACTTGTAAGAAATCTCAATACCTTCATAATGTCAACAATTAATTATTGACGATATATTGATGAATTGATGGGCAAAAGTGTCTGTCACTTACTCCTCTTTTGATTTGCGACCAATAATATTGGGCGTGAAGGTTTTCTGCAGGACAAACGAGAAGACAACACTATGAATTGCAGCATAATGCATCTGAAATGTCTTGTGTGGCTAATGTTCAGCTATGTACGTTACCTTTTGACTCCTCCTAAAGTGAGGTCTCTGGAGCGCATTGTGGGGAGGCGTCCCGAAGAGACCGAAGCAGGCAGCCGGCGACCCATCGGCAGCCCTCTGGCTCCCCCTACATGCGGCGTCCGTGGAGGACCACTGGGGTCACCAGAGCTCTCCATCCTCACTGACAAAAGAGGAGATGTTACAGCAAATGTCAATTTCGACATGTAAACTCCATGTGCTTTGAGAAAAGCATGTGCAAAACACCTATGTACAAATGCGTTTTATGAGAAACTGGAATCCGTTTGTTACCAAATGCTTGAATGCAATTGTCCCGTCCCAGTACAAAACATATAATGCTATAGTGCCGTTTGAACTTTTCTTCTAAAATGAGCATTTTTCTCAGGCTCCTATGTTTATGTTCAGTTATTTCACTTTAATAACAATGAAACAAATTATGAATTGCTATTAAAGTGAAATTACTGAACCTACACATAGAAGCCTGATAAAAATACAAATTTTCATTTTAGAAGAAAAGTTCAAACGGCATCTGAACTTCATATATATATATATTAGTGGTGGGCCGTTATCGGCGTTAACGCTATCGGGCGATAAAAAAAATATCGCCGTTAATCTATTCTCAAAGTTGGGTTGGGAGCTGGGTCTATACTACGCAAGCTATGATGACTTTCACCCTGATATTTTAGCGGATGTATACCTGGCGAATTGCACAGTAGGGGCGAGCGAGTCTTCGAACTAGAGGCTGACATTTTTCCGGGAATCCCGCGGGATGGGAAACAAAATCGCTACGAATCACGTGATTGGGACGGGAGAGGAAAATATTTAATCGGGAGTGGGCGGGACCGGGAATAGTAATGATACCCAACTTTACACACAAATATACCTTTTATATAAATAAACTATAAACTGTATATTTTAATTCTGAACTCAATTCTAGTTGCCCTGTCTCTGTATGCTCTCCTCCTGTTTGCTTTGGTGTGGCTGGTTAAGTGAATGACGCAGTCCGTGATGGACAGATTGTTAACGGCTGGTCTATGTGGTAATACACTCGGGCAGGACATCCAAACGCTCACCTATCATTCATCAACCTCAAATATGGCTTTTCATCTGAAAGATGTATGTAGTAGCAACTTTACATGGCCGCTCAATATGATGTTAACCTAGAGAAATGTGCGCTATTGAAGTGTTTGTGTAGAGAGTGGAAGTGCGTTTGCTGCAGGACAGGCTCCGGTGCGCTCACTTGCTCTTAAAATCTCCGTAATTCTTGGTCATACAGATAAAAGTAGCCTAATACATCTTTCGAATCTGTAAAGACTCTCGTTTATTTGTGTGCACTCAGAATAACAACGAACGTTGCGCTTTTAAGCAAACAGGATGCGCTTTAGGTCTCATGTGAACTTGAGCGAGAAACTTGAAACTCCGTCTTTGAAAAATATATCTATAGAGAGTGAAATGTCTAAAAATAAAAATAGAAGAAGATGGATGATTTACATGAAATTTAATCTGTGCAACACTGTGCATAAGATGGCTTTCAGTTCAATATAATAACAAAAAACGACATTTTGGGTTTTTATTCAACTAATAAGGTGGGCACGCTGTGATCTGTACTATATTTTTACTGTAATTGACAGTTATCGGCAAAAAAACAAAAACAACAACACGGGAGTGGGAGGGAATGGGAGTCATTCTTCCGGGAGTGGAACGGGACGGGATTTTCCCCCAGTTTTTTCGTGGGATTGGGACGGGAAGAGATTAAAGTTTGTGATGCATTTTGGAAACAGGAGATGAGCCCCTGGTCTAATGCGCCACCTGGCTTGAGAAACCCGTTCTCAAAGACTTACTTTTAGTCATTATTTGGGTAGCACACATATTCTGAATGCCTTCGGCAGAATTCAAATGAGCCATTTTAATCTAGATTAATTCCAAGATTACAGTGAGATTAATCTAGATAAAAAAAAAAAATCTATGCCCACCACTAATATATATATATATATATATATATCCCTCTCTGTGAAATCCAGGCTAGTGTCAAAATCTAATTATGAGATAAATCAAAGTTTGATTTCAACCATTAGTTTCCTTATGAGTTCAATTTTTGACATGGTCTTGGTCAATATTAAAGCTATGAAAATTACAAAGTTTCACAGAATGTTCTTTACCTTATGAAGGATGATTTTATGTAGAAAACCGTAAACAAAAAATTACTTTAGCTGGGTTTTCACAGCCAGAGTCACACTTTGGAGTGTTTGTTTTATGTTGGAATCTCCGTAAAAATTCCCATTAGGATAATTTTGGATTGGTTCCAATTTATGATTATTAGAGAAATTCTGCACAAATTGTTACCACAGTCGGATTTTTGGACTACGTTGATGACACGCCACGTTATTGTGTGAACATTGAGTCACGCACATATATTAATAACTATACTGAAGCACACATTTCCAGCAGACACCGGTATTTCCACGCTTCTGAACACATGGCGAGACAAACACAGAGTCAGACTCGAGACTGTACACTTACCAGTGCGCTTTTTCCAGTGTAGAGACTCCTCAAACACAGGCTTACAAAATACTCCGAAATATAACCGAGTTACAGACAAAATCGAGAGTTTATGATGACGATATCCAGTGCAAGTTTGTTTCAGGCGGAGTTTTACGTGCAATGACACTTTGACCTTTGTGACGCAGAGCTGTGATTTGTGAACGTCAACCCTGCACCACATTGCGCAGAGTGGCACTACACCGGATCGAGTACAAATAAACTCACATTTCAAACAAGCGCTGTTTATAGTAAAATAATATTAGGATTATAGTACAAATTAAAAAATAAAAATAAAAATAATATTAGGATTATAGTACAAACTAAAATATTAAATCAAATAAAACAACAAACATGTCACTGAAATTTTTTTGTGCTTGGCCTAATACTTTACAGTAAGGTTCATTACTTAACATTAGTTATCCACATTAGTTAACATGAACTAACAATGAACAATACTTCTACAGCATTCATTTATCTTAGTTCATGTTAATTTCAGCATTTACCAAAGCATTATTAAAATCACAAGTTGTGTTTTTAAACATTAGTTAATGAACTAACACGAATAAACAACGAACACCTGTATTTTCATTAACTAACATGAACTAAGATTAATAAAGAGTGTAATAAATGCATTGTTCATTGTTTGATCATGTTAGATAGGCTAACACATTAACTCATGTTAACTAATAACACTTATTGTAAAGAGTTACCAAGTTTGTTTGTTTATTTTACCTCTACTTTTTGAATAACATATTTCTGGATCGGACAACTTTTCAATTAAGAGAAATAAAGACGAGAATGAAAGCTGTTACATATCCTTGTAAAAAACAATTAATGATAATTGTGCGTTCTGCATATGTAAACGCATAACGTCCCATTTTTGGCACTGCCTATCAACCTGACATTTTTAATTCTAACTAATTTTCTGAATACAGAATGTATAATATTGAATGACTATTAAAATACAAACCCGCAACCAGACCTGATATTTTCATGAATAAATAAATATACAAATAAATAGGACTAAATAAATAATAGATCTCTAGACCATAAAATGTCTAATATGGTGATTTGTTTGATAACCCCGGACTATTATTATTGTTATATTACTTTGTTCTATTATTATTATTCTGTGTTCATTTTCATTCAATTTTGCACACATATTATGTTTTCCAAACAGGAATAATTCTTGATAATCAGGTTTACAGTGAGGATAAAATCAGGTTTAGAATAAAATCAAGTGATGATGATGATGAACATAATGTTAAACTTAAAATAATATTTTGATAAATAATTAAACTGTTTTTGGTCCCTATTGAATTTCATAGTACCCCCCTCCCCCCACCATTAAAAGTCAATGGCTACCATCAACTGTTTGGTTACATTCTTCGGAATATCTCATTTTATGTTCTATAGACGAAAGAAACTCATACAGGTTTGGAAAAACTTGAGTGTGAGTAAATGCTGACAGAATTGACATTTTCAGACTTTATTATGGAATCACAGCACTAATAACATCAGACTACACTTTTATGTCCACTCATGTCCACTAATCAGAAGAACATTTCATAAGGACGTTTGTCCTTGCATGTCTGTCAGGGTCTATTGTGTTTTAATCATCTGTTGTTCTTTAATGACTCTCCATCCTGAGATAACTCAAGTCATCTTCAAAGCAGCCGAGCGCAGAGAGAGTGATCACAATGAGTCAGAAACACGGCCCTGATCATCTGACCTTCAGAGAGCTTGAGTCAGACGGGTTGTTGTGTGCTGTGTGTTTGCAGGGACCATATGGTGCAGCATTTGGTTAGTTGCGCTGTAGGTTGAAGCATCAGATGGCCCTGTCCTTGAGTAATAACATGCTCAAGCGGACGCTGATATCAGTGTAGCAGATCCACACTTGAGTTATAGCACTGTCACAGTGTAATCAATGTATATGGCCCTCAGTGTAACATATACTCAACAGAGCGCTTGCTGCTTCTAGACTGAAGCCAAATTCATTTCTGTGTGTGTGTATATTTTCCTGCAGAGTCTGAGCTCTTTGAGTCTTATTCTTAAGTTTGGTTATGAAACTTTGAGTCTGACAGAAGGAATATTAGATATGGTTTTACACCCTATAATAAAATTATCACGCAGGGAATCCTGTGCTACAGACCATCTGCATCTCAAGAGGGGGTGTGAGATACATGAACACACATTCACTCAATATATTACACATACAGCATTGTTTGGCAATATAAAAATAAGAACAAGTATTTTATTTTTCATAATAATTTCAATGTTTTAACGAAATTTCTTATGCTCATCAAGGCTGTACTTATTTGATTACAAATACATAAAAAAGTAATTTTGTGAAAATATTATTATTATATTAAATATTATTGCAATTTAAAATAATAGTTTATATTTTAAAATGTTTTAAATATAATTTATTCCTGTAAACCAAAGCTGTATTTTCAGCATCATTACTCCAGTCTTCAGTGTCACACAATCCTTCAGAAATCAGTGTAGTATGCTGATTTATTATCAATGTTGGAAACTGTTGTGCTGCTTCAAATGTTTTTGGAGAACAGCATTAATTCAAAATAGAAATCATATGTTACAATATGCCCAAAAAAGTGCTAGCAAAACTTCTATTGTCCGAAAAGATCACTTTTCAAATTTTTATTCATCAAAGAATCCTAAAAAGAGTCACAGACTCCAAAAAAATATTAAGCAGCACAACACTTTCAACATTGAAAATAAATCATCATATTAGCATGATTTCTGAAGGATCATGTGACACTGAAGACTGGAGTAATGATGCTGAAAATACAGCGCTGCATCACAGAAATAAATCATATTTAAAAATATATTAAAACGTATAATAATTATAATTATTATATTACACATATACACATATATATATATATATATATATAATTATTAATATTATAATTATTATCAATAATAATAATAATAGTAGTAGTATTTAATAAACAGACTATTCTTAATTTGTATTTTATGCTTTAATTAACATTTTTATCACTCATATGCAAATCATGACATTTATTTATATTAATAAAGACTTCATTATAATATTGCAGGATAATCGTAACTTACATATTAACCACTGTAATGTAAATGCTCATTAATCGTATATCCTAAACAATATCATTCCTTTACTACTGTTATTATTATTATTTTTACCATGATGTAGTTTTGTTAGCTGTCAGTAATATTTTCAAAGAAAAGGTAAAATAAGGAACAGAATTATGATTATTTTTTATTATTAATTTAATGAAATGTTCATGTTTGTTAGGCTTCATATGTTTTTTAAAGATTCTTTTTAGTCACACTTCTCAGACAGAGATAGTTTATTTCAGTCAGCATGTGCTGAAGACGTGTCATGATCACTCTCACTTGGAGAAAATCTCTTGGTTTGTCGATGAAGTAAAACTGCACGCTGTGGTTGTCTCTGTGAAGGTGGAGCGAGTGAGTGTGGATCAGGCACGAGTGAGTAGCTCGTTACATCACTTATACGGTTCATTGATGCTGCTGCACCTTCCCACGACTGTTCATTTCCCTTCGGCATACAGCTGTAGAAAACACAAATACACACGGAGAGAGAGAGAGAGAGAGAGAGAGAAAGGGAGAGAGAGAGAGAGAGAGAGAGAGAGAGAGAAAGGGAGAGAGAGAGAGGGAGAGAGAGAGAGAGAGAGAGGGAGAGAGAGAGGGAGAGAAAGAGAGAGAGAGAGAGAGAGAGAGAGACAGAGAAAGGGAGAGAGACAGAGTGAGAGAGAGAAAGGGAGAGAGAGAGAGAGAGAGAGAGAGAGACAGAGAAAGAGAGAGAGAGAGAGAGAGAGAGAGAGAGAGAGAGAGAGAGAGAGAGAGAGGACAGAGAGAGAAAGGCACGAGCTGGCAGCAGTCTGTGAACATATCCCTTCTTCTTTATCATCACTGCTGCTTCTCAACACAGAGGTACGTCTTTCTCTTTTAGTCACTAAAAGCAACACTGAATTGAGAAAAACAATTATCTAGTATAATGAATGTATTTACATTTATTTGTTTATTATTTTTCATTTTAGTTTTTTTCATATCTTTTTCTTGCACAAACGGTTGTTTATCTCTGAAGTGCAGTGAATTGAGGTCAGGACTGCCGTGTAGACTTTCACCGTCCAGAAGAAAATAATCAGATTAGGACATTTTGTTCGAGGTGGGCTTTCTTGCACTGCTGTTTTGTTTTTCTCTTTTGTAGTTCTGTCTAACACAGTGAGTAGAACAGTGTTGCTTTAATAGTTTCACTCCCACCACAGGGGAGCTGCATTGCAGATACATGTGAGATGCGCTCCTGAAGAGAAATCTGAACCTAAACACTGAGAACCAGGCTCTGGTTTCTCCAGCAGCTCATTTCAGCGAGACATTCCTCATTCAAGCCCATTCGGTTCAGACGCTGCTGTTTGTGCTCATTAATCATGTGTGAGCGTGGCTCATTCTCTGAGACTGACCCAGTGAAATGCTCTGGATGCACGGTTATGATTATTTTAGCACATTTGGGTCATTGAATACACTTATGCTGAGGCCTTATTAAAGTGGAGATAAAGAGTTTTGGGTAAATTGTTTTATTGTTCAGAACATTCTGAATAAACTGTTTACATCTAATGATTTGCATCTCTGTAATTCTGCATAGCACAAGCATGTTGTTGTGTATGTTAATATACTGTATGTATGTGGCCATATGTGGCAAAATATTTAAACATTTAATATTAATATTTTTTCTTAATAACATGCTGCAGTGTTTATTAATGCTGTTCTGCTCTTTTATACTACTGAGTGAAAATCATAAGACCATGCCAGGCTTGTATTGAACCACAAAATCTAAAGAACAAAATACAGTATACTGTATATAGTGCATTTTGCTTGAACAAAATTAGGCCTAATTTTAGGACTTGTTTTCTTTTTGCATTGTGACATTATTTTCATGACAATTAAGCATATTTAAATGTGCATTACTATTTGGTTATTATATTAGTATAATGCAGATACATTATCAATAATGATAAGCATGTTTACATTAAAAATTATTTGTACGGTCTTTGTTTATACTGTATTACAGTCATTTAATGTAACATTTTTATCATAGTACTGTAAAAATGATTTACAATTGTAATTTAACATTTAGATTTTTCTAAATATATTTGTAATTGCACATTTGTAATCACAAGATATAATAATGAAAAACAGCAGTTATTTATTTATTTAAAATATTTGATTAAAAAATTTGAAATAAATTATTGAATCAGCCTTAACGAGAATCTAAAAAGTAATTTATATATTTTTTATGTAATTAAATAAATTTTGCTGACTTTTTTTCCTCGTCTATTGCTTTTTCAGTGATTTATACAATCATTGCATGAAAAATGTCTTACATTAATGAGAATTTAATGAGAATAATCATTAAGAATAATAGGAATCTCTCTCACTCTCTCACTCTCTCACTCTCTCACACACACACACACACACACATGTTGGTTTTTATGGTTTACGGGGACTCTCCATAGGCGTAATGGTTTTATACTGTACAAGCTGTATGTGCTATTGCCTACACCTACCCTACACCTAAACTTAGCCCTCACAGAAGACAGTGCATTTCTATTTTCCTCAAAAACTCACTCTGTATGATTTATAAGCGTTTTAAATTATGGGGACACTGAAAATGTCCTCATAAATCACCTTCTCCTTGTAATACCTATGTTATACCCATGTCATTATACAAATTTGTGTCCTCATAAACCACATAAACATGACCCCCCCCCCACACACACACACACACACACACAAACACACCACACACACCACACACACACACACTCACCAGTATGCAAACTCAAAAGTTAAATGTGTGGCTGCAATGAGACTTTATAAAACAAATGAATTGTCATGAAAAATTGTCTTAAACATACTTTATTTTCTATTTGCAAAATCTGTTTTTTTTTTTTTGTCTTTCGTTTTGGGGTAAAATGTGGCCTGAACATGTTTTAATACAGTTTTTCTCAATTGTTTACACACATTTTCTGAAAGCATGCCTCATATTCTCAGAACTCTACACACAAATCCCAAAAAACACACACAATGGGCAAAACCCCTCAATTTTCCTGCAAAATGAAACTTTACATTGAAAACAATGTTATTTCTTCTCAAAATGGGATTTTGTTTTCAAATGACACACACAAACCATCATATGTATAGACATTTATAAGAACCAGCTGAACACTGATGTGCTCAATGTAAAACACTATGATGAATGTAAAACACTTCTTCTCCATTCTTCATAATGACTTAGGCCTTTTTTTGGTTCAGTGTTACACTTACTACAGACAGTACAAACATAAGTGTGTTGTAAAATATTTGAGAATATTTTTATACTCAGAACACACAAATACACGGTAACATTTTATTTTATTTTCCCCGCAAAAACAATGTACATCCCATTCCCAACCAACACAAAGTTGCACATACACTACATACAAAACAACAGAAGAATTTACTGTATACAGTGTTGAGAGTATGCATCAATTGTGGGACTCACTTGCACATAGTTATATCGCAATTCTTTGACTCTTTCTGAATTGCGTTCAAATGGCACCCTGTAGACCTGCTTCATCCTGAGATGATTTCTGCGCAAGACACGGTCCAGTGTTGATAAGCGTACCCTATCAATATTTTGAAACATATCATTGTTTTCTATAATTTTTCTTTGTATTTGCCGTAATTTTATGGCGTTGTTTTCTAGGACCATGTTCATGATTTCAGTTTCCTGTTCAGGAGACAGAACACGTTGCCGACCACCTTGTGTTGGTAATCTTTCAGTTCTGCCAAACAAATAGTAAAATACTGTAAATACAAAGTAGGTATACATTTCCTAAATACTTGAAACATACTTTACAGTATTTTTACAGTCCTACAGAACAGTCCACAGGCAATACTGTACTACTGTACTCATTGAGTACTGTATTGATATGCAGTACTGCAATTTTCTAGTGAGAGTAGATTTCTTATCTATTCTCATTTCGAAAGTCCGGATGATGGATGCTACAGTGTACCTGCTCAAATGTGGCTGTACTCTTTGCCCAGCCTCCCTCATTGTTAGACCATGGTTGACCACATGATCAACCAAAGTGGCTCGGATCTCATCAGAGATTACGTGCTTGGCCTTCCTCGTCCTCGTCCTCCCGTCCTCCTCCTCTTACTCTCACTCCTCTGGCTCTGTCTCTGTTTCCAATGTTGGCATCCATTGCTCCAAAACAGAAGAGCTCACCTGTTGCCCTTTTATGCTAAAGCTCTGATTGCTAATTGTAAAACTGTGTGACGGTGTTTGCCCTTGTGATGAGTCAGTGTGCATATTTGAATGGCAGTGTGTTCCTTGTGAAAACAAGATATTTTCTGCATGAAAATTGTGCCAAAAGCAGAGAATTGTGTGTAGTGTTTTGAAAAAAGTGTGTTTTAGAACTGCAATTTGAGCGTAAAGCAGGAACTGTGCTTGCAGTTTAGCAGAATTGGTTCAGGGGGTTGGTGAATGAGTACCATGTTGTGGTCATTGTGTCTCAAGTACCAGAATTTGTGTGTAAACAATTGAGAAAAACTGTAAGATTTTCTTGCCATTTTTTTTAGGCTTATTGTATAACAGACAGCATGCAACATCTTGATTTTGCACTGAGCTCTAGAGCAAAGCTCCAAAATGTTCAAAGGTTTTACTAAAATAGTAAGAAACCAGCACCACTGTGTGTGTGTGTGTGTGTGTGTGTGTGTGTGTGTGCGTGCGTGCGTGTGCGTGTGCGTGTGCGTGTGTGTGTGTGTGTGTGTGTCTGTCTGTCTGTCTGTCTGTGTCTGTGTGTGCACGCGTTTTGTGTGTGTGCATGTGTGTGTGCGTGTGTGTGTGTGTGTGTGTGTGTGTGTGTGTGTGTGTGTGTGTGTGTGTGTGTGTGTGTGTGTGTGTGTGTGTGTGTGTGTGTGTGTGTGTGTGTTTTGCAGCTTTGATGCAAGTCCTGTGAGGATGTTTATCATGGCCTGCATTCCCTTTGAATGAAAGGCAGCGGTCTGGGGAGTTGAAGTGTATCCATGACATTACAGCAGTCACTGCCTCCTGTACAGAGTGCAGAGAATGGAGACAGATATTTGAAAACTCACAGTTCGTTAATCTTAAAGTACTTTTTTAACATATGCTCCATCCTGAGGCAAAGCAGATGATCACTTTTCAGGCCACACACACATGTCCTCTGTGGAAAAAAAGTGCGCTTAATTAATAATAGTACTGAAATAAATTGCTGCTTAAGTGTACTTAAGAGAGTACACTTTCACGACTGCCTCTTATCACATTTTTTAAAAGTGTACTTTGTAATAATGTCAAATTAAAAGTTTTACCTTATACATTTTAAATCATTATGCTTTAATAATATTTGTTATATTTTAAAAAGCACACTTATTTTGATGTGTTGTCTAACACATGCATGCACATGTTAAGTACTTGATTATAATTTCAACTGTAGTGTGTTATTTGATATTACTTTTATAATTACCATATTTTAAATGTGCTAAATTGCAACTTTATCTTTACAGATGTGTAGTTACAAATATAATACATCACATACAAGGTTATATAATTAGTTGGGCATAAATGCTTTTCAGTTTATTTAACAGCACACTTTAACTGTATTCCAAAGACAATAGTAAAGTCACTCTTAAGTTCAGCTAATTGCATTTAATATAAATGTAGACAATAATACATTTCCATTTAATTACAAATAGCATGCATTTAATAGTCCAAAATCATTAAATTCAGTACACACCCCTAATAAATTCTCATGTAAAAAATTTGCTAAAGTCTATTTCACGTTCACAAGGGATGCCATATGTCTCTGAGCCAAAGCATTCATGTGTGAAGTACTTGCTGTAAAACATATTCTCATTTTCTGGCATGCACACATTTGTGCCGTCCAGCATAGTCTCTTGCTGCCTCAGCATACTGTCCATATGGGAGATTTACACCAAAATACACCAGATCTGTGACATTTTAGCTTACATGTACATTTTACATTTACAACTGACCCTTAAATGCATTTGGACACTTAAGAAGTGTATAAAAAGTAAATGTCAAAGAGGACAACTGCTGTGGGAAAAAGAACTGTGAGTAATATGAAGGCAGTGAAAGGAGGACAAGAAAAAAGGTGCTTCTAAATCACCCTGCCGTCTCTCCCACAAAGTTACGGGTGTTTCTCAGAGCACAGCAGCTGATAATAGATTGTGTGACTTCACATTACTCTCGGGTCAGCGGTCACAGGAAGAGGAAATGACAGCTAATCAAACTTCACACACACTCATGGCAGTAATCACACACTGGAGGAGAGCAGAGCATTACTCACACCCGCACTTCAGCAAAACACATCCCTGAGCGCCTTTATTATCTCTCCTCTGAGAGGCAGCGCTCCGGTCATTCTGTCAAACCGCTTTGATTAGAGAATGTGTTTACCTGTTAATGTGCCGTCTCCAGCTAAATTCATAGATTTGATCATTTAACTTATTTATATAAGTCTTCATTTAATGTAACAGGGTGGATGGCAACAGACTTGAGTTTACTTGGAGATTGCAAGGTTTCAAAGCAATTCTTAAGGAATTTAATTCTGATAAATATCCCCTTTTTAACGTTCATTTGTTTACTGTATAAAATCATGGTAACAGGGTTGACATTTTGACATTTTATGACGTGTGCTGAAAGAGTTGTTGAAAGAATAATTATGTCATCATGTCAATAAATTATGGAAAAATCTTATGAAAATATAAATATGGCAACAGGTTTAATAGTAACCCAAAAGTGTTTTATTTTATTTTTATTTTTTCATAAAACTAATATTCGCTACTGTTGAAAAGTATGAGGTCAGTATAATTTTGTCCCATGTTTTTGAAAGAATTATCTTACCAAGGCTGCATTTATTTGATAAAAAAACAGTAAAATTGAGAAATAGTATTACAATGCAAAATAACATTTCTCTATTTGAAAATATTTAAAATGTAATTTATTCCTGTGATAAAATCTGAGTTTTCAGCATCATTACTTCAGTCTTCAATGTCACGTGATCCTTCAGAAATCAGTGTAATATGGTGATTTGCTGCTCAAGAAACATTTCTTATTATAATCAATTTTGAAAACAGTTGTGCTGCTTAATATTTTGTGCACACCATGATACATTTTTGAACAGAAGGTTCAAAATAATACTTATTTTCAAATAGATTTTGTAACATTATAAATGTTTTTACAGTCACTCTTTGATTAGTTTAATGCATTTTTGCTGAATAAAATTATTTCATAATTACATTTTATAATTAAAAATGCTATGCTTTCTTTGCAATATTGTTTTATAATCATTGACCAGGAAACCTTGAAAAAAAAACAGACATCATGATGAAAGAAAATAAACATTTTTAATAAATCTAGTGGATTTATTTGTGCATTTATGTGTTTAGAAAATGTCTGTATTGACAACATGTCTGTAAAAGTCAACATTATCAATAAATTGTTAATATTTTGCATATGTACCTCACTGTTTTGTACTATTTGTCACATTTGCAGCTATAATGACAGAAAGTTTCCAAGCATTCCAAGCACATTTTCCCCTCAATTGTTCCTTTTGTATAGAAATAAAGTGTTTAATGAATAAATTATAAGTAATTCAGTCTACTGAGTCTGAAACCTACGGTTGTGCTGCCTAGTCAGTCAATAATGACTAAACAGACTATTATGACATCCTGAGGAAACTGTTTCCGGTCAGCTCACTTAATGAGAACAAACTCAGATGAGCTTTACAGATAACTAAGCATGTATTTAAAAACTAGTGCTTATTAAACATTGAAATTATGTTGACAATGGACATTTATGATTTAATTTGATTTTATAGATGAAGTTTATTCATACTGATGGCAGTGTTTGTGTGAGGGGATGTTATCTGTTTTATTCAGCTGAAGGATCTATTCACAGGTTAATTTAATTTTATCTGAGGTCAGAAGATGTTGTTTTTTCACCAACCGGCTGTAATGTTTGTGTTTGACGGTTTGTCGTGTTGTGTTCCTGCAGGCGATGGCTGAGGTGGAGCTGCTCTCCATGATATTGTGATCAGCGATGTAACCTGCGACTCATTCCGGATCAGCTGGGAAATGGCCCACGAGGACACGTCCCGAGTGACACATTACTTCATCGACTTGAGCCGTAAACAGGGCAGCGAGCACAACCGCTTCAAGCACAGAGTCAGTATGCGCTGTCATTTCACTCCCTGTTGATCTCACAGGATAAAATACAGCCCTGATTTGGTGTCAGGGGAATTTCTCAGAACTATCTGGGGTTAAACAAGGATACAATAGTGAGGGCTGGTGATTGACAGAACTGGACCCTGTTGACTTACACGGTCAAAAGACATCTTTCAAAATACTAAGCTATTAATTTTAATAAACTATTTTTAAGTAGATTTTTCATAAGCAATTGAACCAGCAATTACATTTTCTTTTTTTATGGAGGGAGTCAAATTGACTGTAATTGGATTAAGTACAAAAAGTAAATAACAATCAATGAATCAACAAGCAAACAAGGAATACATAAATAAATAAATGTTAAACAGTAAAAATTTTACAGTAATACTTCTTATACATAAAAAAAAATACAACCCCAATTCCAGAAATGTTGGGACTGTCACTCTTCTCCGGGTTGTGGAATGAGGAGATACTTCAAATATAGTCCTTATAATTCACAAACATCCGAGAATCCAACACAGGAACACATGGATTCCACTCGGGTGGCCATGGTGGATCAGGGGACTCCGTGGACCATGGCGGATCAGGGGACTCAGGAAGCCATGGTGGATCCGGGGACTCCGTGGACCATGGCGGATCAGGGGACTCTGTGGACCATGACGGATCAGGGAACTCGGGAAGCCATGGCGGGTCCGCCTTCAATCCGACTACGGCCGGAGCCCTCCTACCACCAAGGAAAGAAATTCCTTGGGGAAATTTGGGCTCTATCCAGCTGGTATGTAGGAGGAGTGGGCTCTTGGGGGCACTCTGGAAGTGCGGGCTCTAGGGGCGCTCGGTCAGCGTGGGCTCTAGGAGGCGCTCGGGCACTGGAGTGCGCAGTCTTGGAGCAGACACTGCAGGGCACAGTCTTGGAGCGGGGGCACTCAGGCAGCGCGCAATCTTGGGGGTGCTCGGGGAACGCGGACGCCAGGGGGCGCTCTGTGAGCTCCTGGAACGGAGCGGGCTCTGGAGTGGACTCTGTGAGCTCCTGGACCGGAGCGGGCTCTGGAGTGGACTCTGTGAGCTCCTGGAACGGAGTGGGCTCTGAAGTGGACTCTGTGAGCTCCTGGACCGGGCGGGCTCTGGAGTGGACTCTCTTTGAGCTCCTGGAGAGGCGGCTCTGGAGTGGACTCTGTGAGCTCCTGGACCGGAGCGGGCTCTGGAGTGGACTCTGTGAGCTCCTGGACCGGAGCGGGCTCTGGAGTGGACTCTGTGAGCTCCTGGACCGGAGCGGGCTCTGGAGTGGACTCTGTGAGCTCCTGGAACGGAGCGGGCTCTGGAGTGGACTCTGTGAGCTCCTGGACGGAGGCGGGCTCTGGAGTGGACTCTGTGAGCTCCTGGACAAGTGCAGGCTCTGGAGTGGACTCTGTGAGCTCCTGGACCAGAGTGGGCTCTGGAGTGGACTCTATGACCTCCTGGACCGGAGCGGGCTCTGGAGTGGACTCTGTGAGCTCCTAGACCGGAGCGGACTCTGGAGTGGACTCTGTGAGCTCCTGGATCAGAGCGGGCTCTGGAGTGGACTCTGTGAGCTCCTAGACCAGAGCGGGCTCTGGAGTGGACTCTGTGAGCTCCTAGGCCGGAGCGGGCTCTGGAGTGGACTCTGTGATCTCCTGGACAGGAGCGGGCTCTGGAGTGGACTCTGTGAGCTCCTGGACCGGAGCGGGCTCTGGAGTGGACTCTGTGATCTCCTGGACAGGAGCGGGCTCTGGAGTGGACTCTGTGAGCTCCTGGACGGAGGCGGGCTCTGGAGTGGACTCTGTGAGCTCCTAGACCAGAGCGGGCTCTGGAGTGGACTCTGTGAGCTCCTAGGCCGGAGCGGGCTCTGGAGTGGACTCTGTGATCTCCTGGACAGGAGCGGGCTCTGGAGTGGACTCTGTGAGCTCCTGGACCGGAGCGGGCTCTGGAGTGGACTCTGTTAGCTCCTAGACCAGAGCGGGCTCTGGAGTGGACTCTGTGAGCTCCTAGGCCGAGGCGGGCTCTGGAGTGGACTCTGTGATCTCCTGGACAGGAGCGGGCTCTGGAGTGGACTCTGTGAGCTCCTGGACCGGAGCGGGCTCTGGAGCTGATTTTGGCTTGGGGCAGGACATTCTCCAGACACCGGAGGATCCCTTCCCTCCATTTTAGTCCTGTGGTGTCTGGGAGGTCAACGGGACGATGGGAATTGGCCCCGTGCCAGAATAGCGAGAGAATGGTGGCGTCATCGAGAGTCGCCGCGGCGAGCTTGTAGAACTCCCAGGAATACTCAACGAATGGGAGATCTTGGCGGTCAAGGGCACTGAAGCGGGTGGCGACTTCCATCGCCGTGGAGAAAAAAACAACAAAAACGGAAACAAAACACGGGGAAAAAAGCTCTGCTCACTTTCTGTTTATTAGGTCCGCTGTTCTGTCACACTTCTCCGGGGTATGGAACGAGGAGACGAGGAGGTACTTCAAATATAATCCTTTTAATTCACAAACATCCGAGAATCCAACACTGGAACACATGGAGACAGATACATGATGTTTAACAGCGGACAGGAAACATGGGGCAGAACACACTCTAAATTGACAGAACTAACGAGACACAATTGGAACATAATCAACACACACGGGTGGTACTAACTGAACTAATAAGCAAAACTGGGACAGGAAAGCCAAATATGGGCACGGAAACACAGGGAGCACGTGGAAACACAAGACACAGGGAAACAAAGTCTGACAGGAACGTTGATTTTTTATTTGAATAAAATTAAAACTAAAAGACTTTCAAATCACATGAGCCAGTATTTTACTCACAATAGTACATAGAGAACATAACAAATGTTTAAACAGAGAAATGTTACACTTTTATCCACTAAATGAGCTCATTTCAAATTTAATGCCTGCTACAGGTCTAAAATAAGTTGGCAGAGGAGCAACAAAGGGTTGAAAATGCAAGAAATTTTGAAAAGATTCAGCTGGGAGAACATCTTGCAACTAATTAAGTTAACTGAAATCAGATCTGTTGCATGATTAGCTATAAAAGGGATGTCTTAAGGTGCGTTCACACCCGACGCGACTGATGCGAATCGCGCAAATTATTTACATGTTAAGTCAATGCAAAGACGCGAAAGACAATCTTGCGGCGTTATTCACGCGAATGAGGCGGCTCGAATGGCGTGAATGGCGCGAATTGAGCGTTTTTTTGGCACGGATCGCGCAAGTTGAAAAATCTGAACTTTGGCGGATATTCGCGCCACGTTAACCAATCAGGAGCTTGCTCTAGCAGTGACGTCATTACGAGCGGAGGCAGAAAATCACAAACAACAATGGAGGACAAAGTAATTGTGGTTGTATGTGGGTACCCGAGCTGTATATACATCTTCGTACTTTTCAAAAACAGGAATACATTTTGCAACGAGACCTGGAAGAAGCCCTTCCCATGATGCCAATTCGCGTCTGTTGTGTAGTGAATTTAACGCGCGAATGGCGCGAATTTCTCTCGCAAATGGCGCAAGTAAACTCAAAATGTTCAAGCGTCCAACTTCGCGCAAATAGCGCGATTTATTCGCTGTCATTCGCGTCTGGTGTGAACGCACCTTTAGAGAGGCAGAGTCTCCCAGAAGTAAAGATGGGCAGAGACTCTCCAATCTGTGAAAGAGTGCATGAAAAGATTGTGGAATACTTTAAAAACAATGTTCCTCAATGTCAAATTGCAAATGTTTTGCAAATCTCATAATCTACAGTGCATAACATCATCAAAGATTCAGAGAAAATTGAGAAATCTCTGTGCGTAAGGGACAAGGCCGAAGACCTTTGTTGGATGATCATGGTCTTTGGGCCCTCAGACGACACTCCATCACTCATCGGCATGATTTTCTCATTGACATTATTAAATGGGCCCAGGAATACTTCCAGAAACCACTGTCAGTAAATACAATCCACCGTGCCATCTGCTGAGTCCAACTAAAACTCTATCATGCAAATGAAGCCATATGTCAAGTCACCTTTATTTATATAGTGCCTTTAACAATACAAATTGTGTCAAAGCAACTGCACAATATCAAAATAGGAAAATTGTGTGTCAATAATGTAAAAATGACAAGATTAAACACTCAATTTTCAGTTGAAGGCGTTTTATTATTGAATTCAGTGATGTCATCGTCCAGCTCAGTTCAGTTCAGTTCTAATAGTATCTGTGCAATCAAGTCAACGATATCACTGGGAATGAAGTGTCCCCAACTAAAAAAGCCAGAGTCGCCAGCATCAAAAAACCTTGGGAGAAACCAGGCTCAGTCGGGGGGGCAGTTCTCCTCTGACCAGACGAACCAGTAGTTTGATCCAACTGCAGCAAAGTCAGATTGTAAGGGCTCAACTGGTTCCAGTGGTCTTTTCCTGATGGCTGTCTAGGTGACGGGGTCCTCACTGGAGATCTGTCTCTGGGGCTCATCTAGGTGTCCTAGACTCTGCTGACGTTCAGGGTTGTAGGGGCTGTAGAGGTTGTCGTTAAGTGCTGATCCACCATCTGATCTGGATACAGACTGGATCTAGTGACTGCAGTGACCATCAGTGCTGGATACGGACCGGATCCGGTGGCTATGGTGACCTCGGAATAAGAAAGAAACAGACTAATATTAGTGTAGATGTCATTCTTCTTATGATGTAACAAGTACATCGTGTTTTATGGGAAGGGTTCCGGTTGACCTAATTAATGCAGCCTAACAATCCTTTAATGGATTTGAATATTAGAAGTGTATTAGTGTGTTATGTGTACGCCAGGTTAAGAGACTGGTCTTTAATATAGATTTACACTGACTGAGTGTGTCTGCCTCCTGAACATTGTCAGGTAGATTGTTCCAGAGTTTGGGCACTAAATAGAAAAAGGATCTGCCGACCGCAGTTGATTTGGATATTCTATGTATTATCAAATAGCCAGAGTTTTGAGAACGAGGTGGACGTGGAGGACTATAATGCGATAAGAGCTTGGTCAATTACTGAGGAGCTAAACCATTCAGGGCTTTACAAGTAATTAACAATATTTTAAACTCTATACTATGTTTAATAGGGAGCCAGCGCAGTGTGTCTAATGTCTAATAGCTGCTGCATTTTGAACCATCTATAGTTTGTTTATTAAGCGTGCAGAACATCCACCTAATAAAGCATTACAATAATCTAATCTTGAGGTCATAAATGCATTAATTAACATTTCTGCATTTGACATTGCAGGTCTCAGTAAACTAATAGGTCTCAGTTTAGATATATTTTTAAGATGAAAAATTCAGTTTTACAAATGCTAGAAACGTGGCTGTCAAAGGAGAGATTGCTATCAAATAGCACACCTAGGTTCCTGACTGATGACTAAGAATCGACAGAGAAGCCATCAAGTGTTAGACAGTGTTCTAGGTTATTACTTGTGGGGGTTTTAGGTCCAATAATTAACACCTCTGTTTTTTCAGAATTTAGTAGTAAGAAATGATTTGTCATCCAGTTTTTTATATCGACTATGCATTCCATAAGTTTCTCAATTTGGTGTGTTTCACAGGGCCGCAAAGAAATATAGAGCTGAGTATCATCAGCATAACAATGAAAGCTAACCCCATGTTTCCTGATGATATTTCCCAAGGATAACATGTAAAGCGTGAAAAGTAATGGCCCTAGTACTGAGCCTTGAGGTACTCCATACTGCATTTGTGATCGATATGATAACTCTTCAGTCACTGCTATGAATTGATGGCGGTCAGATAAGTACGATTTGAACCATGTATTCCACTTCCACTAATGCCAACAAAGTTTTCTTGTCTATTCAAAAGAATGTTGTGATCGATAGTGTCACCTAAGATCCAGGAGCACTAATAGAGAGATACAACCACGATCAAATGATAGGTCATTTGTCACTCTAATGAGAGCAGTCTCAGTACTATGAAATGGTTTAAATCCTGACTGGAAATCCTCACAGATATCATTTTTTTTCTAAGAAGGAAAATAGTTTAGAGGATACCATCTTTTCAAGTGCCTTTGACAGAAAAGGGAGATTCGAGATCGGTATGTAATTAACTAGATCTTTGGGGTCAAGTTGTGTTTTTAAATTGGAGTTTGGGTGCTGAATTGGCCTGCTTGCAGTCCAGACCTTTCACCTATAGACAAAATTTGGGGCATCATTACATTTACATTTGCATCATTAAATGAAACATACGTCGAAGATGACCACGAACTCTTCAGCAGCTGGAAACCTATATCAGGCAAGAATTGGACCAAATTCCAACACCAAGACTCCAGAAACTCATAAACTCGATGCCCAGACGTCTTCAAACTGTTTTGAAAAGAAGAGGAGATGCTACACCATGTTAAACATGCCCAACTATTGTTGTTATTGAGACATGTAGCAGGCATCAAATTTGAAATGAGCTCATTTTGTGCATAATTTTTTTTTTCTCAGTTTAAACATTTGTTATGTTATCTATGCTCTATTGTTAATAAAATATTGGCTCATGTGATTTGAAATTCTTTTAGTTTTCATTTTATTCAAATTTAAAAAACATCCTAACATTTCCAGAAATCGGGTTGTAAGTTTTAAAACTGCATATAACTTAATAACTGCATATAAATAATAATAATTTTAGTTGTCACAAATTATGAATATTATAAAATGTATTTTAACCAATCTTTTTACGATTTCTATGGAAGGGGTCAAATTGACTGTAATTGGATTCAGTACAATTCACCAAAAGTCACACTATAAAAAACACAACAGAATGAATGAATGAAATTAAGGTTAAAACAATTAATGTTAACATTAATACTTATTGTAAAATAATGTTTTAAAACATTTTCACAAATTATGAATATTATTAACAATATTGTAACTATTTATATTAGTGGTGTTTATTTAACGTGCTGCGTTAACGTGAGACTCTTATCGGCGATAAAAAAATATCGCCGTTAATCTATTCTCAAAGTTGGGTTGGGAGCTGGGTCTATACTACGCAAGCTATGATGACTTTCACCCTGATATTTTAGCGGATGTATACCTACGAATTGCACTGTAGGGGGCAACGAGTCTTGAACTAGAGGCTCGCAGTCCGTGATGGACAGATTGTTAACGGCTGGTCTATGTGGTAATATAATCGGGCAGGACATCCAAACGCTCACTTATCATTCATCAACCTCAAATATGGCTTTTCATCTGAAAGATGTATGTAGTAACAACTTTACATGGGCTCAATATGATGTTAACCTAGAGAAATGTGCGCTATTGAAGTGTTTGTGTGGAAGCGCGTTTGCGCAGGACAGGCTCCGGTGCGTTCACTTGCTCTTACATCTCCGTCATTTTGGTCATACAGATAAAAGTAGCCGAATACATCTTAATCTGTAAAGACTACGTTTATTTGTGTGCACTCAGAATAACAACGAAACGTTGCGCTTTTAAGCAAACAGGATGCGCTTTAGGTCTCATGTGAACTTGAGAATTCACTGTGTCACCCTCTGCTTCAACCTGTGTGTATGCCTAACGTTACTGTGAAATTACCACATCAGACGTGACGTGCTAACATGGATGCAGCTATGAAGCCGCCGGGTTTGCTTCAGGGAACATTTATTTTTAAGAAGCTTCCCAATGGAAACTGTAAACAGTTCATCACGACCTCTTATGTAGGCCTACAGTTCAAAATTCATGTTTAACTGAATAAACAGTTAGTAAACACAAGTACATCTTATTGAACATAGTTTATTTTCATCACCAATTATCATAGTAGAACAGCTTTCTCAAGCAGTTTGTGATGCATTTTGGAAACAGGAGATGAGCCGCTGGTCTAATGCGCCACCTGGCTTGAGAAACCCGTTCTCAAAGACTTACTTTTAGCCATTATTTGGGTAGCACACATATTCTGAATGCCTTCGGCAGAATTCAAATGAGCCATTTTAATCTAGATTAATCTAGATTAATTTCAAAATTAATCTAGATTAATCTAGATTAAAAAAATTAATCTATGCCCACCCCTAATTTATATTTATTTGTTTATTTTTTAATAAAGAAGTAAAGCATTTGTAAATTAATCAATAAATCAATCAAGGTTAAAACAGTAAAATTTAACATCAATAATTCTCATGCATTACAAAAAAAATATTTTTCAAAACTGCATATAGCTATTTAAAAAAACATTTATTTTTCACAAATTATTACTATTATAAACATTATTGTAACTTAATGATTCTTAAGGGTAATTGGACAATTCATCAAAAGTCACACTTTGACAACAAAAAAACAAACAATAAATTATAAGTATTTTTAATTAAAAAAAGAGAATTAAAGTGTGGTGCTTGCAACGCCATGATCATGGGTTTGATACTTTTGATACTGATGCATGAGCTATTACAAATGTATGTCTTCAACACAGTGTAAAACATCATAATCATAATATAAATTTAATATGAGTATTGATGTCATGAATCCGGTTCATGAGCTCACGCCCACTCACCACATTGTCTCTTGCACCACACTACAGCTGCACATCACCCACGGACTGCATTTCCCATCCACCATTGCACTAATCACACAGCTGTCACCAATCACTCATTTGCACTTATTACACAGCTGCACTCCGTCAGGCACGCTTTATAATCCTTGGACTTCATCTCTCTCATTGCGAAGTCTTGTTGATAATACAGACGGGGCGTCTGACATGCCCGAGCGGTTACGTCAAGTGTGGTGCCCTGTTTATTACCTGGACTGTTTTTGCTTCCTGCCTTTTGACCCTGCCTGCCTTTGATATCCTCTCATTCTGCTGCCTGCCCCGACCATAGCATTGCCCCTGTTTATTAATCTGCCTTGTCTACGTTACACCTGCTATTGTTACCGAACCTTGCCTGTCTGATCTCCTCTTGTTTGTTAATAAAGCTGCATTTGGATCTCAATGCCACTGACCCCTTTTTGTGGGAGAAGCCCACAAAACTTCAAGAAAAACCTCACAGAATAACCAGTATTTCCAACAATTAAAAAAATGTATGTGGGTCAAATTGACCTGCAATGTAACATAAGGGTTAAGGTCTGTTTTCATGTGATATTTCTTTAAGCTGAACATCCCCTGTGTTCCTGTCTGAGTGAAGGGTAAATAAAGCAGGTGCTGCACAGGCAGATGACAGGGCTGATATAGGTGGTAGGTGTGTTGGTAATGAGCAGATCTGACAGCCCTTCAGGGCTACGGTGATGCTCACGTCACTTTTAATACAGCAGCACGAGAAACTTGACCAAAACTGCTGTGAGCAGAAAATGACTCAGCAGGACATAAACACACAAACCCCCAATCCCAGGCAAAGCACCCCTTTTAAAGCATGTAGGCCTATAAAACTAGGATATTGCTTTGAAAAACTCTAAATTAGTACCCTAGTAATTTGGGGCATCATGCATTTATTTATTTTGGTTAATTAGTTAATAGCAGTCCTCGCCACTTGCACATGAAAATCTGCAAAAATGTTTTGAAGAAACACCTTTTAATCTAAATTAATTGTGTCTCCAATACCTGGCCAACCACTGCTTTTAAAATGATCAAATTAGGATATTGTTTTGCAAAAATGTATTTAGTACACTAATAATTTGGGGCATCATGCACCTATAATTTATTTGTTTTTATTAATTTAAAGAGTTCACACAACCTGAACATTAAAGTCCACAACAGCATTTTAAAATAAACACATGACCACCAATAATAATAATAATAATAATAATAAACATATTTAAAATTAGGATATTGCATTGGAAAGCATTTAATTTAATAATAATTTGGGGCATCATACACCATAATATTTTTTAAATACATTTTCAGTAAAAAGTTCACGTCACCTGTACATTAAAGTCCACAACAATGTTTAAAGAAATCTTTTATAAAGCAAACAAAAAATGCAAAATTAGGATATTGTTTTGAATAAATACATTAAAATAAATAATTAGCAGTAATTTGTGACATCATGCATCTATTTGTTTATTTTGTGTAGTAGTCTTCACCATCTGCACATGAAAATCTAATGAAAATCACATGATTTTATTTTATTAGATTTATTATTATTTTGAATCCTCACCACTTACACATGAACATTTAGATACTGCTTTGTCAAAAAATGTATAAATGTAGGACATTATTATTTTGGTCAACATGCACCAATTTTATTTTTATTTTGTATTATTTATTCATGCTTTACAATTTGTATTTCTTTATTTTTGAGCAGTAATACATATACAACATTTAAATATTGCTTTGTAAAAATAAATATACATTTAGTACACTAGTAATTTTGGCCATCAGACACATTTTTTTGTTTGTCTTTTTTAAGTTTATTTTTGAGTATTCCTCACCACGTACACATGGAAATTTGCAGCAGTGTTTAACATTATTTTTATCTAAAATGTTATCTAAAACTTACTTATAAAAATCCAACGATTTTCCTTGAAATCTGCATTCAAAGTCTGCTTGACTGAAAAATCTAAAACACTTGCGAGACTTAATTTAGTAAGTGTTAGAAGAATACCGATGAGATAATCAGAGCAGAATAAATGAGTTTTTAAATTCTTCCTGAGAAAATGAATCTATACTGGAGGAGTATTACCTCTTCTGCACTCATTGGCTGCCACAGATAATACAGGCATGAACTGCTGCTAAATTACATCTGATTTAGCCACGGCTCTAATATTGCATTGCAGGTGAAAGGAAAGGACTTGCTGTGGTTACGCCCCTCTGAGCATTTCATAATTGGTTCTGCTTGTCAGGAGCCTCCAAAACAATACTAATTAGCTGTGATCGAGCTCTTATATGTGAGTGGAAATACTTCACGCTTTAGTGAAGTTTATAAATGTCTTTCACCTCTCAGAAAGAAGACTCGTCAAACAGATAACAGGCGTAAGATTACTGCACTGTGACTGGATGATGATACAGATGCGGATGTTATCTTCTCAGAAATCATATTATCTCACTGATTAGACTGCATACATAATCATCAGGCAATTAGTGTTTCCCATGATTCATTTCACTGGTAAACGATCAAATGTTAACAGTCACACAAACTTGATTTTATAACACTTTAAATGTATTATTAGACATATACTATAGATTAAATTAATCTCATTAACTGCGTTGCGGACTATATTGTTTTATATTCACTTCTTGTCTCTTATCGTATGATTTTGTACAGCACAGTGGTCAACTACTGTTGTACTGCTGTTTATTGTGCTTTATAAATCGAATTAAACTATACAACAAATAATATTTTGGCCAGTATAAAAATACTTCTTTTGAAAAACTGTCATATTTACAAACGTCCGGCTGTTTTCAGTCTTTGGTTGGTTCAAAAATGTTACTATCTTGTTATTTTATTATATTATACTATTATAATATGTATACTATGAATTAGCTTTTATGTTTATATTTCAGTTTAATTTCAAATGCATATTAAATTTTAATAATTATATGTGCTTTTGTCATTTTTATAGGTTTTTGTTTTTGAAATGTCTATTTAGCTTTCATTTGTTCTTTTCAACTTAAATATACTTTTAGTTAGTTGCTAAGGCAACATTTAACATTTTTATTTAAGTTTCATCTAATACTCATATTTAATTAATTTAATTTCAGCTTTATTTCAATAAAAATGCCTGACCTGATCTGGCTCCCATGCTGTGTCCATCAAATACCATCCTTAAAAGTGTTTTTTGGCTGAAATGTATGTGAAATGTTTCAGCTTGTGGTTTTTATTAAGTAAGAGTCATTTTCAGTCTCTGACCTGACTCTGAGGGTTCCTTCACAATTAACTCTTGACAAGCCTTTTGCAGTTTTTGCACCTTTTCTTCTCTGCACACTTTTTTTAACCTCTACAGACAGCTTACCAAGCCAATCAATGTTAAACTACTAAGGCATTACAATCAGACAATCAAATATCGTCTGATGGTCGTAGCATAGATTGGACATTTCTGGAGTGCAAATTTCAGTTTCAATTAGATCTCTCTCTTCTTTGGTCCATTTTAACAGTAGTTATAAAAACTATATATAAAAATGCTGGAATACACTATACATGACTTTTCAAATCTGAACCATTTTTAAAACTCTAGGCTTGAGGATCACGCACTACCATACTTTATACCCAACTTGTAGGAGTTTAACAAACAAAAAAGGTCAAGCATTGTAAGTAGTTGGTTGTTCTTCTCATGAAGGCTGAACACAGACCCTTTAAGCCAACAATTAACTATCAGCGCCCTCTGGTGTTTGGCTTTTCAGGATGTCCCCACCAAGCTAGTGACAAAAGCAGGACCTCTGCCAATGGCTGTGAGAGGCCACTGGTTCCTGAGCCCTCGAACGGAGTATTGTGTGGCTGTTCAGACCGCCATCAGACAGCCGGACGGAGACTATCAGGTGTCTGAATGGAGCCAAGTAGTGGAGTTCTGCACTGGAGGTAAGCAGAGACGGAGTTACAGAGATTTAAATGTGTTTTCAGTGTTAAAATAGTTCCTCCTGTGCCAGCTTAATATGCAAAGATAACTGACAAAAAGATTTTTGAGTTGATTCCCTTGAAAAAGGGGTAAACAATGTGACTCTGTGGCTCTATCAAATCATTGGTCTGTTTGTTTAAGCAGCCCAACACAGCAACAGGCTCAACTAATGGTGTGAGTTTGGGGGAGGGGCTAGTTTTCTCCAACAATAACAAAACACTATTTGGGGAAACCTGTTCGAAAACAACCAGCATTTCTGCACTCCTTGGCATAGAAGTGTAATGATTATCTTAATTTGTTCTTCAAGACACAAATTTGCCATAGAATACTAATGCTAAAAATACTTACTATTCATTGACTGTGCATGTTATGCTCAGATCTTTCTTTTTCTTGCCTTCAATGTCATGTTCAATGTCATTAGAGCATTAAAGAAAGTACTTGTGTTTTATGTTCAATAGTGATAGTTTTATATGGGTTCTTTTCTGCAGATTATGCCATGGATCATCTCCAGCAGCTGTTAGATAAAGCTCAGGCTGCTGCTGGGAGGCTGCTCAGGTTCTCCGTCTTCTACCGCAATCAGAGTCCTGAATACTTCCATTATGTCAGGTTAGTGTCATCCTCAGTCTCTCTGCTGCTTCTGCACATATCTTTCCTTGACAGCTCTAAGATTGCAGTGTCTGATTTATCTTCTGTGTTTTTGTGATTTGAGAATGCTAGTGAACTTGATAGGGAATCAAAACAGACTATTTACTTAATTCGTGTTCAGTGTCTCATTGCGTGTATTTCTTTATTGCATGTTATTGCAAAAGTAAAATTTTTAGTCTTTATTAATATTACATCAAAATATAATTGCCTTTTAATATCTCGCCATGCAGTTTTTCATACAGTCATGCATTTTCAGTTTCTGAGCATGGCCATACAGGTCACCCAAAAATAAAAATAAATTATAAATAAAAAATGTACTCAGCCTTATGTCATTCCAAACCTTTATGAGTGTATTTCTTCTGCAGAACTCAAAAGAAGATATTTTGATAAAATGTTGTATAAAATGAAAGTAAATGGGGTCCAAAACAACATTAGACCCCAGTGGCCACTGTATGAATAAATGCAAGCCATTTTTTTGTGAACTATTCCTAAGTGTATAGCCAAATATCCATTGTTGGCGACTACTGTATGTCCTTAATGCTGCCCAGTGATAGAAACTTTCAAAAATGGAGTCATCAAATGTAATATTTTACTTTATAATGGCTGCTAAAGAGAAAGATGTTTTATGTGTTGTAGTTATGGTATTTACCAGCAGGGGTTAACAGGCTACACCTTGAACAGCTTTAAACTCACAATCAAGTCTGGCCATTTAAAATGCACCCGACTTCAAAAAGCTGGAGCAAATAAAGCAGCCGATAACCTCTTTATTCCCTGACACACCCTGGTCTGGATTTCTAAATCGTCTAAAATGTCCAGGTTTTGGCTGTGTTTTCCTACTGATGTGCTCTCTATAGTCCTTCTGTTCTCTGTAGATCCCACATTCTCGCAAGCCACAGTTGGTTGATTATTTACAATGCCTGCACGCTATTGGTTAAACTACTTTTCAGTCTTGACCTTCAGCAAGTATGAAAACAATAGGCGAACAAAGCCAAAATCCAGACAATTTAGAAATGTCGGCCAAGACATGTCTAGGAAAAAGAGGACGTATGGTCACCAAACGCAATAATAGTGTCCGAGAATGTTATCGTCCCTTGGTGTGGACATTAATTATCGGAATAGATATCGTTATAGTTATCCGCATTTCTTTGAAGAGGTCTTTAAACCAAGTCCCATCCTTCATTTTTCATGTTGAATATCCTGTTTTCATCACATTTCAGAAGTAAAATGAAGAGAGAAGTTTGTAGCCTCACAGGAAGATTGAGTCGTGATATTTTGATTAAAATGAGGGAGGTTAAAAAAACAGAACATACATTGATGATTTGTTCATTTAGAAGGTGAATTGTCCTTTCATGCCAACTTTAATGTCAACATTTCAGATTTGTAGTGTTTAAAATAGCAGATTATTTATTGTTCTACACCTCTCTACAAAGGTCAGAGTGTGGAGGTACAATGCTCCCATCTTTCAAAGACAACAGTGGAAGTCATGGCTCCCCCATCAACGAAAAGCTCCGCGGCGTCTTCCTCAGCTGCAACACAGAGTTCGACACAGGCCTCCCTCCCAAAGACTCCCCATACGGCCCTCTGCGCTTCCAAATATCCGCCGATCGTCTCCTCACCATGAGTACAAACCTCTACTTTGCTGACTTCTACTGCATGTACACAGCGTACCATTATGTAGTGCTGGTGCTGGCCCCTGCTGGATCGGAGGGGGATAGCTTTTGCAACAGCCACCTTCCACGACTGGACCTGTCAAGCAATCCCTTCCTGACGTACACACCTGGAGACGTACCGGTCTTCTCTCACGCCAGTGACGTCATTCTGGAGGTGTTGTACACAGAGCCCTTGCTTCTGGAGCACGGCATACTCGCTCAGATCAGCGGCCGTCACCAGCTCATGAGCCTATCCACTGCAAACGCCAAAAAAGATCCGAGCTGTAAGGTGTGCAATATCAGTGTGGGCCGCTGAGCTGGGAATGGAAGCTCTCACTGGAAGTGCAACCGGAAACCGGACCATGAGAACCTCACTGGTCTGGAAATGGACCCAAAGTTTTGAGAATCTGAATAAATATTCACACTTATGAAATGAGGCAAGAATAAATAAAAATGATTGAGGTCATGATAGTCTGGCTACTAGTCTGGCCACTTGTTATGAAACTAAGCCATATGATCTGTGAGGCAACTATTCAGATTCAGAAAGACATAGTTCACCCAAAAATGCTTCATCATTTCACTTACTGTATTTTAAAGCACCGTAAAAGTGGTCCATGAGACTAGTGTTATATTTTGAAAGTCTTCTGAGGCTGTATGATAACTTGTGTGAGTTCACTTCCTTAAGCCTAATCATAGCCTATATAAAATAAAGGTTACATTATTGAACTATGTAATTGATTCCATTAATTTTTGTATTAAGTAATTTATGTGTGTTTTGAGTCGTTGTGTGTGTATATGCATAAAAACGTTACATTAACTATACAGAATGCTTTAACATAGAATAAAATGCTTCTGAAAGTTTCTGCATGTTACTTTTGTTGTCTGTGTGAAAATGATTGAGTTTCAGTACAGCTCTGGCCAAGTTTTACTGGTTTTGATGCAAGATGCTTATCAAATGTAGTACTGCATGGGTAGCATGGACCAAACCGTTCACATATCAAAATAGGCCTTGACTCGTTGATATTTGAGTGCAAGTGATGCTTGAGCTTCAAACTCCAACAACTGAATGAAGTTTACAATTTTAACAAATGTCCAAACAGGAAATGGAAGGAAAGCTACCTGAATTTTTTATTTCCAAATAACATAACTAATGTCACTTATTCACAGAGCACATTCCAGCCATTAAATCACTGTTACAGATTCCCAAACCTCTACGGTAATATTTGATAACGAGATGTCTGCATTCTATACATAATCTGATCAGTGCTGATTATGAACAGGCCATTCATAAATAGACCGAAGAAGTGCTGATCTCTCGGTCTGTCTGTCTGCAGCTGAGAGCAGGATTTATCTGGCACATCCTTAAAACACTCACATGAATGAGACAAATTACAACGCAAGCTCTCAATTTCCCTGCCAGCAGGGATGATTTCTTTATGGCTTCTGCAAAGCATTTCACACAGCAGTGCATCCTGGAGGTCAAATGAAAGATCTCATTTGAGTGTAGTTTTGCACTTACAATGCAATAGTATCACAAACTGAAAACTTCAATAAAAAAAAACTATTCTCAGATAAACAACCTCTCAAACTACATAAATCACATCTTCAGTTTCCAATGAAAGGTTCTCGTCAATCCAAAGACCGGTCAGGTAGCAATCCTTGGAATTAATGGATTTAAATGGATTATACTTCTAGTGTCCAAGTCAAAAACGTCCTGGGATTAGAATGAACCTCCTTGAGCCTAGTTTGTGTCCCATGTGAGATGGTTTTAGCTTGTGACATTTGTCACTCAACTGGATATACTACAAATAGAATATAAAATTACATCTCAGAGCATAACAGAAATAACCGTCTTATAGAAATTTGTTAATTTTAGGTTGTCCTTGACCACAGAAACATTTGATATAAAACAGCAATAGATAAAAGGCAAGAGAAAATGACCAATCAGATGCAAGTTCAGTGCGCTTATTTAATAAAATATTTATTATAAATATATTAAAATTACCCACAGTATGCAAGTGTTTCATAAACATGTTAAAGTGCTCAATCTTACAACAAAAAAGGCACATTCTTAAAATAATTCATCCTTATAAAATTATATTTATCCGATACAAATGTCAAATATCCACGGTTTAATAAACATTTCCACCGTATGTGTGAGAGTCATACACCTGCTGATTTGCCAAATAAACTTACATTTATAAAATACACTTGAGTGCTCAAACGCACTCCGTTATCGTGGCACAGCATTTGTCAGTATGTGCTAAACGGGTCAGAAAGCAGACAAAGTGCAACGTTTGTAGTTTTGATTTTGCACAGTGTGAACGTGTCATTAGAAAACAGCACATTCAGTCACTTCACACACATGAATACAGTAGTTTTTGCCGTTGTTATTGTCCCATTGAGCAGCACTGAACGCAGCCGGTAAGTAAGACACGCAGAACTCGATGCGCTCCCGCGGGTTTAACCGCTCAGGGACGCGGATGTTAAACGCAAACACATCGGTTCCAGGTTCTCCATAACTGTGCGCCATGTAACTACACGCCACGTCCTGGTAACTACGCCAGGCGTCGAAAGTTACACGGATTTGCACCGCTTTCTCAAAACAAACGTTCTTGACGCGCACGGTGCCGAGGATGGAGCACCTGGTGACATTACAGCTCTCCAACGCCACCATGTGATCCTGAAGCCGACTTCTGAACGCCTGGAAATCTCCACAAGGCTGCTCAAACCCAAGCCTCAACCTCGAAGTATTATTAACGGTTTTAGCGCAGCCCAGCTTCTTCAGTCGTGGTATTTTCACCGGTTCACAGGGGATTTTGTCCTCCTTCTCGGAGAACAGGCGCACCGTGATGAGCGAAAGTCCTTTGGCGTCCGCGAACGCGACGCGTTTTTCCCCGCGGCCGCTTTTGGCTGTGATGAGGCCCGTGGAAGGGGAGTGTCTGTACTCAAACACCGGCGGACGGGAGATGCAGGGCCGCAGGGGTTTGGGGGAAGACACGCCGAGCAGGTGGTTGATGTTTGGCGATCCTCTGCACCTGAAGCCGGCGGTCATGTCCACAGACCTCACGGAGACAGGCGGCCCAAACCTCGGCATCACGCTGGAGGTGCAGAAATACGAAAAAAATAAGATTTTTCCACGCTATGATCAGTTTTACAGGGTTCCCACACTTTTTTTTGCCAATTATGCGTTTTCAGACGTTTGTAATGTTTGCACTCACAAACAGCGAGTTCTAGCAGAGGAACTCATTTGGAGATGGGGTTTATATTGACTACAGAAATCCCTATGACTTGTCAATAGCATTTCAAACCACACATTTTATATATTTCCAGATTTCTCGTGACCGTGGAAACCCTGGTCATATTAATTAAGACAAACTTACTTTACACAAGTCATCTTCAGCATATAATAGTGAAGTTGTCCTCCCAAAGCGGTCACACACTTTAAAGTAAGCTGATGCTGTAAAAACACAGATATGAGGGATTTTAATGATTTAACATAAAAAAAAATCTTACTGTGCTTTCATTTTAATCATTGGATTATCCGATGAAATCCTTAAAAATATTAGCTGTATATAATATTCTGAACTATAAAGCAGTGAAGGACAAGTTTGCATGGCTTGCACTACCTGCTCAGCTGTGCTTGAGGAAGCATTGAGTGAAGTCTTGCGTCACTTCGTCTTTTATAGTACACTGACCCTCCTCCAAAATCAAGCCAATGAGCTTCGCACAGACTGGATAGGACTTAACAAGCTATTTATGACCCGATCTGTGGGCTAAAGAGTAGGAGACTAAATCCCAGGGCAAATACATTTGCATACTTTACATATATCAGGAAATATTCAGGTGGATGAATATCAGGTTATCAATCATGAATGTTTAGGGAAACCGGCCACATAGTTCCTGTGTCCTTTATTTATCTTTAATTAATTAATTAATTTCATGTGATTTAAGTAGTCCTAAATAGTCCAGTGTGACAAATAAATATTTGTTTAAGGTATAAATACACCATGTAGGCACTTCCCCTAATGTAAGTAAACTTAATCTAACAAACTGATTTTAATATAGCATATCACAGTGCAAAACGTCTATTTATATATATATATATATAAAATAACGACAAATACTAGTAGCAATCTGGAACATTTATAACAATCATGGACTATTTTGTTTTAAATAATTTTTATTTTGAATTAATGGATTACCATATGTTTTTTTATTAATTAATTAATTTAATATTCTTATGACAAAAAATTATTTCTGAATAAAAAAATTAGTGACATGGTTCATTTACTTTACATCATGACTGGCACTTAAGTCATTTTTACTATTTCTGACCAATCTGGAAGGACAGTAATGATATTTCTATTTGATGCAATTTATGTAACAGTGAAATGAACATAATTCATCCTTTTTATGAGGAAAAGCATGACATTTCCTCAAGGCTATTTACCCAAACAACCCAGTGAGCGTGCTTTTTAACCTCATTAGGCTTTCATTCGTCACGCTCGAGCTTCTTTTACCAAGAGAGACAGAGCAAGAGAGACAATTAGCATAGCTGCCATATCAGATCTCTAGTTTGTCACGTAGCTCACATAAATGTGGTTTGAACTTTTGCCAATCAGTGCCTCAAAAACAGAAATGGCAAACTGACTCAGTGACACTTTGCTTAACTATTTCTAGTTATGAGCAAAACTAACTTGGTCATGATGAGCAGTGCAAATTACATGCTTGACACTAGATTCATTTTAAATCCAAGTCTATAGTGTCTTATACTCCAATATTCAATTTTAAAGAAGTTTAGTTTAAGTCCACAGGGCCAAAAGTGCCCATATATATTAAACCCTATTTTATATTTTTCGTATGTACACTAAAAGAAGCAGAATCTGGGCCTAAACACTGCAATGTTTCACATGAAAGAGTCATAGATATACAGGTACATATCAACAAATGTGAATATGGTGAAAAAGTTCATTTTTTCTTGTAACTTATTTCAAAAAGGGAAACTTTCATATATTTTAGATACATTATATGTAAAGTAAAACACTTCAGACGATTTTTGTTTTAGTTTTGATGATTAGAGCTTACAGCTAATGAAAGTCAGAATTCAATCTCTCAAAATATTAGAATATTTACATTTGAGTTTCAATAAATGATCATTCATACAGTATAAATTCTGGGTATCTCGTTCTTTGAAACCACAATAATGGGGAACACTGCTGACTTGGCAATGGTCCAGAAGACGATCATTGACACCCTCCACAAAGAGGGTAAGTCACAGAGGGTCATTACTGAAAGGGGTGGCTGTTCAAGGAGTGCTGTATCAAAGCATATTAAATACAACGTTGACTGGAAAGAAGAATTTGGGTAGGAAAATGTGCACAAGCAACAGGGATGAACGCAAGCTTGAGAATACTGTCAAGTAAAGCTGATTTAAACACTTGGGAGAGCTTCACAAGGAGTGAACTGAAGCTGGAGTCAGTGCATCAAGAGTCACCACGCTCAGACATCTTCAGGAAAAGGGCTACAAAGCCACTTCTGAAACAGAAACATCGCCAGAAGCATCTTACCTGGGGAGAGAAAAAGGAGAAAAAGAACTGCACTGTTGCTCAGTGGACCAAAGTCCTCTTTTCAGATGAAAGTATATTTTGCATTTCATTTGGAAATCAAGGTCCCAGAATCTGGAGGAAGAGAGGAGAGGCACAGAATCCATGTTGCTTGAAGTCCAGTGTGAAGTTTCCACAGCCAGTGATGATTTGGGCTGCCATGTCATCTGCTGGTGTTGGTCCATTGTGTTTTCTGAAGTCCAGCGTCAACACACCCGTATACCAGGAAATTTTAGAGCACTTCATGCTTCCTTCTGATGACAAGCTTTATGGAGATGCTGATTTCATTTTCCAGCAGGTCTTGGCACCTGCCCACACTGCCAAAGGTACCAAAAGCTGGTTCAATGACCATGGTGTTACTGTGCTTGATTGGCCAGCAAACTCGCCTGACCTGAACCCCATCGAGAATCTATGGAGTATTGTCAAGAGGAAGATGAGAGACACCAGACCCAACAATGCAGATGACCTGAAGGCCGCTATCAAAGCAACCTGGGCTTCATTACACCTGAGCAGTGTCACAGGCTGATCACCTCCACGCCACGCCACATTGATGCAGTAATTCATGCAAAGGAGGCCCAACCAAGTATTGAGTGCATAGAAATGAACATACTTTTCAGAAGCCTGACATTTCTGTTTAGAATTTCCTTTTTTATTGATCTTATGTAATATTCTAAATTTCTGAGACACTGAATTTGGGGTTTTCATTATCTGTAAGCCATAATCATCAAAATTTCAAGAAATAAAGGCTTGAAATATTTCACTCTTTTTGTATAGATGTACCTGTAGTCGTGTTGCTGTGTAAAATCCCACTGACATGATCAGACATGTAATTTCTTGGTGTATTTTTTTGGGAAAGTATCAAACTAAAAACATTGCGGAGTTAAAATGAGATATAGCTCTGGATATGACATTTCTGAGTTGTTGTTTTTGGGATAGAAATGCATAATAATGAATTTGGCAGAAATGCACTGCTGTGCAGCTCTTTGAAACACTGCCTCTGTCGTCTGCATCCCGCTGCGATGATTTCAAGCGGATCTGTGGGTGTCAGAGAAAGATAAAATATCCAAGATCAGTTCTTCCAATACTTTTTTGTCTCATGCACTCACACAAAACCATCAGTGAGACTCAAGAACCCCTACATCATCACCAAACCTGAAACATGTTCATATTAACTCATAATGGATATCATTTAGCCTCATCTCACCCCATTATAAAACTCATTATGATTCACTTTTGAATTGAAACTGAAGAACAGAATCTCATTTTGTGACTGCATTTAGTTTGATAGCAAATTCCATGATGTTTTTGGGAGAACAGAAGCAATGTTTTATATGTCTATAATGCAAGTTTACAGATGTCTCGTTTGTTTCCTGATTATTGGTTGATGTGTGGACTTCCTTGTGCCTCATAACGAAATACTTCACTATTCATTCCAGTATTTGCACAATGCATTAGCCAATGGATTCTGACCTAGTTTGTGAAAACAGATGAACAGTTCTCTATGATTTCTGCCAGAACTGATGATGGCCAGTGTGGGCTTCCTGTCGCTCTCGGGGTAAAGGAAGTCACTGTGAAATCAGAAGCTGTGACGGAGGCCAATAAGCTATCGGTGAGTTTACAAAAAAAACACATTACCAAGAATTGACGTCAATGAAATCTGGGTGTGTTTGTCTGACAAAAAGTAAAGTATGACAGGGAATCTTATCAGTTTTATTATTAAATGTCCTTTGAAGGGGAAGTTCACCTAAAAGTTCATCATTTACATGTCATTCGAAACCTGTATTAAAGGTTTTTATTTCTCAAGACAATTAAAGTCAACGGGGTTCAGTGTTATCCTGTTCTTGGCTCCACTGAGTTTCATTGTATTTAAAAAAATAATAAAGGTTTGGAACAACATGTAAATGATGACAGAATTAAAATGTTTGGGGTTGAAATGACATTTAATAATAAATTGGTAAATATTGCTTTTATTTTTATCAGGAAAAAACAGTCGACACTTAACATGACATAAACTGTCCACATAAGGAAAAGTTCACACAAAAATTGAAAATTTGCTGTTAATTTACTCACTCTCAGGCCATTCAATATGTATGACTTTTTTTTCTTCAGTAGAACAGTAAAGAAGATTTTTATCGGAATCCGCAGTTTTTGGTAATTCATAAAATGTCACATGAAAGTCAACAGTTACCATCAAATTAATATGTGGCTCCTGATGATATGAGGTCTTATGAAGTGAAACGATCAGTCTGTGCAAGAAACTGAATATTTATAACATTATTACCTGTAATCCAGAGCCTAAGACAAACGGTCCGTTTGGGAATTTTGCACAAGGGTGAAAAGTTTGCTTGCGTTCCAGCTGGTCTTCCAAATTCACCGTATTGAGCAACAGAAAGCTGCTTGGTTGTGAGCTGTGCTTTATACATCGCTACACTATTGACAATTGACATTGGACCTTTTTTGCGAAATTGCATTGACTGCAGTTTACTCATTGTGTTATACCACTAATCTATTATAGTATATATTATATAATTATAGTATGCTTGTAACGAGTAACTGTAACCAGTTTCCATTACATTACAAGTGTTGACTAATTCTGTCAGTTTACACGTTTCACATTTCCAGGATTCAGAGGTTAATCATGTGAATCATGATTTTAGTTGAGATTCCCGTCTGTGTATCTGTCTTCGTGAATCACACATTTCATAATACTGGAACTACAATAAAACTACTTCTTATGCTTGCTCAAGCCTGTAGGCAGAGGTTTCAACATGTGAAGCTGTAACGTATAACCACGGGTGTATAATTTATGTAATGATCATGTACACCACACCAGGGGAGTGTTAAAAAGAGACAGCACAGGATATGGAGCAATCGGTGTTTCTCAAGGTGGAATAGGAGTGAGATTAGGCAATGCTATCAATAGGTCAGGTCACAATGCATGTGTGGGTTCATGAGAACCGATGGCACTTGTTGATTTAAATAATAATATTGAATAAATAATTTCAACTCATAATTTTGGACCGACTAAAATCTGGGCATTTTAATCCTATAACGCAGGGTGGGGAATGTTGATCCTGGAGGGCTGGTGTCCCTGCAGTGTTTAGATCCAACCCTAATCAAACACACCTGAAGCAGCTAATCAAGGTCTTCAGGATGCAGTTAGGTTTTTTCAGGATTGGAGCTAAACTCTGCAGGAGTGGCCCTCCAGGATCAATGTTCCCCACCCCTGCTATAACCCCTGGCATATGAAGAAATTAAAAATATTTTGATCTGGCTTTTATGGCACATATAAGAGAATATGGAGCTCATTTTCATAGGAAAAAACACGTTTTATTCAGAGGCCCAAACTGCAAAAATACGCAATTTGGTGTAAATATTATTTATATAACCAAAAATTAAAATATTCTGATAGCTTTTGTAATAGTGCAAGAGGCTGCTTACATAAACATATCAGCAAATATCATATGCATTAAACATATCAGCTGCCACTCTACATCTACATCAATAAGATGATTTGTATGCTTAGTTTCAATTTTCAATACATTTTCTGTATTTTTAATTAAGTGATCAAACACATAATGCAACGCAAAACAACAGATTAACAAATTCTCAGAAGCCTGATGGATCATAGTTAATGGATACATTTTAAGATTATTTTTATGAAAATTTATGTATGGATAATCAGGTAAACCCAAGTTGCTTCAGTCCAGTAAGTGTTCATCTTGAAGTATTACTAATAATATAAACGTTAATCTTACATTTATTTTATAAAAATCTGTAAAGATTTCACAGTAAAAAGACGTTTACAATTATACTAACAGGGTGTTACAGGTTTTGATCATATTGGTAAAATAGAGAACATTGAAATTCATGTATGATACACTAGGATTTATAGTGTTATTAATAACAGATTAAAAAATAAGACAATATTAGAAATATTGCTTTAGTTTCCCTGAAATTTAACTTTTAAACTACTTAGTAGGCATTTACAATTGTGGTACACAAAGCATTGAACATTAAAATGCAGATTTGTCCAAATATTGAAACTCTTTGAATATATAAATGTTGGCATGAGAACAGAATGATAGAATTTTGATTTAGAAAAACAAAAACAGGATTGAATACAGAATACTCCTGTAATAAAAATACAAGACACTCATGGATGTCCCGGTTTACTTTCAAGTATGTTGCTATAAATGTGTCTTCTCAGAAACTGAGGAACCAAATTATTTTATGAGGCTACTGACATTATGCCATATACAGTGGGGCAAAAAAGTATTTAGTCAGCCACCAATTGTGCAAGTTCTCCCACTTAAAAAGATGAGAGAGGCCTGTAATTTTCATCATAGGTAAACCTCAACTATGAGAGACAAAATAAGAAAAAATTATCCAGAAAATCACATTGTAGGATTTTTAAAGAATTTATTTGCAAATGATGGTGGAAAATAAGTATTTGGTCACCTACAAACAAGCAAGATTGCTGGCTCTCACAGACCTGTAACTTCTTCTTTAAGAGGCTCCTCTGTCCTCCACTCGTTACCTATATTAATGGCATCTGTTTGAACTCGTTATCAGTATAAAAGACACCTGTCCACAACCTCAAACAGTCACACTCCAAACTCCACTATGGCCAAGACCAAAGAGCTGTCAAAGGACACCAGAAACAAAATTGTAGACCTGCACCAGGCTGGGAAGACTGAATCTGCAATAGGTAAGCAGCTTGGTGTGAAGAAATCAACTGTGGGAGCAATTATTAGAAAATGGAAGACATACAAGACCACTGATAATCTACCTCGATCTGGGGCTCCACGCAAGATCTCACCCGTGGGTCAAAATGATCACAAGAACTGTGAGCATTCCCAGAACCACAGGGGACCTAGTGAATGACCTGCAGAGAGCTGGGACCAAAGTAACAAAGGCTACCATCAGTAACACACTGCGCCAGGACTCAAATCCTGCAGTGCCAGGCGTGTCCCCTGCTTAAGCCACATGTCCAGGCCCGTCTGAAGTTTGCTAGAGAGCATTTGGATGATCCAGAAGAGGATTGGGAGAATGTCATATGGTCAGATGAAACCAAAATATAACTTTTTTTGTAAAAACTCAACTTGTCGTGTTTGGAGGAGAAAGAATGCTGAGTTACATCCAAAGAACACCATACCTACTGTGAAGAATGGGGGTGGAAACATGCTTTGGGGCTGTTTTTCTGCAAAGGGACCAGGACGACTGATCTGTGTAAAGGAAAGAATGAATGGGGCCATGTATCGTGAGATTTTGAGTGAAAACCTCCTTCCATCAGCAAGGGCATTGAAGATGAAACGTGGCTGGGTCTTTCAGCATGACAATGATCCCAAACACACCGCCCGAACACGAAGGGTGGCTTCGTGAGAAGCATTTCAAGGTCCTGGAGTGGCCTAGCCAGTCTCCAGATCTCAACCCCATAGAAAATCTTTGGAGGGAGTTGAAAGTCCGTGTTGCCCAGCGACAGCCCCAAAACATCACTGCTCTAGAGGAGATCTGCATGGAGGAATGGGCCAAAATACCAGCAACAGTGTGTGAAAACCGTGTGAAGACTTACAGAAGCGTCTCGGGTTACTCACGTAACCCTTGTTCTCTGAATAGGGAACGAGACACTGCGTAGCTAGCACGCTTTGGGAACGCCCCGCATGACCGAGTCCTGAACCCATATAGAATCACGCCAATTCATTGGCTGATGGCGCAACGCCGTCTCTGGCCAATGGCGTCGTCAGGTCATACTGGCGACGCGCCATCCACTCCTCAGATTTCTCTGCCGAAAAGAATCCTGTCGGCAGCGTGAGAAGCTTGGCAGCGAACGCAGTGTCTCGTTCCCTATTCAGAGAACAAGGGTTACGTGAGTAACCCGAGACGTTCTCTTTCATAGGTAACATAACACTGCGTAGCTTTAGCACGCTTTGGGAACGATATACCAAACACGCCAAGCTGAAAAGCTACCTATCTGGCCCAAAAATGAACCAACAACATACGGTCGGTTCAAACAGACAGAACCTGAGAACCTGGAGCCGTATCAACGTCAAGGTTGTAAAACCTGACAAAGGTGTGCAGAGAGGACCATCCTGCCGCAACACAAATATCCTCCAGGGGTACCCCTCTAAAAAGAGCTTGAGAGGAGGCTACGCCCCTAGTAGAATGCTCCCGAAGACTAAGAGGTGAAGGAAGGTTCCGCACCTCGTAAGCCAGCGAAATGGCATCTCTCGCCCAGTGAGAAATTCTCTGCTTTGGCGTGGCAAGCCCCGCGACCAGCACCAAAACAGATCAATAACTGGGGATATTTTCTCCAAACCTTGGAGCGATCCACATACAGCTTCAATGCTCTGACCGGGCAGAGCAAGTGGAGTCTCTCATCCTCACTTGAAGCAAAGGGAGGGGATGGAAAGAGTGAAGAGTGACCACTTGAGAACGGAACGCAGCGTGGACAAGACCTTGGGAATGTAACCCGGCCTAGGCCGCAGGGTAACTTTGACTAGACCCGGGCAAAGTCCATACACGTCTCACTGACAGAAAAAGCCTGCAGATCTCCGACTCTCTTCAGTGACGTAGCGCCAGCAAAGAACAACCTTAAGAGTCAGTATCCGATCCGAAGCTGACTCTAAGGGCTCAAAAGGGCCGTCACTAGTCCTTCGAGGATGACTGACAAGTCCCAAGAAGGAACTGTCGTGGGGCGAACAGGCCTAAGGCGTCACGCATGAAAGCGGAGACCATTCGATGCCTCCCCAAGGGGATCTCATCCAGCTCTCTCCGAGCTGCAATGGCGCTACATAAACCCTAAGGGTGGTAGCAGCCGCCCCGCTGTCAGCCTTTCTTGCAAAAACTCCAGCACTGGACCAACAGGGCAGTTAACTGGGTCGATTGCACGAGTCAAACACCAGGATTCAAAGACGCCCACTTGGAAGAGTACAGCTTCCTAGTAGCGGGGCTCTGGCACTGGCTATGGTTTCCTGAACTTCGCAGGCAAACCATCAATCACAGCCCTTGGCCTGTATGGGCCATACCCACAACTTCCAGAGCTCCGGCTGAGGATGCCAGATCTTGCCCTGAAGCTGGGACAGTAAGTCCCGCCTGATCGGAATCTCCCAAGGAGGTCGATACAAGAGGGAATTAGCTCCGAGAACCAGGTCTGGTAGGGCCAGAATGGGGCTATGAGAAGGAGGCAGGCACTGCTCACCTTCACTCTGCATAGTACTGCGGAATCAGCTTTATTGGCGGAAGCAGCGTACAGACTGACATTCGGCCATGGGTGGGCGAATGCATCTATGCCTAGAGTCGCGGGAAACTCAGGAGAACCAGAGCGGGCACTGGGATGACTCATGAGAAGCAAAGAGGTCCACCTCCGCTTTGCCAAACAGATCCCAGATCTGGGATACCGTCTGACGGTTCAACATCCATTCCCCGGCTTGAGCTTCTGTCTCGACAGAAAATCGGCCGCCAGGTTCAATACTCCCGGGCGTGAACCGCCCTCAAAGAGAGGAACTTGTCTTGGGACCAAAGGAGAAGATGGCGCGCAAGCCTGTCCAGGGTCGCGACTTGAACCTCCTTGGCGGTTTATGTGGGACACAACCGCCATATTGTCCGTCCTGACTATAATATGATGCCCGCGAGAACGGGAGAAAATACTTCAAAGCCAGGAAGACAGCCCTGAGTTCCAGGCAGTTTATATGCCAAAAGAGGAACTCTTCCTTCCACTCTCCACTCGCCGCCTTCCTTGAAGACCGCGCCCCAGCCTGTCATTGATGCCTCCGTCGTGATCATATGGCGGCGGTGGATCGCACCATTCTCACCCGCTCTGGAAAGACGGGTCTCGCCACATTAACAGGTGTCGACGGCAACTGCGCGACACTCTGATAAAGCGAGTAGCTGGTACAGTGGGGTGTAACCTCAGCTCCTTCATCCACCAAAGGAATGGCCTCATGTGAAGCAGCCCTAGGGGCAACACAGGGGAGGCTGCTGCCATAAGGCCCAACAGCCTGCGGCAGGTACCTACAGAGACATGATGGCCTAGCTTGAAGCGGGCCAAACATGCTGTAAAAACTGGTATCCGGGCAGGAGCCAAAAGGGCCTGCATCTGAACGGAATCCAAACAAACCCCTAGAAATACGGTTCGTTGAGATGGGAGGAGCACACTCTTCTTGGCGTTCATCCTGAGGCCAAGAGAATGGATGTGGCCGAGCGATATCGCTGTGACGACTCACTAGCTCCCTGGAGTGAGCCAGAATGAGCCAGTCGTCCAGATAGTTCAGTACACGGATGCCCTGGAGCCTCAAAGGGGCCAGTGCAGCATCCATGCATTTGGTAAATGTCCTCGGGGCCAAAGCCAGGCCGAAGGGCAGGACCTTGTGTTGGTAAGCCTTCCTCCAAAAGGCGGGCAAGGAGTCTCCTGTGTCTTTGAGCGACCTGGATGTGAAAATCGCATCCTTCAGGTCGATGGTGACAAACCAGTCTCCCTCCTGGACCTGAGACATGATAGTCCTCATCGTCAGCATCTTGAACTTCCCTTTGTAGAGGGAAAGATTCAAGCCAGTAGATCCAGAATAGGCCTCAAGCCGCTGTCCCTCTTTGGAACAAGGAAGTAGCGGCTGAAGAAACCTTGTTCGACTTCCGATCTGCGGTACTTCCTCTATTGCTCCTTTCTGCAGGAGGAGGAAAGTTCCTGTTGTAGAACAGAAGCCTTGGAGGCGCTGTTTACTACTGTCAGGTGAACCCGTCGAAGCAGAGTTTCTCCCAAACTGAAGAGTGTAACCGGTTGGTGTGCGGAGAACCCACAGCGATACCAGGTGAAGGAAGTGTGACAGAGGGATCAGAGTGTCGTGCAAGGAAGACATACCTGAGATTGGGTGTCGAGAAAGCCTGGAAGCAGCGGCACCCTCCACCGTGAAGGAGAGCCCTCGGCGTCCTTGCTCGGGATGGCGGAGAGAGAAGTGCTGTGCTGACGGGTGGCGGCACGGGTTCCGTACACTGCAGGAGAGAAACAGCTGTGTGTCCTAACATGCGGCTCGCCCGGCGGAGTGGACGGGCTGCAAAGGGGAAAGACGAGCGTCCCCAACTGCCAGCCCAGTGAAAATGAGGGTGGAATTGGATCTGCACACCAAGCCTCGAAGGGTGGTTGTGACAGATTTAAGTGAGAGAGTGCGTTCGGGCGGGCAGAAAGCGCCGCGGTCTGGCCTCGCCCGTAACGGTGAAACGACTCTCCTCATTCCGACCCGGAGGTCAGGAACGACCGGGTTAGCCGAGCGGCAGGCTTGTTGGGCCGCTTCATGTTAACCCGCTTGCGTGGTTGTTGGCGGGAAGAAGACCGCCGCGGGCTCCCCAAACCGTAGTGGGGGAAGGCGCGTGGCCTGGGCTCCGCCAATACTACCTCCTGGGGGCGGCTGCTCCTAGACACAGAGGAGGAGGAGTTGAAAATCCCTTGCTCTCCTCGGCATGAACTGATTGAGAGCAGCCGACTGAGTTTTGGCTGAGCGGAACTTGTCCACTACAGCGCTAACAGCCTCCCGAACAACCCAGATTGTGAGATGGGTGCGTCCATTAAAACGTCTTTTCCTTCTCCCGAATCTCGGTCAGGTTGAGCCACAGATGGCGTTCTGCGGCCACGAAGCCGCCATAGGCGCCCCAGGACGTGCGGTGTGTAGTGGCTCTCAGAGCCAAGTCAGTGGCTCTTCGTAGCTCCTTCATGGCTTCAGGAGTCAAGCCGGTCCCTTCGTCCATTTCCTTCAGGACGTCCGCCTGGTAGGCCTGAAGGATGGCCAAAGGGCCATACCTGCCTGACCGGCCGCGATGTAGGACTTCCCGATAAGGCGGAAGTGGTCCTACGGCTTGGAAGGAAGGAGGCGGGACTTCCAAGAAGGAGCCAAAGAAGGTGAAAGATGTGAGGCCAAAGTATCCTCAATCACCGGCATGGCGGTGTAACCCTGCTCCACAGAACCCACAAGGTTGGTGAAGTCAGCGGCTGCCGCGTTAGTAAGGCGAGAGGAAAATGGCTGCTTCCAGGAACTGGAGATCTCACGATGCAGATCACTGAAAAATGGCAGCTTCCTCCTTTCAAGCTTGGAGTGCGCGCCGATGAGGAAGCGATCGTCGAGCTTCGAAGCTCGAGACTCGCGGGGCTCATCGGGCCAATCCAGCGCAAGCTTTTCGGTGGCGCGCGAAAGCACGTCCACGAGCTCAGAGTAGGCCGCTGAAGGCCGCGCCTCCTGGCCGCTAGGCGGGAGCGCATCTGCTAAAGCAGACCCGAAATCCTCGGAGTCGGAGGCTGCCGTGTGCAGAAAATCATCTAGCCCGAAGAAAGCGAAATCACGTGCTTCGGGCTAGAAACTGAAAATCAGGCAAAAATTCGACCGGCCGCGCGTCTGAGAGAAAAGGCGAGGCCTGTCTGCTCACTCTCCATCTCCTCGAGCTCGACATCCGAACCCCAGCTCGCTCTCACGAGAGGCGCGGCCTCACGAGCCGCAATCTCACGAGAGGCGCGGAGGTGCTCGATCTTGCCCGGCAAAATTTGGAGGATTCACGTTCATAATCCTCAAGCCGAGGCGGAGGTTTATGAGAGGCGGAAATCGTCGCAAATTTTGCAGTTAGAGGTCCCATAAACCGCCTCACGTGCGTCGCGAAAAACCCAAGCACAAAATACACTTACTGTGTGGGTCCTCGCGACGATGAAAGCGTCGCCGGCGGAATACAGCGGACGAAACTCCATGGCACTTCACCGCGAGGAGAAACAAAGTTCCACTGAGGCAGTCGCCGAAGTGCAAATGGATGTCGCAAGGGTAGTAGATGGGTAAGAAATCGCAACAACGAAGGCGATGTGACCGCTTCGTGAAGGCAGAGAAATCTGAGGAGTGGATGGCGCGTTCGCCAGTATGACCTGGCGTCATTGCGTCAGAGGCGCGTCGCGCCATCAGCCAGTGAATTGGCGTGATTCTATATGGGTTCAGGACTCGGTCACGCGGAGGCGTTCCCAAAGCGTGCTAAAGCTACGCAGTGTTAAGTTACCTATGAAAGAGAACGTTTGACCTCTGTCATTGCCAACAAAGTGTATATAACAAAGTATTGAGATGAAATTTTGTTATTGACCAAATACTTATTTTCCACCATAATTTGCAAATAAATTCTTTAAAAATCCTACAATGTGATTTTCTGGATAATTTTTTCTTATTTTGTCTCTCATAGTTGAGGTATACCTATGATGACAATTACAAGCCTCTCTCATCTTTTTAAGTGGGAGAACTTGCACAATTGGTGGCTGACTAAATACTTTTTTGCCCCACTGTATCCTGTTGACAAACTTTAAAGAGTTTAACATGCAAGACAGATCATTTTAACAGCTAGATATTATACACCACAAAACATTCAGCACGCAACAAACAACAGAGGAACAATACAGAAACATAAATAATATAATTTTATTCTAACGCACCAGCAAAACCCCAATGACCATTTAAACGACCACATACGTCCAAACCAACAACTTCCCACTTACAGAGAAACCCACAGCTTCCGTTTCAGAGCAAGAGTATCAGCTTCACCAGTTTCTGATCAGACTGCAATAACTGAGTGATGAAAGTTTGCTGGACATTAACAGCTCAAAACAATCCAGATAAACGTCCATTCAGACTGTTCGAGCAAGAGTACAATACTGTGTTTGTTACATATCCATTTGTCAGAATACATCAAAGATGGTTTGTTATTATAGATTAGTACTCAATAATACTCCATACTGCTTTTAAGTCAGTTCCATGATGAGAATTAGGCATTTTAATATATAAATGCTTTTGGATTCAAACATATGGGTGTGCTCAGGGTCCAGACAGGATCTGTAAAGGTGCTGAGAGGCTAACAGATGTTCACAGCTGGCCATCTAACATGTAAGGGTGGAGTACGCAGACGTTCTGTTCCTCTGTGGTGTCTTCAATCCGTTCCTGAGGCTCTGCAGGTTTAAATGAGTTGCACTGCACCGCTGGCCACTAGAGGCGCTATAGTACGGTAACGCATCAGGTGCTGCGAACCGTCGTCCAAGTCCACAACGTACTCCCTGAGAGAGACAACAGCAAAGATGTCCAAATAAATACTGTTTAGGAATATATTTATGAATTCACTTCAATTTGCTCATTAAAATGAACAGGAATGCTGCCCCCCTAAAGGACATTATACATTTTGGTAAGAAAATCCAAGGCGTTTTATTAAGTATTATTCAGTTTAGAGTTGGGCTGCATGATAAACCTCATGCGAGTCGTGTGCATCTCGTCAGTAAAGCCGGTTCTGTAATCAGTAGTAAATCTTATCACGTGCTTTCAGATGAAGCAGTATTTATTACAGTGCCGTAGTTCACTGACAAGATACCCCAAAAAAGAAAAAAAAACCCTGACGATATTATACCTCAGAATTATGTCGCGCTGCGATAATAAAGTTGTTTGTGTAGCTTCTCGGTGAACTACAGCTCTGTGTAGTAAATGCTACTTTATATGAAAGCAGGTGAAAATAAAACATTTAATAACTTCTTTTTACTCCAAACTCACTTCATAACGTCAGTTGAGTGTTTGACAAATCCTTCTGTGAGATGATGCCGTTTCTAAAACAGAATAAGGCACACGACATATTTCATAGTATTCCAAGCAGCGTTTAAGGAAAATTATAAGTAGACGAACTCAGATAAATCATATATTGTCGTAGTCCTGTGTTTATTAGTCACGTTGAATCAATGAAAGCAGTTAAATCTTCGGTTTATTCAGCAGTCGCCAAAGGCATTTCCTGGGTTTCTTCTGCGGGCGTATTTGTAATTTCAGCTGACGGAGATTTACTACTGATCACAGAACCGTGCTTCACTGACAAGATGCACGCAGCTTTTGCCTAATATCGATTGAGATTTATCGAGCAGCCCTAGTTTAGAGTTTGGTTATTGTTTGTTTGTGTTTAATGCCATTCCAGCTTCTGTGGCTATTTTCATGGCGAGAAATATTATCATTTATTTTGCAAAAAATTGCACAACTGTATTTGGCTGAACTCTGTTAAAAACTCTTCAAAAGAGTTAACTGAATAATACAAAACAATCACAGTTGAAACAGCACAATCTAATAAAACATGCTTGATGCATAAAGGGACTCGGCAGAGAGAACATGTTGGAGGATCTTCCTCTAGTATTAAAAACTTGTGTCATCCTGGAATGACCAATTCTACAGCGGTTAAACAATCTGGTAAGAGTTATGAAACAACAACACTGTTCCAGAAACTAGTGCCCTCTCCTGCCCACAGGACACTGCCTTCTGACACCACATCCTAACCAGGCTGTAACCGGATTACTGGATTATCAGATTAGTGATCAACCAGCATGGGTTTGATGGATTCTCAAACTTTGTGTGTGACTGCTTTGAGCTGAATGAAAATGATGGTGTTCTCACCTCTGCTCATCCGTCTCGGGCTCCACCAGGATATTCTCCTGCTTCTCTTTCACTCTCAGGAACACAAACGAGTCCAGACACGGCTCAGGAACTTCACACAAACAAACACATACACCAATAAAAAAACACCACTGCCACCAGATAAAACCATCATAATTACAGCGTCCCATTAAGGTCTAGATTGACAAATTAACACTACTGTTCAAATGTTGGGGTTGATACGATTTTTTTTTACGTTTTTGAAACTCATGCTCACCAAGGCTGAATTTATTTGTACAAATTTTTTTTTTAAATGATTTTTTAAATTGCAATATACATTAAAGTGCAATTCATTTCTGTGATGTAAAGATGAATTTTTAGCATCATACTTGTCACATGATCCTTCAGAAATCATTCTAATATGCTGATTTGCTGCTCAAAACCATTTTTATATTATCCATGCTGAAAACTGTTGTGCCATTTAATATTTTGTGTAAACAGATACATTTATTTCGAGATTATCTAATGAATAGAAGGTTCAAAAGAACAGAAAATATTTAAAATAGCAATTTAAAAGTCTTTACTGTCACTTTTTATCAATTTAACAATTTCCTTGCTCTGATTTAGACGACCCAAAATAAGCTGTTATAGGTGCAATAGTCATGTGGGCAGCGCTGTGTCATATTTCATAGCTGTGCACAAGCTGTTTGTCACAGCTCCAGACTTATTTGTTCATTAATGACGTCATCAGCGACTAGTCGACTTTGACTTGACTTTCCTCACATAAAAGTCAACTTTAAAAAATCAGACGTCATAATTGTGCAGCCCTACTGGGAAATAACTTGCTGATCTTGACTTATGGTAAGTAATTTTTTTTATATAACTGAAAAATACACTAATGAATATACATCCAACAAGAAAGCAGTAATGTAGGTTAACTGTTTACTATTCTTAAAATATCAGTTTAAACCAATAAGAAATGTTTCTCACCAGCCTTCAGCATGTCAATGTTCTGCAGGTTCGGGGGCATGTGTTTCAGAGCCATGTTTCGGAGGTACACCTCTGTGTTGGCCAGATACCTAAACACACACCATTTAACGTTTGGAGACCACACACACGTCACACTGTGAATTAACTAGCTCATTCACACACAGATGATGACAAACAACACTCAATATTCTGCCCAAAACCATCATTCTCATAGAAATTAAAAGAAAGTTCTGAAACGTCTGCACTTTATCAAACGGATTCAGAATGAACTCACTCTTTAGCGAAGGCAAACTCTTCAGGAGAGAGAAATGAAGGATCTCCATCAGCACGGGACTTTTCTTTCTCCAAGACGTGAGGAAAAAACCTCTCTATCTGCAGATGAGACAACAACATTAGGGCTGTCAAAATAGCTGAAAAACTCAATTACAATGTTGACCTTAAATATGATCAGTATTCACATTTTAAGGCATAATTTTAGTTAGGGGCTTCTCTCCTGAGGTCATAGAGCAACATACTACTAATGCACGTTTCTTCAAAGCAATAAAATAACTATCTGCGAATGAAAGTGCATAATGTTTAAAAACCATATACAATGAATTAAGTTGTTTAAACAATTAGAAACAAAACATAATGCATGCATGAATAGTTTAATACAAAGACCGAAAACCAATCCCAAAGAGTCCTTTTCATTTAAAAACATGAGATGCAGTGGGAATGGGGAAAACCGCCATAAAGTCTCGAGATGTTTTTTAAAAGCTGAACTTATATTAATCTTTCATGGCTTTCTAAACATGCGTCTCTCTTGTGTGAGACGCGAGTGCAACGGTGATGGATGTCGCTCAAGAAAATGTGATAAATATGCGTTCTGTGTGAACGGCTTGTTTTCAGTTTTGACATAAACAACATCATCTCTGCATTGATGTTCTCTTTTTCAGCAATATTTTGAATGAACAACGTAGCAGCGCCGGGTTCAACTGGAAAAGCTATGAAAAACATTAAAATGCCACGACACCCATGTCATCATCGCATCTTGTGTGCCACATATAAGGCTGCCTGACACCTAAAATTCAAATGCAACGTTTTTGTATTCGAATGTGGATTTTTATTTTAAATTCGAGATTCTAAAAAATTATTTAACTGCCCTAACAATCATATATGTATATACAAGTACCAGACACCACATACCAACAGTGCAATTTAGCATTGCTTCACCTCAAAGCACACGGGATGCTAAAGATCATTTCTAGAGCAAAAAAGCATCTGTAAGGACAGCTAGATATTTGACAGGGTCTAGATTCATGATCTATCATAACTGAGACACATATCCGTAGTCACTCCACGGGAACTGTCTGTGTAACATGTGGAGTGTAAGTCCCTCTGAATAAAAGCAGCAGTTAAATGATATTGTAGTCGTGTTCAGGATACCTTCTGAAGTCTTGAGCGCAGGTAGCTGCTCAGAACAAAGCGGATGCGATCGATCTCCATGCGATGCACACTGGCCTTCACATCACCTTTCCTCACCCGCTGCAGATTTTCCTCCTGCGTACACAATATAAATGACTATAACGGAGAATACATTCATTTTCACGTTATTTGTTTTATCTAAAAAATTGATTAAAGTGACTACTAATAGGCTATAACTGGAAAAAAGGTTAAATTAAACCACATAAAATAATTGGCTTTCCAGTTATGACCCTTAAGTCGAAAACCTTGATATTGAAAAATGTCAATTTTATTTGTCAGCTATTTAAATATAACAAGCACTGTTTGACCATCGTAAAAAGCACTAAACACAGATCCATACCATGTGTGTGATCTGCTCCATCACACACTCCACCAACTCTGACTTGTTCTCCAACAGTTCAGGAGAAAACTTCTCATTCAGCCAAGCCTGAAACACAGGAGACTGTTCCTGAAGGCATGTGTCTGCTCTGCAAGAAGACTCGTCTCATAGACTGTATCTAATGCATTCACTATTTATGTGTAGGACTTTTTAAATACTAGTGTAATTAGTATCAATATGATACTAATAATCATTTTTGTCAAAAGTTAAAGCATAAAAACAGAAATTTGATTGGATTTCTGTTTCTTACTGAAACATTTTGATGTTGTTAATTTACTTTTAAAAGCTTGAAATTGTTTTTGTAGACAAAAAATAAAATGTGTCAAATTAATTTCTTCAGTTCTTTTAAATGTATTCATCAAAGAGTTCTTAAAAAGTTTCCACAAAATATTCAGCAGCAGAACCTGTTTTTAACATTAATAAGAACAATTATTCCCAATTATTAAGCACCAATAATAAATGAGCAGCAAATCAGCATATTAGGATGATTTCTAAAGGATCCTGTGACACTGAAAATTGTAGTAAATAATGTTGCTGAAACTTCACAAAAATAAATAACATTTTAAAATATATTACAGAAAATAGTTATTTCAAATCACTTTTTTTCTGATAAAATAAATGCAGCATTAGTGAGCAGAGACTTCATTAAAACATAAAATCATGTTTACAAACTTTTGTTACTGTATGCGGCGACCAATTATTTTGAAGTATAACGAGTTTCTGTGCGTTTTATCATAGTTTTGATAGCTTCACTATTCCTATGAATACAGAAGTGTCCAAACTTTTGACTGGTAAAGTTACTGTGTAACTTACTTAGACTCTATTCATTATTTGGACGTTTATTTATTCTTACTTCAAACTGGTGACCGTGCGCTTTAATGAAACTCGTGTCACTGTCAGTATGTAGTGTTATTGTTGGTTGGAGCACACGTTAAATGTCTGACCTCCTCCAGTTTTTTGATGAGCTCCGCTGGGGTCATCACCTCCTCCTCCTGGCTCTCCTCTCCTCCGCTCAGATTACCCGCGTCTGCCATTCTCACACGCCGGAGTCCGCGGAGACGCTTTAACACTGGAACTGTACGATCTACAACACTTCCTTAAAACCAAACTACAGAGCAAACTTCACAAGAACCGCGAAATTAAATCCCAAACTCAGCGCTGTTTACATTCTCTCGCGCGTTCACTAACTCCACTCCAGAACCTTCGGGTGAAGAATTTCGCGCCAAAAAATAACAACGTGTCGCCGCCATGACGTCAGCGTGTCCTCAAGCCAGTTATAGTCGCGCGAGTCTGCGCAGTGCGCACTAATACAAAGATATAACGGGTGTAATCAATATAAAGGGTGTTTTAATAAAGATGAGAGGAGAAGCTTACATCCAATCTTATGCAAAATCTCATAAATAAGTTGTAACATTTATGATTATTAAATTATTGTATGACTGCATATTTATGATTTATTTAATATTATTCGTATTATTAAGCTACTTATTTAATTACCTTTTAATTTTTACTCTATCCCCCCATGTTCTTGTTCTAATATTTATGTGTATCTTTCTGATATTGTTTGAAAAAAGAATAAAAATGTAAAAAAATAAATAAAATAAAAGAAGATAAGCTTTTTTTTCTAGTGATATACTGTATATTTTATATTGTTAATATTAATAATATATTAATACTTGTAATTTTAGTTCTCAGTCAAAAAGATTGAGAAAATCCAGATTGTGTTAAATTAGGTAGACATGAAACATATAAGAGTCTGTTTGAATAAGAATCTCAGTATTTGTGAATTTGCCAAACTACGTTGTTGTTCCTGTTATTTTTTTCTTTCACTCCTCTTTTCTGATTCTCTCTTTCTTCATTACAGTACTCTGATGTTTACTGCCTGATATTTTCCTCCAGAGCCACATTCTGCTCCAGTTATTGATATTAAACTGTGAAAGCAGTCTTGCATCAGTCTCATTACACAACTCTGTAAATGTGGACACTGTGCACACTTTGTGTATAAATAGTATAGTATGTGTAAATGTGAACATTGCGAATTAGTGTACTACCACTTAGTGTGTGAACTAATTGTATTGTATTGTGTACATTTTAGACATTGTTTTAGACCGTCTCCACATGACTGTAACCAAAGAGATTTAATTTAGTTGTTTTATAAATAATAAAAATATGATATAAAAAATACAATTTCTGACAAAATAAAAGTTCCCTTGTTTTCTTGTTTGAGTCGCTCAGACCGCTAGATGTCGTCATTGCGCTTTTCCCGCGGCGCTCTTCATAAGAAGCGCGCAGTAGCTGTGGCGCATGCGCAGATTGTCAGTAAGAATGGCGGCCAGGCTCCTGTTAAAATCATCGACCCGTGCTGCTGCTGTTGTTTACAGCCGTCTGCCTCTGCCAGCTCAAGCTCTAGTGAGGGGACTAGCGTCTGGAGGTACTGGTCGATCAATGGCTTTATTTGGAGTGCGTGTTTGGACGGTTTTTGCGTTGAAAATACAGCTAAAATCGATAGTGATATCGCCTGTTTGAGATACAACAGCATCTCTCCTCCACCGCCTCAAATATACAGTCAACTAAATATATACACACGGGTTTGAATGTAACTATTGCGTCGCTTTTGTCGCAATGCTTCATCGTTATTTCCTCCTTGAAGAGTTGTCAGTGAATTCGTACTAAGTCTAATCCTCTTACTCATCCTGTTTAACTTAGTCACAGTTGCACTTGCAGGAAATAGAAATATTTTGTTGCATACTAACAATAATGTCAGGAAGATTTGCGTGTCATACCATATATATGCCTATTTCTGCCACATAAGCCAAAAATGATTTACTAAATCATAATTGTAAGATTAAATTGAAATGCAATCAAAGAAAAATAGACGTCATGAGATAAAAGTTGAGTCATAATTTGAGCCATAATTATTACAAAAGGCATAATTATGAAATGAAAATGTGTAATTATTAGATGACTTGAAAGTATGACCAAAAAGTAGATATTTTGTATTATATATATATGTTTTATGTCATTACTAAACAAAATAGACCAATAATAAAACAATATAATCCTTCATTGATTTAAAGTCATAAGTATATGAAAATTGAATTTATTATATTTGTTTTGTGTCATAACTATGGCTTTCACATAAGTTTGTCATAATTTTAAACTTATTTCATGCTCTTAATTAGGTCTTATAATTTCAATTTATTTCATACCGTGTGCATGATTATTTATTCCGTATGGGCTTCCAGTAGAACCTTTAAGTAGGTCAAGCCAAATGATTTGCAAAATGTGGAAAACAACAAAAATAACATGCTTGTGGAACATCAATACACCTTGCAGTCATGGTTTGTAATATTATTAATTTGTGACCTTGTGTTCAGGCATTCCCACAGATGATGAGCAGGCCACAGGTCTGGAGAAGATTGTGTTGGAGGCGTCCAAGAAAGGAACTGTGCGTGTCTCGTAATGTGATCTATTGTTCTGTTGTGGCTTCTTGTGAAATAAAGAGTGCTGTGTGAGTTCAGAACAATCAATGTTGTCTTCTCAACTAGGATCCGTATAACATCTTGAAACCGAAGGAGTATGCAGGCTCCAAACAAGACCCTCATATTGTCCCCTCCATAACCAACAAGAGGATTGTTGGCTGTGTTTGTAAGTGATCGTATAATTTAACCATCATTAGTAAAACTGTGTTCATCCATGTATGTCTTTTAATAAATATTGACACATTAGGATGTTTACTTTCTTTACTTAACAATGGCAGTGCTGACTCAAAGATGGCTGCAAATAAAGACCAAAGCTAACTAGTCTACTACTCATCATTTAGTCTAATCTGTGTTTATTATCAGTATGAGCCATTATAACAACTTAATGATATTTGGTCAAGCCTGTTAACCTAGGTGTCTTTGTTTTTTGAAGGTGAAGAGGACAACACTGCAGTGGTTTGGTTTTGGTTGCATCAGGGGGAAGTCCAGCGCTGCCCATCCTGTGGTGCTCACTACAAACTTGTTCCACATGAGTTACCCCACTGAAAATATACATTTCACCACACAGGAGGCCTAAACACTCATACTCACCATAGATAGTCAGACTTATGCACAATCTCCTTTGCTAATCTCTGTTCTGAAGAATAGAATTGCACTTTATAGTGGCCTAGTTAGCTCTTTCTCATTGTTTGCTTCACATAAGTAGATCTGCAAATCAGAAATGCAAGATTTGGCTGTGCTTTCCTAATTGTGAATGTTGGTTTAATTTTAATTTTTTTGCAGGAAAATAGTTTACATGCCCTGTTTTTCTTGCTGTGCAATATCAGCTGCATGCTTACACATTCCAAACTTTCCTTAGAAATGCAATGCATTCCTTGCCCTGTTACATAAATGAGCTGTTACTTAATAAAATGCACAAGCGTTACAGAAGTTTGCACATTCTAGCAAAAGAGATAATGTCTACTGACTTTGTCTTTGATTTTTCAGTGTTTAGACAAAGATAGCACATTCCCAATTCTGTGGGACTCAAAATATGCTCCATTTATTTGGAAGGTGTTGAGATTGAGTGCTCTCCTTGTTGAACTATCCTGTAAAATAAATGTGGTGTTTCAACATGTATGATGTGTCATCTCATTGCCAGAATCTTTGGAATTGATTTATAGGAAGCGTTTTGAAGATCTGAAATTATCTTGACAAATTTATTTCATACAAAAATATTTTTTTACATCGTCAATATGCAATGTAAAACTATATATTACAGACATTTTTCACATTATTGGTGCATTGTCAAACGCATTGATCTTGTCAAGTGCCTTGAGACTGTAATATAAATGTTTAAAAAAATTGAATCTAAAAAAACAAAGAAAAAATCATTTCTAGGATGTACCCTTATGTGAACATTACTTTTTGAGCCACTCTAGCCCTTTATCAAGATATGCAAGAAACTTGATGATTTACGCTGGACCCTAAATTGTACCATAAAATATTTTGTATTCATTTGAATAATGGCATTAAAAGATTGTATGCTTCTTCCACATGAACTAGGAGGCTATTCTCCTTTGCAGATATAGGTACACTGATGAACATGTATCATTTACATTTTAACAGCATTTGACAGTCAATTTTCTCCAAAGTAATTTACAACAGTGCATTAACTGCTACATTTTATCAGTATTGTGAATACACTGGGAATTGATTTCAAAACCTTGCCTGTTGCAAGTGCAATGATCTACCAGCTGAGCTACAGCACTTTGTACATATGTAGTCTTTCTATTAGCATTCGGTTTTAAAATCAACATTAAACACTTTGCAACCCATTTTACTTCATGTAAAATGATCCTGAAACTGACTTGATCCTTCAGTATCAGAGTTTGTAGTAACTTGTGAAGGAACCGCATCAATTTTGGTTTCACATTGACCTATACACCTGAAGAGTTACAGACATCTAGACTGTAAGGACCAGTCATTTCAGAATAGTTCAGTACGGCTGTAGGCCTGCCATGTTGTACCCAGCAGGTGGATGCCAGATGGGTAACGGGTAATGGTAGGAGGGCAAAGCAGCCTCGTAAGACCCAGGAAAGGGGTTAACCCCTGGCGGGCAATGCATAGAGTGGGTCTGAGCAGAAGGTATTGTTAGATGGTTTGGAAGAAGGACTGATTGAAAAGGTAGAGCCTTCAACTGTTCGGTTAAGTCTGCCCGAGGTCTCTCTGTGTTTGGCGAGTAGAACATTGGTAGACCGGCATGAGGGTGGAAGAGGAACTGCTGGGTAGGCAGAGGCAACGCTGTCTTTGCTTTCTCTTTCCTGTCTGTAATGCGATGTGGAGAACCTACTGGTATCTTTTTCAAGTAGGATTCCTCAGTGATGGGCCTTTTAAGAGGTGCTGGGGGTAGGACATGTGCGATTTAAAAGTGGGCTGTAGTGACACAGGCCTGTAAAAATCTCGTGGTGAGACCTTATAGAAGCTGGAGGCATGAGGCACCCAGCAAGGTTTGGTGTATGCAGGTGAAGGCAGCCTGTAGGGCGCAAGTCTTGTGGGGGATTTACCATCCAAGGTCCATTGCGAAAGACTCCTCTGGGTCTTTTCGGAATGGGGAGGGCCACCTTGCAGGAAATCACTGTAATGGAAACGGTGATAGTTGGCATGTTCTTTGCTGCTGGGGTAACATCCGAGAGGCTTGCAAACACCGGTGCTAGCAGCCTTGGGCATGGGCAGAGTGGACAAACGAGAAGGTGTCTTTCTTTCGGGTTCTTTGGAAGGAGACAGGGTCATCACGGCTATACAGTCCTCAGAGGAGACAGAGCAAGGAGAGGGGCTACGGGACAAGGAGCCAGACGGAGAGGAGACGGGAAGGGGTGAGCCATCGGACGAGTGGCGAGTGCGAGTAGAAGAGGGACACACAGGAGACTGGGAAGCGTGGGATAGCTGAATAACAGAGGGTCTCTCCAGTTCTGCATCATCCTCTAAGGCACTAGAGGTGGAATGATCAGGCTAGCCTGGGCCAGACGCTTCTTCTTCTCCAAGGGAGAGATTACCTCAGTCGGGGTGGGAGTATGAACGAGAGAGATCTCTCTAGAGCAGGTGCCAGGGTGGGGACCATGGAGAGAAACTGTGGATGATTGATCAGAGTCTAGGCGATCAGAGGACGCCAACCAGGGACTGTGATGGGAGCACATGCCTCTCTCACAGTGATGATCTGATCCCATTTTGTCCTGTGAACAAAAGGGATATGCTTCAGGACAAGGAGCAGACAGATACATCTCCACACATAGGACATTTAGAGATATATACTCTGCATCAAATTGTTGTTTTGCTGGCAATATAAAAGCAACATTGTGAATATCCTAAATCATTACATTTCCTAAAGAATGTCATTAGACTAGCTGATTGACTGTGACCTGTCCATCTCCCAAGACTTGAATATGGGAGTATTTAGACTAGGGATATCAAAATAATCTCCTGGAGGGCCACAGTCCTGCAGAGTTTAACACCAACCTGCTCCAACACAACTACCTTAAGTTTTCAAGTAATCCTGAATTCCTTGATTGGCTCCCTGTTGGAAAAAAACATCATATGCTGGTTAGGTATGTTTTGAAGCATGGCAGCTGGTTTAAACTGGTCCTTAGTTGGTCATGAGCTGGTTTAAGTTGGTCCTGAGCAGGAGCTAGTTGCTTAGGACTTGCACATGACCAGCTTATAACCAGCTCAGGACAAGCTTAAACCAGCTCATGACCAACTAAGGACCAGCTCAAACCAGCTGCCATGCTTCAAAACATACCTAACCAGCAAGTGCTGTTTTTTCAACAGGGCTGTTTAGGTGTATTTAAATAAATCTGAAGCTAAACTCTGCTGTAGTCCTCCAGGAACTGTTTGACATCCCTTATTTAGATTTAGGCATAAGCAGCACTAAATTATTTTCTATGAATGGGTTAGGTCTTCAACCCTGCACCTGGGGACCCACTGTCCTGCAGAGTTCAGCTCCAACCCTAATCAAACACATCTGATCCAGCTAATAAAGGTTTTCAGGATCATTTGAAAAGTCACAGGCCAGGTGTGCAATAGAAAGTTGGAAATAAACTTTGCAGGACAGCGAGTCCCCAGGAGCAGGGTTCAAGACCTATGGTCCAGGGTGTTTCCCTGCCTACGGCCTGAGACACTGGGATTGGCTCCAGCATGGCCCTGACCCTACAAAGGACAATTGCTGATTGGCTGCATCACTCTGTCTCTTCTCCACCATTAAGCTGTTGTGGTGGGCGTTCTGGCGCACTATGGCTGCCCTCGCATCATGCAGGTGGATGCTGCACACTGGTGGTGGATGAGGAGATAACCCCTGACAATGTAGAGCACTTTGAGTGCTTAGAAAATCGCTATATAAATGTGTAATTAATCATTATCATTATTATGAATTGTTTTGAAGAATGGATGGATGGTTCAAATGGTTAATTTCAATGAATCAATTCAACAATCTGTTAGCATCATTAATTAAAAATGTGTTGTCACAAAGCTGAAGTCTCATAGCATAGTCCCAACCCTAATTGTACATTTGACAAAGAGTTTCTTTGATCCACGTGCATTTTCTTCCTGCTCACCTCACACTCTTCTCTCTCCATCTTCCTCTTCTTTTTGCTCTCTGGCTTACTTCCCCTGTTCTCAGGGCTCCTCTTGTACTGCTTTCGAGGTTTGGAGGGTGGAAGCGGTTTGTCATCCTCACCTCTAAGCTGCCGCTCAAAGGGCAACACCAACCTGCACAAAGAAAGAGTTTTACTGTTGGAGCCATGGGTTTACAGTCAAGGCACATTTATTGAAGTGAGCAATTGTGTTCATGTGGGAAATGTAAGTTTGAGTGATCCGACTTAAGATTTTCGACTTGTGAATAAAAAACAATTGTCTGGTTCATTACAGTTAACAAATGAGTTTACCTTTCGTAGTGTCTGCGTGTGCAGGTGGCTGCACTGGTACTGCCTGGACTACCACCCAGCTCATCGTAAACATTTTTCCATAGCCTCCGCGCTGTTACCTGTGGGCAAACACAACATTATTACACACCCTTAGAAGAAAACAAAACTAAATTGAACCATCTATTGTAGTGTAGAGACTTCTCTAACAATGATTCAATTACAAACCTAGATGATAATGACTAATTCATGAGTTTGCACTTATATATATATATATATATTCAGATAACAAATAGTATGCATATTTGGTGTGCTATGAGGGCTCCGAGCTCGGCATTTAGCCCAGAACCCAGAAAAATCCTCCATATCCCAAGCTGGATATGGAATATTGTTAGGAGGATGCCAGAAAACTGTTGTGAGAAAGAGGTAAGTTGGTCAGAGTATTGTGCTAATTACATAATCTATCTGTGCTAAAATCAAATTGGTTGATTATCTGAACGTGCTCCTCCCAAACTTTGTTAACCAAACATCGTTAAAAATGGTTTGGTGTTCTGTCGTTGCCAACAGCCTAATGGGCAGCGCACCGACATACAGCATAGTGCTACGAGCTTTCCTGAATTCGTATCTCGGCTCAAGGACCTTTACTGGTCCTACCCCCCCCTCTCTCCCACTTCGCTTCCTGTTAGATCGAATCAGTCCCATCATAACAAAGGCAAAAATTGATTAAAAAAAAGAAATTTGGTGTTCTAAGAGTGTGGTTATATAAATGTACCTTTATACAAAAAAAATTGCATGCAAAATCCAGTCTTCTCAATTTCACAGGCTGATAACAGTTTCAGCTTTACAATGCTAATACCACCCTTACTGCCTGACACATTGCTAAATCATTTAATGACCAAGGTACTTTTTATTTACAGGTATCAGTCCTCTGAAGTTTGTTTGGTGACAGCAAACACGTTCAGTTTAGTTGTGTTACTGGAAAAAAGTTTGATTGATGCAATAATGGCATTTTTTTAGCTTGACTCTTTTTAGAGTACAAGGTCAGACTTTCCACTCCCAGACCTAATTCACACATACACACGACCCCCTTTTGACCAAGACTAAAATGATATACAGACAGACAGACTGTATGACAAACATCGGTTTTACTGACCACACGCACACTCATTAAAAATACAAACACTTTAGCAACTTAGAGTGAGTGGAAACTTATGTGTGACAGAACAAAGCTTTGAAGCAGCAGGTTTTGGCAGAAAGTGCTAGGTGGAAGATGGACCCCATTCTCATTGTGGTCATAACGGTCACTGTTGTACATATAGTGTGGCCTAAAGCCATCATAGTTTCCACTGTGCAAGAGCAAGTGGCAAATGCATGACCTGCTTCTTAACTTCCTCATTAGGTGCAGAAGCCTTGGGCAGTTAGCATTCTTGCACAATATATCGACAAGATAATCCTATCAGGGGTGTGAATGAGAGATGGGGGAGATAGACCAGCACCAGGTTGTGAAAGGTCTGTCTGGAGGTTTGTTTGCGTGAGCATACATACCGCATCATATCCTCCAAGTGTCTCCACAGCTTTGTAGATTTTCCATAGGTTGACTAGAAAAAAGACAGAGACGTGATTGCGTCAATCGTAAAAATCAAGTTATGAGATGTAGATGGCATTTCTCATCAAAACCGTGAACAGTGAAATTAGGTGCTCTTCATCTCAAGGAAGACAGATTAAATGTTATATGAGTTTTTCATTTTATATTCATTTTATATGAGGTGTGGGAAATTTTGGGACATTCTGAAATACATAAAAAAAACAATGCCAGATGGGGTAACGGTTGCAAATCTATCCCAAATGTAGCCTCACTCAGTAGTTGTACCAAATGTTGGTTTGTAGTATTAATAGACATTTTCTATTCATTAAATAAAATATTTTGGTTAACAGACTTACATGATTTAGCTCAACACAATACAATTCTTACAACTGACACAATGTATTGTCTTTCTGTCCCATTATAAACAGTCCAAATTAAGTCAGTCTTGAGAGTGTAATGATCTGTAATGAGGAAAAATATTGTGCCATATGCAAAATGGGGGACTAAATATTTATTTTTCTTAATTATTAATTCAATGAATTAAATAGACTGTCAAAATTTTACTAATAATAATTGTATTCTGTTTAATTTAATAATAGCTTAATTCATTTTAGATTAGTTTTATTTTAGATAACGTTAACAGCTCTCATAACATAAGTAATAATGTGATTATTATCGGTCTCATGGTTTAAAGAAAAAGTCCTGGCACACCAAAGTGTACCACATTCTAGGAAATTGTCAGATAGAGTACATGATTTAGTCAGCATGTTATATATATATATATGATATATTAGTGGTTTAATGAGTGCATTGCAAGTTTGCAACCCCAAAAATGGTTGTGTTCTGAAATATCATGCTAAATGTAAATAATAAATGCAATTCACTAAATAGTTGTGCATGGTTGGAACAGCATAATAAATAAGGCTATTCAACTTTTACAAGGAAGGAGAAAACTTATAACTTTGTTACTGATGTCAAAGTCTGTGTATCTGATCTTTTGCTTGTAAAAGCTAGTCAAATCAGACAGATTACAACACGTATATGTTCTGTAACATGCCCTCATGCTCAGAAACCATGATCAAAACTATCGAATGTAAAACAAAAGATGAGTCCGAGGTGAACTACGGCTGCTGAGGGCTTCAAACTAAAACTTTGCATATTGTAGGACCTACACAGTTCTTAACAATTACATTTATTGAAGTACAGTACATTTGCACGATTTTTAGGTTGGGTTGCCACATGATGTTCTATGTAAACCTTTACATCTTGAAGCAAAACCAGCTGAAAACCATTTATTTAAATGCTGTAATATTACATGCAAGAGTATTCAGACTCACTCTGTTTAAAGCCAAGATGGGGAATTCTCTCTATAGGCGTGCCTCTTTCCTTCATGAAGAAGTGCAGCTTGGTCACAAAGGTCCTCTCTTCACTCTCAGATTGGTCTGTTCTGGAAACTTCCTCACTGCTATTGGTGGACACCATGCTCTCCATCTCCCTGCTGGTCTAGTGGAAAAATAGTGTATTGTTAAAAGTCACAAAATCACAAAAGTTGTGCAAAAAAAGTGCTTTTACTTGAATAAATAATATTTTAGAAATATCACGCATATTGTTTGAGTAGTAGAATGTGACATTGTTTTCATATACCTCACTATTAAACTTTTTAAAAATACTGATTTATTTCAATATTTTATTTATGATTAACATTTCAATAGTAATTAATTTAGATTAAGGTAGTATTTCTTGTACAATTTAAATAAATAGATAATATTTACACATATTTTTATATCATTATTTTTTTTCTTCAAATAAGAAGAATTTATTAAGTCACATTTAAGTCATAAAATAAAGTTTAACTGACTTTATGCAAAACATATTTTTTATAAACTTCATTTTTTTCTCATTTTTATTTTAAGGTGAAATGACCTGGACATGTTTTGAATCAGCTTAGTTGAATTATTATTATTTTTTTTTTATACATAAAAATATTATATAATATTTCATATCAGTTTCTGACCAATTGAGGAGTTCCCAACTTAATGGCTCGATAACCAATAAATCTAGAGTATGCGTATGCACTGTACACGATATAGGCAATATATGAATATATGTGGGTGAGTTTGTGTCATTTACAGGAAGCAGCGTAACTGTGCTTCGAACAACCTTCAAATTTCACTTTCACACAAACAGCCAGATACATCTTCTCACTGATTCATTTTCTCAAAGCCTCATGCAAAATTGCAGGTGATATAGGTGCTCATGCAACTCCGTTTCGAGACCAGTCATATTCAGAGTGTGAGACTGAAAGCACAACAGCTTTGGCTTTCACCACTACTTTCAATAAGTAACCAGACATCCTGTTTGAAGGGAAACCGAACCACTGGTGGGGTTTTCACAAAAGAATGCTGCACTAGTGCTGTACTCCACGCTGATAAAGACACGAGTGGTGCAAACCTGAGAAACTTTGCAGTTACTGCAAGAGGGCGGGAGTTTGGTGTCCGCAAATCTTGTGATTTTCAACAGAAACACAAGAGTATGAATGTAGCCTTCCTTATCTATATGACTCTAAAATGGTGAAGTAGGATTTTGCGATATGTTCCTCAGATCACACATTCGCACAATTTGATCAAAAGGCCTTGTGGAAGAAGCTAAACTCTAGAATAAGGGCTGTTCATGATAACTAAAATGATAACTTTTTAACAGTTCACAGTCACTCCACAGCTAACAATAACAACACAGAGGAACGATAATGTTTAAATCACTTTCAGAATTATTTATTTCCAGCTGATGCACAATAAAACATTAAAAAAGCCCATTAAAATCCACCGGACTTTAAAGCAGCAGACAAAACTGCAGCACATGCTTATAGTAAACACTATATTATAGTCCATTATTGTGAACACTAATATAGTTATCTTTATATTTATCCTTCTTGGTGTGAACAGGTCACGCTATGGACCACAGAGATCTCACTATCAGCCGCTGTGAAAAAGAAGTGCTTAACTGTATTGCATGTGAACCTGTACTTTAAATCTTAAATATATATAAAAATTGTACTTTCAGATATTGCAATATTAATGATAAAAGACCACTTAAGTGTACTCAAACAGAGTTCACTTTAATGAATGTTTCTTAACACGCTTAAGTAAAGTACTTGATTATTCAATATGACTTAATATTGAAACTTCATCATACAAATGTTTAGTTACAATACAAATATATTTAAATATATGACACTATTTAAGTATATTTTAGTTAAGCATAATTGCATTTCAGTATTGTAAATATGCAATTAAGTATCTGAAAACATTATATTTAGTTTGCACTTAGGTAGGCCTACATCTTTCATTTATATTATTTCTATAAGAAGTAGTATATAACCTAAATCAAGACAAATACAGACAAAAATACAAGTTGGCAGGAAATGTTAATGGTTCTTTTGGTTAATTGGTTAATTTCCTGTAAAGTTGCTTTGCAACGATTGTATCGTAAAAAAAGTACAAATAATCTTGAATCTTCTTGCACTTTCAAAACTCACCGCTAGGTATGTTTTTAGTTTCTGATAATGTAATCCAGATTACATGTAATCAGTTACTACCCAGTACTGCCTACCGCCTATTTTAGTCTCTATATATGGCTTGGATCCCTCCTTCAGTGTACATTTATTGAACTTTTTAATCAAATGAAATGTGCAAGTATGATAACTTAGAAACACCTCTTCTCATGATTTGAGTTACGATCCATATCTTCAGCACAAACTGTTCAGGATAAGTTACGTGATGCGCTCGCTTTAGCAAACACCGCTAAAGCGATGATCAGCACCTTATAAACCTTGTAGATGTTCTTGCATAGCAAGGAAGAAACAAGCCCTGTTAAAAGAGGGAAGTAAGTGAATTTCATCTACAGAAAAACAGCACATTCACCCTGTGTGGCAAAGTGCTATAAGATGATCAGGCCAAAGTGGAACTGCAAGCTACTAGCGCTCAAGCACACAGGACAATGACCCACAGTGCAGGCAGGCCGCAAGTGAGAAATGAAAGAGTGAAGGCATGCAGAAATGAATGCTAGCCGTCACAAGTTCGCCCACTCAGTAACAATACACATGACTTATGAGAGGGGGGCAGAACAGTTGAAAAACCCAAGAAAATAAGTTAATGTAAGCAAATTATGACAAAAGCTGCTTATGTACAGCTGGCATACATTGCGGCTTTGATGCATGTCAGACCAACTGGTGTTTTAAGGGTCCATTATGAAAAACATGGTTTTATAAAAATGTATTTTTAAGCCAATCATAAATGAGTTCATTTACATAAAGGAGTCTTAAAGATACAGAGTAACAGGGTTGAAAATAATCATAAAAAAATAAACTTTGATGGAATAAACATCAATAGTGAACTGACTTGAGCTGAATAACGAACGACATTGCTGTCTTTTGTAGAATCGCCTTTAGATGAATTTAACTCATTTCAAAATTGATGCATCATCACTTATCTGAACCGAACCAACACTGAACTGACTTGAGCTAAATAATGACAATATTGTCTTTTAAAGCTGCTTTACAGCAGAATATGAATTGTCTTTGTAGATGAGTTTCTATAATCAATTCTGTTAGTTGATCTCTGTGAAGCTGCTTTGAAACAATCTATATTGTATAAAGCGCTGTAGAAATAAAATCAACTTGACTTGACTAACAATACATCGACATGGAAAATTTTTATTTGGTACAAAAGTGTGTGATCTTTTTGAAACCAGCCTGCGCTGGTTTGCTGGTTTTAGGTTTTGGCCACTTCACCGCTAAGCTTAGACTGGCTTCAGCTGGTTTTTTAGCAGGCTTAATCGTTTGTGGAATTTTTGGAAACAACGATTGGTTAAATCACATTCGCCCACCAAAAGGGTAAAAAGACAAAAACAATTTGTTACAGCTAGCAAAGAGAAATTCCCCAGTGACTATATACACTACGCACAGAACGCTTTGGATTTCCACTTGATGACTCTGGTGGTTGATCTCTGCCGTTTGCTGCCAAAGCACTGTTCAGTCAGTAAGTTTCACACTGAATAGAGTTCCTCAGAGAGGGTGAGTTCTTCCCAGAATAAGGCCTCTACAATGACTAATATTGTGCATATAGGGCTTTATTCTTGCCTCTGAGTAATATAGAAGATAAGAAGGCCCCTTTTCAGTGTACTGAAATGAGTAAACACTGAGGCCTAAGTTTAAATCTCTCTCCTGTGAAGATAATAATATCATACAAGTAGGCCCAAAAGCTGGGGCAATCTAAAAGAGTCTGATTCATTCTTTCCCTCGCTTCAGTCGTAAACACAACAGAGAAAAATTGACATGTATTTTGCTATTGGTGCTGCTGCGCTCCAGTCTGTCCTGAATTGAGTCATCTTCACTGAAATTTCATATACGGCTTTATCTGATTACCATCTACCCAACCATTTCCTGTTATATTGACAACACAGATAACCAGCTTTGAGGAATAGTGTGTTAGCACTAGTTCTTGGAATATATATTTGAATATCTTCTAATCAAGGGAAATGCATTTTTGAGAAAAGCAGGTGGTATTTTTTTAGATTGTGTATGCATTTGTATCTTTTATCTGATGAAATTGTTACAAAATCATTATTTAACCACAAAAATAATCAAAGAAGAGATGTAACTTGTGGAATGCATATTAAAATACATAAAACGTGCTCTCACAAAACAATTTAGGCCACTTGATATGTAACACAAACATAAGATCACTCGTTCAATTTAATACCGTCATATCAAGACCACAATAGGGAAGAGCTCAGCTCTTTAATGCTACCTTCAAGTTTCAAACAGGAAGGGTTTTTTGTGTGTTGAGAACCGTTCCCCCGTCCCTGTCGAACTGTGGCTAAAAGTAGCACAGACCCCAGTGTGAGAGATTTCAGCCAGCTGCAGATCTTAAATTTCCACCTCATTCAAATTTCGGAAAAGTGCGTAGGTTAGTCTGCAGCGGACGTGTCAATAACACTCAAAATGAGAGTTTATACACGCTGATAAAGACGCAGTAGCATGGCCAGTGCTCACCACCAAAACCACATGGCTTTCAACCTCTGACGCCACCCTGGAAATATGATGCATCTTTGCACTAGCATACAAACACTGTTTTCAATTACCAGAAATGTGAGAGAGAAAAAACATTGTGATTGTTTATATGCGTATCCTTGTGTGTAGCATAAAATAAATGACTATACGTGCCACATTTTACCAATCCCCTGCGATGTAACAGTCAAAACTCGCTCATTCACTCGTTATTCTGATGTACTGCAGAAACGAAGAACCGAAAACTGTAACCAAAATAAATGAGACAATGCCTGTAAATATACAGGAATACGTGTTTTTTTCCTGCTCACATCAGAGAGAAAAAAAAAGTTTTTTTTCTTGCAAAATGAAACTCAAATGGACAATCTAACCACAAGGTAACATTGTCATATCTCATGTGACTAGCTACTGTTACTGACATCAGCATTCTCCGTAACCGAAATATTGCAATAATACCAGAAATCAATTTGGCAACAGTCATTAGATAGAAAGGGGAAGTGAGGTGTTTATTTTACGAGCAAAACTTGCACTTCAGCCACATCAGGAGAATCAGTTATGTGACATTTACATATTCAAATTCACATTTACAGTTAGATTTTGGGAAATGAAACATAATCATGCCTTAAAGGCACAGTTCTCCCAAATGAATAAGAATTCTGTTATCATTTACTCGCCCTTGTCACGCAAACCCTTTTAGATTTTCAGTGGAACACAAAAGCAGAAATTTTAAAACTGTTACGTAGCTTTTGCCACCACCATAAAAATAGTATGTGACTGAAGTCATATGATAGCCTCTGCATAAACTATGATCGAGAAATGTCTCACAAATGTGTACTTCCACAAGAAATAACACCAGACAGGCTTGAGATGACAAGAGCCACATGTGCTGCCTTACCTGGCTTGGTGAACTCATCTCCTGCTTTTTCTTTTCACAGTCTTCTAGTTCTCCTTCACCAACATCGACCTCTCCTCGAGGGTCCAACACTAAAACAAAGCACAGCATACATGTTACAGACAAATGAAGGTGTAAACACGTGGTACATCAAAAGAGTGAGTGAAACTATCCGTTAGTGGGCAGCCGGTTTGAGTTTTTCAACTCAATCAGTTGATGAATACTCATTTTGGGAACAGAGAGACAGGTCTTTTCCAGAGACACCACAGAAAAGCAGTGGTGAATACTTTGGAAAGCAATTGATATGCAAATTATGTCAAAGTTGATTCACTCTCATGTCATTCCAAACCTGTACGACTTTCTTCTGCAGATCATAAAAGAAAAATGTTTCTTTGTCCACACAATGAAAGTGAACCAGTGTTGGGCTCCGCTGACTTCTGCTGAAACGTTCTTCAGGGTTATTTTAGTATTAATTATACATTATTAGTATTTATTATTAAATGTATTTATTAACATTTTGAATAAGCTTTTATTTTCATATTTTCAGTTTTCATTTTACCATTTTTTTGTTTACATTTGAGTAATTTAGCTACATGCTTTCTTCACTTTTAATAGTTTTTAAGATAAACAATATATATTTCTACATAGCTCTAGTGAATTTTTATTTCAGTTTTAGGACTTTTAGCACTACAACTTAAACGTATTATTTTATTTCCAAATTTTGAGCCATTTTGTTATGTGATTTTGTCACTTCTATTAGTTCTTAGGGTTTTCTATATAGATTAACTGAATTTTTATTAAATTTTAGAAATTTCAGTCCTTCAGCTTATGCAAAAATGCTGCCAAGACAACAGTTCTAGTTTTCAAGTTTTACGTTTTGTATCTAATATTTTTATTTTTATTTTATTTCAGCTTTATATCAATTACTGAAAATCTGTAAATGTTTTAGTTTTTTGGTTAACAACAACACCACAGTATTCAAAACATCTTCTTTTGTACTCGGCAGAAAGAAAGTCAAAAAGGTTTGGAACAACATAAAGGTGTATAAATGATGACTGAATTTTCATTTTTGGTTAAACTGTCCCTTTACCAACAGCATTTACACTGATTAGATCTGCATAAACATCCCTCACCTCTACACTCTTAGAAAACAAGTACAAAGTTGTCAATGGAGTATACATACAATCCCTACAAAGCTAGCTACATCTTTGCATTATTTACCTTAAATGGTGCATATTAGTACCTTAACGGTACATATTAGTGATTCAAAAGTACATCAAGTTATCATATTAGTACCTTTTGAAAGGGTATCGGCCCAGTGAGAGTTTGGTGTTTTTGAGCATATCCTGTGTATCCCAATGATATTAAATATCAAAATCAGCTGCTAATTTAGCATGAGCAGAGCAACGCTCTCAGTTTACCCAGCTTCTGCTTTATTAAATGCAGTCTTGAATCTGAAGTGTTGAGTTAAATGGGTGTGTAAGAAAGAAAGAAAGAAAGAAAGAGAACATTCTAATATGAAACCACATGATTACAACACTACTTCCTGTCTGTATGCATAAACCACAGCTATGTGATACTCGACTCGAATATAAAAATAAACATTTGTGAGCTGTCTAACAAAATTAACACACCAATGCATCCTCTATTATAAAATCTATATCTTGTATAAATGTACCAGTCGTGAATTTATTACACTATATTTTATCCTTCAGACATCGGTCCAGCCAGTTCAACGCCTCTGTAGCTATAACTGGATTGTGGAGGCGAATGTGCATGATTCCATTTTTACAAGCTTTTTAGAGCTTTGTTTTTCTGTAGAAGCTGAAGGTGAGGACACTATCATCACACTGAACTTTAGGTGGTCAAGTTTCAGGTCAAAAATGGCACACAGGCGAGCATATCAAGCCATCTACCGTTCAGATATCTGGTGTGAATAGAACCAGCACAATGTAACCCTCAGGCACCTGACAGCATCTTATTTACAAACCACACAAACACTGAATTATAGGTTCGCTCTAGGTTGCCTCTACCTCAAAGTCTCCACTTCCCTTTCTCATAGCCTTCTCACCACTCTTTACACTCATATCTCTGTCTGTAACATCCAGCAACGCTTCGCTTTCGAGATCAGACGTTTCCTGTGCCAGGGCACTCAACAGGTTTCTGTTATTTTACTTCCCCTTCTGAGCCACAGTGCAGAAAGATTGTGACGAGTTCGACTGATATTATCACTGGTGCGATAGCAACTTCTGCATTGTTTCTGGCAGCCTGCTATTGTCCAGATGGGATAAAAGGGCACAAACCCAAATAAACTCTTTAACTGAGCATCACTACAGATACCAGAAGGCTTTAAACTGCGACTTTTCTTCTGATGTGCTAACCACGAATTTGTCATATCCTGGATTGTCTCAAAAATCAAACCATAATGTGCGATAACATCACTGTGATAGCGTCATAATGTCACAAACAAACTGGTATTCACATTATGACGACAGCAAAGCAGGATAACAAGTTATCAACATAGAAATACGTATCTGTGATAAGGCTTCCTAAGCAGAAATGACCTGTGATGTTTGGTCAATGAGCTTATCTGGTCTATTCTCATCAGATGAGGGGTTATACGCTTCAACAGCAAAGTGTTGCTATTTCTCTAAACCACTTCCTCAAAGAGCAAAACCTGTTATGGTTACTCATATCTAGTCCTTATTATAGTCACTCAAATTACTAAAAATGACAGTAATAGCCATTATGGTAACCCACTGAACATGAATTCCTTCCAAAAGTTTTTTATAAAACATTTTTATTTTTTACTTATTTCCTTAAACTACTAGAGCGACTAAATAATCAAATGACTGGTATATTTTCACTATATTATTTATCAGACTCACCAGCACATATTAATTTCACTATACTTACTATTTTAGTTTTTCTCGAAATATTTCCTAGTAAGATTTTTAATTTAACTAGGCAATATAGGAGCTTTTCTGACTAGTTATTTTATATTGTCTACAAGTAAAAATCTAATTATAACTAGAGAGATAAGAAATAGGCTAACGTTTTTTTTGAACCGTTTTCATGTTGAACCGTATATTTTAAACGGTTATATTTAATTTTAAATCTATCTATTAGGCTTTATTCACTCTTTAGATTTGTTAAAAAAAATGTACTGTCAATGCCAAGAAACTCAGTTTACATAGACTCGTCTTGTGTAAAAACTAAGCAAGATAAAGTAGCCTGTTGTGTGATAGCGAAGCCATGTTAAATGTACACATTATAAAGTTATCGCATCATTCATAGTAATATAATCGCATACCCATTTTATAACGCGCGTCGTCCTCGGACTGTAATGTCAGGAGCGTGTGTTGATGTCTGTCTGCTCGTCTCGTGCCTCAGTAATTGACAGCTCGCTCTCCAGCACGCGCTCTCTCTCTCTACAGGACTTCCTCCTTCGAGTCAATCAGGAACCCTGGGACTCTGAGTCCTCTTCAAAGACTGTTGTTTTTTTGAGCGGTACGTTATCGTTTTAAACAAGTTGGTTTACAGACTTTGAGTGCATGCTTCCGTTAATAGGTTTTCAGTATTGTACTGAATCTTCTCTTGGAGTTTCAATTTTTAAATCTGAAAATAGGCTAAATAAATGGTTATATGGGTAAGGGTCATTTTCTTTTTTAAATTGAGGTTTATCAAATGAAAGCATCATTGATGTATGGTTTGTTAGAATAGGACAATATTTGGCAAAGATACAACTATAGGGTGCAGCAGAAGTCAGCAAAAGTGGGACAATAAGCTTTTGTTGTTGTGCTCCTTAAAAATTTATATATATATATATATATATATATATATATATATATATATATATATATATATTGCAAAGATTGGGTGGTCTTAAATGTTATAACAGTACTTAATTTGAATATCAACCTTTGATTAGTCAAATGTAAATCACATCGGCATGGTTACCACTCAAATGCTGGAAGGTCTGGGAAAGTACATGTAAAGTGCCCCTGCATATAAGTCAAGTCAAGTCACCTTTATTTATATAGCGCTTTTAACAATACAGATTGTGTCAAAGTACTTAACAGTATCAAACTGGAGGATAGAGTGTCAGTAATGTATAATAATAAGATTAAACACAATTTTCAGTTAAAGGCATTTCATTATTGAATTCAGAGATGTCATTGTCTAGCTTATTTTAGTTTAAATAGTATCTGTGAAATCAAATTGATGATAATCGCTAGAAATTAAGTTTCCCCAACTGAGCAAGCCAAAAACAGTGGCAAGGAACCAAGACTCTCTCTGTGACAGAATGGAGAACAAAACCTTGGGAGAAACCAGGCTCAGTCAGGGGACCAGTTCTCCTCTGGCCAGGAGATTATTGTTTATTTATGTATTAAATGTATATTTCTATTTTTATATTGTTGCAATTTCTAACACTAATAGTATTATGTAGTTAGGTCATTAAGTCGAGGTCTTCACTGGGGATATGTCCCCAGCTCATCCAGGTGTCAGGCCGACGATCAGGGCTGCAGACATCATCTCCCGGCGCTGATCCACCATCTGATCCGGACACGGACTGAGAAACAGAATAAGAAAGAAATAGACAAATTTTAACGTAGGTGTCATTCTTCTTACGATGTAACAAGTACATCGTGTGTTATGGGAAGGTTCCCGGTTACGGTTACCTAATTAATGCAGCCTAACAATCCTTTAACGGATTTGAATTTTAGAAGTGTATTAGTGTGTTAAGTGTACGCCAGGTTAAAGAGATGTGTCTTTAATCTAGATTTAAACTAACTGAGTGTGTCTGCCTCCCGAACATTGTCAGGTAGATTGTTCTAGAGTTTGGGCGCTAAATAGAAAAAGGATCTGCCGCACACAGTTGATTTTGATATTCTACATATTATCAAACGGCCAGAGTTTTGAGAACATGGAGGACTATAATGTGATAAGAGCTCTCTCAAGTACTGAGGAGCTAAACCATTCAGGGCTTTATAAGTAATTAACAAGATTTTAAAATCTATACGATGGTTGATAGGGAGCCAGTGCAGTGTTGACATAACCGGGTAATGTGGTCATATTTCCTGGTTCTAGTAAGGACTCCAGCTCCTGCATTATGAACCATCTGTAGTTTGTTGATCAAATGTGCAGAACAACCACCCAGTAAAGCATTAAAATAGTCTAACCTTGAGGTCATAAACGCATAAATTAGCATTTATGCATTTGACGTTAAGAGCAAAGGTCGCAATTTTGATATGTTTTTAAGATGGAAAAACGCAGATTTACAGATGCTAGAGATATGGCTTTCAAATGAAAGATTGCTATTAAACAGCACACCTAGATTCCTAACTGATAAAAAGAATCGAGAGAGCAACCGTCAAGTGTTAGATAGTGTTCTAGGTTATTACAAGTGGGGTTTTTAGGTCAGATAATTAACACTTCTGTTTTTTCAGAATTTAGAAGGAAAAAGTTACTCGTCATCCAGTTATTTATATCGACTATGCATTCTGTTAGTTTCTCAATTTGGTCCGTTTCACCGGGCCGCGAAGAAATATAGAGCTGAGTATCATCAGCATAACAGTGAAAGCTAACCCCGTGTTTCCTGATGATATTTCAAAAGGGTAACATGCAAAGCATAAAAAGTAACGGCCCTAGTACTGAGCCTTGAGGTACTCCATACTGCACTTGTGATCGATATGATAACTCTTCATTCACTGCTATGAATTGATGGCGGTCAGATAAGTACGATTTGAACCATGCTAAGGCACTTCTACTAATGCCAACAAAGTGTTCTTGTCTATTCAAAAGAATGTTGTGATCGATAGTGTCACCTAAGATCCAGGAGCACTAATAGAGAGATACAACCATGATCAGATGATAAGAGCAGGTCATTTGTCACTCTAATGAGAGCAGTCTCAGTACTATGAGATGGTCTTAATCCTGACTGGAAATCCTCACAGATATCATAAGAAGGAATATAATTGTGAGGATACTACCTTTTCTACTATCTTTGACAGAAAAGGGAGATTTGAGATCGATCTGTAATTAACTAGATCTTTGGGGTCAAGTTGTGGTTTTTTAATGAGAGGCTTAATAACAGCCGATTTGAAGATTTTGGGGACACATCCTAATGACAATGATGAGTTAATAATAGCCAAAAGAGGATCTATGACTTCTGGAAGCAGCTCTTTCAGTAGTTTAGATGGAATAGGGTCTAACATACATGTGGTTGGTTTAGCTGATTTAACAAGTTTATACAATTCTTCCTCTCCTATTGTAGAGAATGAGTGGAATTGTTCCTCAGGGGATCTATAGTGCACTATCTGATGCAGTACTGTTACTGACGGCTGCATGGTTAGAATTTTCGATCTTGGAAGTAAAGTAGTTCATAAAGTCATTACTGCTGTGCTCTTGGGAAATGCCAACACCTGTTGATGCTTTATTTTTCGTTAATTTAGTGACTGTATTGATTAAATACTGGGGGTTATGTTTGTTTTCTTCTAGAAGAGACAAAAGGTAATCAGATCTAGCAGTTTTTAATGCTTTTCTGTAGGATAGGGTACTTACCCGCCAAGCTATACGAAATACCTCTTGTTTTGTTTTTCTCCAGCTGCGATCCATTTTCCGGGCTGCTCTCTTTAGGGTACGAGTGTACTCATTATACCACGGACTCAGATTATTTTCTTTGATCTTCCTTAAGCATAAAGGAGCAACTTACTGACAAAAAATGTATACCCTGATTGCAGTGTAAGTTGCTTTGGATAAAAGTGTCTGCTAAATGCATAAATGTAAATGTAAAATGTAAATGCAGTACTAACTCAGATAGAAAATCAGCAAATTCTTTAATAAAGTCTGTATGGTTCCCTGGTGGCCTGTATACAGTAGCCAGTACAAACGTCACAGGGGATTTATCACTAACACGTGTTTCTCAAGATAATGTTATACACAGCACCATAACTTCAAACGAGTTATACTTAAATCCTGCCCTATAAGAAATACTGAGAATGTTGCTATAAATTGTAGCAACCCCTCCCCTTTACCTTTTGGACGTGGCTCATTTTATAGCAATAATCTTGGGGGGTAGATGTTTGTTGAACATCAATTAGTTGTTACTCATAGACTGGGTTGGACGTTTTTTTGTATTTTCTAGTTCAGGGAACAGACACAGTCTCTATAGTGTAATATCTAGGTGAAAGGGTCTCTATGTGCTGAGAATTAACTGACTTCTGTGACATGAGGCGGCTAGCAGACGGTCGATTTAGCCCGTCTTAGTCTGTCTGCTTCCTGACCTGGGCCCCAGTTAGTCAAGTACGACCTCTAAGACTATGTGCCATATTTCTAGAGAGAAGAGCGACACCATCCCAGGAGGAATGAAGACCATTTCTTTTCAACAGGTCAGGTCTGTAATAAGTCTATTACAATTGTTAATGTTTAACTTCTACTATAAACAGTAGCCTATTTCAACCAACAGTATAACATTGTTCAGGTGCTCCTGTGATCATGCTAGTAAAGCATGCAAGTTTCTTTGGTTTATTTATTTATTTTTAAAACAAGTTTTGTAACTGTCCCAATTTACCAGATCATGTAAGATAATTTGGGATAGTAGCATTCCGCTAAAGTGGGACATCCTATAAATTAAAAGATAATACATTGCTTAATATGACAAATTGTTTTAATTTACAAAAAATGTCACAAATTGTAGGCAGAAGACAGGTAAAGACAAAAATAGAATAGAAATGTGTGAATATTAAGTTGTTTTTTTTAAAGTGCCTGTAAACAAACAAATGCCCGCTCGCACCCATACATACACACATAAGCATGTCTTACACACACACACACACACACACACACACACATGCACACACGCACATGCACACAGGAGCAGGCAAATCATTGATGAAATATGCTATTTTACACTACACTGTATTTCTGTTTAAGTGATTAAATTCTTTGTTTTTGTCTTTCTGTTGGAGTGTTTTAATAATTCTTAAATTTATTCTTCTGTTGTAGTGCTTTAATTCAATAAGTGTTTGGTGGTTGAGTTCAATAGCACAATCCACTTGTATGTCTATTTTTATGAAGTTATTCTTTTAAATTCTGAAGATTTTCTATTGCAAAATTTTATTTTGTACAATGTCCTGCTGTAGGAAATAATATTTTGTAAAGCACAGACTAGATAAAATGTGTGTCCCACTTCACCAGACACAGTGTCCCAATTTACATGAAAAAGCCTGAAGAAACATGGGTGCTTAATATTTTTTGAATCTCTGTATGTTTAAAACAGCAACCAATATTCTTTCAAAAACATACTGGGAAACAATAGATTTTTAGAATTCGTTTAAAGCTTAAATAGTGTTTGTAGAATAGATTTATTTGTATTTAATACACAGTTTACCAAAACATGTTCCGATTTTGCTGACTGCACCCTATTTGAAAATCTGGAATCTGAGGGTGCAAAAAAATTAAGCAATAAAAAAAAAATGTATATATATATATTGAGAAAAGTTTTCCAAATGAAGTTCTTAGAAATGCATATTACTAATACAAAATTAAGTTTTGATATATTTACGATAGGAATTAAAAAACATCTTGGTATGGAACATGATCTTTACTTAATATTCTAATTACTTTTGTCATAAAAGAAAAATGTATAATTTTGACCCATACAATGTATTGTTGGCTATTGCTACAAATATACCCCAGCGACTTAAGACTGGCTTTGTGGTCCAGGGTCACATTTGTTTAAAATTATGATGAATTAAGACCAAAATAAACAATTTCTATATTTAATGTGTGACAATTATTTATTTATAATGTCCCACAATTATGGCATAATTTCCACTGCAACAACGATTTTGACGTTCTATTAAATTTAGACCAGATAGAAACACATGGCAAAGAAAAAGGAAAACTAAATCAAAGATAAATATTACTAGTGAACAGAATATTTTGATGGCTCTTAATTTTCAGTTGAGCCACAGTTTTGTCACTTTATGTTAAATAAATAAATAAATATCAATGACAGAATGCTCCAGCGATGCATGCATACACTGTTGAAGATATTACATATATTCAACTAGTAATTAACCCAAAAATGAAATTTTGCTGAAAATGTATTCTTCCTCAGGCCATCCTAGATGTATACTCTTAAAAATAAAGGTGCTTCAAAAGGTTCTTCAAGTGATGCCATAGAATAATCATTTTTGGTTCCACAAAGAACCATTCAGTCAAAGGTTCTTTAAAGAACATCTCTTCCTTACCTTTTTATAATCTGAAGAACCTTTTTTCACCACAAATCATTTTTGTGAAGCAGAAAGGTTCTTCAGATGTTAAAGGTACTTTATGGAACCATTTAGACAAAAAGGTTCTTCAATGCCATCGTGAAGCACCTTTATTTTTAAGAGTGTAGATGGGTTTCTTAATGGAAAACCGATTTGGAGAAATGTAGCACTACATCACTTGCTGACCCATGGATCCTCTGCAGTGAATGGGTGCCGTCAGAATGAGAGTCCAAACAGCTGATAAAAACATCCCAATAATCCACACCACTCCAGTCCATCAATTGAGAAACAAATCATTATGGTGTCCTTAACTTCAAACTGTTGCAAACAGTCAAAATGTGAGTCCTCTATAGATTATATTGCTCTTTCTAGTGGAAAAAGTCATCTGAATCAGGAGGGGAATATGCACAGATCAAGCAGTTTACAAGCAAAAAAAGTTCTGAAAAAATATGTGGGTTAATTTTGACAACAGAGGATGGACTTTTTACTTGAAGAAGTGTTATTATGGATTATGGACTTCTGTTTTAGTCAATGGTTCAACGTTGAAAATGTATTAATGATTGATTTGTTACTTACAAACATTGTTTTTTGCTCCACATGATGTTAATTGAAGTTGAGTGGATTACTTGTGGATTATTTTGATGTTTTTGTTTGGACTCTTGTTCTGACGGCACCCATTCACTGCAGCAGAGGATCCACTGGTGTGCAAGTGATGTGATGCTGTATATCTCCAAATCTGTTCCACTGACTAAACAAACTCATCTTGGATGGCCTGAGGATGAGTAAATGTAAAGCAAGAACATTTTCATTGTTGGGTTAATTATTCCTTTAAGATTCAAAAAATCTAAAATTTGATAAGAGCGTTTTTCTAAAACTCTGCACATGGTCAAAAGTGCCTGTAGTTTACTGAACATTCTTACATTATATATAGATGAAAAACCTGTCATCAGACACATACTGGAAACGCAAGAGAAAGGGGTTTGCCCTGATGCAGAAGAGCTCTGGTGAAAGTACTGTTCTCAGTTTTTCCCCTTTCTATCTGTTATGAAAATGATAACCAGGACAGAAGTATTGTGCTAAGCCAAACCTCAAAAACTGTACAAAGGGGACAGAACTATATTTTAGCATAAAAACATGCACATCCTGCAAAAGTAGACGAGACGTAATGAAAATAAAAATAACATAACAACTGAAACATCTGAATACTTTCAGCCATCAACAATCGATTTCTGTGAAAGAAATAAATTAAATAAAAAAAAGTTTTAAAGAAAATAATTATTAGAGTGTTCTACAAGAAAATACTATTTTAGTTTTTCCACTTTCCAGCAATTCTTGGTAATTGACTGTGAAATGTACTAGTAATTTCTGAGTGAAAATTATTTCTTCACAATTAATTTTTTTGAGAAGTGCAAAGCCAAAGTAGAGTAGTAGTTATTAAACATAATGCACTTAATGATTTTTACCTTAGTTTATGAAGGAGACACACTTCATGTAAATTACTGTTGCAGCAATTATTCAAATAATTTGTCAAATTCTGAATTTTTTCAACATCAAAGCCCTTTTTGTTTCTATAGTCTTAAAAATCCCTTATTTTTTATTATAACTAATTATGACAAGAAAACTTAACTATTGATTTGTCAAATATCATAATATTAACCTAACATTAAAACACATAAGGATGACTGTCCTATTATCCAAGTTATTGTGGGAAAAATCTTTCTGTCAATTAATTGGAAGTATAAGTTAACCTCATTAACTAACATTAGGTCTCAAACTAGCCGAGTGATATCCTGATTCATGGCACGGCATTAGTTCAATTAACCATTCTAGCATAGCACTTTTTCATTTTAGATATTTATTCATTCATTTATGTATCATTAGTTGAATTCATACAATACAGTTATTAATTAATACACGTTTTGTTGCTGTTTATTTAATGTTTATTGCTAGAAGCCAAACAATACATAATAATTAAAATGTTCTCTCTTTTTGTTTTATATTTCAGCAAAGAGACATGGTTTAGATTGTGGGCCGCACTAGACGACTGGATTAAAGGGGTTTTAAGGACATGTAACCATAGTTAAAATAATAATAAAAGACTGAGAAATGTTTTGTTTTTAAGCATGACGGTACAGACGTATAATTTACTGTTAAAATGTGGGGAAATGCCCCTCTAAATGCAAAACACCAGTGTTACAGCCATCGTTGTGTCATTAATTGACCGTGGTTATGTAGTGCGTGTGTTTTGAACATATTGAAGATGAACTATAAAAAAGAACACCGGAAAGCCCCATCGTGAAAATGTGTCGTTGTTTTGAAGCTGTCAGATGTTATGTACCGGCGTGAT